>JAJJWX010005243.1:1200000-1923664 GCA_023529315.1 Papaver bracteatum
CCTGAACTAACCCAAGCACTATAGTTCCATCTGCTTTTTATCCCTAGAAAATGTCCCATTAGTCCCATGGATAGTTGGTGCAGTCAACTAGTGTTCTAAACTTGAATTTGCGAAGAAATGATAGTGCTGGGAAGGAGGTGCATCTTGTGTTCTTTGCGGATAAATCTAGGTTTATCATAGTAATCACCTGCAACATCCGTACACAACCAAGATTATTAGTTCATTAAATCGAGCAATACACTTACCATTACATTCACCATTGAAACATCACCCAAAAAGAAGTATTGAAGAAGAAAAGTAAAAGGGACAATAGAAAATTTAAAAAAGATATATATTATGCACTCGGGTGCATCGAGGCCAAAACCTATTTTTATATAAGAATTAACATTATGCACTAAAGTGCATCTTCTGTACTTTTTAGATTGTATATACTACATTGTCAAGTAAATATGCTATTCCAATATTATATGAAGTAAACACACCATTGATATTATATGCACTGTATATACAACATTGGTTAAGTATCTCCGGCCATGGTGTGAAATGTCAAATCTTATCAATACCCACCAACAATATCACTTCACCAATTGAAATATGAAAATCAAACAATAAAAACATATACCATTTTTCTCTTCTTTTAGGCATTTTATCAAATACTCGGTGTGACATTTCGTTGATATAAGAGGTGTGTGTTTCTTGGTTGTATTGAGCTTACTTAAAAGCATCTTCACCTAAAATTTCGAGTTTGACAGCAATCCATTTATGCTTACACTAAACGGTCTCTAAATCTCTTCCTAATCCTCATCATTCTTCACCTAAAAACTTATAACACCACCACCTTATTTATTGTTTTTCGGAAATAAAACTTTCATGAATTTTCAACCAGTTCATACCCAATGTTGACCATTGTCTAAACTTATAAATTTCAATTTTGTGTATATCTAAGAAAAAATAGATTCAAGTAACAACACAAATTTGTGTGTACCTATAAATAACAATGGCCTTGGTGTGCAATGTCCAATCAAAAATTGCATTTCAACCAGATTCAAGTAACAATAGAAACTCATTTTAAGGGAAAATAAAATTACAAATAGACAGTCATGGAAGAGAAATCGACAGAGAAGGATTAGAACATACCTTGTTGTTGATGAGAAAGAAGTCCTTAATCCTGATCAATAAACCCAATTTATAATTCTTCTTAGATGCTCAACCCATCTCATCCACATTCAACCATCTCAGTTCAACTCCTGCGAACCCCAACTCTTTAATTACATAAACAAATCCACTTGATTCGATACACTCCCAGCAGCACCAACAAGTTTATTCTCGGTTTCAACACCATCTCATCAATTCTTCTTCAATATCTCTCAATTTCATACAGACACACAGCTTCTCTTCTTTTTTTTCGTTGAGTTTTCTTCAAATGGGAAAAAAACTTTTTCTCTTCAGGGTCATATTAGTAACTTAGTTATTAGATATTTGTTTCAAACTTGGGCAGGATGGCCATGATGGCTATTAAAACCATAAATTTGAATATATGTCTATTTGAAAGGTTGACATAGTTTGCTTGTCTTTTAGACCAAAAAAATTCAAATCTAGGGCCTATTTAACCAAAAAACTGTTTGCGGAAAATGGGTCATATGAACATAGGCCCCTAGTGGCCGGTAGAAATGGACTGCTAAAGTATATGGTTGGGTGAAAAAGACACGGAACAAAAGAGACCATCGTACCCTTCCGGTTTATATTCTCTTCACATCGTTCGTATCGTCTCTTTCCAAACCAGTTTTTTCTTCTCCACCAAAACCCATCGTCGACAGTCGACAAATCTCACCACCACCATCATCTTCTTTTCTCCAGGAATACAACCACCACCATCTTCTTCTTCTTATTCTCCGTAATCAACGTCAAGACGACCATCAAAACTGACCTAAATCTGTTTATCAGATGCCCTAATTTTCAATTCAACTATTCCATAAAAATGAAATAGGTTCTTTATTTCATCAATTTCACAAGATGAACAGCAAAGGACCCAAAACTCGTAAGCTCCCAACCCTAATTTCTAATATTTTATTTCTGAATTAGGAAATGAAATATTAGGTTATCAATTAGGTATCTATTTTGAAATTAGGTTTGTGAATTGGGAATCTATTTTGAAATGAAACTTTGGGTGTATCAATTGGTTGATTTTTATTTATTTACTTTGAATTAAAATTTGAACAAGAATAATTTTCTGGTAATATTGCATGATTAAATTGAACTTGGTTATGTATTTGAAATATACCTGGGTGCATCTTGGGTAAATTAGGTTATATTTGTTTTGCATGTTGCAGTGCACTCAAATGCACCTAGGTGCATCTTTGATAAATTTGGGTAAGCTTGGTTTGCATGTTGCACTGAACTTAGAGGCACCTGGGTGCATCTTGGGTAAATTCTGCTCTGTTTAATTTGCATATTGCAGTGAACTCAGATGCACCTGGGTGCTTCTTGAGTAAATTTGGCTATGTTTAGATTACACATTGCCGTGAGCTCATGTTCACCTAGGTGCATCTTAGATAAATTTTGGTAAGCTTGGTTTGCATGTTGCACTGAACTCAGATGCACCTGAGTGCATCTTGGGTAAATTCGGCTCTGTTTAATTTGGATATTACAGTGAACTCAGATGCACCTGGGTGCATCTTGATTCTATTTTCTTATAACATGGGTTTTCTTTGCTTAAGATGGTGTGCACACTTCTTCAGCTAGACACACTGGTAGAGTTTTGAGTTGTTGGGTGAATTATCTGCTCATAACTTTCTAATAACTTGTATCTATTGTGAGAGTATCTCTTGTTGAATATCATCTTCTTGTAGTTCATGTTGTTACGCTACTCAATAATACACCGCCATCAGTTATGCATTGAGATTTGAATTTCATTTTTGCAATTTGAAACATCCAAGTGTCGGCCTACATTGTATGAATCTTTATTCTGATATATTTAGTAAACCAAAATTGTTGTTATGGCTAGTTTTGGTATCCGTCGGTAGTCCTATAACGTGTGCGCGCATCAATTATCCTGACTTTATTTCTCCTCCAACTGCATCATGTTATTCAATATTGGTTATGGCCACCTGCTTGAGTTATAACATATTATAAGATACAGTTAAGACTCAATATCCTATAAATCAAATTCGAAATTTCGTCTTGCAGTAAACTAAGATACACCTAGGTGCATCTTGGTTAAAATCCAATTTCTATCTTGCAGTAAACTCAGATGCACCTGGGTGCATCTTGATTAGATTGGTTAAGTTAGCTTTTCACCTTACAGTAAGCTCAGATGCACCTTGGTGCACAATTAGTTACATTTGATAAAATAATATTTTTCTTCTTGGTCTAAACACATAATCTGATGGTTTTGCAGTAGCGACGATTCCAACTATGTATGTTAAGTATTTCATGGATTGGGTGATGTAAAAGTGGGTATGAATTTCCAAGTCAAGAAACTGTAGTGGAAAAGGTGAGGACAGATCGAGTACAAGATGTATCCAAGATTCTCCTAGATTAAAGAAGTTGCTAGAAGAAACAAGACCAATGATGTCATTTAGTTTAGAACTATGTTTTTTATTTGTGAAACTTTGATCTTTTTTGGTCTTTTTTAATTGTATTTCATTTCTTAATTGTGAATCTGGATCATTTGATATGATCCAGATAAAAACATACTTGTAGAACTTGATTCGAAAATCGACTTAATATTATCTCTTATTGGCAGATAATTTCATCCCTTATATATTTTCTTTGTAAAATCTGAATCTTGTCAGATTGTGCATTATGCACCCAGGTACAACCTTAGAACTATGCATTATGCACCCAGATGAAACCTTACAAAACGAGTTTTCATGCCATATTGTGCATTATGCACCCAGGTGCAACTTTGGAAAAAACCAAACGCACAAAAGCTCAACATGGGAAACTAAACTAAGGATCAACAACACGAGCACTAGAATGACAACACAAAGATATGAGAGAAGTGGATGAGGAGTAGGAGATGACAACAACAACAAAACCCCGTAACATTATAGTTCCAGCTGCTTCTTATCCCCTAGAAAATGACCCATCAGTCCCCTTACTAGATGGTGCAGTCAACTAGTCTTCTGAAGTTGAATTTGTGTAGAATTGGTAGTGCAGTTATTTCTACAAACACCTTTTGTGCGTTCTTCTGCTGATACAAAGTTGATCTTGTTGTTGATTGCTAAGTCTATTGCATCTCCTTCCATGCAATTCATTTCAAATATACAACAAACCACATTACTAATCCATCTGTCTTCTAAAGATGAGTCTCAATCTAGCATCAATTTCATTTCCATAGTCTCCTGGTATTTGGAGTTCTAATACTCCACCAAATCTCTACTTCGAACAAAATCAGTGAAGCATTGGTACCCTATATGAAATCCCAAATTCCATTAATAAACAATAAGATTAAATCCATCAATACCAAATCAGCAAAGCACACCTTTCGATTCCATTGTTACTGCATCTATTATTCAATTGGGAAATATTCATTAAACCCGGATATGTTTTTGTCAAATATCCCACAAAAATCATATCCTTTTCTCGACTTCAAGCAATTCTTTAATTGACTTTTCAACTAAATATCTAATCAAATCGAGATCAACACAAGGGTCTTCTCTTAATCAGCAACAATGACATCCTTTCTTCCTTGTAATCTCGATGCAATACCAATCAAAACTCTAACAAAAAACATTGTCACCATTATTGGTTGAAGTGACCTCCCTTATCTTCTCAAACATTACGACATCAAATTCCTCCCTAATTTCACTTCGTTGGCTTCGAGATTAAAATTAAAGGGGTGTTACTGATGGTGGTGGTGTTGGTTCTCTGGTAGGGGATATGCTGGTGACAGTGGAGGTGTTCGAGTTGTGGCGGTGGCAGCTGGTGTTGGTCATGGTGCCGGTGGTGGATTTCAGAAGGAAGATATTTCTACTGAGAAGAAAAGAAACAATCAGGTTTGAGATTTTTTATTCTTAGATTTGTGGGTATAAAAGTAACTTAACACTACCTAAATTAATTTTAGTTTGGGTGAAATATCCAAATAGGATATTAGAACCTTGAATTTGAATTCATGGTTATTTGAACCAGAGCCATATTTTACAAGTCTTTTACACCCAGGAATTCAAATCCAATGGCTAATTAACCAAAAAACTGATTTTACAACGCCTTCCAACTGTTCGAAGAATTGAGCATGGGAATGCTATTCCACCAAGGGTCTAATAAAGCAATTCATGCTATAAAGAAGATGTTAATGGGAGATATCACACAAGTAGAAGCCTGAAGCGAAAATAAAAAAATCAATAAAAAATTTAAAAGAAAAGATCGTGCGGTGGTTAAGTTGATAAATAGGAACAAAAGATAGTGGGATAGTCGAAGAAAGTTGATGGAGGCAATTAAAGGAAAGATAAATAGATGAAGTAAAAACTTGCAACACAAGTCATTACAATGAACCAATACCTGAGAGGTTAGTTTTCATTTGTCATAATTGACTATGCATTCGTTTTCAGACTAATTAATAATACAAATTTTGTACAATAGAAGAATGTAAATTGAGAATAGGAAAGCACATAGGAGATTTAACTCATGTAGCAATGTTGTCAGCCTTTACTAACAGTACAAGACCTACACTGTTTGAGATGCAGGTACATAGAGGTGTAAATTGGGATGTACCAGCACGAGCACAGCCCAGCCCAGCACGTGACTTAGCCCAGCACGGCACAACACGTTAGTTAAATAGGATGTACTGGGTTTGACTAATTGACACAGTAGCCCAGCACAGCACGCGGTACGGATTAGCACGTGGCACGGCACAACACAGCACGTTAAGAAAGTACGTCATAATATGTATAAAATATTACAAAACATGGCATAATACATACATTTTGTGTATATTTCACAAAAAAAAAACCTTTATTCTAGCCAATTATTGACATTCTACTACCGTTATGTTGACTTATTTTCATAATAACACATACAATACCTAAATATTTGGAAAACATATATATCGGAAAATATAAAATAAATGTGCCAGGCACAGCACAGCTTGGCACAACATATTTATTTTTCTAGCACAACACAGCCCAGCCCAACACGCCTTTAAGCACGGCATAGAACGACACGTCATAATCTCCGGCACAACACAACACGACACATAGCACGCTAAACACGTGATTTCGTGGGATGTGTTGTGCTGGGCCGGCACGTTTTACACCTCTACAGGTACATACAATGGATAAAGGATTATCATTCCGCCATCATAAGTCAACCTACGATAATGTGTTGAAAACAAATGTATATTCATTATGGGAAGACGGGAACGGGAAGAGAAGACAGAACAATGTCACTCAAGTGAAGTGCGGAATCCAGATTCTTCGTCGAAAAGGTAGAAACTAATGAAAAACTTATTCTACTCAATTTTTATGTCACTGTACTGTCATCATGTCTCATTTCTCATTTGACCATAACAGACGACATAACAGACGACTAATAGTCTAATTGGAAAAGAGACCGTATACTACCCAGCGTCCCCTCCAATTAATATATATAGATTGCTAAAATTGTTTGTGGCTAATTTGTTGAAGAAGACGAAAAAACATGAAGTACTAGGAGATGAGGATATGCCGGTGCGTATGCACCGGGTTAGGAGCTTGTTAAAAGTTAATGGGGATAAATTGGTAATATTAATAGTTTTTAGATGGTAAATTGGTATTTTCAACAAATTTTGACACCCCTTATCATTTCTTATTAGGTAGATGGAGTAATTTGTAGGCCCAAATTAATCACTCTAGGCCTCAATTTATCCAGGTATTTTTGGAAGAAAGTTTCAAAAAGACCATATTTTCTATAAATAAAGCTCACAAATTTTAGCAATTCAGCAAAAACTAAATCTTCTGTCTCTGGTTTAAAACATCTAAGATTTCGATATTTTCAACCCAATTGAAGAACTTGCTTTTGTTCTTGCCCTCTATAATTTTTAAAACCTTCCTAGAGTCTGTGGCAGCTCTTGCTAATTTGAAAATATTTGATTTTAAAAACTGCTCATTACTTGAAGGCTTGAAGCATTACCCAATGATTTTGGAGCATTAATAACCCAGTAAAAATGCATGCCTTTTCCTAAATGATACTAAGATTAAAGTACTATCAGAGTCTTTTGCTAGCCTATAAAAATCTTTAGTTAATTTCTGCATCTTTTAAGTGTGATGTTCCCAAAGATGTAAAGAATTTGTAGGCTCGAGCAAGAGAGGGGGATAATCGCGGAAGCAAAAAAGACTACATTGATAATAATCTTGGTGTACAAACTCTCATGGTTCTACATCCTATTTTAAGTAAAAGAAACTCGACAACCACTCAAAACACTTTCCTAATAAAATCAAACTTTATAAAGAACACTTATAGAAACACAAAGAACTTCCAAACATAGTAATACTCTAAACATAGAACTCTCCTAGAACTAAAAACAACTTGTTTCAAGTTTACTCCATCTTCAAGTATGACACACCGTGTCAACTTCAACTAGTTGCTTCAAACCATAGTCTTGGTTTAGTACTATTTTCAACAAAATTGGACAAAACTTAGAAGATTTGTCCAATTCAACAATATTGGGTGTAGAAAGCTAGTTTTCCGCCTTCAAGAGTCGGTTTACGCGGTGCCATTAAAACTAGAAAATAACCTGAATGCAACGTTGGTATTAAAGATTAGGGAACCTAAAGTTACTTGAGGAGCTAGGTGTTATGAAACTTCAGAACGTCGAAGACCGTGTTGATGCTGCGAGAGCAAATTTGAAGGGAAAACAAAAAAATTGTGGACTGGGTCTCCATTGCTATAAAGTGTTGAATAATTAATTAGTAGTTGTAACATTAGTCATCAAGATTGACTAATGAATTAGTAGTAGTAGGTGGAAGTAGTTGTAGGGTGGCTATAGGGTGGCTTGTAGGATGGCTTGTTTTTCTTCCTCCCTTCCTTATTTTCTTCCTCCCTTTCTTATTTTCTTCCTCCCTTTCTTATTTTCTTTGTAGAAGACTTTCTCTTCTCTTGTAACACTATATATATCTCTTTTAGAAATTGATTTATAACATAACAATTATTTTTGAGTTGAACCTTAAGTTTAACATGGTATCAGAGCTCCATGGTGAGTTGAGTGCTTCTTAATAATAGTGAGTGCTTTGTCGATTGATCCTTCTTCCGCTGGCTTAAGGTTCTTGTTTTTCTTTATACACTTATTGAAACAAGTAAGTTGTACTACCGATTTTATGATAAACTTGTTATGTTTATGATTGTCCTTTTTAAATCCTACTTAAACTTGTTAATCCATTTATCTTGGACTAAGTAAGTTGTACTGCTATTTTTGTTTCGTACAAACAATTATCATCTTTGATCAAGATTTTTTTTTATTGAGTTTGTTTTTCTTATAAGCAAACCCCTGTTAAGTTTGTTTTCATATATTTGGTTGATTTTTCAAATTTAATTTCTCTGTGCAAGAGAGAAAACTTGATTTGAATTTAAACTCTTACCGTTTTTACCGTTATAGGACTTGTTCCTCTTATTC
Organism: Papaver bracteatum; assembly: GCA_023529315.1. Classification (NCBI taxonomy): domain Eukaryota; kingdom Viridiplantae; phylum Streptophyta; class Magnoliopsida; order Ranunculales; family Papaveraceae; genus Papaver; species Papaver bracteatum. The sequence continues at coordinate 1,208,591 of JAJJWX010005243.1, forward strand.
GACTACTCATATAATTTTTAGCTGCTAGGTAGAATCTAGCCGGTTTGGGTCATTTAATAAATAAAAAAAACGCTTGCCAAGTTTTTCGCAAGCTGCTTGCGACCTGTATTCATACTTCATAATTTCTTCTTTAATCGTGATAATGTCTTCCGTTGGACGTTGTGTTTACTGTGGAAGCAATTCACACTTCGTGGATAAATGTTTCAAGAAAATTGGTTATCCCGATTGGTGGGACGCCTATAAAATACAAATAAAGATCGACCAAAAAGGGGTAGATACATGTACTTCAATGATGACTACGACGACCGATACTCATTCTTCCGTGGTGGAATCTCATTCTTTGGTGAACCCGAACCTCTTCCAGAAATCAAGTAAGGTTGACGTCGCTTTACTTGCTACTGATTCTGGAAAAGATCATGGTTGGATTCTCGACACTGGTGCTACGGGTCATATGACGTTCGATGCCTCTATTTTGAGAGATCCGTTGCTACCTGCGTATACAAATATTTCCAACGCCAATGGTGTACCGTATCCGGTTACCGGAGCTGGGAGAGTTGATTTAACATCTTCCTTGTCCTTGGAACACACATTATTGGTTCCTTCTCTTTCAAATAATCTCTTGTATGCGGCACAAGTAACCGCACAGTAAAATTGTTTAATACTAATCTATCCCACTCTCTGTCTTCTTCAGGATCTCGGCAACGGGGAGATAATTTGGCAAGGTACTAAGAGAGATGGTTTATATTACATCGACGATGTTTGTGAATGGAGATCTCTTTCAGTTAAAAGGTCTTCTTGTGCATCTAAAAATCAGATCTTACTGTGGCACCGCCGTTTAGGACATGCTTCTTTTGGATATTTGGAGCACTTGTTTCCTAATTTGTTTAAGTCTTGCAACCGTCAGGACTTTAAATGTGATACTTGCATTCTTGCGAAGAGTCATCGTACTACTTACCCAGATAGTTTCAGTAGAAGATATGTCCCATTCGATTTGGTTCATTCTGATGTCTAGGGACCTTCTCGTATTACCAGTACTTCTGGATTTCGGTGGTTTGTTAACTTTATCGATGATTGTACTCGTATGACTTGGCTCTATTTAATGAAGAATAAAAGTGATGTGGCTGATCGTTTTCGCGTATTTCATAAAATGATTACGAAGTCATGGATCTTTAAAAATATGTAATTTAATTTGGCTTAATTTTTTTTTTTTTTTGCTTTGAGTGTTTTGATTATTTTGTAGATTTGGGTGCGGAGGATTGTGCTGGACTTCGCAATGCATTAAAGGTTAATTTTTTCTTAAAAGAATAATCAAATTCTCGTAAATTTGTTGGGATTTTTTTTCTTCTTTTTTTCTTTTTTGCTGATTTTTATTGTTTTTGTTTTCAGATCATGCTTCAGACTTTTATTTAACAAAATTCTGATGTACTTGGAAGTCCTACACCAAATATTGTGGAGGATTTGAGAGAAATTTAGGTTTGTGCTTGTTTTCTTTAGTGATGTCCATTGATTATAGGTCTTTGGTTGTATCAACAATGGGTTTTGACATTTTTGTTTCTTGATTGCAGCTCCACTGTCTCTTCCTTTTCTTCTTATCCATTGACTCACAACTTCAATCTCTTTCAATTTCTCAGAAAAACCCAAAATTCCCCGATTTCAAATCCACTTCATCTATTCATCCTTCACTTTAATCAGAAATTTCTTTACATCATCAGATCTGAGAAGTGTATCAAATCTAAGAAGAGAACCGTAAGAAAATAGTAAGATTAGTTATGAGTCATCAGGTATATTGTATTGAATTTTATTTTATTTTATTTTTTAGGTTAAGATTTCAATTTTTGAATTTGGGGGTGTTGAAATTAAGGGTTAGAGCACCGTTTTGGGATTTTTGTCAAGGGTTTTCCGATTAGTCTTTTATTTTAGTGATTTGATGTTGGGTTTATTCTTTTACGGGTTTTATTCATCTGTTAATTGATGTGTTCTGTATTAGATTTTAGAAAATAAGAGATAGAGAAGACAAGATTTGGGTTGTGCAATCTTACAAAATTTAATTCTAAGTTTTACTTTCTCATATTTTTCACAGTTTTCGGAGATCTGGTGAACTATACCGCAATATAAAATCTGATGCCTCCAATGCGCTGGGAAACATAGCAGTTGGAAATTTGTCCAAGTACTTGCCCTTTATTTTAAATCAGATTGATAACCAACAAAAGAAGAAATATTTACTGCTTCACTCATTAAAGGAGGTAATTTGAAATGAGCTTGAGACTTTACAAAGGAATTAAATGCTTTCTTAGTGTGTAGGTTTGTAGTTGACAAGCTTGTTTAAATTCCACAGGTTATAGCTAGGCAGTCGGTAAATAAAGCTGGACGATCTGAGTTTCAAGACACAAGTGTTGAGAAGATAATTAAGTTGCTCTTTAATCGCTGTGAAAGTGAGGAAGAGGGAGTTAGGAATGTAGTGGCGGAGTGTCTTGGTAAAATTGCCTTGATCGAACCTACCAAACTTGTCCCTTCACTTAAGGTATTTTTGTCTAAAACGGAAGTTGTATTCTGTCCAATGTGCTTTGGCTTGATCTTGACGAAAATTGTCTTATAATGCATATTTAAATTGTTGTAGGAACGAATAGCATGTCCAGCTGCTTTCACCAGAGCAACCGTTGTTATTGCTGTAAAATACTCAATTGTTGAACACCCAGAAAAGATAGATGAGATTATGTACCCCGAGATCAGATTAGTGCTCAACAAATAAATAAGGTGGAGGAGCTTTGGAAGTCAAACCCGGACGCGTCGTTTGAAGATCTTGGGAAACCTGGAGTGGATGATGAACCTCAGCCCGTTTCTTTGAAGTATGAAGATGCATATCAGGTGGCTAATTGTATTTTTGGAAATTTGAAATAGCTAATATGTAAAGTAACATGGAAGCTGGGAGGTCAGGATTGTTCTAACAATTTTATCATGTTGAATCTGTTGCAGTACCAAAATGTATTTACTCCACTAATCAAACTTGAGGCAGATTATGATAAAGTATGTATCTGTCTTATGCTACTTTGTCTTTTTATTTGTTTTAACTAAGTTTGTAATCTTGAAGTGTGTGAATGGTATTTGTTACCTATCTTTTAGACTATGATCTTTAACAATTTCATTTTGTTGCAGATGATGAAATAATCGCAAAGCAAAGATAATGTCACGATTCGATGGGATATTGGTCTCAACAAGAAACGTATTGCGTACTTTGTATTTCCAAAGGTGTGTTGAATATATCATTATGTCTGCTCAGACTTCATTATATGACTAATATTGTTTACATAGCCACCCTTTGAGTAAAAAAATGGATCAGTTCATACTAGAATGGAATTTGTATAATTAATTTGCGATTTGCAGGAAGATAACAAATTGCGACGTCTTGTACCTGGTGATGAGTTACGGCTTCGTTATTCTGGGGATGCAGCTCATCCAGCATGGCAGTCTGTTGGGCACAAGGAGCTGGAGCTGGACTATCCGGATGCCCCAGCAACGTCTAGCAGTCTGTGAAAGTTGGAGTGGAAAGGAAAAGCTTGGGAACAGACGGCCCTGTATAATAGGGGGATATTATAGAAGAGAACATATTCCCTCTGGAACCAGAAGAGGTAATTTCTTTCTAGGCATGTTGGTTGCCATTTTATGGTTTAGTTTTAGTTGATTGTCCTGCTTGTGTGACATTGTTCTGATTTGTGGAGGTTAGTGCGAAGGTGAAAGTAGTCGAGGTGATCAGATAACTTCATTTGGACGTTATATCTTAGATTGCAAACGACTCAAATCTGCATTTTTTTTAACATATAACATAATATTAGTCTCTTTCCGTTTTTTATTTCTTTGCGGGTTAAATTAGATTTCACATGTTTCTGAATTCTTTTTACTTTGGTAATCATTCATTAGTTCCTTTTTCTTTCCCTTTTCCTACTTTAGCTTGCTTCTGTTTAGTTTATTACAAAGTTGTTTAGCAGATAAGTTTCCAGTACTACTTATAATCTTAGCATAATCTTGCGTCAAGAGTAATTTGACTTGATCAGATCTTTATCTTTAGCTCAAATGTGCACATACCTGCTAGTGTAGCTTTATCTTTAGCTCAGAACATGCTTGAACTCACCTGAATGTTGTGACCCTATATGTAGCTGAATGTTGTGTCCTATAATGCTATGTGATATGTGATACCTGAATGCAATTATTAATTTCTCTACATCCATATTAAGCCTAGCTTTGGCTAAAAACCAGCATTAGCAGATATGATATGACTATATTTTATCCCCATTGAACATATATTTTTCCTCAATTTGCACATAAGCATATAACAATGGGCAGTTACTTGATGGATGGTAGATATACAATTTCAGAGTTCCAAGCTAAAACTTTGAGCTATTGAATACCTTATGCATCCTGATCAGTAGCATGGTTGCCTTATACATCCACTTTTTTTGCTGCAGATGGATCCAGTTGAAGAAGAAAGGTTCGGATATGAAGGATGGGGAACCGAAATCTCAGAGAAACAACAAGAGAATCAAGACCTTAGACTTGGAATGTTATTTTGAATTTCCATTTGATTTTTTTGTTATTTAAGGTTTTTCACACAGATGATCAGACATGAGTCATTTGTCATATGACTAATAAAAAGTATATCCATTTTAATTGTTTGTATTTTCATGGATGAATATGAAATGAAGACACTATTTAGATATGAAACCATGGCCAAAGGATAACCAGAGCTACAATTTTTGAGTAAATGGCCACGTACAAATGTGTTTTTAACGGATTCATAGTAGCTATAACTTGTAAATGGGCCACATCCAAATGTTTTTTGGGTGTCTAATAATAGTGATGGCCACGTACTACAAATTTTAGGTAATTATAAATCATGAATTGGCCGCGTTAAACTATTTTTGGTGTGTTTGAATGATAGAGATGGCCATGGTAAAATAATTCCACGCGGCTTTAGAGCATACAATAGCCACTCTAAAATCATATTTGGTGTGTCTCAATGATAATGAAGGTCATGGTTAATATAAATATTTGTGGTTTTAAGGGAAACACTAGCGACATTATAATTAAATTGTATGTCTATAAAGATCTTATGGTCATGGTTATAGGAAAAAGACTGTACTTCAAAAAATGACGGGGTACTATATAGACACGGTTATAGGGGGTATAGCTATGGAAAATCATGTTTAATAGTCACTCAAAGTTTATGTATCCATAATGGAACCCTATTGTTATGCCTCCTACCATAACGGTTTTAGAGAGAGAAAAATACGTGACTATAGGCCTATGGACACGGTGTTCAAATGTGTCCTAGGTGATTTTTTGTACTAGTATACCGGTGTAACCCGCAATAAAGGCATTCCGCACATGCCACACGCGCCAATTGCATCCTGGCATTGCTACTTGCACTCAAGGTGCAACCAACACTCGAGACATCAACACAAACTAGGGGATGCTTTCCAGGGTCTTGGTTTGGCAGTCACAGCATGTAGCGTACACTACGCCCATATTAAGAAAGCGTGAATAGGAATAAAGCGGTCAAATAAATGAGGAAATAATGGTGAAAACGTTTTCACCCATAAACACGATGCGGTTACCACCTCCTCCCATTAATTCACCCTTTAATCTCTTCCTTCATGAGGCCAGGGTACGTTTCAATCTCGACTTGTATAATTAGGTGTTACCTATTTCCACCAGACGACAAGTCTCGGTCAGGAGAAAAACACAACACTCTCAGAAAATGCAACTTTGCAAGCTCTCCAAAAAGCTTTCATCTCTTGCAAGCTTCTGAAGCTTTCACTTTCTGATACAAGTCGAGACACTACTCTTCTAGAACTATTCTGGTCTCAACACCTTTCTTCGCTTCCCTCCCCAAATCGACCCTTCTCCTCCACTTTGTGACCGAAGCAAGTCTGGAACGGCCATTTCTTGGTTTAGGACGGACTTGTACAGATTGATCTCTCGAACCTAGAAATTTCTCACGTGCAACACATTTGTTTAGGGTTTAAACCTGTTTCTCACTCACCTACCGAATTTACCAAATTCGGCAGAAACGATTTTTACCCATAAATAATTAGCGACCACAGCGAGAGGATTGATCTATCGGTTACAATACCAACTCCAACTCCTGATTTAGTTTCCAGAACGTCAATCCCAACATGGTGGAACTCAGGTCTGGAGCGGCTGCCGAGAATACCAGCACAGAGCACATCCTTGATGTTAACGTCTCTCCCAATAACGTTGTTGCATCACCTACTGACTACAGTAACTTCGAATGCACTCCCTCAAGCGTAACACCACCAATCACCAGGGCCAGAGCCGCCGTTGCGGCCCCTAATGCTTCATCTATCATGGCACCTCCGACCACAACTAAGGTTCCAACTACCCCACCGACGAGACGAGAGACCGGGGGGACCAAATGAAGCTGTCCTTATGTTACCATTGCTGATTTGATGGAATGACAGGAGATGCTCACCAGAGCCCAGACGGATATGGTTTCAACACAGAAGGGGGTACTTGTCTTTCTCAAGACCCTGACAGAGCGACTACCACATGATTCGCATCCTCCAGAGCCACTTATGAACGTCTCCAACAACCCCGACACCAGCACCTCGGTAGAGCACGCCTCCGCGGACGAGGAAACTCGCGCTAGAATCTCGTTGGAAAGAAATCAGATGTCCAACTTCGTCAAGCGAGAAGATTTGGAACAACTTCTCATCAACCGAATCGATAATGATGAATTGGGCATGCATTATCACCAACCCCCTTACCCATCTGAAATGCAGAGAATCCCTCTCCCAAGGGGGTAATCCTCTCCTTAATTTACCCTGTATGATGGTACCGGGAATGCACATGATCATGTCTCCCATTTTCTGGAATCCCTAGGTGAACATGAATATAATCACATTATTCATTTAAGGGAATTCTGAAAATCACTTACTGGAAGGGCGTATACATTGTACAACAACATCCCGCCGAACAACATTCCCAACTGGAGTAGCATGGTCACTGCGTTTTACAAGAAATACTTCTTCGTGTCTGAACAAGTTACTTTCTCAGACCTCAGAAGAATATACAAGTGGGATAATGAACATCTGAATGATTTTGTCAAAAGGTTCAGGGTTCAAGTACTCGACTGTCACGACCCAAACGTGACCGAGCAACAGATGGTGAACGCATGCATCAATGGTATGGTTCATATTTACCGCGCCTTTCTAGAGAACTTGCGCTTCCAAATATTCTCCGAACTCCATGAAGCCGCCAGACTATCCACAACGACAGCACCACCATTACTGGAAAGAACTAGGCCATCTCGAACCGAAGTCACGCATGAAACTCGCGGGAATAGATGCCTCATCAGAAAGTAATTTAATGCTGGCTCATCCTCCGTGAACATAGTAAATGAAAGGGGGAAAAGGAAGTCCCCAACTATGGGCCACCAACCAAAACGTCAAGCGCCGACGCAACGGGAACCCCCACCACGGAAGACCATCACTAAAACTCCCATGCAACATCATGAGACCGAAGGAAATACCCTTGATTTCCCGTTTCCCATCGAGAAAGTGACTGAAATCCTAGAAGCCTAGGTTCAAGATGATGTTATGAGACTGCCACCTCCTAGACATCCACCAACTGAGGCTGAGATGGCGAATCCAAAATACTTCCATTACCACAGGTTCGTTCACCACCTGACCAGCGATTGCAACAGACTAAAGCATATTTTCAAAGAAAGGATAGAAGCGGGAGAACTCCAACTAGGAGACGAAGGAGTGCATTGAGACCCACTCCCAATAAGAAAATATGGGTCCTCTGGGGACTCCATGCACGAGACTGTACAATCCATGATGCAGCATGTATGCGAAATTCTCTATCTTTGCAAGGTGCAGCGCCAAGATATTTTCTCATCTCTCAATCACGTTGTATCAGGCAAACGACTTTTTCTCTCATCGAAAACCATACTAGAGGACCAAGATTCCCAAACAGGTGGAACCAAAAGGGAGAACTGTGGACTGCTGACCACGTCCCGTTTAAAAGGTATCGAATTTTATAACACGCTCATCGACGTGGCCTCCGACCTCAACATTATTACTTTCAAGACACTAAAGGCAGCAGGATTTACAAAACAAGATGCTACCTATTCCCCATCCGTGATTATGAACCCGGGAGGAGAAGTTTTGAACGCGCATGGCTACATCAACCTAGAGATCAATATGGGAGACACTATAACGCATAGTAAATTCCACATTGTTAAAGAACAGGGTCATGACATGATATTGGGACACTTATGGGTACTCGACAACAATGCGAAATTAGATGTGCACTGTGACGGACCGGGAAATTACGCCTTCGGCGCGCCATGATGAAGCTACGATCCGGGCCTCATCCCCAGGAAAATGCACGCTCACTTTCCCTTATGAGCATGCTTGTGGAGCATGATTTATCTATTTACACTTTCACACCTTTCCAACTTACCCTTGTTCTGCAAAAGGGTTCAAGGCCATAAGGACAATGCCAACGCACTTCACATGCATCTCTGGCTTCACCTCATCATAGGAAATCCATCACTGAATTTCCTAGATAGCTGAGCAACCGTCGTATTGCCATGTCTTGTCCAGGCTTAAGGCATAAGTCGTGGACTTAGGCACAGGCCGAACCAAGCCCTTGCCATTTCCTACGTTACTTCGCTTACCAACTCTCTTTATAACTTGATAGGAAGTATGAGCATCCACTTAATGGCATGAAACTTAGCCTCATCAAGTCTGGCCACAATCATCTCTTGCTTCGAGTTACCGAGCTTAGATGATATGAGGCGCCAACGTGCTGGACCGGCAATGCTGCAACTCATTGCGGCTGCCTACGTATCCTTCCCTACTCTAAAGGAATCAAGAAAAGACTCTAGTTCATCCTCTAAGTGACAAGCAACTTATTCCAACTTGTTTGCTAGGCCATAGCCTATAAAAAATAGTAATGGCATGGTCCGTAGGCCATTCCGTCAAAGATGCACAATGATTATGCATCATCGGGTCTGCGCCGTGGCATAGTGATGCCTAAGCATCAAATGCCCTCTCTGAAGGCTACACAACTATAAATGAGCCTTAGGCATCATTTATACTCTTCCGGCTAAGCTTTGAAGCTTACTTGATGCATAGTCCGCATATGCACCTTCAACCAACTACCCTTCCCTATATATGTAAAAATGAAATTTTTACAAGTATGGAAAGAAGACCAAAAATCTTTCATCAAGTCCCCGCAATCTTTGCATTCCACTGTTCATCGCAATCTTTGCGTTCCACCATTCATCGCAATCTTTGCATGCAATGATTGCGCTGCAAGCTCAAGGCCACTACCCATCTGGCCTAATGCATCATGATGATGCAACATTGGACTTTTGCCAATATGCCCTCGCGATATGCCTTACTTGGCACCAAACATTGTCCCTTTGCCAAACGCATCTCACTATGCAAATAAGCTTTGGATGAATCTTCATCTCATCCCATGGCGCATCTTTTAGTATGCGCCATGCTAAAAATATGGGGTGTTACATTCTTCACCCCTTAAAAGAATTTCGTCCTCGAAATTCCAAATAAAAACTATTGTGGACAATATCTTCGGTTTGGATATCCTGAGCAAAATTCCCATACCAGATGCTCAGAAATCACGGGTTTCTTCAAGTTGTCATGAACAACAATTTAGACCTTCTGAGCACATGTCCCATACCACCTTCCCAGGAATCAAAAAATTGCACACAACGATACCAAGAACCGTAATTGGCCAATGCCAAGAGGATAACTCGACAAGGTATCCTGAATAGTATCCCATACTACCACCCAGGAATCCCTAAGGTTCACAAGTTAAAAGATGTCATCTGAATGACAAGATTTCAGCACTGTACTGTGTGGAACAGTTTTCAAATTACCCACCGTCCCTGACGGTCATCCAGGTTGCCACTCGTAAGTGGGATGCTATCCGGGCCTGACAACGCACACCCTTGGACAGTTTCCAACGTGTGGGGATGATCAATCCCATTGTATACCCACCGTATCAGACGGTCTTCCGGATACTCGTAAGCGGGGTGCCACAGAGGCCTGGAAAACTCAGAGTACTTTACAAGCTCAACTCGATTTGCAAAGTAACTGGCTCAGCAGTTACAAACTCTTTCCCACGCAGAAGTTGGCCTACTCTCCAACTTTAAGTTTTCCATTAAGGAAAATACTCATGGAAAATTCCACTCCGCACAAGTCCCTAGTGTTTTCTCGGAACTTTCTCTGATACCATCTGTGACGGACCGGGAAATTACGCCTTCGACGCGTCGCCCCGCAGGCCGCAACTCCCCCGGTGCGCCATGATGAAGCTACGATCCGGGCCTCATCCCCAGGCAAATGCACGCTCACTTGCCCTTGCGAGCATGCTCTTGGAGCATGATTCAACTATTTAAGCTTCCACACCTTTCCAACTTACCCTTGTTCTGCAAAAGGGTTCAAGGCCATAAGGCCAATGCCGACGCACTTCACATGCATCTATGGCTTTGCCTCATCATAGGAAATCCATCACTGAATTTCCTAGCTAGCTGAGAAACCGTCGTATTGCCATGTCTTGTCCAGGCTTAAGGCATAAGTCGTGGACTTAGGCACAGGCCGAACCAAGCCCTTGCCATTTCCTACGTTACTTCGCTTACCAACTCTCTTTATAACTTGATAGGAAGTATGAGCATCCACTTAATGGCATGTAACTTAGACTCATCAAGTCTGGCCACAATCATCTCTTGCTTCGAGCTACCGAGCTTAGATGATATGAGGGGCCAACGTGCTGGACCGGTAATGCTGCAACTCATTTAGGCTGCCTACGTATCCTTCCCTACTCTAAAGGAATTAAGCACGGACCGTAGTTCATCCTCGAAGTGACAAGCAACTTATTCCAACTCGTTTGCTAGGCCATAGCCTATAAAAAATAGTAATGGCATGGTCCGTAGGCCATTCCGTCAAGGATGCACAATGATTATGCATCATCGGGTCTGCGCCGTGGAATAGTGATGCCTAAGCATCAAATGCCCTCTCTAAAGGCTACACAACTATAAATGAGCCTTAGGCATCATTTATACTCTTCCGGCTAAGCTTTGAAGCTTACTTGGTGCATAGTCCGCATATGCACCTTCAACAAACTACCCTTCCCTATATATGTAAAAATGAAATTTTTACAAGTATGGAAAGAAGACCAAAAATCTTTCATCAAGTCCCCGCAATCTTTGCGTTCCACTGTTCATCGCAATCTTTGCGTTCCACTGTTCATCGCAATCTTTGCGTTTCACTGTTCATCACAATCTTTGCGTGCAATGATTACGCTGCAAGCTCAAGGCCACTACCCGTCTGGCCTAATGCATCATGATGATGCAACATTGGACTTTTGCCAATATGCCCTCGCGATATGCCTTACTTGGCACCAAACATTGTCCCTTTGCCAAACGCATCTCACTATGCAAAGAATCTTTGGATGAAGCTTCATCTCATCCCATGGCGCATCTTTTAGCATGCGCCGTTCTAAAAATACGGGGTGTTACATTCTTCACCCCTTAAAAGAATTTCGTCCTCGAAATTCCAAATAAAAACTATTGTGGACAATCTCTTCGGTTTGGATTTCCTGAGCAAAAGTCCCATACCAGATGCTCAGAAATCACGGGTTTCTTCAAGTTGTCATGAACAACAATTTAGACCTTCTGAGCACATGTCCCATACCACCTTCCCAGGAATCCAAAAATTGCCCACAACGATACCAAGAATCGTAATTGGCCAATGCCAAGAGGATAACTCGACAAGGTATCCTGAATAGTATCCCATACTACCACCCAGGAATCCCTAAGGTTCACAAGTTGAAAGATGTCATCTGAATTACAAGATTTCATCACTGTACTGTGTGGAACAGTTTTCCAATTACCCACCGTCCCTGACAGTCATCCAGGTTGGCACTCGTAAGTGGGATGCTAGCCGAGCCTGACAACGCACACCCTTGGACAGTTTCGAATGTGTGGGGATGATCAGTCCCATTGTCTACCCACCGTATCAGACGGTCTACCGGATACTCGTAAGCGGGGTGCCACAGATGCCTGGAAAACTCACAGTACTTTACAAGCTCAACTCGATTTGCAAAGTAACTGGATCAGCAGTTACAAACTCTTTCCCACGCAAAAGTTGGCCTACTCTCCAACTTTAGGTTTTCCATTAAGGAAAACACTCATGGACAAGTCCACTCCGCACAAGTCCCTAGTGTTTTCTCGGAACTTGATCTGATACCATCTGTGACGGTCCGGGAAATTATGCCTTCGGTGCGTCGCCCCGCAGGCCACAACTCCCCCGGTGTGCCATGATGAAGCTATGATCCGGGCCTCATCCCCAGGAAAATTCACGCTCACTTTCCCTTGGGAGCATGCTCGTGGAGCATGATTCAACTATTTAAGCTTCCACACCTTTCCAACTTACTCTTGTTCTGCAAAAGGGTTCAAGGACATAAGGCCAATGCCAACGCACTTCACATGCATCTCTGGATTCGCCTCATCATAGGAAATCCATCAAAGAATTTCCTAGCTAGCTGAGAAACCGTAGTATTGCCATGTCTTGTCCAGGCTTAAGGCATAAGTCGTGGACTTAGGCACAGGCCGAACCAAGCCCTTGCCATTTCCTACGTTACTTCGCTTACCAACTCTCTTTATAACTTGATAGGAAGTATGAGCATTCACTTAATGGCATGCAACTTAGCCTCATCAAGTCTGGCCACAATCATCTCTTTCTTCAAGCTACCGAGCTTAGATGATATGTGGGGCCAACGTGCTGGACCGGCAATGTTGCAACTCATTACGGCTGCCTACGTATCCTTCCATACTCTAAAGGAATCAAGCAACTCGTTTTCTAGGCCATAGCCTAGCAAAAATAGTAATGGCATGGTCCGTAGGCCATTCCGTCAAATATGCACAATGATTATGCATCATCGGGTCTGCGCCGTGGCATAGTGATGCCTAAGCATCAAATGCCCTCTCTCAAGGCTACATAACTATAAATGAGCCTTAGGCATCATTTATACTCTTCCGGCTAAGCTTTGAAGCTTACTTGGTGCATAGTCCGCATATGCACCTTCAACCAACTACCCTTCCCTATATATGTAAAAATGACATTTTCACAAGTATGGAAAGAAGACCAAAAATCTTTCATCAAGTCCCCGCAATCTTTGCGTTCCACTGTTCTAACAATCTTTGCGTTTCACTGTCCATCGCAATCTTGGTGTTCCATTGTTCATCGTAATCTTTGCGTTCCACTGTTTATCGCAATCTTTGCGTACCACCGTCCATCGCAATCTTTGCGTTTCACCTTCCATCGCAATCTTTGCATTTCACTGTTCATCGCAATCTTTGCGTGCAATGATTGCGCTGCAATCTCAAGGCCACTACCCATCTGGCCTAATGCATCATGATGATGCAACATTGGACTTTTTCCAATATGCCCTCGCGATATGCCTTAATTGGCACCAAACATTGTCTCTTTGCCAAACGCATCTCACTATGCAAAAAATATTTGGATGAATCTTCATCTTAGCTCATGGCGCATCTTTCAGCATGCGCTATGCTAAAAATACGGGGTGTTACATGCACCCTCTGCTGACGTCCACGCCCGAAGGAATTCCTGAAGGAACCCAGACATCTGGAGAGGACCTATTAGCGCTAGATCATAGTTTTCAAATGCAAGGAAGTCTGACCGAGCAACCTTTTCTTCAACCAGTCATTCCTTCCCCCATTCCGTCATGGGGACTCAACGCGATTACTGGCATGGACGCTGTCAAGAAATGTGAATGGGGTGCTGTACTATTTGAACACTTTGCAAAAAGCTTGGAAACTTCTATTGAAACCAACGAAGACAAGACTCAAACGGTTTCACGATGTCTGAACCCGTTTTCAATCGGAGATGCAGTGGTTAAGGTAAACTCGTTTCAAGTTGGGAGGATGACAGTAAAAATGGCTATTCAGACTGATTCGCCCAATGGATGAGAAGACGATCTATATCTGGTGGCGGACATCCTTTTGGGAGGATATTGTAAGCTCATCAATGCGGAAACACCTGAAGGCGTGAAAATTCACTCGCGATGACTCAAGGCCTCTAATCCCTAAAATGCTATACTTCCCAGTCACTCCCCCTTTTAGTATTTCCTTTAACAATTCCTCTTAGTAGTTGTATTCCCCCAAGATAAATACACTGTTTGTATTCTTCCCTGGGGTTTTCTTTTTCCGTCAAAAAAAAAAGGGGTTCACCCAGAAAACCATTGCAGAGCCATCATACCACAACCTCTTTCAAAAAAATAATATATATATATATAAATAAAAATGTCGACTGATGAAGAAGAAGGTAATGATGAGTTTACGAAAAAAAAAAACATCAGGGGAACTAAGCAGCTGACAGAAATAACAAAAGAGAGGAACTAGCCCTCGAAGGATGGAGCACAAGTCCCCTTAATCAAGGATATCTTCAAGCACTTCCCCCAACAATCCCTCGGGAAACAAAGGTTCCATTCAACGGTGTTAGCAGCAACAACCTCAACATCCCATCCTGAAGCAACCAAATCAGCAGCAGTGTCCGCCCCGATGACCGGTCCAGCATACACCACCATGACCCCTCCGGTATCACCAACGACACCTCTGGCGTCAACTTCAAAGGCTATTTCGTTTCCATCAGATTCTCCTTCGAAGGTTTTCTCATTGACACTTCGAATAAGATTTTTTAATTCATCCGCATCAAAATCAAGAACCATGGCGCTCTCCTCCAAGAGCTTCACATGTTCGTTTTTCCGTCGCTTCGATATAGAAACAGTTCGATCCGCCCTATACCTGGACCGAGGAAAGGCTTTTCCGCACTGGAACTTTTCAATATGCCAAGGTTCTTCCTCATTTTCTCTCCCCTCCTCCATGCTCCCTGAACCCAAAAAAGTCCAAACACGCGCCTGTACTTCATGGAAATAGATTGAAGGGAGGTCCTTAATGATTTCGCTAGCTTCATGGAACAGAGATTCAATCCCAGCCAATGACTCCTCAAGATAAGAAGATCGGTCTCCGCCAATTCTAAAGTCCTTCTCCGAAAAGTTAAAGGCGTGGCCATCCCTCGAGGGTCCTAGCATACACTGCAAAATGGGAAAAATGATCAAGTTCTATCCTATCTATACACATATAAAAAGAGGATAACATGAAAAGAAAAGAAGAAAACATACCGGTATGATCTTCTTAGCCCGAATAACCATAGTCGGGATACTCTTGCAAGAGTCAAAGCTCGCACCTTCACCTGGAGAATCTAGATGGTTAGAGGATGATTCGTCTTTGGGAGACATGACAAAGAGAGAAACTCAACAAGAAGAACCTTTTCTTAAACAAGGAAGATGGTACAATTGCGCTGGGTATGAATACAAAACCTTAAAAAAGGAAAGGAAGCAATGAGGGACATAACACTTCCATATTTTTAGCATGGATGATGCCCAGATTGAAGCCGCGTGTGAAGGAAGGAAAAATAAGGAAACTTTGCTATCTGTCGAAACACCTGCTCCCTCCTTGTTTACACCGTTCCCACCAAGCTCGCGCCAGTTTCCCAATCTCCCAATTGCACCGGTCCCACCAAGCTCGCGCCCAGCTTCCCGGTCTCCCAATTTTACCGGTCCCACCAAGCTCATGCCCAGCTTCCTAGTTTCCCAAGGACGCCCAACTTCCCAATTTCCCAAATTATGCCAGCCTCCCGATTTGTGCAAAACTGCCAGAGGCAAGGATTCCAAATCTTATCTATAAAAAAAATGTCCGACAAGCCTCCTCAATTTTTTTTTATGATTCACTGCAGATAGTTTGTCACCATCTTATGCTTATCTCGCAACAAAGCTCATACTCCGAGCTAAGCAGGGTACTTAATGTTAATGGTGGTTTTTAGATAAAGGGTAAAATTATAAAACCCCGAATAACCTAATGTCACCGGTGACACATTTATTAGAATATTTAATGTATAAAGTCAGTAATTAATGGGGGGTATTTTTTCAAATTAGGGTTACAACGACCAAAACCCTAATTCCCCTCCGTGCCAATGGCAAATCATGCCAACCACACCTAGCCCAAGCTAGATGCGCCATGCCAAACGCACTCTTCCTTGGCCCTAGCTATGCTAGTCACACCAACCACGCCAAAGCATGCCAACCATGCTAGCCGCACCCCTGTGCCAACGGAAAATCATGCCAGCCACACCAAACGCGTTAAAGCATGCCAACCATGCTAGCCGCACCTCTGTGCCAATGGAAAATCATGTCAGCCACACGTGTCGCGCAAAAGCATGCCAACCATGCTAGCCGCACCCCTGTGCCAATGAAAAATCATTCCAGCCACACCAAACGCTCCAAAGCATGCCAACCATGCTAGCCACGCCTCTGTGCCAATGGAAAATCATGCCAGCCACACCAACCGCGCCAAAGCATGCCAACCATGCTAGCCGCACCTTTGTGCCAATGGCAAATCATGTCAGCCACACCAAACGCGCCAAAGCATGCCAACCATGCTAGTCGCACCTTTGTGACAATGGCAAATCATGCCAGCCACACCAACCGCGCCAAATCATGCCAACCATGCTAGCCGCACCTTTGTTCCAATGGAAAATCATGCCAACCACACCAAATGCGCCAAAGCATGCCAATCATGATAGCCGCACCTCTGTGTCAATGGAAAATCATGCCAGCCACACCTGGCCCAAGCTAGCCGTGCCATGCCAAATAAACTTTGCCTTGGCCCTAGCTATGCCAGCCCCACCAAACGCGCCAAAGCATGCCAACCATGCTAGCCGCACCTCTGTGCCAATGAAAAATCATGCCAGACACACCTAGTCCAAGCTATCCGCGTCATGCCAAACACACTTTTCCTTGACCCTAGCTATGCTAGTCTAACCACGCTAAGCCAAACACCCTTACCTTGGCCCTAGCCATGCCACCATACCGGCCTCCCCCTTGCGGCTACCAAAGTGAAGGCGTGCAACAATCAACGGTTGCCCTTCAATCCCAGGAGCAAATACTGGCCGTCTAAGGTTTACTCATGTCCTTTGTCCCAAAAACCATAGCTTGGTCACGCACCTAGCCAACTTAGCCGCGCCATGCCAAAAGCGCCCTTTTCCCAGCTCGCCAAACCGTGCAACCAAGGGACCAAGCTGCCACATGCCATTGGCACATGCTAACACGCTCACCGACAACTTTTTTTACCAAGCTGTGGCCCTAATGGCCATGCGTGCCATTGGCACATGCCAACACGCTCACTGGCAGCATTTCTTACCAAGTCGTGGCCCTAATGGCCGAGCGTGCCATTGGCACATGCCAAAGCACTCACTGGAAGCTTTTCTTACCTAGCTGCGGCCCTAATGGCTGAGCGTGCCATTGGCACATGCCAACGCGCTCACTGGCAGCTCTTCTTACCAAGACGTTGCCCTAATGGCCGAGCGTGCCATTGGCACATGCCAACGCGCTCATTGGTAGCTTTCATTACCTAGTCGTGGCCCTAATAGCCGAGCATGCCATTGGCACATGCCAACGCGCACACTGGTAGCTTTCATTACATAGTCGTGGTCCTAATGGCCGTGCGTGCCATTGGCACATGCCAAACACGCACGCTGGAAGCCTAACTTGCAAGCCGTGCAACCTAGGGCAACTTGGCCGTACGTGCCATTGGCACATACCAAAACCCTCGCTAGTAGCCTAATTTAAAAGTCGTGCAACCAACCACCAATTCATTTCGCACATGCCACACGCGACGCTGGCTGGTTTGGCGGTCACAGCATGCAGCGTACACTACGCTCACATTAAGAAAACGTGAATATGAATAAAGCGATCAAATAAATGAGGAAATAATGGTGAAAACGTTTACACCCATAAACACCATGCGATTACCACCTCCTCCCATTATTTCACCCTTTACTCTCTTCCTTCATGAGGCCAGGGTACGTTTCAATCTCGACTTGTATAATTAGGTGTTACCTATTTCCACCAGACGACAAGTCTCGGTCAGGAGAAAAACACAACACTCTCAGAAAATGCAACTTTGCAAGCTCTCCAAAAAGCTTTCATCTCTTGCAAGCTTCTGAAGCTTTCACTTTCTGATACAAGTCGAGACACTACTCTTCTAGAACTATTCTGGTCTCAACACCTTTCTTCGCTTCCCTCCCCAAATCAACCCTTCTCCTCCACTTTGTGACCGAAGCAAGTATGGAACGGCCATTTCTTGGTTTAGGCCGGACTTGTACAGATTGATCTCCCGAATCTAGAAAGTGCTCAATGCATCACATTTGTTTAGGGTTTGAACCAGTTTCTCACTCACCTACCGAATTTACCAAAATCGGCAGAAACGATTTTTACCCATAAACACTTTCTTAGAAAAGACGCGCATAATCTTCCCTAACTAAAGACGCGCAAAATCTTCTCTAACTTGTTTGTCTGTGTACGTAGGTTAGGATGTTCCAATTGTGAAGGTGTTGATAGTTTTGTCACTAGTCAATGAATCATATGTATAATTTCCAGTTCAAATCACCACTTAAAAAAGTAAAGGAAAAACAGTCCTGCTACACGAACCGGGGGAAAAACTCCCCCAAAACCGAGCCCTCACAGTTTGGTGGGCCCCTGGGGGAGTTAACAGGGGGCCGCTTAAAAAATATGTGGGACCCACCATAAAATTCTCTCACCCCGGTTTTGGGGTGGTTTTGGGGCTCGGTTCGTTGATCTTTTTTGAAGGAAAAATAATGTTGTTTTTTCCAAAAATAAAGTAAAAAATCAGTACTCTGAAAGGTCAAACCTATTCATCTTTCGCATTTTCCTTAAGATTGTCATGGGTCAAAAGAGTTGCTCATGTGTTTGAGGCCGCGATGAACATTGCTATATTAATCCATGGCATTCGGTTACAAGGAAAAAAATTATCTCGGTGCCGGCCAAATTTTAGGTTTCCCCATAGGCTTATTTCTTCCTTCCCCAACAAAGGGTATTCTGAATTCAATTCATCAGGATTGGTATCCAATCGAATGGCGAATAGTAACATGAATGTTTTTCTAATTTCTTGGCTTTGTGACTCTTGTACAATGTACATATCTACCGAAAGTTAAATGTTTTTGCAATGAAATCCTAATGACTATCAAGTTATCATGAATCCAAGCCTTCAACATACATGAAAACAACTTTAACCTGGGAAGTTTATGCGAACGAATCAAACACAAATAGTAAGATCTGACTACTCAGAAGTGTTTGAATCAAATCGAAGACTACGCGGTTGGCAACATTCATATACAATGCTCTGAAAGTGTCTCTAAATTACCTTATTAGAAACCGAAGTTGTGATCCGAAATGTTTTATTATGGCACCTATTGAGAAGTCATAATCAATTCCTACTATTTACTGAAGCTAGATAGACATCTTCTGATTTAGCCCGTTCCTTTACCAGTAGAACCATATCCCTGAAACGATCATCTATTTGAGTGACCCAGCCAGAGAAATCGAAATTGCGCACTCCTTCCCAGGTGTTGACTGAAGGAGTGTTATTTAGGAAGGTTGGTGTCCAGGAAAAATGGTCTGGATTCATCAAATTCCCTCAAAAATTTGCTTTGTGGTTTCGAAAGAAATGTTGAACAGGTTAGCTAGTAGAGACAATTTATTAAAAAGGAACATTATGGTATCTCCTTTGTGTGCCTTGTGTGGAGTTGAAGATGAAGATGCAGAACACCTTTTCCTACACTGTAAGGATGCTGATCTTGTATGGAATGATGTCTAACCTAATAGATGTTGGGCTTAGGTGAGACCTAAAACAATTTTACAGCCGACTCAGCAATGGAACTTTGAATCATTCAGAGGGGAAGCTAAAGGCTATATGGAGTTATATGATTTACGCATTCTAATGGACATTATGGAAAGAGCGGAATCGACGAGTTTTCGAGAATAAGGCATCAAGAATTGAAGAAATGATAACGAAAATAAAAACGATGATTTTCTTATGGATGAAAGTCTTTCAGAAGGACTTTAGCTCCTGTTTTGATTCATGGATGTATGGGATGCAACTTTCACTTGGAATTCCCCTTGGCTGTTTCATCGTTTCTGTTTTTTTTTTTACGTTTTGTTTTTCTTTTTGCTTTGTTCTTCTTAGTCTTTGGTTTGCGATCTCCTCTCCCAGGGTTGTGTTCTTTTTCTTTTCAATGAAGTTGCATTTTCCAAAAAAGAAAAGAAGAAGAAAGATATGTCACAAAATTTGTTTTGGGAATTTTGATAAAATACACCCGTGGGATTAGCATTCCTAAAGTACCCCCCGTTTTTGTCGAAATTGCTAAATACACCTACATCCAATTTTGTAGGAAATACCAATAGGTCATAGATGTTGCAATATAGAGAAAGAAAGAAGGAGACAAAAGATAGAGGGGAAGAAAAAAGAGAGAAATTCTTATTCATTAGTATGTAGAATACAAGAGATTAGGCCTCTATTTATATAGATAGAAGACTTAGTGTCCAAGATATGTAAACCCTAAACTTAGACACAAAGGGCATCTTAGTAAATAAATAATAGTTTATAACACTCCCCCTGATGACCATTGTGGCTAAGTTATTACAAGCATACCAGGAAAACTCAAAAGAGAAAAACCTGAAATTGCATAAGCATGTAAAAACTCAGACAGTGCTGGACACGCATATGTTGCCTCATTAAAACCTTGACAAGGAAAAACCCAATGGGACAAAACCTTGACGAAGGAAAAAGAGTACAACGCGATAAAATCCTTGAATGCAGCTTAATTTGATGATGGAGCTCCCCATGATAATACTTCAGTCAAATCTTGGCGTGCAAATATTTGAGTCGAGACTTTCCAATTTTGAAGAACCAATTTCCTGAATGCAGAAGAGGACTGTGCTTTCATGAAGATGTCGGATAGTTGATGAAGTCTTCATTTGTGTTGCACAAGCAGTAATGCCTTCGATTAATACTTTTGCGGAGTCCACATTCTTCTTCAACACATTGAGAATTTGTGTCATGGATTGCTAGCTTCCCGAGATGATTTGCAGAAGTTGTTGATGTAGTTTCTTTAACATAGAGTCAAGATGTAAAGAAATTACCATACGTGAACAAAACTGAATTTGTGGTCATACCTTGTGTGGATCGGAATGACATCCAAATTACTAAGGGCTTGTTATGTTGATTTGGCCTAACAAAATGCCTAGTTAATGGTGGGAATCCACCAAATAACCGAAATTTGATACAACTCCCCCTTGGATGACCACCATGTTGAGTTAATTAGGCTCACTAAAACCTTTCCAGTAAAACCCAATGGGGAAAAATTTGGACAAAGGAAAAAGAGCACAATATCAACATTTTGAAAGAAAATTAAACGCCAACAAGATGTTGCCTTGTTAAAACCTTGTCAGGAAAACCACATGGGACAAAACCTGAACGAAGGGAAAAAGAGTACAACTTTTGACATAAATATAGATGCTAAACCAAGCATCAAAATAATAACTCTAGCATATATCAAAAGACGAGTTTAAGGTAGCATAATTCTAACTGCAAAATTAAGAAAAAGAAAATAAAAAATAGAATTTATGCTGCTAAAACGTGGATTTAAGTGTTTTTATGGACTCCTCAATAGACCTATGAAGTTGACATAAACAACTAATTTATCCGGATTTTTTGGTTTTGTACCAAATTTCTAAAAAACACATAAAGGATTGCTAAACCTGATATAGTCGATTCAGGTGGCTGCATTGATAAAATTTTGAATCCTCAAAAGATTACAAATTCAATATGTTCTTCGACCACATTTCTTGTGTCAATGAAATATGAGTCCTTCAAAGACTACCACGCCAAGTGCATTGTATAAAGAAAACAATCAATGAATCAATCCTAGGGTCTGAAAAAAAAATGAAACCCTTAAAATCGTATTTACAACGAAAAATTTCTCGTATAACGCATTATGACTACACTAGCCTGTAATTAATAGGCTTGGCATTTTCAAAGTGTTAAGTTTTGGATCCAAAAATTGCTTTAATTGAGAAACTAATCCAACTTAATTTGGATTGTATGCCAGCCAATCACATATGTCGACATTCCTTTGCAAAGGGGTTCGAAACAACTATTATTTATTTGAGTAGCTACTATAAACGAATATTTGAAAATATTTAGCTTATCACGATCCCACGAAATTCAAGTGTATGCATATCTTGAAAAAATATTCACAGAATTACTGGCACTAGCGCCCACAGGCATTATAATCTCCTTATATTCAAATGAGAGATAATAACTTTGAAAATGTGAATCGTGTTTTTGGTACACTCAATTGGAGCACTACCAATAGCTTCTTACGGAACGCTACTTATTTTGCTAAATGTGACTGGGTTTTCCTCTTATAGAGGCAAAAGCTTATATAAAAGAAAATGAGACATTTTACGCCTAATCAATAACAACCCTTTTCAATTTGATCATGATGGGAGAGAAACTGATATAACATTGAAGTTAATTAACACCAACTTTTGTTGGTAGTGTATAATCTCCCCCTGATTATAGCGGATATTTTTTCATCTCATTAAATCGAAAAACAAGTTTCGTAAAGTATTATCCGATTAAATCGAAGACATATACTCATAATTTCGGGATTTTAAGAACACCAGTTGGACTGTAAAAGTGACTTCAAAGGCCGTGAAAAATTTGTCCTAAAAATAAAATTTAACATCAACCATGGATTTTATTGGCAACAACCAAAAGCATATAAAATATGCAAATAAAACTCGAAAAAATAAAAATTATGACCTAGAAGGCCAACAAGACAATGATTCAGAATGAGATATTTGACAATTATTTGTTAAAAGAATTTAAATTCAACATCAACGTAGTCACTACAAGGACTAGTAATAGGCTGATAAGCCGGGTGCTCACCCTTTGATCTTTAGTGTCCAATTCCAACTACAAATGGAACAACTTCAAATTTCTGGAGATTTTAACCATGAGGAAAAATTGCTTAATATCCCATAAGAATGCAACAATTTTTATTCACTGGTGTTTGCAATTACTTTAAACCATAATAACAATATAGAAAAATTTATTTCCAATTGGTTTAAATGGTTCTTTTGATAAAAATAAAGAAACCATTATTGTTATTCTTTGTAGAAAAAAAATCTACTTTTTGGTTGATAAAGATTTTTTTGAAAGAATAGAAATCAATAATCATTATTGGCTAAAAGTTTTTAGAAGGCCAAATTTTACATCTCATTAAGGAGAATTGATGGGGAAAAATCAGCACCAATTGATTTGTACAATTAACAAAATTAAAACAACAATAATATTGTTTTCAATATCGCATAGTCAATTGACGGATGGTTTCATTATCGCATAGAAACCATTAATCACATGATCTTCGTCAATGGACAAAGATACCAATTAAAATTAGACGTAGGTTTTTCCACCATGCATGTGAGTAATTACCGTGAAGGTAATCAAATTGCGATAATACCAATTATTTTTGGTGAATACAGTTTCATTATAGGAATAAAAACTGTAAACCATCTTTCAATGGATTTTTATTTTCTTTCGGAACTCGCCGATAGATTTCAAATGTTCCGAAGAGAATCCCTTGAACTTCCCGTTCAGCGAGAATGTGATAAAGTTAATGGTCACGCATATAATATAATATATCATAAGAGTAATAATGGAAAGCACTAAATAGTGTATAAGAAAGAAAAAGAAAGAACATAGTATGTGAACACCTGCTTCCGTACATTATATACTAACCAATTAATTTATTGGTGGACGATTGAACACCCAACACCAGTTTTCCACTGTTTCTCCATGCACCCCAAAACAGGATCATCGTATTGGTCCAATTCTTCAAATAGAATCGTTTATATGCAAAAATCAGAACACACCATTAGTGATGGATGTGTGAATGAATATTAAATTAATAAAAGTGGAATAACATTATAGAAAAATTTATGATGTAAAACAACATAACAGGTCGCGAACACAATTGAAAACTGTATACGCTAAGAAAATTCAGAGAAAACGCTACATAACAACCTAACGATATTGACTATTAATATTGAGTCAAATCGATGAGTTTATGTAATAGATACATTTGATTACCGATCAAACTGAAAAATATACCTAAGTATATGCTATCGTATGATCTGACAAGAAAGAAAAATACGAAACCCAAAAATAATAATAATAGAAAACTAGGGTTTTAATTAAAATTTCACAAAAACAAGAAACAAAATTGATTGATAAAAAATCGCCCAGTGATTAGAGCGTGCATGATAACGTCTTGCAATATAGAGAAAGAAAGAAGGAGACAAAAGATAGAGGGGAAGAAAAGAGAGAGAAATTCTTATTCATTAGTATGTAGAATACAAGAGATTAGGCCTCTATTTATATAGATAGAAGACTTGGTGTCCAAGATATGTAAACCCTAAACTTAGACACAAAGGGCATCTTAGTAAATAAACAATAGTTTATAACAATAGAAATATTATATTAGAGTTATTTTGGTCTAGTTGACTCACTGTTTGGTCATTTTTAAAAATATATATTATTGTTTGGTCCTAGTGTGGACAATACCCATGCGGGATGATGTCATTAATGATGTCACAATCCCTTTAATAATGGCAAAAATACATTTTTTTCATTTTTTTTTCTCTCCTAATGAAAATAAATAAATAAATAATTAAAACTTAAATATCTTTTGAACCATATGTCGAAAAATGATAAATTTTATATATCTTCGGAAATCCCTCGACGAGAGCTTTCCAACGAGTACCATTGTCGCTATATTAAAGAGCTTTTAATTTTTACCTTATTTTTTTAGGTATAAAATGAAGTATTATACGAGTTCATTCTATAAAAATGAACTACTTTAATGAACTATTATGCTAGTTAGTTCATTCTATAAAAATGAACTACTTTAATGAACTACTAGATTTTTTGCCCGTGCTACGCACCGGGCGGACCCAAAACCCATTTATTTTTGATTTGGTGTGGCGAGGCGAAGGCTCGGCTTCGCCTCGCCCCGATCACGATTTGGAATCTAAGAAAATTAATATTTGCATTTACGTGAAGGCTAAGATGTCGACATCAATGGCTTAAGAATGTGTACTGTTATGTGCTAAAAAAGGGAGAAGAGATCACCATTAGAAACGAAAAAGAAGAAGAGATTATGATGTAAATAAAAAAAAGAAAGAAAGAGATAGATAGATAGAGACGATGATTATGACGTAAACCCGTGCCTCATAAACTCATAATCATCAAGAAAACCATCAAAGGTGTTACGAAGTTTATTTGTCTTGTATGGTAAAGAAAATAGAGCATCTATAATTTAAGACAATCTTTCGCATTGTTATCTTGCTGCACCCCTGAGAACGGGGAAAAAAAAACAACTAATATAACCAAAAACATATTAGGAAAATTTAGTTCATGATTTTTTTCAAACCATATATACATGGTCAAGATTAAAAAAGAAAAAAAACAACTTGGTATAAAAACCAATATATGGAAATTAATAAGATTGTTCAAAAGATTTTTAGATAATTATTTTGGTATAAAAATATGGAAATTGGTAAAAGAATTTTTACGTTTATTTTTGTTATCTTTTTAGTTTAACGTTTTTTGGTATACAAATTAAAACATGGAAATATTTTCAGTATAAAATCCTTTTTTTATGAAAATTCGAATATTCTAAAATCTATGTTTCCCTATTAATAAGATTTTGACGTAACGTCCCTGCTTGACGGTGTTACTTAGTGTCCAGTTAAGTATTTGGTGTAAACCCGGTGTAATTTTTTAATTAGGTGTAAATCAACACATAAGTCTTGTACACCCATGTTTCTACTAACGGTTTTAGTATTTGGCCGTTAAAATCAGGGAGCTTGTACCAATAACGTTCTCTACTAAGGGGGTGTTTTAAAAAAAAAAAACTTCGACCAATAACGTTACGAAACTTGTCTTCTTCAGAATTGGTGTAGTTGAAAGCTTTTATCTAATTTAATTTGAGGTGGGTGTCATGCTCACCGTGCAACGTGGGAGCTCATATGACTTAGCCTTTTAAAGGAGGAGTGATTATGCTAGTTAGTTCATTCTAAAAAGTGACCTCTTAGGATTAAATAATATACGAATTCATTCTATAAAATGAACTACCATACGACTTCATTTGACGAAATGAACTGGTGTAATCAATTATTATTACGAGTTCATTCTACAAAATGAACACCTATCACGGTTTCATTCTACAATATGAATTACCATTTATGAGTTCATTTTATAATATGAACAACCATAATGAACAACTATTAGGAGTTCATTCTACAATATGACCTACCGTTCTTAATTATTATTACTAGTTTATTTTACAACATGAATTATCAATACTATAATATGAACAACCATTATGAGTTCATTCGAAAATAAGAACATCTATCATGATTTCATTATACAATATGAACTATAATAATGAACTATCATTTGGACTTCATTCTTCAAATTGAACTACTATTACGAGTTTATTCAACAAAATAAATTGCTAGTATATACGAGTTCATTCTACGTAACGAACTGCTAGAACTAGGATGAACTACCATGTACTAAAATAGTGTTCATTCTCGGATATGTACTACAATTTTACCGAAAAAAATAAAAATCTGAAACATAGTGTAATGAGTACTCGTTGAGTAGATCTCGTCGAGACCTTTCCGAATATGTAAAATTTATTAATTTTCAAATTATATTTTGAGATATTTAATTTTTAAGCTTTTATCTATTAATCTTATTATTAAGAACAGAGAGAAATTGATAGAAAAAACAAATAAGATAGAAAATTATACAAAAAAACATCACGTGAGGAAGAACATGAGAGAAGTGTACTTTAAATACTTTTTAGTATTTTTAAATAAATAAGGATCACACAAAAACTCCATTTTGTTGGTTGACCAAACTAACATGAGATCACCTAAAAAAGACCAAACAATTATTTTCCCACCCATTATCTGTTAAGGCCCACAATCCCTTTTTAATCCATATCTAACCGTATGTCTATAATTGTAATCAACGATCAAGATTCATTCCAAAAATAAAATTACTTGTGTGCCCTTAAGGTGGTTTATCAGTGATTATTCAAGTCCGTGATAGGAACATTTTTGTCGAAGGAAAGTTTACTGTCATCTTCTAACAAGATCAGCAACTCGTCAGGAGATCATATTTCATCATAATAAAGTACACTATCCTCGAGGAAGAGGGGCAAAAATAGCTAGGGTATCTCTGGCAAATTGAAACACTGAGGAAGGTCTTGCAAATTGCAAGCAACATAACCTTTGCTTCTTACGCTGTAGATGTAATTCCCCGACTTTCTCCTTCGGGCTTGGATGATCACCGTAAGGTTGGTTACTCCTTTTAATTACTTCTCCACTTATGTTTAAGTTTGCAATTCAAAAGCTTTATTTCACTAATGATCACTGACTTTAGTTGCTTTATTCGAAAGATAAAAAAGAAAAAAAAAATCACTGACCAAATTTTTTATTTCAACTTCAATTGCTTTATGATTATCCTTATCAATTTCCCTAAAATTCCTGAATAACATATTAATGAGGAATCTATTTGATGATTATCCTTACCAATTTTTTTATTTCAACTTCAATTGCTTTATGATTATCCTTACCAAAATTTTTATATCAGTTTCAATTCCTGAATCTCTGATTTCTATTTGATGCTTGGCAGATTGCATCATCAATCAATAATGATTTTTCCTCACGCGATCTAATGATTTGCAACAGTCAGGGTATTTAGGATATTTTACAAACTAGTCAACTCAGTGGACTTGATCCGATTCACTAATATAACGTCCGTTAACCGCTTTATTGAAAAAACAGGATGGAAACTAAATACGGGTGTATTTTAATAATAAAAAAAAGGGTATATTTTAGGAATTACTAATCCCACGGGATGTACTTTATCAAAATCCTCTTTTATGGTTATTGCCCTAAACTACCCTTAGAGGGATTCTTGCAGTTGCAGTACGTTTTCTAAGGCGAATAGCATATCCCGAAACAGTATAAAACTAGATTACCGCTACCACGGTCAGATGGCCGACAGAAAAAATTGACGTAAAACTAAATTTTGTGTTCACAATTTAGTTCCGCCGTAGGGTGAAAATATTATTTTTACTGAGCGACACGAAGGTATAATTTTTCCAAACACGACGCAAAAGTATCATTTTTCCAGACATGTAGGCCATGATATATTTTTACTTTGCAAATAATTTGGTGGTGATTCAACAAAATAAGTTGTACTTTTCATTTTAAAATTAGTTATTTTTTATACTTAGTCAATCATTTTATTTTTCTTGTAGTTTTTTTCAATTTTTTTTTAAGATATGTCTAATTTTAAGCTATGCCTAATTTTTAAGGAGAAAAGATACAAAATTTGGAGAATAATTAAAAAGAAATTGAAAAACAAAAATTTGATATCATTGTTTGTGCTCATTGCGTAGCTAATTTAAAGGGCTTTCCAAATATATAAAATTTATAAAAATACGACTTGTAGTTTGAAATATACGAGGTTTTTAAATATATAATAAGCGTATTTACTGTTGTGCCCTTTTTTTTTAGTTTATTTATGAAAATGTCTAATACCTTATTCCCCTTCCTCTTTGGTTTATTTATGAAAATGTCTAAAGGAAAAAAAGTAAAAATTTGATTTAAAGGGACATCTTAGTCTTTTCCAGGTGTCCGGACCAAAATTCAATCGTTTTTGTGTAATTGAAAAAAATGTTACGCTTCACATTGACATAAAGTCACCATATATAGAGTATTCCCTCGCTTCGCTCGGTCGGCTTAATGATCAGCATACACCTACCGCTAGTGTGCGCACCGTATTTTTTTAATATAAATTAGGTACCTCTACTCACAGCCTCCTTTAATTAAGTCTCTTCATGCAGTCGATTGGAGTAATCAACCTTTTCTTTTTTTCTTTTTTTATAGAAATATCCTAACCTCCCCATTTGATGAATAATTGATCTTAGCACCCTTTGATGCTGCTGAAAATCTAAGCATGTTACGACGATGTTTATCAACGGTAACTCTAAATCGATGTATATCAACAGTTATTCTCTACCGATCTCAAATTCTTAAGCTTAAGTGCTCGTGTTTATTTCTCAAAACTAGTTTACTCTCTCTTCTTGTTGATAGCTACCAACCAAATATACACTCATCTTTTTTTTCTTTCTTGTTTTGGCATCGCTTTCTCAGTAAGCTGGCACTTGACTTGTAAATATAAACATTTTTGGTATCTTTTAATGCTTTGCTTTCACTCTAAGCTGGCATTTGACTTGAAAACCATGTTAAATACGTGGCATCATATCATTCATATCTCTCTATGATAAATAACCACCTCAAATCTCACTTTCTGTATCTCTCTTTGGGATCAAAAGAACGATGCAGAGAGCCAGAGACAATAGAAGCAGGAGGCACATGATTAATTAAGTTCAATGGCGGGTTTTTGGCAATTGCATTCTATTGACTAAAGAGGTACGTTTATCTACATTGATAATTCAGTTTATGTAGTTTGGATTAGTATAGAATGGAATTAATCATGCTGGTGCACAGCGAGTTGGGTATGAAGCAGAGATGGACGAGGACGACCAAAATCGTCTGTCTTAATTTTCACGTAAATATATACTACATTGTTAGCAGTTAACACTCTCATTTTATTTTCTTTAATAAACAAGAAAATTTATTAAAGATTAAGAGAAAACAAATTTTTGGTCTCTAAATTTATAGAAGATTTATTAAGAGACTTCTGTTCTATAGCAAGATAAATGCAGATTAGGGGAGGAAATTGGAGTAACACCAAATACTGTTTTTATTCTCCATGACAAATCTTAGAGAGTGTCTGAATGCCTTCTCCAGAAATAGAAGTTAATCCCAAAAATTATAAGCAAAAAGGTTTTGTTCTATAAAAGATATTTTTTTGTTTCATGAGGTTATTCTCAATAAAACTTTCGAGTACTTTAATTTTTAAGTCGAATAGAAACTTTTCATGGTTACCGAAACACCCCCCTTGGATATTGAATGAGCAACTTCATCTATATATTCACAAAATTGCACTTTTGTTGTGTGTGGTTAGTTATGTCATGATGGTGTAGGTGAAGTGTAAGAATCAACGTATATATTTTTTTAAAATTCCTCGCCGCTTTTGAAAAACTGAAAATCTTTTCACCCTTGATGATCCTTACGCCTGTTCTGTTGAATATTCAACACCAACTTAGTCAAGTGTTCACACCTATCTAGATTAACCTAGAAATATCTAGGATGTCTAGAGTCAATGTTAGACAATTAACATGTGTAAAATGAGTGTTCTAGAGTTAGACAAATCAAATAAGAATACTAGATTGTCTAGTAGTTGGTTTGGTGGAAACCTCCATGGTAGGTAAGCCTCCATAGGCATAGTTGTTAGCCTCCATAGGCATAGTTCTCTTCTTCTTTTTGTAGCCTATAAATAGGCATGTTGTATTCATTTGTAAGTAAGAAAGAAAGAATCAAACAATACAAAGTTCAAGTTACAAAGTCCTTGCTTCCACCCTTCACTACTAGAGCTCTAGGAGCTCTAGTCTTTTACGCTTCCGCGTTTATGTTCTCCTCTCTCTTGTTCGATCTTTAAGATGGTATCAGAGCTCGTTCGATCCGAAATGGGCGTAAAAGTTTCCGCTACGAATTGATGGGTTTCAAAGCTTTCGAGTTGAGAAGATATGAAGTTTAAGAAGGAGAAGATGCAAACACCACTAAGAAGATTTCAACCATTCCAACTGTCAAAAAAAAAAAAAAAAAATCCTACCTTCACAGGAGCAAAAACGCCTCCATGTGGAAAAAGAAAAGTAGAGAAGAAAAAAAAAATCACTTTTTGATAAGTGACCAGAAGACAAGTTTGAGGGAAGAGAGCAATAATTTTCCTCCTCAAATTGTTTACAAAATTCTAAAGACAATTGTGGGAAGAGTGCACCAAGGATTGCCTCCACAATCGTTCAAGAGTTTTAGAAGCCGATATCATGAAAACGTCAACAATGAATGCCTCCATATATTGAGGGAAGAGAGCTTCAAATGATCGCCTCCTCATATTGTGGGAAGAGAGCCTCAATGAGACGACCTACTCGGTTTTGAGAGAAAAAAAAATGGCAAGAAAGCCATGTTTGTCACGACAACATCAAGTTTCTACTTGTGACACGAAGCCGGTGGACATGTATCCACTGGAAGAAGAAAAAACTACTTTGCTACTACAAGACAAAGCTTTTGTAATATCGACATTTCAAAAATGTTGAATTTGTAGAGGCTTGCACGAAGTTAGGAGACATACTAAATGAGCAAGAAATACTAAAAGAGAAGAAATGGGGTCTCCATGAAGAAAAAAAAAGGGGTCTCCATGAAAAAAAAATACAAGATAAAAGAGAAGAAGAAAGGGTCACTTCCTAATAAGTGATCAGAGAAGGGTTTGAGGGTAAGAACAATAAGTGGTTGTTTCCTCAAATCGGGAAGAAAAAAAAATATTGAGGGTAAGAGCAACAGATTGCTTCCTCAATTGTCGAAGAAAAGCATGGCATGTTTGTCACGAGATACTAAATCATACTCGTGATAAGAAGAAGAACAAAAAAAAAAAAAAAACGGCGGTACGTGGCGGCAAACATAAAGAGTTTACTGCGAGCGAAGCAAGCATGAGGAGATAAGAGCCGCAAACGGAGATTGGGTGAATATCAAAAAAAAAAAAAAACAGAGCCATTACAAATTACGGGGGAGTGTTGGAATTACCTAATTTGTAATGTCCAAATGAAGTCTAAATGGGTTTACAGGTATTTGTTTAAATACGTACAAACCAAAGTGTGACAATTATGTCATAGCGTGGCAAATCTGTTACGAATTTAGAAATGTGGCAAATCTGGATAAAGTGGCAAATTTGTAACATCAAATAACAAGAAGAAAAATAGTTAGAGCTTGTGGCAGAAGCTTGACGAAATGAAAGATTGTGAGAGAATCTGGATAACCAAAGAAGTGTTACAGTTTTCGAACAAAAGCGTGACTGGAACAAAGATGAATAGAAGAAGAAACAACAAAAAATGTTGTGAAGAAAGCGGAAGCAATCACCAAGTGGTGATGAGATAGAGAACAACAAAAGTGGGTGAAAATCCTATGAGTTGTCTAAAGAGTACAAGAAGTATTTTATCGAAAACGAAGAAGGACCGCAATGTCCCTAAACTACGATGGAACCCGTATGTTCTAAAACTACAAAGAGGACCGAAATGTCCCTAAACTACGAAGGGGACCATAATGTCCTTAAACTTCCGAAGAGGACCGCAATGTCCCTAAACTACGATGGAACCCGTATGTTCTAAAACTACGAAGAGGACCGTAATGTCCCTAAACTACGAAGAGGACCATAATGTCCTTAAACTTCCGAAGAGGACCGAAACGTCCTTAAACTATGAAGAGGACCGAAACATCCTTAAACTATGAAGGGGACCGAAATGTCTACGATAAAGAGAAGTTGGAAAGTCGGTGTTGAGGGGGAGTGTTGAATATTCAACACCAACTTAGTCAAGTGTTCACACCTATCTAGATTAACCTAGAAATATCTAGGATGTCTAGAGTCAATGTTAGACAATTAACATGTGTAAAATGAGTGTTCTAGAGTTAGACAAATCAAATAAGAATACTAGATTGTCTACTCCATGGTAGGTAAGCCTCCATAGGCATAGTTGTTAGCCTCCATAGGCATAGTTCTCTTCTTCTTTTTGTAGCCTATAAATAGGCATGTTGTATTCATTTGTAAGTAAGAAAGAAAGAATCAAACAATCAAAAATATCAAATAGATTGTATTCCACCAAGATTAATATCAATGTAGTCTTTTACGCTTCCGCGTTTATATTCTCCTCTCTCTTGTTCGATCTTTAAGATGTTCATCCACAAAGATCCTCCGATTCTCTTTTCCTGTAAACAAAAACAATAAAAGACGGTATAAACAACAGCTGACTTTCATCCAACTTCTACTTCTCTTCAACTTAACTATTTCTATCATATAAATTCTTCCTCGATTAATGATCATATATTACAAAAGATCGAACTCATTTCGGTCTCTCCATGATCTTGTGTTTATTTTTCTTTAAATGGGAAGAATGATGCTACGTTGACAACCAAATATCCTGCAGAAAAACCGTCGGGAGATCTAACGGCAGAGGTGGGAGCCCAAGGGGACATTTACATGGGGTGGGGTTAATGGGGACCCACCACTTTTTTATATCTCACACGGTTTTTTCTGCGGTATTCTTCACATTCAACCTAGCATTATCGTTGAAATGAGAATGTCTTCAAAGATTATTGATGAGTATTTTAACAGAAAAGTGATAACCAATTGAGATATTTTGTAAAAGTGGGAATGTTAAAAATACCCTCCATTTTTGCTGAACTTGCACAAATACCCCCGAGGGGTAAAAAATAATTTTTTTGGAGTCAACTTGAGAAAGTTGCTTCCACTTTTTGGAAGCAACTTATGCTAGTTGTGTCCACTTCTGGAAGCAACTCGTGCTAGTTGCGTCCACTTCTGAAAGCAACTTGTGCTAGTTGCTTCCACTTTTTAGAAGATAAGGTTATTTTTAAAAATTGAATAAGAGTATATTTTAAGAAGTGGATTTTGAGGAATATTTAAATAATGTTCTCTTTGTAAAAAGGTCGCTAGTTTCATAGATAATTAAGGTCCGGCTCGTATAAGATGTAATTAATGTAGAGGGTGGTAGACTAACCCAAAACTAATTTGACCGCCAGAAATTTTTACCAATGTGCCCTTGTAAAGTAGTTAAAAGACATTGTATCCTAACGTCATTTTGAAACTTAACAGGGTTCAAATTAACCCCCCTCATCTGATGAATTTCAAAATATTCTGACCTTCAAGTTATCGAAGAAGATAACTAATGCAATCTATAAAACTAAAGTTCTCAAGTTCTTATTTTAGAGAACCCAAATCATTTATTTGGAACACCATTATTAAGTACCGTTATTCTTTAAAGAATCATCACCCTCGCGATGCAATTC
The DNA here is from genome assembly GCA_023529315.1 of Papaver bracteatum. Lineage (NCBI taxonomy): Eukaryota > Viridiplantae > Streptophyta > Magnoliopsida > Ranunculales > Papaveraceae > Papaver > Papaver bracteatum. The sequence goes on from JAJJWX010005243.1 coordinate 1,242,704, forward strand.
TTATGTTTTGTGATTTCTCCATGAATCAGCAATAAGCCCAAATAATGACTTCATGTGAATAGCTTGTATTCTAAATCCTAGCTGTGATATTGTCTTCGCTTTAAGTGTTTGATTGAGTGATTTCCCGGAATTCTTAAATTCGTGGGTATGTGAATTGTGGAGAAATTTAACTTTCCCGCAAGTTGTTCGACGAAATGCCAGAGAAGGATTCATTATCTGGACTATTCTGGCGGTTATAGCAGTACGAGTTCATTTTGTCTATCATCGATGCTTGGGTTGGTTGTATTTCCATTGTTTCTCTATTAGGTCTAACCATAGCTAATAAGTCTTATGTTTTCTCACATTCTCCATGGTCTAGCTAGGATAAGTACTGGGATTTATTCTTGTCCTTCTAACAGTACTACTACTTCATCGATAGCTAATGAAAGTCATGACTTGTGACCATCGTTTCTTATTAACCAATATATAGCAGCTGTTAATTTCATGGGTTTGAATGTAATGAATGATTAGATGGGAAAGAGTAGTTAGGTGATTGCTAGACTTGTACCCGTAGGGCATTTTATCTCCCTTTAACCATATTTTTGATTAGGTGTGCGCAAGGCTTCGCCCCGCCCCATGGCAACGTGTTTTTGATTTGCTGTTTTTGACTCGATGCATGGTTGATTATGCATGAAATGTTGCGTAGGCGTCAGAAAACCATTGAGCCATCGTAAATATAATAAAACTCCCATATTTTTAATGGGTTCGCCTAAAACCAAAAACGTTAATGCATCCCTGCAAGTACATGTCTAACGACTGACTATTTTTCGTGTCTAACCACTCGAGCAGCCTACAACTATTCTTCACTGAACTGTCGGCATGAAACGGCCTACAATCATAGAATCATCAATCTCTATCGACATGCTCATGTTCCATCATACCAAGTCACCAATCAATAATAACAACAGCGAAATTAAGACTCTTCTATCACCTCCATCCCCATTATCACCAATGGCATTCAATAACTCGAATCACAACTAATTTCTCGACTTCAAGGCTGTCAGCAACCACTCCCGTCACCACTAGCATCACATCAGCACTCTTCCTTGAAAGGAAGCAACTAATCTTCATCATCAGTAATCATACATGCATCATCGATGGCAGCAATTGCAATACTATGCGTCTCAACCATTTTCTCTCAATCGTTTCAACTACAATGATCTAACTTGGGGCGTCATCATAGCAGATGCCAAATTCAAACTCTCCCCAAATTCCATCACCGATTACAGTAGAAACCACTTTTTTTTTCCTCCAATTTCACTTTTGGTAACTCAAGTTCTAAGGCCTCCATTGTATACAATATACAGTAATACAAATACCGATAAGAACGTAATAACGCAAAAAAACAGTAAACGGTTTCTTTATATAAGGAAGTGAAAATTAAGTTTGCTTTAACCACAAAATACTGATTTCCTTTTTTTGGGTGAATCACGGATTTCCTTTTTCACTTTTTTTCTTTTATTTATTTATTTAATGTTTATTTATTTATTTAACTTTTTGGAAGTAAGTTTTGTCCACCCTAATTAAAAGTACAGTTAAGTATATGTGTAAACACGGTGTAATAAAATTATTTAAGCTCAAATTCTGATATAAATATTGTCCACCTACTTTTTTTGTGTACGCCGTTACTAACGAATAGTTAAGTATTGGCATAACCAATAGAGTTATACCAAGTGTCCTCACCGTAACTTTTGCATGAGAAAAGGCCTTTCTAGGCCAATAGGGAGCAAGGGTTTCATCACCGTTTAATGTGAGAGCTTTATTTGTCAAGGCCTTTAAGTGGGAAGATTTTGGGGGGAAATAGAAACCCAGTTGACAGTACATACATTAACAGTCAGCAACAGTCAACATATGGTCAGGGTGTTTGCAAAATTTTAAAAGTTAGCTAACGGTTTTCTAGCGGTCTTGGGTTAGTCTACGACCCTAATGCATCAACTGCATCTTCTACTGCCCAGACCCTAATTAGGCATAAAACTCACGACCCTTTTACAAAATATCTCTAAACAATACCAATTTAGCATAAACAAAATTAATGTCAGACATTTATAATCTTCAAGGTTGATTCTTTTTTTTCTTCTGTTTTTCTTATTTTGCTTTTCTTTGATCAACAAGACCTAATATTTACACTGTCTAATTATCTACGGTGCATAAAATAGCAACATTGGCGCACTTACATGCTGCGGAAATGATGTCATCAATGAAAACTTCTTGTACATGCACGTTACATTACTTGTTATTGTTGATTCTAATAAACAACTACGCACGGGACACATCAGCTTTGAGCAATCTGGAAGACGGTGTACAATTGTATGTACAAGATAACCATGTAAGTAAATTGTAGTTTTCGTGTTTTATTTTCTATAGATTCTATTAGCATGCAGTTTGTTGAATTCCGGTTTCTAGCTCATTCAAGGGTTCTTTGTTGTTGTTTGTTGAAGGTGGTGATGGATAATGGGTTAGTTCTTGTGAATATATCCAATCCTTCTGGATTAGTCACTGGAGTTCAGTACAATGGTATCGATAACTTGTTAGAAATACTCAATGAAGAACAGAATAGAGGGTACATATTTGTTCTTTTCTACACTTATTGATCAACTATAATACCTACTTCTCGTATTGACTTTGACCTTGGGTTGTTTTTTTTTTCTTAAACTGATTGATGGATGTATAGGTACTGGGATCTGTATTGGACCCAAAGGGGAAACAAAGGATCGCAATTTGTGTATGTTAAAGGAAACGATTTTAGTGACATTGTCAAAATGGCAAAACTAGTAAAACATTTGAATTTATGAAATTAAATGAGTTTTGCAGGATTGAAGGAACTAGTTTTAAGGTAATAGTTCAAAATGAAACTCAAGCTGAAATTTCATTCACAAGAACATGGAATTCCTCGGCTTCCTCATCGTCGTCAAATCCATCAAACTCAAACAGTACAGATGGTCTTCCCCTCAACTTTGATATAAGGTATTAACCGATCGATCATACTTTTTTTTTTGATGCTCAATACCAGTGGAAATAAATGGAATATCAGTGGTTAAGTAACTTTTTACAACTTGCAGATATGTAATGTTAAAAGGTTCGTCAGGATTCTATACATATGGCATTTATGAGCACCTAAATGGATGGCCAGATTTCAATCTCAATAGAACTAGGGTCGCCTTCAAGCTTCGGAAAGACAAGTAAGAAAACTAGCTAGCTTGCTCGTATTGATATTTGACAACAACGTATAGAATCGCAGGATAGACAAATCCCAATTCCTAACTTTCCTTCTGTTGTGTCGCGGTGGGGATATGCAAATTATAAAGGTTTCAGTTTGCAGCTATAAGTAAGACACGGCAAAGACGAATGCCACTTCCAGAGGATCGTGAACCCCCAAGAGGCAAATTACTACAATTCAAAGAAGCCTCTCTTCTTGTAGACCCTGTTGAGCCAGAACTAAAAGGCCAAGTACTTATAAAATCATCGACTTGCTTGAATTACCCTATTTCGGTTTATAGTAATGAAGTTGTTATTCCAAGTTTCAAGCCAAGGTTGCACTATATTCTGTTATGTGCAGGTGGATGACAAGTACATGTATGCAAAAAATAATGAAGACATAAAGGTTCACGGGTGGGTTAGCTCTGATCCTCCAGTAGGTTTCTGGCATATCACAGCGAGCGATGAATATCGAGGTGGTGGTCCTCTAAAGCAGGACCTCACCTCACATGTTGGTCCTACATCTCTCACTGTAAGTTCTAAGCTAGCTTCCATCTGCAATCTACCTATATAGACCCTGCTCCAATGCCAATCTTAGACTAGAATCAAGAATTGATTGCATTACCTACTCCTCATCACTCAGGTGTTTTTCAGTTCCCACTATATGGGCCAGGATAAGATACCCATGTTTGGAAATGGAGAACCCTGGAAAAAAGTGTATGGTCCGGTGTTCTTATACCTTAATACAGATCCACATTGTACAAATGAAAGTGCATTGTGGGACGAAGCCAAGGAACAGGTTTAGCTTTCTTATGGGATTTACAACAGAACTGATCTTGGTTAAGATTTCTCTCTGTCCAACTCAATCTGGATATAAAAATTTATACTCTTTTCTTTTCGTTTTAGCTCCAACAAGAAGCCCAGAAATGGCCGTATAATTTCGTAGCTTCCACCGACTATCCTAAATCTGATCAAAGAGGCACAGTCAATGGAAAACTACTTGTCCGTGACAGGTATTTGATTTTTTTAATCAAAAATACAGTAGAGAATGTGTCTGAAATTATACACATAAAGAATATGCTGGCAATTAACATATACATTAGTATAAAAATTACTATAAGATCGATTCATTGTTTCTTCTATATAGTTTTCAGGTTTGTAAGCATGGAAGATATACCTGCAGTAGATGCATACGTTGGGTTAGCTTTACCAGGAGAAGTTGGGTCCTGGCAAACGGAGTGCAAGGTCTTGTACCCATCAATTAGTTTATACCGATGCATGTTTATGTACTTCTCCTTTAAAATATGAATGTCTGATTTGAATTTTTAACCCAAAGAAACTGATCTTCTTTCTGTTGTTCAGGGTTACCAATTTTGGACTAGAGCTGGTCCTGATGGTTCATTCACAATTCAGTACGTACATTCTGGAGAATACAATTTATATGCATGGGTTCCTGGTTTCATAGGAGATTACAAGTATGACAATCTCATTACAGTTCAAGCAGGTATATATGTAACAAATTCTCTTCATTGAATTGCTTTAGTTCTGCGCTGGTTTACTTATTCATCAATTCGTTATTATAACAGGTGATTTCATTGAAGTGGATGATGACCTTGTTTTTGAGCCTCCTAGAAATGGTACTACATTGTGGGAGATAGGTATTCCTGACAGAACCGCAGCTGAGTTTTTCATCCCAGATGTTGACCCTAAATATGTTAATCCACTATACTTGACCCAAGATAGGTTAGGATGGTTCTTTCTCTTAGATAATGCAAAGATATGACCAAATTAGAAATTGAAGCTTGAATGCTTAATTTTGCTTCTTTTCGCCGATTTTATTTGTACAGGTTTAGACAGTATGGATTGTGGGAGCAGTACAGTGTTTTATATCCAAGAACAGACCTTGTTTACACAGTAAACAGCAGCACTTACCAGAAAGATTGGTTCTACGCGCAAGTTAATCGGTAGGGGTTCTTGTATCTTTTACCGCACTAAATGAGTCTTAGCCAGTCCATGATTTACATTACACCTCATGTGTTTGAGACAATACTAGAGGTAAAACAAAATTTACTTGTCTAATAGGAAGTTGGGAGATGATAAGTACAACTCAACAACATGGCAGATAAAGTTCAACCTAGATAGTGTTGATCAGGGCACGATTTATAAGTTGCGAGTGGCACTAGCATCCACACATGCAGCAGAATTGCAAGTATATCCCAACTATTTATTTATTCATTTTGAAAATTATATGCCAACTATTTATCATTCAAGTTTGTTCTTCTCTCTTTCTAGCTAGTTTCAACTTCTTGACTGGTTGGCTAATAATTGTCTTTTCATTTTTTTCTTTGTTTAGATTCGACTCAACGATTTGAATACAGAAATTCCCCATTTCACAACTGGAGGAATGTACAAGGATAATGCCATTGCAAGATATGGTATTCATGGCCTGTATCTGTTGTTTAATGTTGATGTAAAGGGTGATTTGCTCAAAGATGGCGAAAATACCATTTTTCTTTCACAAGTTAGAGGTCAAGGTCCTTTTAATGGGATAATGTATGACTATATACGTCTCGAAGCACCAGAAGACGATGAAAGAACAAGTGCGGAAGCAAGGCTATATAGGGAACCCACTAATTATTCAACTGCTAACCTAATTAATTCTCCCATGTAGTTGGTAATTAACTTGGCATATATATGGCTTGTTCTATATTCTTTCTCTAAAGAGTAACAAATACTCCCTCGGTAACTGGAAATTTCTCTAAAGAGTAACAAATACTCCCTCGCTAACTGGAAAAGAGGCAGTATATTTTAGTCATATCAGCGATGAATGATTTATTGAATAACCAGAGAGTCATATATTCTTTCCCCAAAGAGGCACAAATGCATTTTAGTTATACCACGTATATGATGTTGGAATAATGGCTTTTGTTGCGGTTTTCCTTAGATTTTTGACACTTCTTGGAAAGAGAAAATTAGGGCAGATCAAAAAAAAAAAAAAATTATCACGACCGATTATGCAATTATTATTAAAAATATCTGCATGATGGATTATGCATCCCACAATTAATTTTTAGTTCCGTGACATCCATAATTATATGAAATTATTAAAAATGTCTCCATGACGGATTATGCATCAGGGGTATAATTGGCAACGCAACTTCGATATAACATATCTAAAAATTCGCGCCTTGGAATTTTACAAATTTTATATTGTTGGAAATCTTTTTAAGAGAGCTACGCAACGAGTATAAACAAGAATATCAAATTTTTGTTTTCACGAAAAATCGGAGGTGATCATCATTTTAGGCAAAAATTTCGAAAACTTTGTACATAACCATTATGCAGCCACCAAAAAAGATGCATAACACATTCTGCTGACGCACAACGAATTATGCTACCATTTTTTCCACTGCATAACAAATTATGCATTTGGATAACAAAGTTATACAACTATATATAACAAGCTATGTAACCATTGTTTTGGTTGATTTTAGTGCGTACATAAAAAAATTGATGCACAATGCAGTATGCATCCATATTTACGGATGCATATCAGGTTATGCATCTATTTTCTCGATGCATAAAATATTGTGCAACAATTTTCTCGATGCATAATGCATTATGCAGTCATATTTTCGGATGCATAACATGTTATGCATCCATTTTCACGACTGCATAACATGTTATGTAGATATTATTATAGGTGCATGACAAGTTATGCAGCCTTATTTTTTGTTGATTTCAATACTAAGAAAAAGTGGCTGTGTAACGTGTTATGGAAACATTTTCTGGACTGCATAACAAGTTATGCAAAAAAAAAAAAAAAATTATAGAAGGTGTTATGCAACCAATTTCGATAATGCATAACAAGTTATGCAACAAATTTTGTAGATGCATAACATGTTATGCATCACTATTCACACCTCCATTTTCTTTTAAATGCATGCCACACGCACATCAGACCCATTTGCACTTCCATCTCCTTTGCCTTGCCACTGCAACATCCTTTTAGCTCTATTTTCTTTTAAATGCATAACCCGTTGAAACCAACATCAACACCACCATTCCTAACTCACTTCAGTGATCCATTCATCAATCCATTTGTTCATAGCTCAATCATGACAGCAACCACCATTCCAAATGCAACATCTCATACATTGTCGTCTCTTTAAATGTGACACTCGAGTGTACATTCTCTTGTCAAATGAGTGAATGACGAACATTCTTGGCCTCTGTGCCAAAAAAAGTAAACCAAACACGATCTCCATGACAATTCACTCTTCATGCAACTCATAGTATCTTGAAAACTCTACCCAAAGTCCAATAAACTCGTAACCATTCTCTGTTTCTTGTTTCTGGTCTCCCAAAATTATTACTGTACGTTTAATGTATATCATCAAAATTTAGTTTATGTTCATCTTTGTTAGTAGGAAATTTAGCTGACAAGCTGATGTACAAAATAATTTTTACCTAATGCTAAGGTAAAATTGTTTCCTGCTGCTGTTATTGTACGCAACTACGCATAATTTAATTGGCTGACCGAGCAGGTTGTCTCCTACACCTACAACAATTACGAAGAGAATTCTTTAGGTTCACACATTACGAACGTACTTCCATATGACATAAAGGTTGGATGGGATGACAATGCATGTTACCCCATGAAGGTGAACTGGAGTGATGGAGAACTCTGTTTTACTAAATTCACTCAAAGATTTAGATTTCTTACAACACCTTTACTGGTAATATCCCGAATTCCCTTAGTTCTCTCCTAAACTTAAGATCAATGGATTTAAGCTTCAACAAATTTACTGGGGGTTTACCCAAATTACCACCAAACCTAGCTACGCTTGCTATTAAGATTCAGAAAGAAGATCAATGAGAATTGAACCTTTAAATTATGATGCAATAGAGAACTATTAGATGGCATCGGTGAAAGTTGATTACATCTACTTTCATGGAATCATGTAGCAGCAGCAGAGACATATATATTCAAAAAGAAGAATATTAGGTCAAATTTGAGGGGAAAATTGATGACATCTTCTGTTTTCTACTTCTTCATCGTCCTCAACTGAAAAATCTACATGAAATCAGAGAAGAACAACCTTTGTTGAATCCGTTGGAAATTTTAATCTCCAAGGATTTTCGAAGTGAAAACTATCAAGCAGCAGCGGAATAAAAGAATTTGGCATTGGAAAAAAAAAAAACTTAATTTTATTAATTCTGGGTTTGGGAGAAATTTTCTTATAAAAAATAGGGGCACGCCTTAAGTTTTACGCCCGTGGGTTTCATAGTGGAAAGAAACAGAAAAATGGGTCTAGTAGTAGTTTTCACTCTTGGAAATCTATTTATAGTTTTCTTAAAATGGTCAGTTACATTTTTGCCCTTGGTCTCTTACGATCGGCAAAGTATTTGTAAAGACCCACAAGCACGTCAACGCTATTAGACCAGTCAAGAGACAACTAAGCCGCTAATGACTCGATTAATTAGAGACGTATGTTAATTAATAGAAATTAATCTAACAACGATCTATCTACGAAATTAGTATCGCTAGATAGATCTCGGAAAGTTATGTGAGATGGACTACTTGAACGTGTCGATCGGATTCCGGATGAATAAAATGCGAGACTCGAACGTGTCGATCGGATTCCGGATGAAGAAAATGCGAGACTCTAAGGTAGAGTCAAAATTAGTCAAACTAGTATTGACCAAACCTGTTGACCTTGACTAGACCTTGGGTTAGTAAGAGGTTAGCCTGTAGTAATTCTCTAGAATTAGCATTAGTAAATCCCTCTTTGGTGTAAAGTGAGTGTAAGTTAATTTATTTATTCTTTTATCAAACTAGATTTGAATTAAATTAGAGAAGTTTTCCATTTCGTATTTTGTTTGAATGACTAGGTGCCTGTTGGTCTGGGAGAATAAGGGGAGGAGCTTAGCATGAGTCATGTTAGTTTCTTTATTATTTTACTTTCAAGTGATAAGTTTTGAGATAGATAATAAAAGGAAGAAAAAAGATAACACAAGGAAGAAAGAAGTAAGAAATAGACGGGGGGTGACTTATTTATGATGATTTTAATCTTTAGAAAATATAAGTGATTAGCTAAAAGTGAGAATAGAGATCAGAGAGTTTACACTAGAGAAGTTAGTTGATGGTGGTAGCAATATTTAATGATGAACAAGAGAAGAAGATTATTGCTAGTAGTTCTTATGACGTAGTGAATGAAAGTGGACGATGGAGATGATGGTATTGATATGAGAGCATGCTCAAATGATCAAGGTAATACTTAGAATCATGTACGTTAGTTTATGATGGTTGGGTGTTTGTTAGATAAGAGAATAGAGTAGAAATTCTTATACATGGAACTCACTGCTCGATATGTATACAATTGTTTAGGTACCTTAATGATTGAACTATACGGAGCTCTATAAACATTAATTGTAGTATATTGTGTTATAATTCTGCACATATAAAGTTAGTCCCAATAAGATTAGTAACGAGTGATATATCGTTGATAGAAAAGTAGTCGTCGCAGCTGTGTTTCTGTGTTAGCCGACACGAGTAGGCATATGTAGGAGAGTTGCTATATATGTTCTAGTTAGAACTGGAAAATATTCAGTATGCATAAATTATAGAAGATGATCTCATGAATCTAATAACACATTGTTTGATTAGTTTGGATTTATAAGTTGTATTATAGAGACCTTAGAACGTGACCACATGAGCTGTTTTGGTATCTCATACAGTTCAGATAAAGAGGATGACCGAGTCAGACAGCTGACTCAGTCGACTCATCTGACTCGGTATGAGTCAGACCACCGGGTCGGGTCGAATAGTGTGTTGATCCGATGGGTTAGATAAACGGGTTAATGGGTAGGGTCATGGGTCAGTAAATGGGTAGTGGTTTGGTTTAGTGGGTCGTGCCGGATTAGGCCCATGAACTTGGGCTTAAGGCCAGATATCTTATTTTGATGTTTTGGACCCTTTATTCTCCGAATTAGCTTTCGGTTCCTTCTGCAACGTTGTAGGGTTTTTCGAGAGCTTTCCGATGACATCCAATTTGATCCTATTTGGATAAGTAGATATTGTTTTATACCAAAATTACTTATTATCAGGTTATAGAACTATTAATAGGATTAAAGCCATAAGTTATTTCACTTAGCCCATAATTGGAGACTTGTATGATATTTTGTTATGATCCTTGTGTGAGCCTTTTGGACAATATCTTAGAGTGTTTGTGTGATTGACAGTTACCCTTTATTAATCACGATCGATTCAAAGGATGAACCAGTAGATTTTGGATCTCAAGGTATGCGAGGCTTGTCATCAAAAGAGGTGGGAATCGATAAAAAACTCTCTTGTATTCATTATTGTTTTATATATCTATATTTTGTGAAATCCATGCATTATCTTTGTTACTATATGATAGTGTATGCATGTATTATCTGTGTGTAATATAAACTAGTTTTCTTTTACATTTTGGGATGGGCTTGGATCTTTAGAAACAACTAATATCTGTGTTTTGGGAGTATTTACTTATTTTCAAAAAGTTATTCTTTCCATTGACTGGAAAGTAGTTACAAACTTTACTTGTTGTTAGCATGTAAGGAAACCTTTTCCTTTTGATTGGTGTGTGATGTGGTTACCCAAAAGTTATATCTATATTTATGCGCTAAAGCACTAGTGGAAATCAGCAGTTCCGCAACTTTCAGGACAAGTCATATATACGAGTTATACGACTATTTTTAACCGTCTCTGTTGGGGTCTCTGATAAAGCGTCGTTGTTTCTTACAACCCTTAGCCGTGGGTCTCAAAATAACGACCGATTTTAAGGGTAACGAGGTCCAGACCCTTAGCCGTGGGTCTCAGATTTGAATTATAATATAAAAAAAATAAATAGATTCAGATATACTGAAATGGCTGAATGGCTAAATCTGAAATAATCTGACTGCATCAAAGTCAAGTCTAGTCAAGTCAGGTCAAATGAAAGTCAAAGTCAAGTCAATTTGAACTCAGATTTAACTCAAATGTAACCCACACCGAAATTCAAATTTAACTCAAATTGACATTCATTCATGGTTTATAAAATTACAAAAAAAAAGGATGAAATTCTGAGTTCATGTCCAAGCTAGCTACTAAGTTCTAACAACAACATGCTAAACTAATAGACAATTGATTAAACAACGATAAACTCCTCCGATGACGATGAACTTAGCCAATACTTCATAACAAGCATAAAATCTATGTGTTGTGTCCCTTCATAACTTAGCCAATACTTCATAAAAGCAAATCTAAGGTTGTAATTCGGTAAAGCATATGTGTACCATAAATAAAAAATTTAATCTATAAACAAGTTGATGAGAATTTCAAAGTTTATTCAGGTTACAACTCCAGACCCGGAAGTATACCATTTGCGTGAAACTTGCGATACCAACAAGCTAGAGCAAACACACCAATTTTCAAGGGAAATTCCCATGGAGCGAGCATGCAACAAAGAAACAATACACACAAGTTCATATCCTCCTCTTCGGAGTTCTTTAAACCATCTGCACGTTTCTTGTACAGATCAATCTTCAAACATGCAATGTTATTCTACTCATGTTAATACAACTAGACGGTATCAATCAAGAAGATAAAATGAAGAGAACCAATAACATATTGCAGGTGGCTTTATCCTTCAAACTATCATGGTGGAAGACACTTTGGAAACTTCAAATGGATGGCATAACTCTACGTGACAGGGGGAAGGATCCAAAAGATTAAAACATGTACATGTGGAGCAACCGGATTTCCACCAGTAGAATCATAAGGTGTTGGGAAAGTTCATTCACGTGTATCCCCATATCTCGTGCCCCTGGAAAGATAACCAATTATCGAAAGTAAAAGAGCCAACTAGAATAACATAAAAAAGTGAAAGAAAGCAGCGCTCAAAATAGCGATGAAGTAATAACATAAACGTTCCAAGCCATTACTTACATGTAGACAACCTGAATGCTTAAGTACAACAAATGTGTGAAGGAATGTATGAGCATTTCTTAGTCACACAAAATATTCAACTCAATCGGGTATTGAGAGTCACCGCCGATGACTGCAAAAGTACAAGTATGCTTATAAATCAATCAAAACAATTGAAAAAACAAGATATACAGAGCGTCAAGGGTTTTGAATCGGACAAAGAAGACATATTCAGGATTACGATAAAAAAGGGCGAGCTGCATCAACGGTGAATCAGGATTGGGAAAAAATGCCTCGAAACTGCAAGAAATTAACAACATAAAATATATGAATAACAACGAAATAATAGCACATAGATCATCTCCACACATAATCTGTTTTCTCGCATTTCATCTCTTTATCTAAACTATTAACAATCAGTTTGAACTATAAAAGCAATACATACTGAGCCACCGCCCATATGAATCTCAGTCATACATAACCATCTCCTGATGAATAAGTAGGATTACAGGGTTGCAAATACAGCAAAACTGTTGCGCGCCAAGGGGGCACATAATCTGGATTTTACACTAACCTCTTTGGATTCCAAGGCCTATACAGTATCTTCCTGCAACAAGAAATATTTATATTATCAAAAGAAAGCTGACGAATGACAGGCACCTTGCAATGCTGAGACAAAAACTCAGTTATTTGGGATCATTACAGTAACCTGACAAACTGTAGACAGCTAGGCCAAGTTTCCCAGATAAGCCACCCTGTTAAGCAGCGACGAAACCAAGAATCTGAGCGTGGTGGGGTGGGGGGAATTATTATTTTTTTCGCAACTACTCAATTCTACTTGTCTCACTTGCAATAGCAATAAATGGGAGAAAAGTAAACGATGTTTAAGCAAATTTTTACCCTAAAAATATAATACAATTCTAATCCAACGACATGATTTAAATGTATATTATAAGGGGGAGATTACAAGCATAGAATAACAAAAGTCTTTGGCTCATGAAATGCATACTGGAAAAAGTAGAAAGATACATAGAGAAAGACGGGGGCTGTTTCCAATAAGGATTTAGGTTATAAGCTCTTACCATCCCATATAACATTGACAAATTAATATTCAAATAGAAAAAAGAAGCAGTCATTTGGATTGTGTGTTTAGATTAGAGTATAGACAGATCACAAATTAACAATGTTTCAAGATGATAATTTTTGTTGTGTATCAAATAAATGTTACCATAAGCTGATAAGGATGAACAAAAATTGGAAGGTCTTTAAATCCACGTTAGTTTTCAATCTACTTTACGGCAACCAATGGTGATTTATATAGGAATAAATAAGAGGATTATGACAAGTAGAGACGGTCAAATAGATAATACTCCAATTATCCTATACTAGTAATGGGCATAAAGTGGGACTCCATGAATGTGTCATCATAAAATTAATTCTTAGCAACTTAAATTTGATCATCTCCTATATGTGAGCTAAATTGTGATTCAATATTATGTCATGATAGAAACGTTTTCAAATGGGTACATACTTTCTTAATCCAATCAAGGTGGGCGATACCTTTACCATCTGGAGATGCCATTGATCCTGTAGTTGCTAGAGCAGCATTTAAATGCACCCTTAACTCCTCGATTCATCAATAGTGCAACTGCCATAGTAAAAAATTTATCTCATGTTTTTCAAAGAACGCATGGTCTTCAAGGATTATAGTTTCCTAATTCTCACGCATCTGTTGTCATGCACTAGGATCCGAAGGAAGTCTCGCTTGAGCGGTCCTGCGGCGCTTTTCTCCAAATCAGCATTCTGTAACAAGGGAAATCGTCAAACATTCATTAGATGTTGTAGTTAGAGAAGATGGGAAAATGGCAATCTCCAAAATCAATATATATATCGATTATGAGAAACCATATCCTATTAAAAGATGCTCAGGCTATCTTACTAAATGAGTTTCCACTTCTTATCTTGACATCGAACACATCAAGTGTAAAGAATATATAAAAGACACATGTACGATTAGGACGTTTAGGAATAAAGCTTGTCCTATCAAATCAGTTCTTTTAACAAAACATGGTCAGAGCATCACCAGTTACTCTCCTAATTTTATTAATACCAAACTAGTGATAAAACTCAAAACTAGAAACCTAAAGTTCTTACAGAAAGAGAGAAATGTGAGCCATAAATTCATTAAATCAAATGCAGCTAGTTCTTCTCAATATGCCAAGTTATCATCTACTGCATGAGACTACTATGCACCAAAAAACATTCATTAATTTCAAGTTCTCACTAAGATATTTTACAGATGATAAGACTTGACCATTCTCTGAGTTACTCCCCAACTCTATCTTTAGCTGCATAGAGAAATCATTATTCCAATCTCTCATTCCTCTTAGTCTTCTCATGGCCTCAGTCATGTATCCATTTACTTGCATATAAAACAAACCATTTCAACTTGAATGACGACAGCTAGCTAACAACAAGTAAGAACCTACAATCCAGTTAATAACCATAAGCTCCAAACTAACTCAAACATAGTCCAAAACAAGTGGAAACAAATGTCTAAAAACGATAAAATGTGCTCTAGCACCAGTACCTTTAAAAATATTTCTCTGTAAAGCTTCCTGCTTATGAATTTTCATCTATTCATCCTCTTCCAACCTCAAAATTTCAGCTTGTTCTGCCTTCTTCTGATTATAAGGATCTATTTCATGAAGATATTCCTCCTTTTGTTTCTTCATAAATATCTTCATGAGGCTTCTTCTGTTCCCATTGATCTTTGCACCATAAAACATAAGATGATGATGGTATTTTCATCTCTGGATTCTTCTTCTTCTTTTTCTTGTTCTTTTCTGCTTCTTTCTCTTTCAGAGATTGAACCAGTGGAAGACTCTGCACATAAAAAAAATAAAAAATCCCCAAATCAAAATCAAAACCCAGATTCAGAAATCTAAGAGCAAGAAATTGAAACCCTTTAATTCAGAATTCAATATCAATTAGTCAAACCCTAAATCTAGAAAAAAATCAAATATCAAGATCAAAACTCAAAACCCTAAATCAAAACTCCTATTTCAACAATTCGTGACCAATAAACGAAAACCCTTTATTTAAAAATAAAAAATCCTAATCAGGAACTCTGATTCAGCAAATCAAGATCAAGATATGGAAACCCGTTATCAAAAATTTATGAACCCTAAATTTAAAAACCAGCGATGAAGAAAACCATACCAATTAACTTCCTTCAACTTCTGCAATTTCTTCTACTCAAGTTTCTGCTATTTTTTCCCTTTAATCTCCAACTCCTCTTCTTTTAATTTTAAAATCCCATCACGATATTTCGAGATCTATTCATTTTTCTCCTTAACCGAAAAGATGAAAATAAGAAGATGGTTCAAGAACCATTGATGGATTTCTTCCTCTTTGCTTAAATCTGTGGTTACATATTTCACTGGAGAATTCGATAATTTTTGTGGAGAAGATGAAGAAGACGGGGAAAGGGGGCTGGGATTAATAGAAACGAATTAATTGATTTCTTTTGAGTTTTTTTTTTTTTAATTTTGGTTTGGTGGTGAGGATGAAAAAGATGGATAAGGCGCATGAGGACGAGACCGAGAGAGGAGTAGAAGAAAGAGAAACTGAGATGAGAAATGGGAGAGAGAAATAAGTACTTATATGCTCTATCAAATAATAAAAAATTATCACATATACATCGGATTTCATGGGTCGTGGGATCGGTAGCAGATTTGGGGCATAATGGTAATTATTCGGCGACCGCTTTTAATCATCTCGGATGTTTTCCGTGTTTTTATGATATCAGAGACCGCTATGTGTGGTCAACGGTCCAACTACCGTCATTGAGGGTCTCGGATGTGTGTTGCTAAACACCCATTTTCCACTAGTGAAGGAGTGAAAATTGCTGCCAACTAATAAAGTATTAGGTATGTACTCGTGTTACCGAATATTACTTTCCCTATTTCTGTACGGGCAACGCATGTCTCATACATGAATGTTTACTGTTCTTTTAAATTACTTTCAAATGTTATTATATTATGTTTTGGTGTTTAGAGAGAATGATGTTGAGAATATTATATATGATTGTTGGATTTACACGTGGGCGGATTGTGGGCTCTTCACTGTGTAAGGACTTCGATCGGATATAATGTTGTTACCATTAGATCTTTTTAGATACTTGATATGTAGAGTGCGTGTAGAATGAGGTACTGGTAAGGTACATATCGTTTATGACTTGAGGACGGAAACCTCATGGGCGCTTTAATGATCATTGAAGAATCCGCAATAGTCATGCCTTGCTACTCCGAAGGAAGACGTCGCTCAACTACTATTTATGTTGTGAATGTCTGCCTGTTTATTGGTTGGTAGAATTTTATATTTTCAGTATTATTATTATCTTAGCATGTTTTATCAGTTTTCCGTGTTTTATCGGTTTTCAGTAAAACATGCATTATCTTTAAATCATTATAGTGATTACTGGAAAGTTAGTTGTTATTTCTACTGGTCACCCTTCGAGATGATGTGCTCACCCATTCCCACTTTCAGTTTCAGAGACAGATCAAGATGTGTGTGTGGAGATGAAAGCTTTCGAGGAGTTGGTTTCATTAGTTAGTTAGCTTCCGCTATGTTTATTTTGTGTTTATATTCTATTTGTAAATCAACTCATTATTAAATATGTATCATCTGAGAGGGGTTCTTGTATTTATTTCAGAGTGGGTTTAGATTCAGGTTAATCTTTGTTTAGAACTTCTTTCTTAGTGTTTTAAATAGATGTTTTAGATTATTAGTGCCTCATTTTATAGTTAATCTTTTGGATTAGTCAATTGCTAGCTTAGGGGGCGCTACAGTATTGGAAGAAGGAAATCCTACAACCACACCCTAGTGATAATCTATGAAGTACTCTAAGAAACCATGATGAAATACTCAAGATCTTTTATTAAAACAGTGCAAATACAAAGATGATAAGGGCAAACCCTAACTTGGAAAACAAATACCTTTCTCTCTTTTAAATATCTATCCTTAGCTCACCAAAAAGATCTCTCCCTTCTACAAAGGTATGTGGATCCTTTTATAGGAGTTTACATAGTGGAGGAAATCTAATAAAGTCCCCTAAATTTGAATCTGGCGCGCGTCAACGTCGCTTGGACTTTATTATAGCCGCATGGATTCTTCATTGACCGCACGATTCTCCACACTTCTGTTGTGACTCGGTGACGTCACCTGGTTCGTCTTCTTGGACATATAGTATGCGTTCGGGTTCGCTTGTTATATAAAGGATCATTTCGCAGACCAAATGAGAGTGCGGTATCTTTCACTCACATTTTGCCTCTTCTCATATCGTTCTTTTGAGAGAATGAGCGGTATGAAAACTCTACTTTGTTATTTTGCCGCACCGATTCATGTCTTCGTATTCTTTTCAACCAACATGTTTCCGTGATTTTGGATTAACCGTCTACACATGTTGATGTTCTCCCCTTTTAACTGGCAAGTCATGATTTAACCAGTAATGTCTTTCCCATATTTTCCTTATTTATTGATTGTGATGAGGAGAGATACCTTGTCTTTTTTATATTTTCCCTTCTTCGCAGTGAAATTTCTTCATCTTCATCCTCTCGAAACCTTTATTCTCCACTTTTCCAGAAGTGTTGATCTTCTTTGGGTCTTATGGATTCTCATCCAAGGTTAGTTTTCTTTATCATCGTTGTTGTTGTATTGTTTTTCTTTCTTTTAGATTTTCAACCACCATTGTTTCTCTGCTACCGTTCTTCATATCTGTTGTTCTTCGTATTTATTGGTATTACTGGTTTTGTTTCAGCAAAAGTTCCTCCTTTGGTAATCTTTGTATTGCAATTTCAAACCCTAATTCTTCTTCGAACGCTAAAGATGATGAATCTCGCAAGAGGAAGCCTTCACATAATAATGTAGTAAGAAATACTTTCTTCTCTTTAGAGTTAAAAAAATATTATTTCTTATCTGTGTTGTTCTTCGAAGGGTACTGAGAGCGAAGTTAACTGTGAGAAGAAGAAAGTCAAGAAAGATCGCCTTGCTCCTACAATCAATATGTCCCTTATTATTCCGGAGCTCACCTGTCCCATCCTCAGCAACAGGTCTCCTCTAATGATGCCATTGACATCTCTCTCAAGGACGTTGCTTCCCCCGCTTCTTTGAATTCCCTGTGTCAAGGAACTTATCGTTTCAGAGGGTGCCGCTTTGATAAAGCACACTACTACTTCTGTTGTTACTTATGAGAATGTAACCGCGTCAATCGAGGATACTACTATTTCTGCCTCTGCCAATATTCTCGTATCAATAGAAGATAAAATTGATCCTATTTCAAAGGATGTCGCCTCTTCTATGATTACTCCACATCTTTCTATGGTCAGTTCCTCCTCTTTGGAGACCATTCCTGCTGATCAAGGCGTCCTTTTGATAGTCAACTCTGGGGAAGAATCTCTTTTAAATATCATTAATATCGCTCCTTTTTCCATTAGTGATCTGGTAGGCTTAAGAATGATACCTACAATTATAACTGCAAGTGCACAGTGTCGACAATCAACACAGGGCAAGCACCGGTCGTTCCCACAGATACTTGGAGGGTGTAGAGCTGTTTCTATGGCCTTACTACAACTGACTTCTAAACACAAGTAACCAAAAGGGGGTTTGTTTTGTCGATACGACAAGATATTTGGTAGTGAACAAGTAATAAAACAAATTGTAAAAGAGAAGTAATAACAGATTGTAAACAAAGGATAAAAAGTACTAGGGTAGTTGAATCCACCTCCTAATCATATACTAAGGCAATTCAAATTCAAGTTATGTTCTTGTTCCTTCCCAAGGAAGATTCTGAAGAATGAGTTATCAACTAATCTCACTAATTCCCCCTAGTATCATATGTCTTTTTATAGTACAATTGATCACAGGTTCCTTGGTCAATTAGCTAAGCATCTTTCCTATCTTATTAAGCACATATCTTCTTCCATGAAAGTCTCAAATGGATAAAATTATTACCAATATCACTAATTCACCCTTAGTATTAGTTGTCTTCTTACAGTATAACCAATCACAAGCTAATTTGATCAACTAGCTAATTATTACTCCTATCTCAATTAAGCACATCAAAAACAACAACATGAATATGAATTAACTCAACATATTATTAAGGGTTTCATCTAAACCCTAGAAAAGTGATTTAAAACATAGCAAACATTGAAATTAAACATAAACTAACATTACATCTTGCACCGGCTAATCCGGGCATAAGTTTTTACATACATAATTTGTTTCTTATTTATACACAAAATTCCCCTCAATTCCTTCAATTCGAAAATTGACAGAGACCCACTCATCGTGACAACCTGAATAGGTTGTCCCCTCTGCTAATTCGGCTCTGCAACTCCATTAATTTGATGTTTGATGAAAACCATAACTCTATCTATCTCAAACCTAGCTTCTAGGGTTTTTGTTTGAGGAGAAGAATCAATGATGGAGATAGATAGAAGCTAAGAGGCTGAGAAGGTGGCTGCTTCTGAGGCGGTCGGGAATGAAAGGTGTTGTCTTTTTGCAAAAATGGTCGGGGGAAGAGGGTACTAGTTCTATCGAGAAATGGAGAGGAGTGTTTGGTTGCTGCTCGAACCAGGGGAAGAAAAGATAGCGACTCGAATGTTGGTCGAGACCATCAGATGTTGATGTATCGGGTGCGAAAAATGGGTTCGGCTCTTGGATCTGGAAGTGGGCTAAGGCCTTGGTTATTTTGATAATTCTTCTTCTAATCCCACCTTTTGGTTCATCTATTGCAAGTGGCTTGCGGACGAGTTGCAAACGGATTGCACTGCCTTTTTGCGTGATATTTCTTTCGCACTTCTCACAGCTCTTCAGATTTCCTTCTACCTTTTGCCACCGAATCTCTGCTCCTTTTGCTTCTCAAAGCATCCAAGCTTTATTTAGTACCTAAAAATACAAAATTAATTAGTACAAGTATTTATTCTTGAAAACAGGGAAAATACAGAATTTGGGATAATATCTGAATTTAAAGCGCAAAAGATGAGTTAATTGCAAATAAAAAGTTGTAAAAATATGCAATATTTGGCACTCATCAATTACCCCCAAACCTGAATTTTACTTGTCCTCAAGTGAAACAAAAATTAAGAAATCCTAACTATACCACTGTCGCTGGTCTCTCGAATGCATTTAGCGTATGCACTAAGCCTTTAAACCCATAGGTGTCCCTAGTGGATGAGTTGTAGTCTTGTGAGGGCCTACTAGAGATGTACCCACAAAACCTTCTCCAACTTTAGAGCGTAAAAGAGTCTCAAGCACCCAAGGAGCTATGAGGACATAGAATTTCTGCATGCTAGTAACACGAAGTTAGAACTACCAAAGAACGCATTCTCATCCTTAAGAGTTGATAGAGATATAACCATACCATATGAAAGAATTTGGGTTCGAGAGTAATCACAAGCTTCGACTTCTACCTCATTAATAGGGTTTTATGATAATTGTACTCAAAAAGATCGCTTGTTTAGTCTCTCATGTGTGCAGACAGGAATAAAGAGAGAAATCTTGCACATGTTGATGGTGGGAAGGAGAACCTTCCGAAATAATTTCTGGAGACTCCACAAGATTGTGGACAAAAAGAATCTGTTTCTGATGATCTCTAAGAAAGGAAATCAACCATTAGCAAGGATGGGAGTACTCACTTACCTTCACATCCGATCGGAAATCAATACCACTCTCACAGCATCCATAGAAATGTCTTCAATCTTCGATCTTCGGTCTTCAACTGTTGATGATGAACTTCTGAACTTCGCAAAAACTTGACAATTTGTAACTTTTCTCTTCAATTTCCTTGTTGCTTGGAATTTTCTTCTTGAATTCTTCTTCTTTACCATGGTGGTATCAAAACTAAACTAAGAAAATAAACTACAATTGTTTTTTTCTGAATTTTCTGAATTTTATGTTTGATTTTTTTTTGATTTTTTTTTTTAAAAGTAAAAACATGCAATGAAAATAATAACAAAAACAATGAAACTACTAACTCCATGGATGAAGGACTTTATCACTCAATTCTTCACAACTTTTATTGTCTTGATTTCATAAACTTCACTAATTCTCATCTTATTTTATTTTCTTTGAATTGTTGCATGTAAACCTTGGACTATTTCGACTTTTCTTCAAATATTTTGATGTTTCTCTGCTCGTTGATGATGATGTGTTTCTATGGATCTGTTAATGTTGTTGAGAGATAGAGAGTGATGCTAACTACAAATCGAACTACAAGAAGGATTTTTCATCTTTAAACATCACCCTCATGATTGACAAAATTATCACTCAAGAGATCAAAAATAGTGCTGAAAGTGGTGCGAAGTTGGGTAGCTCACAATTCCTACCCGGAATTGACGTACGGTGACACACACTCTAAAATAGTTTTTAGAAAGTCACAAAAATTGAAGATCGGTTCCTCGTTTGATGTAAAAATGGGTAGTCTCCACTAAGGGTGATCACAATTCTACTACTAAATATCTTTGCAGCACCTAATTCGCCCTCCGGCATGGTTAAATCCAACTTTAACACTCTAATCAACTAAGAAACCCGATTGTGTTCTCCAGTACTTCCAATTTCAGTTATTTCGGTCAGACTCTCTATGTAAACATAGCTAGAAGCATACTAGTGACTCTAAGATTTCTAAAAGTTGGAGGTTTTTATGTTCATATGTACAAAGAGTTTTGAAATTTTTTTGAATTTTTGAATTTTTTTTTTTAAAACAAAGACCAAAAACTCTATATGTAAAACGCACCCCCAAACCTAAATCTAACATTGTCCTCAATGTTTCAAAGGATGATAAGAATTTAAACAGAAACATACCATGAGAACCAAGATGATTAGAGAAAAGGGAAGAGATTACCGGTATGTCGACGAAAGAAAGATTAGAGCTTCATTAGTCAAGGCTAGAATCCAACATTCTCAGTTGAGATCATATTGGATTAGCATAATATATACAAAAGAAGACTCAACCGATTCAAGATAAAAGATGTAACATTACCTACTGGATTATATACAAGGAGAATTCACCATACATTAACAATCTAAAGAGTTGAGGATCAACTCAAAAGACGGAGTGCAGAAACATCAACAGTCTTACAGATATATAACATGAGAATGCAAGTAAGACTGCATATGTGAACGAGTTACCCCCAAACCTAAACTTGTCAACATATGTGTTTTTGAGCACAAAATCTTACAATTTTAGAGATACATCATGCACAAGATCTAGTTCAAAGTGAAATTTGTCATGGATGGATAGAAAAACATGAGGGGATTCCAAATATGACTTCTCAATAATAGGATATTTAGTGGACAAAAAGTACAAAATAATTTGAGATGCACATAACTCTAACCCTAGGTTTGAAACTGTCAACAATATTGATTCAGCACACTTTAAAGGAACAATTCTTAGGTCAGGTGCAAGACCATCAGTTGGTGACTTAAGCAGGAGAGTAGGCACGTCTATGTTGCTCATTTGGATGAGATCAAGAGTACCATTATCATTAGTTACATTAACATCTCCTAAGTCATCTACAAGTGTTAGAGCATGCTCACATTCATAAAATAATTCATCAAGCCCCAGCTCATAATCATCATCATCCAAAACTCTAGTTTTATGCATAAGAAAATCATAAGAAACATCATGCTGTGAACTAGGAAGGGAATTAGACACATCAAAGTTATTTTCATGCATAGTATCATTGGTGTCGACAGAAAACTCATCATTCCATAAGTTAGAAACAATATGTGTGTCATGCTCTTTTTCATAGGTCAGTTGATCAAACCCCAATTCAAAATCAGCATCACATGTATTTATAGATTGAACATTAGAAGAGACATCATTCATAAGGGTCGCAGCAGAGAAAACTAATGTCTCTGAACCCAAAGGTTCGATAATATTTTCAACACAAACATGTTCTTCTAACATAATATCATCATCATCATCATCATAACATAAATGCAATTCCCTATTCGAACATAATGTCTTTAGTCCACTCATTTACCTCTAGATTAGGTTCATTTTCAACATTAGTAGCCTAATTATAAACATAAACACTATTTTAAACATTTACTTCATTTGGGCTGACAAATATTTTACCCTGAAATTCCCCCCTCTCCTCATTTAGTATATCACAGATTTGACCCAGTTTGAGTTCTAAACTCGTTAACCTTTGGTCAGTTAACTTCTGATATTGCAAAAGTTTTTGATTCATTTCTAAAATTGCATTATGTTGTTCAATGGAAGGAGAGTCTTCAACAGTGGGTATTCTCATTTCACATGGATATTCAATACATGGTTGTGTATGAGGTTCACTATCGAATGAGCATTCAGATGTGTTGATATATGGATGATCATGCAATGCTTTCAATTCAAATCTAGCATTAGTTTGCTCAATGAGTTTTATATTATCCATCACAGGTTGCATACAAGAGTTCATTGAAGTGCAAAATTGTTCAACCTCCCATGGCGGTGTTTGATACATGTGCGAATAATAACTAGGGTATGTGTATTCAAGCTCAGGACCCTGAGAAGGTTCATAATAATCCCTAAAATTATTAACCTCATGGTATGTGGGGGGTTCATAATGTGAAGCATGCCCATAAGAAAGTTCTCTAATTGATTTATGCTCATCCCCTGTTACAGACAAAAATCCAGACATGTTATGGCTATCAGACAATCAATCAATTTACAAGGTCATGTTCATGGCATGGTAAAGCATTAATTTATCTAGCAAATAAATTACTCGATCAGTTCAGATTTATGCACAGCGTAGCAATATGTTTCAGGTTCAAGAAGGTTATGCAAAGCTCAGCAAGCATACATTCATTATAAAAACATCAACCAACATGTTATAACACTCAGCCAACCAAACAGTTTCATAAACATGAACAAAAATCTCAAGAAAACCAAAGTCTAATTTTTGGAATTAATGCGCACATATTCAAAGAGTGATAGATGATGCTTAGCAGGTGTGTAGATTCAGAGATTATGCAAAAATCAGCACGGCTAACAACAACTCATCCAACCAAACACACTCAACTCTCACAGGCTCACAAGCTAGTCCTTTAACACACATAATTGATGACTGTTGATTTCAATAAATGCACAGCAAAAACTTGCTTGATAGGTCAGCAAAATAACAGATTATACGCACACTCAAAGTGAAACATGGGCTGGGTGATTGTGATAATCAACAAGTTTCTCAGTTGAGCATGGCTTAAACAATCAGAGCAAAAAGGGATCAGATATTGATTGATAGATAACCAACAAAGAATTCACTTAGATGTCACAGTATTATGCTTATGGGTACCACAAATTGCAGGTGTGGGTATTGCTTAGCAGAGTAACTAGTTTATCATGTTATTAGAGTTTTTCATTCATGCAGATATAGAATGTAATGGGGTTTGAGAATGACCAACCGGTTTTATCCACAATGGCTATGATGTTCTGCTCCTTTGTATGTTTTTCCTTGCCTTGGATTTCACAACATCTTTGCAGGTACCTGTGAGATCAAAGGAGAGTTTTAGTTCTTAGGAGTGGGCAGGTAAAGCAAAGAATTTTAGAGCTGACAGCTATAGTTAGGATTGCAGAACAAAAGATGGGAACTGCAATGATGCTCAACTGAAAGATTATGCTTATTTGAACTGACTGGGTCAAAGAATTTCAACAGGGTAAAGAGAAAACAACATGTCAAATGCAAGAATGCTTGGAAAATTACAAGGCGATAATGGCTATGAGCTACACATACAACTATAGGGCTATGAAATACAACAACTCAGAATGCAGCTATACACAAAGTACAAAAGGGATGGGAGAAAAATAAAGTGTGATATGCAAAAATGCTGGATATATTACAGGATGATGAGTACTGTACACTAGCAGTGACCTGCAAAACCAGCTACACCTTCAATATTCCTTTTAGATACCAACCTATGTGGGCTACTCACCCTGATTTTTTGAAAGTCATACAAGATTTATTTGGTGAAGAATGTAGTGGAAATCCAGCTTTCCAATTTCTCAGCAAATTAAAAAGATTAAAAGGGATACTCAAAAAGTGGAACTGGGAGGTGTTTGGTGACTTAAGAATCAAAGTCAAAGATGCTGAAGAAGAAGTTTTGTCAGCAACTATGGCATCTGATGCTGATCCTGAAAACTTGACTTTACTTGATAAGATAGTTACTGCCAGAGGAAATCAAAAGTTGGTGTTACAACAATACAATGAGCTATTGAGATCAAAAGCAAGAGTCAAGTGGGTGAAATAAGGTGGAGCAAATACTGCATTTTTTCATTCCAATATGAGAATAAGAACAGCTGATAATAATATCTTAGAATTGGAGTCAGTGGAAGGTAATATAATTACTAACCAAACCCAAATTGTTGATACTCTAGTAAATCACTATCAAAATAAATTTGAAGCAACTGAGGTTGAGTTTGTTGAGGAGATTTTTGATGCTATTCCTAAAATTCTAAGTGAAGAGGATAATGAACTTTTGAATGCTACCTCATCTCATGATGAAATCAAAGATGCAGTTTTTGGTATGAATGCAAACAGTGCACCTGGACCTGATGGTTTTTCAGGTCATTTTTACAGGTTGGCTTGGGAAGTGATAGGTGAAGATCTGATAAAGGCTATAAAATTTTGTTGGCAAAACAAGTTTATTCCTAAAGGGCTCAACTCAAATTTTTTGTTCTTACTCCCTAAAATCCCTAGTGCTAAAAGATCTGAGCATTTTAGACCTATTGGACTAGCAAACTTTAACTTCAAAGTGATTACTAGAATTATATCTCAAAGAATAAGTAAGGTAATTGGGAAGATGATTTCAAGTCATCAAGGAGCTTTCATAAAAGGTAGGAATATTCATGAGAAGATAGTATTAGCTTCTGAGCTGGTGAATGAATTAAGTACTAAAAGAAGAGGTGGAAATGTGGGTTTGAAGATAGATATCACACATGCTTATGATTCTTTGAGTTGGAATTTTTTGTTTGAAGTAATGAGAAGGTTTGGTTTTTCTGAAGTGGGAATAAACTGGTTAAAGAAAATTCTTGAATCTGCTAAAATTTCTGTATTAGTCAATGGAGGGCCATGTGGTTTTTTTGGGATAGGTAGAGGGCTAAGACAAAGGGACCCTCTATCCCAAATCCTTTTTGTCCTGGCAGAAGAAGTGTTAAGCATGAACATTACTAAGTTGGTGCAAATGGGTAAAATGTAAGCAATGGTGAACAGGGGTGGATACCAACCAACACATTTAATGTTTGTAGATGATATATTTATCTTCTATAATGGTCAGAAGAAGAGCCTTGAGAATCTGATGGACCTCTTGATGAAATATCAAAAATCTTCTGGGCAGGTGATGAATAAAGTTAAGAGTAAGTGTTTTGTAGGTGGTGTCTCTAACATCAGAAGGACTGCTATTGCTCAAGCCTTTCAAATGCAGTTATCTACTTTCCCAGACAAATACCTGGGAGTGATTCTTAATCCAGGGAGAGTTAAAACTTATCAAGTGTGGGGGATGGTTGAACTGATGCAGAAGATGTTAGCAGGATGGATGGGGAAACTTTTGGCATTTTCTGACAGACTCATTCTTATGAAGTTTATACTTTGTAGCATTCCTATATACACAATGGCAGTTTACAAATGGCCTAAATCTGTCATTCAAGTGTGTGAAAGGATTATAAGGAACTTTTTGTGGTCTGGTGACCCTGCTGTGAAAAAACTTATAACTGTTAAATGGGACAAAGTCAATTCTCCAGTTGAGGAGGGTGGTTTGGGGTTAAGAAGATTAGAAGTGATGAATAAAGCTCTTCTGATGAAGATTTTATGGAAGATAGAAACTGAGGATGAGGAATGGACTCATTTTATGAGAGCTAAATTCAAAAATAAGAAAGGGGAATGGATAGAATATTATAAACAATCATCCATTTGGCCTGACATTAAATGGGTAATGTCAGAATTTCAACAAGGTACTAGTTGGCTGGTTGGAGATGGAAATAATATATCAGTATGGAAAGACAAATGGATTAAGAGCTACCCTTTAATTGAAAGATACCCTGATCATACTTATATAGCACAAACTTCCAATATGAAAGTCCAAGATCTGATTCATAATGGTGTATGGAGAATCCCAGAGAAAATGTTACAGTTTTTTGAGCTGAAAGAATTACCAGTTATAGGAGGTGGCAAGGATAGAAAAATATGGTCCAAAGATTTAGTTGGAAAGTTTTCAGTGGCAAAAGCAGCTCAATCTTTGAGGCATCATTTTCCTAAAGAGAGCTGGAATGTACAGGTATGGAAGCCTCGTATCCATCCCAGTATATCCACTAACATGTGGAAAATCTTAAAAGGAGCTTGTGCTACAGAAGAGGCAGTTAGGAAAAAAGGTTTCTCCACTGTTTCAAAGTGTTATCTTTGTGGTAACAGCAATGACACTCTATAACATATTCTGTGGTCCTGTGCTTTCAGTTCTAAAATTTGGCATTGGGTAGGAGGAATATTTCATTGTACAAATCCATCCAAGTTGGAGGAAATATTCATGTTTTCCAAAGGAAGAAGCTCTCTATTCCAGGAGGTATGGTATACCTGCTCATTCAAAATTCTGGTGGAGCTGTGGTTCACAAGAAATGCAGTGATGTATGACAATGTGCAACCAAATGTAGAACATTTCAAACAGAAGATCATGAACTATACAAAGGATTGTAGGGTCAGAATGAAAGGTAAAATGTGGGGTACTATATATGTACTTCAAATATGTCAATATTTTGGTATCACAGGGATTCATACTCACATCAATAGGATTCAACAATGCTTTTTCAAATTGCCTATTAGAGAACAAGTCCTTATATGTTGTGATGGTGCTTCCAAAGGAAACCCAGGAAAAGCTGGGGGAGGTTTTATAGCCAGAACTAGCAATGGAGGTTGTATTGGTGCTGCTTCAGCTGGGTTAGGGATTGCTACAAACTATCTAGCTGAATTTATGGATTTTATCATGGCAGGAGAATGGGCAGTGAGCAAACAGATGAAGGAGGTATGTTTTAGTTTAGATTCTCAGGCAGTGCTCAAAGCTTTTACAAATAACAGCATTCCATGGGTTGTTCAAAATAGATGGGCTAAGATTACACAAGCAATACCCTTCATCTCTTTTAAACATTCATATAGAGAAATCAACTTATTTGCTGACAAGATGGCTAATAAAGGAGTTTTCCTTAATAGAGGAGAAGTTATATACTATGATGAGAAACCTTTCTTCTTAGGGGCCTTGGAGAATGAGGATGGTCTGTATTTTAGGTTCTCATTAATGTAAAATATGTTCCTTTTCTTTAGTTGTATTTCATTTCTGAGCCTTGGAATACTCTGGGCTATTTTGTAATCTGAAAAATTTTAGTAATAAAATTCATGATTTAGAAGAAAAAAAATGCTTACCTTACAGATGCAATTTTCATGAAAAGCTTCAAAAGCTAAGTTACAATATAATGCTTACAACTACTGAAACAATCAAAGTGGACTGGAAAATTACAGAATCAATGATGCAATGATACAGATAGGCTGCAAAAGGAGGAGAATAACAGATGAGATGCAAAGATGCTTGATTGGTATAGTACATGTGATGAAAACTACTTGATGGATTAACCAAATCTAATTATACTTATGTTTAACTACATATGCGATTTTATTAAAACTACAAAAGCTAAATTAGTAAGAAATTTCAAACAAAAGTAAAGCGACTGCTTCGCAACACCTAAAACTACGCAAGAATGGCTAGCACATATAAGGGTTTTATCAATCAAAACATAGATGTCACAATGCAGATGAGATGAGGACAGATCAGTGTAGTTAAAATTGCTCTCCAAGGCCGATTACTCCCCGAGTAATCGCTACAGGATATATGACCGAGGCGTTTTCCGATTCCAAGCCATTCCCGATTTTTACTGGTTAAGGCGGCCGATTTTGCCGATTTGAGCCGATTTCTTTAGCAAAACGAGTTAACGATTTTTCCGAGTTGACCTTGCATGCACAAAAATTAGAAAATAAATTTTCATAACCCCTAAAATGGGAGTTATCAAATAAAAAATCCTCCAAATACATGATAATACGTTCAATATAACAATATTACA
Organism: Papaver bracteatum; assembly: GCA_023529315.1. Classification (NCBI taxonomy): domain Eukaryota; kingdom Viridiplantae; phylum Streptophyta; class Magnoliopsida; order Ranunculales; family Papaveraceae; genus Papaver; species Papaver bracteatum. The sequence goes on from JAJJWX010005243.1 coordinate 1,272,046, forward strand.
CACTTAATTACATGATAGTGTTAAATTTTTTATTTTTATTTGGTTCAAATAATGAATTATGAGAAGCAGTATATAAATCTCAAATAAATAGATTCCGAGTATTAGAACGAGTTATGGCGATTTCCAAGTCCGATCTAATTGCTACTCGCTCCAAGCTCCCTAACCGAGTAGAACCGAGGAACGATTTCGATTACTTTGGGACACATCATGTTTTTCTTTTTCAGGTTCGAATACTGCCAACTGAATTCTAACAATTGTACTAATCCTATTACTGAAATGACATAGAAGGTATTGACAATGTGACAATGATAAGCTAAACAATGCAATCCTACATGAACAAAATTTAGCTACAGAACACTACTAACTACTATAAGATTGACTCACGGAATGATATAGTACAAGATATGAAACTGAAAAACAACTAAATTTTTTAACAAACAAACTGCAGAGTATTTACAATTCTACATAATCTATATATGGAAATTTACATATGGTGAAATAAACCATGAGAGTTAATAACAAAATAAAACTTGACAGTCACATTCTAAATTAGAGGAAGATGTATGACAGATGGAGTACTAAATATGGAAGGAAAACAGAAAAGGTAAGATACAAAGTAATGATGCAGGAAACTACAATATACACAGATGGTTGAACTAACTAGGTTATACTAATGACTAAAATCAAAATAAATATATACATATCTTAATATAGATGCAGAGTGTTTCAGACAGATTTGATCTACAACTATGGAAAAAGACAAGGATTTAGTTGTCTTAACTAGATGCAGTTATATGAATGATAATGAAGTGATTAAAACTAAAGTTACCACTGCAACTAAAATGCTTAAAGAACTAAGATACAAATACAAAAGACAAATGGATGAAGATACAAATGGAATGACATGCAACTTTTAATAGATCCGATGCAAGATTTATTATGAGATGTAGATAACTAGTATATATAAGATAAAATACAGTTGATAGAATATCCTACAAAGTACAATTGAAACAAAATTTCAACAGAGTCACTATCTAGACTACAAGATTATGCAAACGTAATGCAAGATATAGCTAAATGATGCTTCTCATAAAAGAACAATCTATGATTACTACAGAATAAAATATAATATTACTGACTAATATGCTGAGATGCACTTATGTAAATGAAGTAAAAAGAGAAACCAAAATTTACAGCACGCAACTAACTACAGGTGCAGACAACACTAGACAGAGATGAAATAAAACAGTGATGCAGTTTATGCGAGTGATTGAAATTTAAAATTACATCTACAGCTAGAATTATATGAAAAAATGGATTAACCAAACTACCATATAACAGCAAAGTTACAGATGCAAGTGAAATACAAAATCAAAAACAACAAGAGCCCTAATATGTTAAACAAGATATAGGAATGAGATTACTTTATTAAGATAATGATGCTGGTGTGAGAATGCAGATATGAACATAATGCAAAAAGGTTGAAGTTTAAAAGCTAAAGCTACTACTACAACTAATATGCTAAAGAACAAGCTATGAATGCAACAGTAGGCCACCGTTTGTAGTAATCCGATGAACTGAGAAAAAAAAAAACAAGAAGAAAAGCTGACAAATATGCTAAAGAAACTTACTGAACTATGATGCAGGTACTTAAGTGAAACAATATTAGCAACTACAGGAAATTATAAAGATATGAGATGAAAATTATATATACAAATGAGTGAAATTAAAATAGAAACTACAACTACTAGTGAAGCAAATATGTACAAAACTTGGGCTATAAATCAGTAAAGTGACAAAGGAACTTCAGCTACACTGCTACCGAGTCCCCGGAAGCGGCGCCAAAAACTTGGTAGGCTTAAGAATGATACCTACAATTATAACTGCAAGTGCACAGTTTCGACAAGCAACACAGGGAAAGCACAGGTCATTCCCACAAAGACTTGGAGGGTGTAGAGTTGTTTCTATGGCCTTACTACAACTGACTTATAAACACAAGTAACCAAAAGGGGTTTTTTTTTGTCGATACGACAAGATATTTGGTAGTGAACAAGTAATAAAACAAATTGTAAAAGAGAAGTAATAACAGATTGTAAACAAAGGCTAAAATGTACTAGGGTAGTTGAATCCACCTCCTAATCCTATAATGAGGCAATTCAAATTCAAGTTATGTTTTTGTTCCTTCCCAAGGAAGATTCTGAAGAATGAGTTATCAACTAATCTCACTAATTCCCCCTAGTATCATATGTCTTTTTATAGTACAATTGATCACAGGTTCCTTGGTCAATTAGCTAAGCATCTTTCCTATCTTATTAAGCACATATCTTCTTCCATGGATGTCTCAAATGGATAATTTATTAACCAATATCACTAATTCACCCCTAGTATTAGCTGTCTTCTTACAGTACAACCAACCACAGGCTAATTTGACCAACTAGCTAACTATTACTCCTATCTCAATTAAGCACAGAAAAAACAACAACATGAATATGAATTAACTCAACATATTATTAAGGGTTTCATCTAAACCCTAGCAAAGGTATTTAGAACATAACAAACATTGAAATTAAACCTAAACTAACATTACATATTGCACCAGCTAATCCGGGCATAATTGTTTACATACATAATTTGTTTCTTATATATACACAAATTTTCCTCAATTCCTTCAATTCGAAAATTGACAGAGACTCACTCACTGTGACATCCTGAATTGGTTGTCCCCTTTGCTAATTCGGATCTGCAACTCCATTAATTTTATGTTTGATGAAAACCCTAACTCTATCTATCTCAAACCTAGCTTCTAGGGTTATTGTTTGAGGAGAAGAAGTTATGATGGAGATAGATAGAAGCTAGGAGGATGAGAAGGTGGCTGCTTCTGAGGCGGTCGAGAATGGAAGGTGTTGTCTTTCTGCAAAAATGGTCGGGGGAAGGGGAAGAGGGTACTGGTTCTGTCGAGATAGAAAGAAGAAATAGAGAGGAGTGTTTGGTTGCTGCTCGAACCAGGGGAACAAAAGATAGCGACTCGAGTGTTGGGCGAGACCATCAGATGATGATGTATCGGGTGCGGAAAATGAGTTCGGGTCTTGGATCTGGAAGTGGGCTAAGGCCTTGATTCTTTTGAGAATTCTTCTTCAAAGCCCACCTTTTGGTTCAGTTGTTGCAAGTGGCTTGCAGACAAGTTGCAAACGGATTGCACTGCCTTTTTGCGTGATATTTCTTTCGCACTTCTCACAGCTCTTCAGATTTCCTTCTATCTTTTGCCACCAAATCTTTGCTCCTTTTTCTTCTCAAAGCATCCAAGATTTATTTAGTACCTAAAAACACAAAATTAATTAGTACAAGTATTTATTCTTGAAAACAGAGAAAATACAGAATTTGGGATAATATCTGATTTTAAAGCGCAAAAGATGAGTTAATTGCCAATAAAAAAGGTGTAGAAATATGCAATATTTGGCACTCATCATGATCCTTCCAAAGTTCGTATCTGCGATTCTCTTACTAAGTTATTATGTGGCTCCCCTCCGGATAAGTCGGCTAGGAGCGAAATCTTCTCACAGCTGGATCTAAGCGTCAATCTTGCTTTTGATCTTTTGGTGAGTGCTCTTTCACATGTACTTTTCCACTCATGCTACATTATCGCGTATTTATGTTTTTTTTATTTCCTCCTTAGGAATCTCATCGCCACCTAGTCCAAACCGAGGGATTATCTGAGTCTAGCAATACCATTCTAGAGGTTTCTCGAAAAAATGCTAAGTTAAAAGGGGATCTTCTTGTTGAATCTGAGTCTAGCAATACTAGTCTAGCAATACCAACTCTCAACCCTATAAATAGTAGAATTGTCGATAGTACCCTTTTATTTTGCTTGATATACAAAGAAAAATAAATCTAAGAAAGGAAGGAGAAAAAAACACTTTTCCTAAAGACTGAGAAGTACAAAATCATTGTCTTGATCAGGCAAATGAGATAAGATTTTAAAACAATACAATCAAGTTGCGCTGTGGTGAACAACAATTTTTCCACCAATTTCCTCTTGAGAGAAATCCACAAACATCTGTCTATCAGAACAATTTGACCATAATTGCTTCTCAAATGGTCTTCGTTTACCATTGGAAACTAACTTCTTAGACGAAGATAAAATCTTACATACCTCAGCGGTCTTCTGAGCAAGTTTAAGATTTATTGCTAGATGATTTGCTCTTCGTTGAAATTTGTTGACGTTCCTTGGTTGGTGTTTGAACTTGTAACACTTTGAGAGTTCATGACCTTTTAATGAACAATATGAGCACGTCAGTCTTGGATAAAAATCAAGCTTTTGAGGTGTGCAAGCAGCTAAGCACATAGTGGAACCTGAAATATTATAAACCGTGTTTCCAAAGCAAGGGTCAACTTTTTCTTCCAGAATAGTTGGATTATCTTCTAAAAGAATATCGAGATTGATGTGTGTATTGCTACAATTATCAAAATCAATATTTTCACCAAGAAGTGCAATACTTGATTTCCCGTCTTCATTAGAATCATAACTGTCAGACATTTTATCCGGAGTTTCTGCAAGACCTTTGTTCCCAGTGTATTTTCTATGATTTGGACACTTGTTTGAAAAATGACCAAATTCCTTACACCTAAAGCACTGAGGCATATCCTCATCATCAATTTCATCAATATCCCTGTTTTTATGAGGAACACGATTGTGAGGTTTGACCGATGCCTTTGGCTTATCTCTGGAGAACCGTTTACTTCTCTTTAACAGAAGATCCCTAAATTGTCTTGTAACATGTGTTGAAAGCAGAGATTGTGAAGTCTTGCTTTCAACTCCAGTGTTGGAAATAGTTAAATTTAGGACTTTTGAAATTGAAATTGAGGGATCTAATTGATTAGATTTAAAATTGTAAAAAACTTTTTTGATACAAGTTCATTTCTAAAGTCATTATCCCGATTTGAAGTAATTCCTAAAGCATGTTGATTCAGGTATTTGATTCACCAACAATTTTGCATGAATCCTCATATTTTTTTATAAAATAAGTTCAATATAAATCAATTTACGTTTCGAAAAGATTATCTGCGGTCTTTTTAGTGATTGAACAGACTTTTGATTTTTGTGAGCATGTTTGACCGTATAATTCCATACAATCTATGCCTTTGTTATGACTTCAAACTGATACATCTCACGATGAATATGAACGTTTGAAGGATACATTATCGCAAATCTTAGCACCAGAAGCTCTGACTTCAAACATAATGATACATCGAAATCGATAAGTGAAGATTATTCGAACTTCAAATGTGGTGTAAAAAGAAGAAGCTCTTGGAGGAGAGGGTTCCAGCTTCCAAACTTAGCATGATAATTGCAAAATGAATTGAATATAAAATTCCGAATATCAAATTTGATTTGAACCAAAACTCTGAGAGGTTCGACTTCAAACCAGAATAAACATGAAGATCCAATGATCGTATGTCGATTCGAACTTCAAATTTAGTATAATGATATATGAACCCGAGAGGCTATGACTTCAAATTTAGATGATACATCATTCGATAAATACAGCTCAATAAGAACCTTTGTATGAACCACGAAGCTCCCAGGTTACGACTTCAAACTTAGTAGAAACTTGGTAAACGATCACAGACCCATTTTATTTAAAGGTAAGATTGAATATTCTCTAAATTTGACTACTCTGATCAGAAAAACTTGTTCAGACTGAATCCATCATCTCACCTTAAACAAACCCTAGTTATTAAGCATATTATAAAACTCCTCGAAATCAATCAATTTCAGAAGAATGATGCATCCATATTTGTGTGAGTTCATTTTGGAGTATTCCTAAAACATTAAACAAACTATTAGGCATATTATACTGTCTTGTGATCATTTGTCAATTTGTCAAGATATTCATCTGATGAGTCTGTCTCAGAGTGATCATCTTCAGAGGTATACACTTTTTTTACTTTTATCAAGTAATTTAATGTCCTTTAGTGCTTTGAACACAACATCCTTAGATTTGGATGAATGTTCATGATCAAAGATCTTGAGCTTTCCAACCAGTGTATTTCTAGAGAGAGTATCAAGGTTATTTCCCTCAACGATGGAATGCTTCTTGGCATCCTATCTAGATGGAAGTGATCTGAGAATCTTCATCACAATGTCCTTTTCAGGAATAGTTTTACCCAATGCAAAAGATACATTAACAATTTCAGACACTTTGTGATTAAACTCATCAAATGTTTCTTCGTCTGCCATATGAAGGTTTTCCCAATCAGAATTAAGGTTTTGAAGCCTAGCTTCCTTTTCACTGGTATTACCTTAGAATATGGTTGCTAAGATATACCAAGCTTCTTGCGACTTAGTGCAATTAGACACATGGTGCTGAAGATTTGGGGTAATGGCATGTATGATCGCATTCAAATTATCGGAATTTTGCTTTGCAGCAAGTATCTCGGCAGGGGTGTATTCACCAATATTTTTTGGAACGTTTACGTTACCAACTGCCACAATTGGAGGATCATAGCCATTAAAAACATATACCCATGATTGAAAATCATGTGCCTGAAGAAAATATCGCATAACAATTTTCCACCATAAGTAATTAGATCCATCGAAGACTAGTGGTACGTTTATTGAGATAGCACCATTGATTGAACAACGCACAACCTGTATTATTTCAATCATATAACAAAATATAATGCGGAAAAGAAATAACATAGACACCAGAATTTTGTTAACGAGGAAACCGCAAATGCAGAAAAACCCCGGAACCTAGTCCAGATTAAACATACACTGTATTAAGTCGTTACAGACACTAGCCTACTCCAAGATAACTTCGGTCTAGACTGTAGTTGAATCCAAATCAATCTCACACTGATCCAAGGTACAATTATGCTTACATGTCTCTAATCCCAGCAGGATACTACGTACTTGATTCCCTTAGATGATCTCACCCACAACCAAGATTTGCTACAACCCAAAGTCGAAGACTTTAATAAATAAATCTTTATCACACAGAAAAGTCTACAAGTAATAGATAAACTCGTCTCTCACGAATAAACCTATGAGTTTTGTTCCGTCTTTTGATAAATCAAGGTGAATAGGAACCAATCAATAAAACCAGAATTATATTCTCGAAGAACAACTCAGTTTTATCAATTACCTCACAATAGTCTTAATCGACGCAGCGAAAAAAGATATTGTGGAATCACAAACAATGAGACGAAGTGTTTGTGATTACTTTTATATATTGCCTATCGTAGATAGAAATCTCAAGCCAATTATTACAATTGTACTCGTACGATAGAAACAACAAGATTAGATCACACAACTACAAGAAAAGTAGTATCCATCTGGATTCACAATCCCAATGAAGTCTTTAAGTCGTTAACCTAGTTTTAAAAGTAGAAAACCAAAGGTTAACGGAGAATAGACTCTAGCTTAGAACAACTATTATCACACAGAATGTATGGGGATTAGGTTTCCCAGTTGCTAGAGTTCTCCCTTATATTGTCTCCAAATCAGGGTTTGGAATCAATGTTAGCTTGCTAACAAAGCATTCAATATTCACCGTTATATAAAAACCAGATTAGATACAAGCTAATATTTATCAACGGTTAGATCGAAAACATAGCTTGCTATATACACATGTAATGCACGTTTTTAGGCTTGTGTAACCGTACTCAAACTTGCACATTAGTTGGTTCAACAATAGTTAACCAAATGGTTAGCGAAATGATAACTTTCATATCAACCATATTCTTCTTCACCATAACTAGCTCAAATGACTCAAATGAACTAGTTAGAGGGTTGTGATCAATTGCAAGGAAATCTCATGTACTACACAAGAAATAATCGAAGCAAAAACGATGTGATTCAATCTAATCGATTCATAAACTATAAAGTCACGGTTTGTAATAGCATTCCTTAGTTTATTAAGATAAGTTTACAAACATCGTTTTTTAGACATAACCTACTCAAGTTCGCGGACTGGGTTCGCAGACTTAAGTTCCCGGATGGAGTTCACAAACTCCAGCAGAAATTCTCGGTCGGGAACTTCCGCCAGTTCGCAGACTGGGTTCGCGGACTGAAGCTCATGCACTTCTCCGGTTTCACTTGATCAACAAAGTTCACAAACTTCAGTTCAAGCAATAAGGACTTATACATATATGTGTTTCCACAACAATGCTTATATCCTCCAATGGTTATATTGTCTAAACTCTCATTTCAATCATTGAAACATTCTCAGAGGGCATTGTATAGTTGTTATTCACAAACTATTTTTTGTCAGAGCAATTTCCAAAATGATTAAAACATAACATGACTTTCGTCACTAGGTAAAGATGAACTTGGCTATAGCGAAAGCTTTACCAACACATATTTTGAGAAATAGATAAGCGAGATATAGTCAGCTCGAAATATTATATGTGTATAATTTTAGTCTATATAGTAATACGACTTTTGTCTCAAGATAGGAGATAGAGTAGATAGACTTTTGAGTGATAGATAAGCTCAAGTCTCCACATACCTTTTAGTCGATGAAGATCCACTGGTTCCTTGAGTAGTCCTTCGTCTTGTATGATGGTTTCCATGGAGTTCTTGAGCTCAACTACACTTTCTATCCTAGTCCGAGACCTTAGCTATAGTAGACTAGAAATCAAGACTTTATAGTTTTGATCACAAACATTGACAAACGTTCTTGAGATAGCAACGCATGCGAGTTCGCCCGAGCAATGTGATGAGTGCTTCAATCTTACATATTAACCACTCAAATTACATTTTCTTAATTCTTTATTTGTTTAATTTTGCAGAAATAAAGCTTGATGGACCAGAACAAAGAATTTTGGTCACAAAATAAATAAACGAAGAAGAAGCGGAAGCCAACTTTCATTACCATCCCGGCTAGTCAAGGAACAGAATATTGGAAGCAGTCTACATCAAATGGAACAAGAATGGGCTTAAAGGAGACAACTACCCGTTGGAGCCTAATGGGCTAGACCTGATATGAGCTAGTAACGGAGATAATGGGGCTGACGATTGGACATTTATACTTGGGGATCCTGGATATGTTTTGTGTTAAGAAATAAGGAAGTTTGGTGTTGACAACGTGTTATCGGAGGATGTGTGGGAATTATGCGCGTGGCAGGAGCAAGCAGTGGGCCGTGAAACTTGAGCAAAAAGGTAAACAAATGTGGAGATAAAATTGTTTACCACTACTGGGCACTATATGCACATGTGCAAGACACAAAGATCTTTCAAAGAGGGCATGCATGGATCCTATGGAAAAGATTATTCTCCTCATTTTGGAAAGTGATTAATTCCGTACATGTGATTTATGGCAAGTATTGTGAGAATAAAGAAACAAATGTTTTCTTTCTTGTTTTCTTGTTCTCACGTGAGCAATTAATGGTAGGATATTTTCTTTCCAAGGGTTACCTATGGCTAGCTAAAAAGGGACATATGTTGACATCATGGTGGTGAAAAATCAGTATATAAGAACGCAAGAAATAAAAAGAAAAGGGGAACTTTTGACGGCCAAAGGCCGATATTACTGTTTTTACATTATTTTGGTTTCGTTTTTGTAATGGAAAGCTAGCTCTCTCTATTAGGGCTAAGGAGGAAGCCAATAAATCGTGTAAGAAATTCTAGTACTCTTTAAATGAATATTATTTTTGAGTTTAAATGTTTAATTAATCTCTCTTCTTATTTAGCTTCATAATAATTGTTTTGGGTAGTTGAGCTATCGATCTTTATAAGCGAAGGAGATTATACCGTTTTGGTTTACAACATAAAGTTGTTATTTATTTTAAATGTAATATTTTCCGAGACATGAGATTGGGTTCGAAACTGTCTTGAGTTATATCACGAATATTTTTTTTAGAGAGGAATAATTATATTATACAATTTATTTGGTGGAATCTCAAACCCTATTCTTCTCTCCCATTGATCATCCTAGCAATTTTATTTTTTTAGTATTTTTATTAATTAATTTTAAACCAATCTCATCAAGTCCGAGAATCAAACCCGTACTTACCACAATCAAAACTACATCACAATGCTCTAACAACCTTCCCTTTTCTTCGTTTCATCATCCCTTCTCTTTGGCTCCAGAAAGTACTTTGTGTAAAATGCAGAAGTTTTCAAACTAGGGTCTTCTTTTGGTCCATAAAGTTTTCTATCGTCTTCACTCATACGTATTCTCTGCATTTTGAAAATAACAACAAGATGGTTTGGGTCGGTCTTGAAAACTTGATCACCAATCTTGAATGCTAACTCGTTCGGGTCAAAACTTCTTATGATGAGCTTTAATTCCCTTGGAGCTTTGCTACATTCGACCTTGACCACCTTTCCTTGTTTGATCGCCTCAATAAAGTTCCAAAATTTAGTCTTCCTTAATACAACCTCTTGTCTTTCAGTAAATACCAGTGAACCCAGCAAATCAACTGTAGGTTTCATGTTTGATCGGAACGTTTTCTTCCCTTCCTTTTTCTCCGACTTGTCTTCATCCATTTCGAAATCCACATCATCCATATTCCTTGTGCTTGATTCACCACCCACGTTCACATCATGCTTATTCTTGGTTCTTCTTTCACTCTTCTTACTCTTCTTGCTATTGCTTCCTGCAACGATTTGAATCGAAACCATTTAAACAATATTTTTAATCTGGATGAAACTCAATTACCTCATATATTTAAAGCTAGATAAAAACCAGTTTCAGCAGGTATCAGATGAAACCCAGTTTCATCCTATATATAATAGCTAGATGAAACCCAGTTACATTCTATATATTAGAGAATAATTGTTTCATCCTATATAACATAAGATGAATCCAGTTTCATCCAGAAAAAGATAAGACGTATAACATATTCAACTTGTAGCAATCGATGATGAAACTAGGCGCATCCTATTGAAACACAAGACGAAATCAGTTTCATCCAGTAATAACGAAACACACACTAAACCATGTTTCATTCATTTCAACTATGCCTATTATGCAACCAGATGCAAACCAATTTCATGCAATCAATGCAAAACATAACCAGATGCAATCAATAACATACAATTCATACACCAACCAAATAAAATCCGGTTAAAATTAGGACCAAAATGTCAAATAAAATCCATAACATACAATACTATCATCCTATTGGTCTCATATTCGTTAAAATTAGGACCAACAAGAGAAGCAAACAAGTTCTATTTTCATACAAGTGATCCTATTACAGTAGAACCTCCATATAAGAATAAAAAAAATTGGTCCCAACTTGGCTTAATCAGTGTAAAAATTACCTCTATATAAGAATAAACTCTATATAAGAATATTTTTATATGGTCCCAAGGATATTCTTATATAGAGGTTCTACTGTAGTAGAAGCTCTAATTTTTAGTAGCATTTCCATCAGTTACTCATCAGTTTTTTCTCGAATATCATTCCAGTAAAGTTCTAAATCTCCATGTTCACTGTAGATATATCTTTAAACCTGGATGAAACTGTTTTCATCTAGTTTTAATGTGCTGAAACAATATACACTGCAGACTAACGCTGGATGAAAACAGTTCCATCCTAGTTTCCACAATTTGAAACCTAATTCTTAGAAGAAACTGGATGAAACCAGTTCATATATACTTCAACCAATTTTCATTGATAACATTGAAAATACTCAAATAACCGAGATGAAACCAATTTCATCTAAAACATACTAATTGAAATGAAAATAGAGAACGGTAATCTGCTGAAATGAAAATAAGAACAACAAATTAATCATGTAATTCTAAAAATAAATTCAATAATTGAGTTAGGGTTTCAAAACTTACGAGTTCTAGGAGACATTTTGTGGAAATGATAGATTGAAACCGTAGAAACCTTTCAGGCTGTAGCGGTGTTGGTGTTTTTGCAGACGCTGGATGAAACCATTTTGAACTAGTTGATGTCGAGGAGACGTTTGATGAAACTAGTTTTCTAATACTGTTGATGATGAAGAGACCGAGGATGAAACCAGTTTTCTAATACTGTTGATGGTGAAGAGACGGTGGAGAAAGTTATGGAGATGTGGAGCGATAGCAGATGAAAAAATCTGTGGAAATGGTGGAGAGAAGAAGAAGAAAGTTATGGAAACAGTGGAGAGCAGTTGCAGAACCGTTTTGGAGATCATGGAGAGGGAGAAGAAAGGTAAGGGTAATTTAGTCTGTTCCCATTAAAAATATGCACTGTCCATTTGACCCAGGTGGAATGTTTACCCGTCCATTTGACCCAGAAAAAATAGCTTTTTGGCTAAATAGCCCATTTTTCTTATCTTTTAAAGTGTCGCTTTCTCTCTTTTTTTTCAAGCAAGCTTTCTCCCTAAATATAAACCTTTCGAAGTGCCATGATTAAGCTGGCATTTGACTTCTAAATATAAACCTTTTTAGTTATGTTTTAATGCTTCTCTTTCTCTCTAAGCTGGCATTTGCTTTGTAAACGTGTTAAATACGTGCATCATATAATCATATCTCTCTAATATAAATAACAAGCTCAAATTTCACTTTTTCCATCCCTCTCTTTGGATGCAGAGACAATAGATTTAGAAGCAGCAGGCACACGATTAATTAAGTTCAATTAATGGCGGGTTTTGCACTTTGAAAAACGTAGTATACAGTTGCCAACGTATTCTACTGATTAAAAAGGTACGTTTATCAACATTGACAATTAAGTTTGCGTAGATTGGATTAGCGTAGAATGGAATTAATCATGGCACAACGTACATATATGCTGGTGCACATCGATTTGGGTATAGCAGAGAGGGGCGAGGACGACCCAAAATCCGCTGTCTTAATTTTCACGTAAACATACGACATTGTTAGCAGTTAACAATCTCATTTTATTTTCTTCCATAAACAAGATTAAGAGAAAACCAGGGATGGATCCATAAATCTTTCCAGGGTAGGGATAAAATATCATTGGTTGTCAATGCGGCGGAAGGTCGCAGTAATTTTTTTATGGGACAAGTTACATACAAATGGAATTTACCCATAAAATATTAGATAGATAGACAAGTATTATATTAAAATTTGTAAATTTGATTATGAAAAGTGACTAGAGAAAAGAATTTATGATCTATAAAAGAAAAATGTGAAAATAAACGAATATGACGAAAAAAGTTCTATGTTTTAAACAAGCTTTTGGGCTAAAAATTGCCACAACTCTAAGGATTAATTATAAATACAAATAGGTTAATTACTAGTTTTTAATAATTTTCCAAAATTCTTGCAGTTTATAAGCCTTAGGAACCCTAACCTCGAATTAGTTATGCTATAGACTCTCTCTGATAAACCAGAGTAAAAATCAATCCTCCTAAAAGCAAGAAGAGTATTTTCTTCATAAGTTACTAGTAAGAACACATGTGCGATGCACATGCTTGAATTTTTATTCATCCAACAATACTAAATTTGAAAGCCATGATTTTTTTTCCTAAAACAAAAATTTAGTATTCTTATTTGTATTCGTTACATAGATGATTGAAAGAGCTTTTCAAATATATAAATTTTAAAAAAATCTAGTGTATATTTTAAAAGATATTAAGTTTTTAAAAATTTTGATCTATTTTTAAAACAATAATATTTATATAAATATGTCAAAGATAGGGACAACTTAGTAATCTATGAGGTCTCCTATCAAAAAGAGCTATTTTCTTTATATTAGTAAGATTTAAAAGTTTGGTTGAGAACTAAACATCCGAATGTTTTACTTCTGGAAATCGAAAATCAATAACTTATTAAAACATATAGAAACACCCCCATAAACACTTGATTATCATCTATTCACAAAAATTAAAAAGCAAATTGAAAATCCTAACATCGGATGCTTTATTTATTTGATGATCTTATTCTCCCATCAAACTAAAGAAACAACACTTGTGATTGACCTTGTGATTGATTGAATAACTAGTTTTGTATCAGCTTCTGATTGGTTAGTTTTAGCTCAACTAAGAGCTTCACGTATAGCCATGTATTTATTTATTTTTGGACTTAATTAGATTTCGTCATCACTGGAATCTTTGATGCCTCACACTGTTAGCAATTAACACTCTCATTTGAATATCCCATGTTCGCTGGCTCTCTGCATTGCGAATTTATAATTTGCCCTCCTTCTTAATACGGAGTATAATTTTATTTATGAGTAAAAAGGAAAAAGAAAAAATCAATCTCATTTGAGCCTTAAATAATCCAATGGCATGGTGGTGTAAGTGAAGTGTAAGAATCAGCAGAATTATTTTTCAGTTTTTTAGAAATTAAAAAATAACAAGCTGATCCTTACGTCCCTTCATTCACAACAGCTTTTCTCTTTCGGAAAACAACAACCGACTCTCACCCACCTTATACTTCTCTTCAACTTAACTACTCCTATCATATAAATTCTCTTTCTCTCTCTCCCTCATCGATTAATGATCTTACAGTACTATAGTTGCGGATTATCTCACAACTACACCCTCATAAGAATCCATTAAAATGATTCCTAAATCTAATTAATTTGATATGAAACTAAGGATTAAAGTACTAAAATTATAAAAAGAGACAAAGATTTTTTACATGGTTCGATCATTGTGATCTACATCCATGGTTCTTCACTAGTGTTTGTATATAATTACATGAATTGACAATTGAGACTCCATTAATGAATATTTGGAGCTCTAGTTTTTTATGGAAGAAGATGATAAAGAAAATAAAATCTCTCCTAATATTTTCTCTCACCTCCTAAAATTATCTCTCTCTCTAAAAAAGACCTCCCCCTCTTCTCATGCATAAATGGCTATTTATATGATCTTACAAAATGTTGACAACTAAACTGTCTCTCAACTTCGGACTTGAGAATTACCCTGCGAACCTTCGGAACTTCACTTTGCGAACTTCTTTTGCTTTCCTCGTGATTTCCTTTGCTCGCAAAATGTTCTTTGCTCGTAAGATGTATTTTTTCTCCACAATTTCATAAGTTATCATTTGTTGTGATATTCCGCTCCTACAAGTACTGAATATTGAACCCATTTTGGTCACTTCATGATCATGTTATTATATTTTCTTTAAATGAGAATGTCTTCAAAGATTAATCACATGCATATCGTATCAGAAAAGATTAATCATCGATTAATGATCACAATCTTCAAGGTTGATTGTTATTCTTTTTCCTTTCTTTGATCAACAAGACCTAATATATACATTTCTTGAATCTTGCTAGAGTGCACAAAATCGCACCATTGGCGGACTTACATGCTGCAGAAAATGATGTCTTCTGTAAAAATTTCTTGTACATGCACGTTGCGTTACTTGCTATTGTTAATTCTAATCAACAATTACGCATGGGACACATCTGCTTTGAGCAATCCTGAAGACGGTGTAAAACTCCATGTACAAGATGACCACGTGAGTAAATTTTACTTTTCCTGTTTTATTTTCTATCAGCATACAATTTGTCGAAGCTCCTCCGGTATACTTTCTAGGTCATTCAAGAGTTTCTTATTGCTGTTTGTTGAAGGTGGTGATGGATAATGGGTTAGTTCAAGTGAATATATCTAATCCTTTTGGATTAGTCACTGGAGTTCAGTACAACGGTATCGATAACTTGCTAGAAAGCATGAATGAGTTCAATCATGGAGGGTACATATTTGTGCTATGCCAACTATATCACTTACTTCTTCCTTTGACTTTGACCTTGACTTTTTTTTTCTTGAATTGATTGATGGATGTATAGGTACTGGAATCTGTACTGGAGCCAAAGGGGAAACAAAGGAACATTTTTTTTGTAAGTTCAAAGAAAACGATTTTCATGAAATTTTCAGAGTACCAGAAGTAGTAAAACATTTGAATTCATGAAATGAAATGAGTTGTGCAGGATGAATGGAACTAGTTTTAGAGTAATAGTTCAAAATGAAACTCAAGTTGAAATTTCGTTCTCAAGAACATGGAATTCCTCGGCTTCATCATCTCCGTCACATCACTCAGACAAAAACAACAGCACAGATTGGGTTCCCCTCAACTTTGACATAAGGTACTAACCGATCGATCCTTCTGTTTTTCTTCTTTTTGATGCTCAATACCAGTGGAATCAGTGGTTAAAGAATTTTCTACAACTTGCAGATATGTAATGTTAAAAGGTTTGTCAGGATTCTATACATATGGCATATATGAGCACGAAAATGGAATGCCAGATCTCAATCTCAATACAACTAGGGTCGCCTTCAAGCTTCGTAAAGACAAGTAAGAAAACTAGCTAGCTTGCTCGTATTGATATTTGACAACAGCGTATAGAATTGCATGATGGACAGATCTAACTTCCTAACTTTGCTTTTGTTGTGGCGCGGTGGGGATTTACAAAATGTTAAGGTTTCAATATATGGCTATAAGTAAGACACAACAAAAACCAATGCCACTGCCAGAGGATCGTGTACCACCAAGAGGCGAATTACTAGAATTCAAAGAAGCCGCTCTTCTTGTAGACCCTGTTAATCCAGAACTAAAAGGCCAAGTACTTATAAAATCATTGACTTGCTTGAATCATTCTGTTTGAGTTTGTGGTAATGGAGTTGTTACAAAAGGTTTCAAGCATGCATTGTATTCTATTATGTGCAGGTGGATGACAAGTACATGTATGCACAAAATATTGAAAACATAAAGGTTCACGGGTGGGTTAGCTCTTACCCTCGAGTAGGTTTCTGGCATATCACAGCCAGCGATGAATATCGAAGTGGTGGTCCTCTAAAGCAGGACCTCACCTCACATGTTGGTCCTATTTCTCTCACTGTAAGTTCTAAGCTAGCTTCCATCTGCAATCTACCTATATAGTCCCTTTTCCAATCCTAGACTAGAATACAGAATTGATTGCATCACCTACTCCTCATAAGCATTGTGGGACGATGCCAATGAACAGGTGTTTCTTAGTTCCCACTATATGGGCCAGGATAAGTTACCCGCGTTTGGAAATGGAGAACCTTGGAAAAAAGTGTATGGCCCGGTATTACTGTATCTTAATTCAGCTCCACCCAGTACAAATGAAAGCGTATTGTGGGACGACGCCAATGAACAGGTTTAGCTTTATTTTAAGATTTAAAATAAAAAATAACTGATTAAGATTTCTCCGCTACAACTCAATTTGGATCTGAAAATTTGTTGTTTTTTCTTCTTCTTTTTAGCTGCAACAAGAAGCCCGGAAATGGCCATATAGTTTCATAGCTTCCACCGACTATCCTAAATCTGACCAAAGAGGCACAGTCAATGGAAGAATACTCGTCCGTGATAGGTATCTGAAATTATGCAGATAAAGAATATTCTGACAATCACAATATACACTACAAATGAGTATGAAAATTGTAGTACAAGATTCATTGATTTCTTCTTTATGTTTTTCAGGTTTGTAAGCAAGGAAGATATACCTGCTGTAGATGCTTACGTTGGGTTAGCTTTACCAGGAGAAGTTGGGTCCTGGCAGACGGAGTGCAAGGTCTTATACCCCATCAATTAGTTTATACCGATGCATGTTTATGTACTTTTCCTTTAAAATATCAATGTCTGGTTTGAATTTTCAACCCATAGAAACTGATCTTCATTCTGTTGTTCAGGGTTACCAATTTTGGACTAGAGCTGGTCCTGATGGTTCATTCACAATTAAGAATGTACATTCTGGAGAATACAATCTATATGCATGGGTTCCTGGCTTCATAGGAGATTACAAGTATGGAAATCTCATTACAGTTAAAGAAGGTATGTGTATATATATATAACAATTTCTCTTCTTTTAATTACTTCAGTTTAGCGCTTGTTTACTTATATTCATCCATTCGTTATTAAAACAGGAGCTTCCATTGAATTGGATGATGACCTTGTTTATGAGCCTCCAAGAAATGGAACTACATTGTGGGAGATAGGTATTCCTGACAGAACCGCAGCAGAGTTTTTCGTCCCAAAAGTTGACCCTAAATACGTTAATCCACTATACTTGGAGCAAGACAGGTTAGGGTGGTTGTTTCTCATAGATAATACAAAGATATGACAAAATTTGAAACTGAAACATGAATTCTTAACTTTTCTTCTGTTCCCTTGTTCGATTTGTACAGCTTTAGACAATATGGATTGTGGGAGCAGTACAGTGCTAATTATCCGAAAACAGACCTTGTTTACACAGTAAACAGCAGCACTTACCAGGAAGATTGGTTCTACGCGCACGTTACTCGGTAAGGGTTCTTGTATCTTTTACTGCACTATTCGAGTCCAAATGAGTCTTAGCCGGTGTAGGATTTAACTGGAACTCATATTTTTTTAAAATATACTAAAAGCAAAACAAAATGTACTTGTTTAACAGGAAGTTGGGAAAAAAAGTATACAACTCAACAACATGGCAGATTAAGTTCAACCTAGATAGCGTTGATGAGGGCACGATTTATAAGTTGCGAGTGGCACTAGCATCCACACATGCAGCAGAATTGCAGGTATATGCCAACTATTTATCATTTCAAGTTTGTTCTTCTCTCCTTCTAGTTTCAACTTGTTGACAGGTTGAGCTAATAATTGTCTTTTCATTTTCTTCGTTGAGTAGATTCGATTCAACAATTTGGGTGCAGAAATTCCTCATTTCACAACTGGAGGACTGTACAAGGATAATGCGATTGCGAGACATGGAATTCATGGCCTGTATCTGTTGTTTAATGTGGATGTAAAGAGTGATTGGCTCAAAGATGGCGAAAATACCATTTTTCTTTCACAAGTTAACGGTCAAGGTTTTTCTAATGGTATAATGTATGACTATATAC
The DNA here is from genome assembly GCA_023529315.1 of Papaver bracteatum. Taxonomy (NCBI): domain Eukaryota; kingdom Viridiplantae; phylum Streptophyta; class Magnoliopsida; order Ranunculales; family Papaveraceae; genus Papaver; species Papaver bracteatum. Next base: position 1,290,802 of record JAJJWX010005243.1, read on the forward strand.
GTCTCGAAGCACCAGCAGACGATGAAAGAACAAATGCGGAAGCAAGGCTATCTGGGGATCTTACCCAGAGAAGAACAAACAGTTTTTAGTTCAAAGACATCTGTAACTTTGAAACACCCCCATTAAATTTGTTCTATTGTTTTGTACTCTAAAGAAACAAGTGCTTGCTGATGTCACTGTAATACAGAAAAAGGATTCAAGAAATAAGAAGTGACTCACGAAGGATTCTAACTGAGAAAAGAATCCCGCTTATCTGAATGTTAACCTAATCTATTATCCCATGCAGTTGGTGTGGTTTGTTGTATATTCTTTCTCCAAAGAGTCACAAATACTCCCTGGGTTTATGGAAAAGAAGTAGTATATTTTAGTCATCCCAAATATATGTTGTTGGAATATGATGAATGATTTATTGAATATCCCCTTAATCTCCCATGCAATTGGTATGGCTTGTTGTATATTCTTTCTCCAAAGAGTACATATATTTTGGTCATACCAAATATATGCTGTTGGATTTATTTATTAAATATCCCCTTCATCTCCTTCCTACACCCAAACCATAAGCAGATTGTGTATATATTGTGGGTGAACTAAGGAAATGATTTCATCTATCTACAGTCTAGCTAATCAAATACCCAAATCTAATCCACTATACATCCCCATTAAATTGTTCAGGAAACCTATCATGCTCAAATCATTGGTTCTGCTTAGTCTGTTAGTTATGGTTTGCAATCAGGTCGGAATCGGTGTCGTTCAAGCAACTAATCGACTTCCACTTCTTATCAAACCTCAAGATCAACAACCCCCTCCAGATACTCAACCAAAGTCATCGACCCAGTATACTAAAGTAGAAGGTGAATATACAACTGAAATCCTCTCTGCAAAAGGCTTATATTTTTGCACAACAAAAATGTCTCAATAATATTCTCATCTCCTGTCTTCTTATTTTCCTTATATAGGATGCTTCGATATCAACTACTGCGACTACGCTTGTTGTTATTGTGATGTCAAGAAACAACCACCACTGTGTGTTAAGTGCTGCTTCGAAGATCCCTGACGAACTCGATTGCACTTTTTGTCTGCATTTGCGTCTGATATTTTCTGAAGGTGTAGTTAAAAGAAAGTGAAGTTAGATCTGCAACTGATAAAGGGCTTTCTTGCAACTTCAGATTTATTTACTTCATCCTGTTAGGAATATTCGCAGTGTACGGAATTTAAGTTTCAAACATCTTTTAATGTCAGTTAAGAGATTGAGCGACTTTCATTGGATGATACAGTAAATTAATGAAAGATATCGTATATTTGCACCAGTGACCTGTTCAGCATACAAACCATATACCAACTGCAACGGTGAAGATATACATCTCTTGTAAATAGCGTAACAACCTTATCTTGTATGTAGTCTCTCTTGTAATCTAGATTAGTATTGAGATAATACTGTAACCAGTCAAACGGTTATCTAGCTTAGGATTTATCGGATCTGATAGTTAGGAATGGTACATATCCTTTGTAAATCTGCAACTATATAAATCAATCTCCTATGTCTTCACAATTGTGTCGACTAACCAATCTCTTCTTCTCTAAGTATCGGTGCTATAATTCTATTATGGTATCCTTGTTATAGATCTTAGGGTATTACACTAGGGAAATCAGCAGTTTCGCGACCGACAAAGCAAGTCATTTAACTCGTATCTATTACTTGCACTGTCAGTCAAAGAAAGGGTCGCTGTTTGAGCGTCTTTTTCAACAATGACGTGTCTCCGAGGGTTGTTAAAAATCTTATATCAACGACCGATTTTAACGGTAAATACATTATGACTGACTTCAATCAGTCATAGATATAAATCTTAATATATAAAAAAATAGATTCAGATTGGCTGTCTGGCCTGACTGAATATGACTAAATCTAAAATTTAACACAAATGAAACTCAAATTATAATTCAAATGAGAATCAAATGAAACTCAAATTAGAATTCAAATGAAAAACAAATTCAAATCAAATGAATCAAATTAAACTTGCACACAAATAATCATTCAATTTAACATTCATTGATTCATTGGTTTCAAATTACACAAAGGATTAAAATATGTAGTTCTGACTAGTGTAATTTGTAGTTCTAGGATTCCATTACAAATAGATGAACTAAAAAACTATTGATTAAACAACAAAATTATAAACTCGGATGATGATGAAGAACTTATTCCTACTTCATAATGGTGTACCTGCACAGCAAAAGCCATCAGCTGATTAATGTGGAGAGGTCACAATACTCAGGAAAATGCTTATAAATCCTATGTTTAGACCAATATAAGTTAAAAATACTCTATTCACATTTGAATTCAGCTTACACTTGGGCTAAAAACTAACTAAAACCTCTAAACAAAGTACATTGATAATACTTTCTTACAGTTGGTGCAAACTAACCAACATACCAGGCCATAGATAGAGACATCATGATCAACAAAAATGTGAGCTGCCCTGATAATGTCAGAATAGAATGCCCAGGAACTAGTGGTTGCAAGACAGCAAGAGGATAAATAGTCATGTTGCCCACACCAGTAGTACGCTTCTCTTTGCAGAATGCACAAAGATAAATGATAGAAATTTTAGTGTTAATTAACTAATTTAACGCAAGTTCCACTGAAATGTGAAAAATGAAGGAAAAACAAAACAAGCAAAGGTAATAAGATCAATGAGGAAGCTAATGTACAAGCTCAGGTATGAGTTCATTCAGAGGCATGGATTAAGAATAAAAAAAATCAGAGGCAAGTGTAAGCCAATAGAGTTGTACAAGTAAATACCATGAGTGTTGATGATCAATTACAAGAACCCAGTTAATGAATGTACAAAATATGATATTTTGGATAACCTGCATGTTGATACCAGAATCTCTACAAGTGTTCAGTTTTGATTCAGAAAGGAGATCAAAGCTTTTCAATAATAAAACCTACTTCCAACCATGTAAGCCTAAGCGGTTGAAAGAGACAGCGAGAAATAATAATGAGGGGACAATCAGACGAGAAATAAGAGTTTGGTACTAAGCTTATATTGAAGCTTAATACCAAACTTCTATTGATTATAACTATACCTTCGTATACGGGCCTAGTCTTCTGTGCTTGTGTTCAAGAGGTATCTGTGCAAAACTTTCAAATCTGGATACAATTAAGGAAGACAAAGTCATAAAGGTTTAGAACAGAACTATGATACTATAATCTAATCTAATGAGAACCAACAAGATGGGGAGAGAGAGGATTGTATCTAATAACTACCAAAGCAAGGTCATATTTCATATCATGCAATTTTTACATGCAATAATAATACTGGTCACAAAGAACAGAGATCTGACTTAAAACCGAATATGCTTCAAGATCATGTGTGAATTAGTTCTCAGAATCTATTGAGAGAGCCTAATACTGCATACAAATAAACTGGCAAGTACATAATATGTAAAAGATTTGGAAAGGATACTAGAAGTAGTGGAAAATAGAAGATCCAGTTGGTGCAAGAGTGGATTCCAGGCTCATCAAAGTCACGCATAATTTCATCTACTTGTCTATCCTAAAGCTGCAATCAAAAATGAACACTAAACCAATTAAACAATGCCAAACGCAAAAGAAAAAAAAATCCGAATTTCAACAAATACACACTTAACCAATTCATATCGAAACAAATGTATGTAATCAAAAATCATGTATGGATCGGGACACAAATGTGCTCAATACGGCCTTATAAAATATTTCACTACTTACCAACCTGCTTTGTGAACGAGAACTCTTAACAATAATCACCATGAATTCTTTCTTTGGCTTCAACTTTCTCAGGATTACACACAAACTTTCTTGCATGCACATGACACAAACTTAAACAATTAAGTTATACTCTACAATCCAGATTTTTTTTTCTTTGCAAGAGATTTATCATGGAACAGTCTGGCTCGTTTTGGTTCGATACGATAAAAATGAAACTGTATTAGATAACTAAGCTAATAGAACTCTATCATGTAGATGCACACGTATGTATACATATGAAGTATCATCTGAAAACCAAATATTAACTTTACTTCAGGCATCTCAAAATCATTTTAAACATTTGTTCGTATAATAATTGACCAGCAAGGTAGAAAAAACTGAAACATCAGTAATAACCATTACCACAACATCTAAGGAGATGTTGTGTTCTAACATAAAATAAATGGATTGAGCTAACTGAAACACTAATAAACAAACTCACTTAAGTATACAATGGGATAAATATTTCGCAAGTCCAAGAGATGCATGATGGTTTTATATAATTGACCTCCTACAGATGCATTAGCCCGCACTTCATTGGACATTTTGAATTCAATTTACGCTTAGGCTAAGAAACAACCAAAACATCTAAACAAAAACTCAATTCTCACATTGTAAGTTCTAACTTAGCATTTTTTAAATTAGGTAAACGATAATGCTTTCTTACAATCATGCAGACTAAGCTAATGAACACCAGATACATCCTGATTTTGAGCTCCCCTACTCAGAATTCAGACTTGCAACTACAAAGATACATCCTGATTTTGGAGGCGAGACCATGGTTATCCCTCAATATAGCTGCTGCTTCGTGATTTGAAGGATCCTCCTGATTAGGATGATGTACTTATTCGCAAACTGTTAGGATTTAATCTTAAACAAAACAACATGCATGATACAATACTCTTAAGGATGAAAAAGAAGCCTATGCATTCATGTCAATTTTGGTATAAAGAAGGGAGAAAATCACTAAGGCCTTGCTTCAGCAGATTAAAATTGTTCCACGGTATATATGGACACATTAAAAAAAATTAATTAAAAGAATGTAAGGGATAATGGCAAGCATTTAACTTCAAAGACAATGGTGTTAACATCAATGAAGCACGTTATATTAATATACATAGAAGTACAAAAAAGAAGTAAGAGGAACACCACATATCTTTTACTATATTAGAAATCAGAAACATACCGTAAAAAGATATTTGAGTCCATAGATGACTGTGTTTATGTTGATGGCAGGTTTCCGGTCGTCACCTAAGATATTGAGGCATACATTTCTTTCCAACTCAATTTTGGGATGGTAAACCTGCGAGTAAGAAATTCTCGTAAGACATAGGCACATGGTAGCACTATGTAAACCGATTAAATGCACCAGAAAAGAAACCACTAAAAGAATGGTCATTGGAGAAAAATCTACCTTTGTCTTGCACTTGACTTTTGGTGCTTCGTGAGGGTAGGTAGGGGATACTTGGAAAGTAAACTCAAACTTACCACTCTTGTACACATAAAACAAGTTCAAATCATACCACTAGAAAGTAAACATATTAAAAGGATGCGACTGTTTCATTATCTCAAAATGTCAATAGTTTTCTTCATGCAGATCATTAGGTTCAACAAAAAAATCACACACTTGTAGTATACTTCATCAGGTCGAATGCTAACCTCGAAGTTCATCCCATTAGGAAATGATATTTTAGTAGTTTGGGGAAGATTCTACTACCAACACGACAAGTACAATGTGAAAACCCACTACTTATTCAAATTCAAGCTTAGCTATCAAAATATGAACTCATATTCTAACCCTAAACATATATGTCAACTGAACACATACATGACTAATGTTTTTGTAAATTGAGCTAACATGGTATCATAATTAGACTTCACTATTGATAGTTCCCCACTTCAACAGAACAAACATATTGTAAAAAACATTATGCAGTCAGAAACAGATTGACAGTTACCTAAATCTAATGTTTTTTAGATGCTGTCATAATCAGATATATGTTCTAACTTAGAACTCACTCATACATCCAGACAATCCCCAAGAATATAAAAATGACGCTCCAAAAAATATAAGCACAGGAAGACAGTCACTACAAGTTCAAATTAAATGCTAAACAGTTATATGCTGACAACACAATATTCTAGCTCCTTACCGGCGAGGACATTGGTAAAAGATGGGTTTGTCTATTCTGGTGTATTCAGCGTCACTCCCTAGTTCCGAGAAGCAAGTAGTGCAGAGATTAGAATTATCTCCTACAAAGAGATTCCCCTGTAAACAAATTAAACAAAGGAATAACTAACTTAAAAGAGATCCTTAAATAAATGGAATGAACCAAAAAGGAATTGTATTCTTACACTTATGACAAAAGCTGAGGTCCTGTAACAGGATGTACCCTAACATCGCACGGCACGCCCTTGCGGAACACACGACCAGTGCTGTCAAAGTGGCTATAAAATCAAGTTATTGATGTATGCATCACAAAATATGATAAATAAGAGAAGGGTTTTGATAAATTACCTGGTTAGCAACAACCTTAGCTATTCTACTGAATTCTTTTTTCATGACAGTGTTGTGCACCAAAGTTGGAGGGTTCTTGTTTTTGTTAGTCTTAGTAGTAGCAAGAAGAACACCTGAATCTTTTCAGAGCTTGGACTAATCAAAAAGTCTTTGCATTAACCCTACAAATACCCAAACCATCACCAAAAAAATCATTAAAATCTCACCCAACAAAATCAAAAGAAACCCAAATCGAAACAAACCCACAACAAATCAGCCTAAGTCAGATGTTGTGTGTGAAACATAGATTGAGTACAAAATCAAATTAAAAAACCCCAAATTAAAAATCTAGGGTTTCATTGAAAACTCCAAAAATGAAAATAAAATCGAATGATTTAAATCAAAATCAGAAGTAAGGAAATGGAAATTGTCTTTTTTTTACTATTTAATTACCTTATTGCTAGTAAATTAGTTGATACTTTTTCTTCTGCTGTTGGTGAATCCCTAAAATTAGCAAAATAACTAAAACCCAATCACAATAATATCCCAAAATACAGTAAAAAATCATATTGAAAAACATAGATCTACTATAAAAGAACGATTTTACAATCAAAGTATACCTTGAACGTTACACTGCTCTTGTATTTGCGAGAAAAACAAAGTTTACATGATAGAAGAAGAAGGAGAAGATAGAGAAGAGATCTCATCTCTTCGGAGGAGATGAAGAAGATTGAGAATAAATCTCTTCTCGTGTTTTCTGGTTGAGTTGGAAAGAAAAGAAGAGTGGGAGAGAGGTGGTGAGGGAGTGAGACGAAGAAGATGGAGAAGAGATATTTTCTCTTTCTTCCGTTTAGAAAGAAAACGAATTGAAGAAGGAGAGAGATTGTGAGGGAGTGAGTGGTGACTTCCAAAAAATAAAATTGTATTAAATATATTTTTATATACAGCCATCTAAAAATTGAACCATAGAAAACACTAGGTTCACTAGTCACGGTGCGGGTCGTTCATCAACGAATAAAATATTAATAAATTTTTTAATTCAACGACCAACTTTAACACTCGAAGATGTGGTCCCCATTTTTATTAAATCAATGACCGTCTTAGACCGGTCCTCAGTCAATCGACCGCTATTGAGGGTCGGGGGTGTGGGTCAATAAAACCCCATTTTCCACTAGTGTTAGATCCTCAATTCATTTTTTTCCCTTCATTTTATTGCTAAACCAAACTTATCTTTAGTTTTCTGATTTTTCATCACCATGACTAACACTACCGATCCTAGTTCATCTCAAAACACACCCAATCCCAATCAATCTGAAACCCAAGTATCCTCTTGTTTATGGGTAAAATTTGTTTCTGCCGATTTTGGTAAATTCGGTAGGTGAGTGAGAAATTGGTTTAAACCCTAAACAAATGTGCTGCACGTGAGCACTTTCTAGATTCGAGAGATCAATCTGTACAGTTCTGGCCTAAACCAAGAAATGGTCGTTCAAGTGGCGCGTGTGGCATGTGCGGAATGCCTTGGTTGCAGGTTGTACCTTGAGTTCAAGTGGAAATGCCAGGCTGCAAGTGGCACGTGTGGCATGTGCGGAATGCCTTGGTTGCAGGTTTCACCTTGAGTGCAAGTGGCAATGCCAATGGCATGCGTGTCCAATTTGGCATAGGTTGCAAGGTTTGCAAGCATAGGCTACCAGCGAGCATGTTGGCATGTGCCAATGAAATGCGTGACCAATGGCATGCGTGACCAATTTTCCCTAGGTTGCACGGTTTGAAAGCATAGGCTACCAGCGAACATGTTGGCATGCATGGCCAATTTGGCCTAGGTTGAACGGTTTGCAAGCATAGGCTACCTGCGAGCATGTTGGCATGTGCCAATTGCATGCGTGGATAATTTACCCTAGGTTGCATGGTTTGCAAGCATAGGCTACCAGCGAGCATGTTGGTATATGCCAATGGAATGTGTGGCCAATTTGGCCTAGGTTGCATGGTTTGGAAAGCTGGGTAGCGCCACTTTTGGCATGGTTGCCGTGATACGCAGTATGAGTCTTAGTTTTGGCATGGTTTCCGTGGGGCGCAGTAGGCGGCTTATTTTTTGCATGGTTGCCGTGGTGCGCAGTATGTGACTTAGTTTTGGCATGGTTACCGTGGGGCGCAGTTTGCGGCATGGTTGCCGTGGTGCATAGGGTGCAGCTTGGTTCTGGAAAGGTTGCCATGGTGCGCAGGGTGCGGCTTGGTTCTGGAAAGATTGCCAAGGTGCGCTGGGTGTGGCTTGATTCTGGAAAGGTTGCCATGGTGCGCAGTGTACGGCTTAGTTTTGGCATTAGGGTTTTGCGTCGAAAAACCCTAATCCGACATTTTTGAAAAGTACCCCCCATTAATTACTGACTACATGTATTAAATGTTCTAATAAATGTGTCACCGGTGACATTAGGTTATTTGGAGTTTTAAAATTTTACCCTTTGTCTAATAACCACCATCAACACCTCTCCAAAGGATACTCGCTTTTTGGTGCATCCTTCCGGCACTCCGAATGCTGTTTTTTTAGAACCATTATTGGTATGAGACAACTATGGAACATGGGCTTGTAGTATCACCAAAGCCTTGAGTGTTAAAGACAAGCTAGGATTCATTGATGGATCTATTCCAGTACTAGATGTTGCTGACAAATCCCAATACATGTTGTGGAAGGGTGCATATAACTTAGTCTCAAACTGGATTCATCACTCCGTCGTCGCCGACATCAAAGCAAGCATCTTATTTTAGAAGTCTTCTCATGAACCAAAGTTGGATCTTAAGGAGCGCTTCGCCCAGAAAAGTGCACCAAAGTTGTACCAGCTCAAACAACGTATCTCAAGCATCCACCAGGAGAATATCACTGTCACTCAGTACTATACACTTATGCGCTCACTATGGGATGATAGTGATTCGATCCGTCCAATACTTCACTGCATATGCACTTCAGGTAATTAAGACTACTCTTGAATATACAGATCAAGACCGTGCCATGGAATTCTTACAAGGGCTCCATGATCGCTTTCTAGATTGCGTAGCAATATTCTCCAAATAGATGATTTTCCATCTATCAAAACTATACATAACCTGTTTAGGCAAGAAGAAGTTCAACAAAACATGCACGTCTCTCATATGCCTCTGATTGAAGCAGCTGCTCTGAAAACTAGTCGCTACCAGTCGTCATCCTTCTCCACCGTTGATGATGATCATAAGCGCAAGTACTACTGTGATTATTGTCACATCAATGGTCATGCGTAGGCTCGTTCCTTAAATATCAATGGATATCCTCCCAAGAAGAATGGACGTCGTAGTAACAACACTGCCCTTGCTACAGCTCCACCATCCTTGCCAGCACAACAAATTGTTTCCCAAGCTACCACCTTCACTCCCGAGCAATACAATGGAATCCTTGCACTCCTGGAAAATGGGTCAGGACATGTAGCTACTCCGCTTCATTTCCAAGGTAGTTTTCTTTCCCTAACATCATTTCCAAGGTATTCATCCTTCACTAAATACAACGCCGTTACCGTATTCCGGTGTTGCACTAAACTTTTATTATTGTGGAGGGAAAGTAGAAAATATCTAAACTTAGTAAATTTACCGGCATATTTATAGTGCCGGTGTTGCACTAAACTTGTTGTGGATCTTCCATTGTTTTTTAAATATTTTCCTCAACAATCTCCATTTTTTCAGGGGTGTGCACCTGTCCTTTCTCGTTTTTAAGCCAAGTGTATGCGAGGGATGTCTATGGAAGGGAAATCTTAAACCTTGCAAAAGTTTCCCAATTAAAAGACTGGAAAAAACAAGTTATCTCATTCAGTGCGGAAGAAACACCAGGTGGAGGAGAATCGCATGAATATCCATTAGTAGTGAAGTTGGGGATTAATCCAAAACCGAAAGTATAGGATGAGGAAGAAGATGAAGCGTACACTTTTGCAATAAATAGAATACTCATAGATCCAGGAAGTTCGGTGGATATTCTTTTCTATCCTACATACAAAATTATGGGTGGAAGAGATGATGAATTAATTCCTTCAACATACAAGATCTACGGCTTCAATGGAACTGCAAACAAGCCAAAATGAGAAGTGACGATGAGGATTCTTCTTCAGAACTTGCCTACAGAAATTGTATTATGTGTCGTGGATGTCGAATCACCCTATAATGCTTTAATCAGAAGACCTTGGTTACATAGTATTTTGGGTGTAGCATCGACATTTCACCAGTGCATAAAATTTCCTTTACCACAAGGCATCGGTATAATAAGAGGAAATACAATTGAAAGTAGAAACTGTCAGGAAATTGATGTTGATAGATGTGAAGAAAGAGAAGGTAAACGAAGATATTGGCAGAAGCATGTTGCAGATAGTCAAAGAGCTGAAAGGTTAATGGTGGAAGAGGTGTATAAGGTTGATAACGAGGATATGCAGAATCTTGAAGTTAGATTTTCTGTGAATGATAGAGCTAAGAGAGTCAGTGATGTTCATTCTATAGAAGATGAAGGAATGCAAAGGAATAAATTGTGTACGCGAGCTACACGTGAGGAGAACAGCGGATATCTCACAGAGGAGCATAGAAGTTGCATGCGAGATAATATCCTGAGAAGCATTTACGAACTTAAGGAGATACAAAAGATGGAATGAGTAAAAGAGTAGTATGGAGAAGATTGAATAGTACTTATAAAAAAGGGGGGGGGGAGGGGAACTGTAAGATCACAAGATTCAAGTTTTTTCTTGTCTAAAATTTTCTTCGCTTAGAAGAAATTAATAAGAATACTTTGTAATAGAGTTGCATAAACTTAGATATCAAAAACAAAATGAAACATTCAAATTTTATGTCTGACAAATATTGCATAATTTATAATAAGACCTTAACACAAGGCAACATAAATGATTTTAATTAGATTGGCTAGGAATCCGAATATGGCGTGCAACCTAGTTCGCAGACATGCAATAGGAAAAATAGTAATACCTATCGCACATCATACTCGGAGAAACCTAAAAGGCATGACTCAAGGGAAAACAACAACGACCCTGTACCTTGAGTTATGGAGATTTGGGGTGAGAATAAACGAAAATTCCCATCCGGGAGAGGTATAGTTTAAGATATTAATCCTAGATTGAGATACTAAGGTGAGAAAGTCTAACCTAAGGAGTCAAGAAACTCGATCAGGGCGCCGAGGTACACGGTTGATTCAAGAGTTCCCAGGGCGTACCTTGCCATTCTTGACAAGTCCTGACTATGATGCACCCGGTCCGAAGATACCCCACTTAGGGTGAGATCTCGCATACATAAACCATATAGGTAATGGAATGTGAGATTGTGAAATCAACTGGTTGTTGAAATGCTGGATGGGAAGAGCCATAATCTTAACCCGATAGAGGTAATCTTCCTTAAAGGGGAACTCAGGGGGAAGATAAGGACGACACCCTACATTAGGGAGCTGAATCGTGTCAAAAGACGTAAATGTCATTGGACTTTTTACTCATGGGAGTATTAAGACTTATTATATTTATGCGAAAAAACCTGAAGAGGAAATAATACGAGAAAAGGATAAGATGAGATAAATGGGTCAATACACCACAGTGTAAAGACCGCATGCGACCTCATCGCACAGAAATAAGGCAAGGTAAGACCATTACTTAGGAAGGAAAAATAAGACCTCCTGAGAAAGCATATATATAAACTAATGATTGATTTGTAGGAAATTCAAAAATACAAAATCGTACAAAGGATTCATATAACAAACATCTCAAGATGCGAGAGTTAACAATGATCAATCTATCAAGATGCGTCGAGTAACAGAGGAAAGAATGGGAATGCAAAAGGAATGTTATTTGTCTCATCTGATAGCCTAATATACATGCGACAAATAATGACATCTTGGGCATGGGTGAGAATAAAGGGAATTTTCATTTAAAATGGTGAAAATAGTTACATGAAAATATATAGAAGACAAAAAAAGAATTCACAACAAGAAAGATTAATATACAGAAGACAAAAAAAAAAGAATTCACAACAAGAAAGATTAATATACAGAAGATAAAAAAAAGAATTCACAACAAGAAAGATTATTAATCTTCACGTTCTTCATCTCGCTCAACCTCAGAGTCATTTATTTCTTCCTTAGAATCTTCGTCTTCTCCTTCAGTGTCCAAGATCTCGGGAATGGGTTCATTGTTAGGAATTTCTGGAAACTTATACCTTGAAGGAGGGATATTATTCTCAAGGCAGACTTTCTTAATAGCAGCTTCACGAGAACGATTAGCATCATTACTGTTATTCTGGACCATCAGGGCAAATTCTTCTTCAATTGATGGTATTTCGAATTACGGGCAGATAACTCTTGTTCTTTAAAGACCAAGCGATTTTTTAATTCTTCAATCTTTTCAAGATGATCTTTTTCTTTCTCTGCGAATTTTGAACAAACAAGTTAAAATAAAAGAAAATGTTATTCTGAAAGAAGAAACAAGAATCAAAAGAGCAACATATGACCTTCATAATTAGAAATAATGTCTTTGACCATTGTGGAATATTCAAGTTGAAGACTCACGTTTATAGATAAACCATTCCTAGCATCATCCAAGACTTTAGCAGCCAAACTAAATTCAGCTTCGCTCTCTATGAGAAGTCGAGAGCGAATCAAGTTTCTTTCTTTGACAAGTGTACTCTTTTCGCTTAGCTAAGTCACGCTATTTTTGAACATCAAGAATGGATTCTTGTAATTTTTCTAGTGCTTTCGCACACTTAAGAACAATGTCATCTTTTTCAGAGATAAGTTTTTCTTCTTCGCTTCTAAAAGATGAACTATCTCTTGGCTTTCATGAAGGCATTTCTTAAAGTTATTAAATAAACTTAATGCAAATCTATGACTTCTTCTAAGAGCAGCATATCTTGATCTTAATTCTTCCAAACTCAAGTTTTCCAATCCTTGATCAGGGTAACTATTTAAAGAGGAATTAAGATGTTCTAAAAGGGTTTCGTCGGAAGGGAGATTGGAAGCTTCATCAGAAAGGTTATAAAGGTCTGCGAATATATCAAAATAAGAAATGTGAATTATCGCATAAAAATATAAGAATTAGGAGGGAAAGGAATACATACCAATAAGTTCATTATTTCTTTATCGAGCTTTACGAATCAATTCAGAATTAATCGAGTTTTCATCTTTAAGCTTAGAGTTTTCATCCTTAAGATTGGTGTTTTCTCGATTGAGTTTAGAGATTTTTCTTTGGTAATCTGAGGAGGTTACATAAGCTAAACGAGCAACCTATGAAGATGAAAGAAAGCATTATGGTTAGAAGTAAAATAGAACTAAAGGAAAGACAAAAAATAAAGGTGAAAATATTACCAAAGAACCGATAGTAAATTGAAGGGTTGGACTTATCGCAGAGGAAGCTTTGCAAAGAGATGGACCATCAAAAGTAGGGGCATCATAGATCTGGGAAAGCATTTTAAAAGCACGATCCAAGTTTTCATTGCCAGCAACAGTCATAAGATCTCCATCAAAAAGATTGGATAAATCTTTTAGATTAGAATCGATTGATGAATTCTCAGAAGCAGAAATGTCGTCCTCACTAGACTCTGAGCTTGAAGAAGAATCGTATCTTTTACGCTTTTTTGAGAGTTCATCCATCACCGAATCCTTCTTAGATGACATTTTAGATGTAATCCTCTTACCTTTACTCGAAGCCTTAGCACCCAAAGATTTCACCTACGCGAATAAAACGGATAAGAAACAGGGGTAACAATATTGTTAAAACTGAAGGAATGTTTCTTACTCTCTTATTATTCGAAGATGATACATCGTGTACAGTTTTTATTCTCTTAGCAGCCTGAAAAGAAAGGAATAAATAAATAAGAAATATATATACTTCTTTGAAAGAATTCATGCAAAATTTGAAAGTACATGTGCGAAATTCCCGTACCTCCTTTTTCGTCTCAGCTTTAGACAGTGTAAACCTCCAAGGTTGATAAGAAGAAAATTTCTCAGGAAGAAGAACATCAGAGACATCACCAATCTTGCCAGAGATATAAGGACCCTCTAAAATAACTGGGCAGTTAAGCCAACTTGAGTCATTAGATCTGCGAGCGCTATTATTGGACTTGTCATTCCAATCAACATCTCGCATAATCCTTTCATCTTCAGCAATACCATCTTTTCTTCTTAAGTGAACAACCCACTTTGTACGCATGCTTGTCATAATAGTGACGTAGTAATTTTTAAAGAAATTATCAAAGGCGTATTCGCCAGAATCAATGACTTTATCACAGTACAGGTCATTTCTCACATCATAAGAGTAGGAGGTCTCTAATCCAGCTGCACGACGAGAATATTCTAGTGCTATTCTGATCGCATCACCACTTAACTGGAAAATTCCCTATGCAAATATATCATCAACAATAATTTCATAAAACAAGGGAATTTATGGGTTATACAAAGGGATTGGAAGAATTTGAAGCTAACCCAATGAAACTATAATTCTGTGATCATTTCATTGTTCATAATTGATCAAATCTATATTGAGTTTAGATGAGTAGGAAGATGATAAAGGTAGAGATATCGAGCAGCCTCTCAGCTGAAGATCGTTCTTTAACTTGTTAAACTCTGTCTCAATCTTTTTACCAATATAAGCCATTAAAAAATGGGAATGAAGAATATCAGAGAAGGCAAAAGCAAAGAGTAAAAAGAAGAAAAGAGGAAGAAGAAATAAGATATATAAAGAGAAGATAACCCCATATTTCGAGATCTGATTTCATTAATACGAAGAATGAATGGATAACAATAAGCGGTTAAAAGGACGTGCCAGGAAATAATTAGCTAAGAATATACGCATAGTTAAGGAAAACGGGAATTCCGAAAAAATGTCGGCAAGATAGAAAACGAAAAGATAAGCTTGTGCGATATTAAAGAATAGTGGTTTCTCATATCACTCATTCTATAGAGTAAGCGAAATGAGAAGAGACAAAATGTAGGAGTAGAATATCGCACATAACAATAAGAATGCGAAATAAAGAGAATTTGACGTACGCGAGAACTATCGCACATAGAAAATTCAAGATGAAGGACTATATGATCTCAGCAAAGTCACAAGTAAAGTGTGATGTTTTGTGCGAAGTATAATATGTGCGAGAAAAAGTGAATGAACATGAGCGAATGTAACGCACAGCAATTCCGAAAATAATGGATCTCTTAGCTGTCATCCAATATGAGGAATCCTATATAAATAAAAGAAGTCTTCACGCGTAGAGAAAGATCTTTCGGTGAGTGCTAGACAAGAAATTAGGAGAGAGAAAGTTATTTTGGAGAGCAAGTAAATCATTGTAACACTTTGTAAACAATTATAATTTTGATATATTCAATAATGAAAACCCTATTATGATCACTTGATCTGTTTTAGATATATTGGGATGTGGTTGTAGGATTTCCAGCAACTACATATCCCATTCCTTTACCCGTAGAACCATATCCTGAAACGATCATATATTTGAGTGACCCAGCCAGAGAAAGGGAAATTGCGCACTCCTTCCCAGGTGTTGACTAAAGGACTGTTATTGAGGAAGATTTGTGTTCAGGAAAAGTGGTCTAGACTCTAGATTCATCAAATTTCCTCCGAAATTTTCTTTGTGGTTTGGCAAGCAATGTTGAACAGTTTAGCTAGTAGAGACAATTTATTAAAAAGGAACATTATGGTATCTCCTTTGTGTGGCTTGTGTGGAGTTGAAGATGAAGATGCAGTACACCTTTTCCTACACTGTAAGGATGTTGATCTGGTATGGAATGAATTATTCCCTAATACATGCTGGGCTTAGGTGAGACCTAAACCAATTTTACAACTGACTCAACAATGGAACTTCGAATCATTCAGAGGGGAAGCTAAAGGCTATATGGAGATATATGATTTACGGATTCTCATGGACATTATGGAAAGAGCGGAATCGAAGAGTTTTCGAGAATAAGGCATCAAGATTTGAAGAGATGATAACGAAAATAAAGATGATGATTTTCTTATGGATGAAAGTGTTTCACAAGGACTTTATCTCCTGTTTTGATTCATGGATGTTGGAATCCCCCTTGGCTGTTTCATCGTTTATTTTTTTTACGTTTTCTTTTTCATTTTGCTTTGTTCTTCTTGGTTTTTGGTTTGCGATCTCCTCTTCCAGGGTTCTGTTCTATTCCTTTTCAATGAAGTTGCATTTTCCAAAAAAGAAAAGAAGAAGAAAGATATGTCACAAAATATGTTTTTGGGAATTTTGATAAAATACACCATGTGGGATTAGTATTTCCTAAAGTACACCCATTTTTGGGAATTTTGATAAAGTAGGAAATACCAATTGGTCCTACAAATAATATATTAGAGAGGGTTTAGTCCAATTGACCCAGTCAATTGTCCGTTTGGTCCTATTTGGTAATATAAATTATAGCTTGGTCCTAAAAATTATAGTTTGGTCCTAGGATGATGTCATGGATGATGTAAATATCATCCTGTAGTGGCAGAAATACCCTTATATTATTGGTTGGTCCTAGAAAATGATGGTTTGGTCCTAAGAGCGTCCACAATGGACGACTATACTAAAACTAAAAACCAAACTAAAAACTAAAAATATTTGGGTTTGGGGGTGCTTGAACACAACCGTCTAGAGGAAAATTATAGTCATGCGCCGATTTTGATCTTCACTCGAAACTGAGTTTTCTTTTAAACAAATGTGTTGGTGTCTGTGCGATTAAGGAACAAATCTTCAAAGTACGCTTGAAAAGAAAAGAAGAAAAAATGAAAACTACATGGGGCGGACAAGAAATCATGCTCCTCATGTGGGGCGGAGATTCAAAGTGTGTCCCATGGGGCGTACCTTCAAGCGACATTTATTTTACGCCTGATTGCGGCGCGGAATTGGAAGTTAATCCCCATTTCAAACGTAGATGGTATTTTACGCCTGTCATGAGACGCACTTTTAACTACCGCACCACTATAATCAGTTTTAGTCGAGACTATCGACCAAATTTACTCCCGATCACGCTCTCTCTCCAACTAAAACCAAATAATATGGTTATACTCCAGCCCACTGTGATTGATTTTCGACTAAATATGGGGTTTACTCCACTTTTTACTCGTCCATTGTGGACGCTCTAAGGGGACCATATATATACAAAAATCAATACCAAAATATCTCATTCTCTCATTTTTCTCTCTTCTTTTCTATATCTAGTTTTTCTTTCCTCTCATTTTTCTCTGCTGATGGCTAAATTATTCCGTCATGTGTTCCTGAAAGTGAAGATTTTCTTGATAAAACAACGAGACGAAGAGGAATCATCACTATTAATTAGTTGGTGATAAAGAAAGTTAAAAAAGAAATAAAGATATGAAGAAGAGACGTGGAATGATGATGAGAGAAGAACGGAATGAAAGATGAAAAGAAGGAAAAGAGGATCGAGATTTGGTGGGTGGACGTGGCAGGGAAGCGGAGGAGGAGAACAAAGATTAAAGTTTGTGTTAGGGAAAGATTTATGAAGAAGAGTAGGTGGATGCCAAATCTTACTGTTTAATGTTTATTCATTTTTTGAAGACGGCGATGTTGCTGCCGTTGTTGAAGACGTCGAAGAAGATGAAGATGATGCTGTTTTTTATATAGAGTTCATTCCAGAAATGAAGTCTGGTTTGTATAGGTTTTCATATGGACTTCATTTCTGGAATGAAGTATGTTTTTTTAGGTTTTTATATGGACTTCATTTCTGGAATGAAGTCTGTTTTTTTAGGTTTTTATATGGACTTCATTTCTGGAATGAAGTCTGTTTTTTAGGTTTTTCTATGGACTTCATTTCTGGAATGAAGTCCGTTTTTTAGGTTTTTATATGGACTTCATTTCTGGAATGAAGTCCGTTTTTTTAGGTTTTTATATGGACTTCATTTCTGAAATGAAGTCTGTTTTTTAGGTTTTTATACGGACTTCATTTCTGGAATAAACTGCTACAAGAAAATAAGTAAAAATTAATACGGAAAGGTACTTTTATCTGTTTTATATTTTTAAATAATTATGGACCAAATAGTAAAGGTGTTTGACCAAAGGACTAAACAGACATGGGCCCACCTAAAAAACGACCAAACGATATTTTTCCCTTTGATAAAATACACCTACCATCCAATTATCTGTCAAGGCCCACCATTCTTTTTTAATCCATATCTAACCGTAAGTCTATAATTGTAATCAACGATCAAGATTCATTCCAAAAATAAAATTACTTGTGTGCCCTTAAGGTGGTTTATCAGTGATTATTCAAGTCCGTGATAGGAACATTTTTGTCGAAGGAAAGTTTACTGTCATCTTCTAACAAGATCAGCAACTCGTCAGGAGATCATATTTCATCATAATAAAGTACACTATCCTCGAGGAAGAGGGGCAAAAATAGCTAGGGTATCTCTGGCAAATTGAAACACTGAGGAAGGTCTTGCAAATTGCAAGCAACATAACCTTTGCTTCTTACGCTGTAGATGTAATTCCCCGACTTTCTCCTTCGGGCTTGGATGATCACCGTAAGGTTGGTTACTCCTTTTAATTACTTCTCCACTTATGTTTAAGTTTGCAATTCAAAAGCTTTATTTCACTAATGATCACTGACTTTAGTTGCTTTATTCGAAAGATAAAAAAGAAAGAAAAAAATCACTGACCAAATTTTTTATTTGAACTTCAATTGCTTTATGATTATCCTTATCAATTTCCCTCAAATTCCTGAATAACATATTAATGAGGAATCTATTTGATGATTATCCTTACCAAAATTTTTATTTCAACTTCAATTGCTTTATGATTATCCTTACCATATAAAAACCTAAAAAAACAAACTTAATCCCTTTATTAAAAAAACTGGATGGAAGACTAAAAAATGATGTGTTTTAGCAATTTAGAAAAAAACGGGTGTATTTTAGGAATTAGTAATCCCACGGGATGTACTTTATCAAAATACCCTTTTATGGTTATTTCCATAAACTACCCATAGAGGGATTCTTGCAGTTGGAGTACGTTTTCTAAGGCGAAACAGTATAAAATGATCAACATACACCTACCGCTAGTGTGCGCACCGTATTTTTTTAATATACTAGATCTTTACCCGTGCCGTAACGGCACGGGGCATGGCGCTGGTCCATTATGAATTTTTTGTTCCAAAAACTTCTCAACTCCTTTCTCTTTATTTGGTCTGCCGAAATCATCCTTTGGCCTTAAATTATGAAACGATTTTGGTAAGGTAGTAATGTCACTCCTCCTCCCACCATTACATTAGTGTTCAAATTATGTTTTCCGGATCATTAGAGTACACCCGTACTTTCCTTAATCTTTTTTCCCTTTTTTTCTTCCATTTTCTAAAAATCAAGATTTACTCTCGTTTCATTGTTTTTTTCCCGACCATTGTCTGTCTGGCCTCAAATTCTCATTATCATATCGTCTATCAGCACGGCGACAAAGTGTATTATTGAGTCGGACAAATCAAATAGATTAAAGATACTAAGATTACCATGTAGAAAAGGGAGCTACACCTACACCGAATGCAGTAACAGAAACATGCGTACCATATGCATAAAGGGAAACACAATAAAACAAATTGGATGGATATAAAGAAACATGATTGACAATTCCTAGTTTTTTTTTTGTTAGCAGCTCCCCTGCCATTGAACTCCACTAATCGATATCCTCCATAGAAGTGTCCCCATACTCCTCTTTGATAGCACATTTCCCCATCACCTCTGTTAAACCTTTCATCTCCGTCGTATCCTCTATTTTTGAGAAGTTTTCGATCCTCCAAATAGGTTTAGAATATGATCTTATTGCATCCAAATAGTATTTTTGGGAATCAAATGGATGATACAAATTTTCCAGCATTGCATATGGTTCCTGTTTTTTAAATAACACTCATTAGAATAGCTGTTTGAAATCTGTACCCATTACGTTATATGTTGGGAAGTCTATATGCTAACCTTTGTCGTTAAATCTTGAACGTATAATTGTGCCCAACAGTTTTTCTTGATGAAAGCTTTCATAACTTCAAAAGTGTTGTCCATGTTATCTCCTTATGTTCCTATCCGCACCTGGAATACAATCTGGCGATGAAGGAACTCGTACAGAACCTTGAACACATGCTCCACTCCTTGCTCTTGTTCCCAATATAATTTATAAGCCCGTCAGCAGTTTCCTTAGCCGCTAAAGTCATTTTCCACCGTAAACTCTATGTCATTCATGAATTTAAATAGCTAAACCTTTTTCATTTGTACCAAGTAATCTGCCGAATGTCCCAGCAATTCTTCCGCCGGAGTTCCTTTCGACGTAATATTAATGTTTTAAGCACTTCATTAGGCGTAGCATTAAATAAACATAGTTGAATAAAAAAACGTAAAAAAACATATATTTGGATTAGCAGGCCAAACTTTGGATTCAGATTAACCAGGAAAACATAAATTTTAGGATCTCCTCATATCAACACGGTTACACAGGGGCTTGCATAAAATCAAACTACAGTTACCAATTGGATCCACCAAAGGCACCGTGGATCTGATAAAAGGGACTCTTACTAAAATGCCTTTAAAATGGGGAACACACATAAACAAAATGCACTAAGGGACTCTTACTAAAATGCCTTAAAAATGGGAAACACAAACAAAATGCAGAGACATAAAGAAACGTGTTCGACAATTCCTTTGCGGTGTTTTATATATTGAATCCTACTACCAATGAAGTTGCATGTGTTGATAGTGTTTAATCTTCAGCGACAATGGATGCTGACTCAGAATCGGGCATCTTCTGCAGGCAAGGTTTCTTGCGAGGTGGCTCATGATCAGCAACAGGTTCATCTTCAGGACCACTGAGTTTGGTAGCCTCAGGATATATGATTGGAGCTGGTGTTGGAGGGGGCGAAGACAACTTTGCCACAGTGAAGCTTGGGGTTTCAAGAAACTTCAGTATGTGGTAATCCTGGAAGTCACCAATCAGGGATTCAAAGGCTGCCTTCACAGTGGCAAATCCTTCAACCTGGTTGGAAAAATAAGTACATAGTTAGATGTTCGGTGAGGTGAGGTGATAAACATATCAGAAATTAACGTGCGGTTTTCAATAGTTAAATTTTTTACCTCGCCCTTTGCGACAGCATCCAAAGCTGGTAGCTGGACAATTTTTTAGACTTCGCTATCCATGGAAACAAAAAACGCGGTGCCCGATGAGTCTTCAACTTCCAACCTAATAAGGTATCTGCATAACCCACAGAATCAATCGCTGTCAGTACATGCCAGTTACAGTTGGTAGGAACAAGTGATAATTTAGCACTGAAAAATGGTCAGAACCTGGGAACCGGTTCGTCGATTTGGACCTTGCATCTAGGGAACCAATGGTCCCCTGTGTTTTCAACCAACTTAGTGGTGCATTTGTGGCATCCCATGTAGTACCAGCCTTTCTATGTGGAAATACCAATACCCTTGGCACGACAGACTCTTCAGTTTAGCAGCTAAAAAAAATGGTAACATAGTTAACAGATTATTTTGAGAAACATGGCTTGTTAAATGGAAAATAGCAGATGTGACCATACATTGTATCTGGATTCCATCTTTTCTTCCAGAAGTTGGGAAATTGAAACGGTAATTTCGCCAATGGATTTAGCTGCCTCATTGTAACCAACTCTCACCGGGATTATGATTTCACGCGGCGGTGTTCGGTGGGAAGACCTGAGTTTACATGAAATTGTAAGTTAACATACTTTGTCTTGACTCCTAAATTCATGACTATAAATTATGAGTCAATTTGTTAAACATCCATACCTTTCTCTAATATGCAAGACTTCTGGAATATCGATGTCAAGGTAAATTTAGTCGCATTAGTTGAAGAGAGCGACGCCTTTCCTGTACAATCACATGGGTTAATTTAATATGCATGGATGGAATCAAGATAGGTTTGTTTGCAAATTCAGCCAATTTAGTCCTTAAGATTTTGTGTACCAAGATATTGCTTCACATAGATACCTGCAACAACACCCACAATAAGCCGCGGATTAAGTTCATGCGCTGCAAGGTTCCAGGTAAGCTCATAAGTGGAATCACCCCATAGCGTGACCTTAATCTTCATGCCACTGTTTTCAGGTGGAAAATGTAACTTTGTGAGACGGTCGTATCCAGCGAAGTCTAAATTAAATTTACGGTGTTAACTAAATTTTCCTAGAACCCACCTTAAGTTTTCCAGTGTTAGATCATGCATGAAACTAGCATTGCCAGAATTTCTCTTAAACTGCTGCAAGTTTGTGTGGCTGGTCAGCACGCCGACAACATCTATAAACAACAATAGTTAAATATGCTGTGATTTAAGCACGACTAGGGATTCAAGAGATGTAATATTCACTGAACTCACCAGTAAGGTAAGTGTTTGCGTTAGCAGCTGCAAGGTTCTCAAGTTCAGTGAAATTGAACTTGTGGCGAGGAATCGAGGCACTGCAGGCCAAAAGTGGTGTAATATCAGTATTCCAGTTAAAGTAGGCGCGGTAGTCATTCTGGGCAGGGCGGAACTTTTTTTTTTTCTGGGGCAAATGTCAAATTGTTAAGACACAACAATATCCCCTCTTCTATCAGGGGTTCAAATTTCCAGATGTATTTCTTTTGAACAATTGAGTGCAGAAGGTCACCCTGAGATATGACAATGCAATAATATTATCAGTAGTTATTAAAATCTCTGCAAAAACATTTGGTGGGAACTGAGTGTTGAGTCTGCAGATGGCTATAATTCGGTGTAATACACGCATGGTGATTGAAATCTCACTAACCACTGGCAGATGACTACAGTCTCATCTAATCTACATAGTGTAAGCCAATCGTATACAAAAGCATAATTGATAGCATTTCTGGTTCCCAATAAATCTAAATCGCAAGACTCAGTTTGATATAGTGAAATATATTATCAAAAAAGTGGCGGCTACAAAGATGTTCAGCAAGGGGATACTCAACGAAAGTGGTGGCTACCAAGATATTCAGAAAGTGGAGCCACACTCAGTTTGCTATTCAAATGGGATACTCAACCTAAAACGTGGTGGCTGCCAGGATATCGACCTCTCAATTGCTGCAAAACAGTTGGATTAGATGATGCCCTTCTCGAAAGTGCTCAGTCAAATTCGATTGAAAATGGAACAAATACAATCCACAACCATGCCATTCCCAATAGAATTCGTCAAGGTCATGCTACTCGACATGTAGTCATCTAAAAATTCAATAGTTTTTAGCGGGATCCTCAAGCGGATATGTATGGTCTAAACACATGACTCGACAATTGGAATATATTACGAAGTGTTATAATACACTATGAAGTGCTCAAATCAAAGAAAACGATGCAGTAAGGATTAAATAATATTCATTTAGCTACTTATGGTGTCATCTAGCAGGAGCAAATCAAGGCTGGTAACATCATATGTTTTCATGAAGTATGTTTCATGCCACATCCGGACAATGCGAACCCTGGCCATCCATGGTTCTATGCTATTTTTTTGCTGAAAGTCTTTAAGTGTTAGGATTCCAGTAGCCTTAGCGCAAGAGGAAGCAGTGGGAAGCACTGTGGTAGCCATTAGGTAAATCTACATGATTTCCAAAAGATGCAGATAAGGTTAGTAACTAAAGAAAATAGCAGGTGAAAAAAAGAATCCAAAGTGAAAATGGTTCTCTAAAATTCAATGTGGTAGCCATTACGTAAATCTCTGTGATTTCCAAAGGACGCAAATAAGGTGAGTAACTAAAGAAAACAGCAGGTGAAAAAAAGAATCCAGACTGAAAATGGTGCTCTAAAATTAACACACCTGGAATAACTGCAGAAGATAATTTCCAAAGGGGGAAGATGTGGTGATTGAGCGTGTTGTGCCTCTGAAAATCTGGAGACTTATATAGGTCACAGATCCTCATTCTTTCAATGCCAGGATAATTAATAGACACACAAAGAAACGCCTGCCAAAACATGAATGGCCAATGAAAGGTAAAAAAAAAAAAAAAAAAAAGATGGAAGGACAAAGGTGGCTAGTAAATGGAGCAATTACTCTGGATAAAATGAACAGCCCTGTAACGACTGATTTTAAGACCCAATTAACAACAGAGATACTAAAACGCACAATGATGATATAATGATGTGATATCTAACAATTGAGGTAGAAATGGGCACAGAAACGACCAATTACGTCGAAAACACATACCCAATTTCTAAACTGAATAAGAACGCAAAATAAACCTAAAAAAAACGAATAATAAGAGGAAATAAAAAAAAAGAAAAATCTAAAAATAAATCTAAAACAAAACCAAAACTATTAGCTATAGTGAATCAGATAAGCAACAAAAATAATCACCAAGAACAACACCAATGAAATTGTTATTTCCATACCCGTGATTCCTGTAAACACCAAAATCAGGGACTTTGACCTAATCAGGGAAAAAAACACCAATGCAAAATCGGGAACACAAACGAAATCATACAAATTATAATTTACATTTATATGGAATAAGCTGTTTCCGGATTTACTCGATCTGCTCTAAAATTCATCTACTCGCCGGATTGAGCGATTTCTAGATCTGAGACAGTGGGAGAGAAGAATCACATGGGATGAGCGTTTGAGTTACCGAGAAAGAACCATACGGGGGAGAGTTTGGGTGCATATCCTAATTTTTTCACATGTGGGAGATGTTAGGGTGGCCCAAGGAACCACATCCCTTGATTTATGTTTGTCTGGACAAATCCTGACCACCATTAACACAGGCCAACTTGTCCAAAATATGTTTTATACTAATGAAGTTACGTACCTCTACTCACATCCTCCTTTAATTAACCTGGTTTAATTGGGGCCGCCCACATTAAATGGGGGCCATGATATTTTATTTACACCCCAAATTTTTTCGGGGCGTATTGATCCGACTGTGAATATACTGTTTTACCCTTACTCTTAAAAATCAGTTATAGGCTAATTAACTACCCTAATCAAGGCCCCTAATTTATACACCCTAAAATCAAATCTAACTTCACAAAATCTGTTTCATTTCATCATTTTCTTCTCCTCTTCTTCATCATTTCCACTACCACCACCATTAATGGCGGTCGAAGAAGAAGATTTCTTTATCCGATTCATCGTTTAATCGTCGATGATAAAACTTTAATCGACGATTAACTTCTTCTACAATCATGGCTCGCACAAAGACGACCGCTCGCAAAGCAATTAAACTCCACAATTTCGTCAAAGCATTGAAAGGCAAGGTTAAGGAGAAACCCTCAGTCTCCAAACAGGAAAAATCGAAACCCGGGAAACGCATGGCTTCAATTATGTTAACTAAAACCCAACTTGCATTCCATATTTTGGTGTGTTTTTGGTGTGTTTTGATTGTGAAATCGAGTCTGGTAACCGAATAATGGAAGTTACAGTGTTAGGGTCGGCAGTATCGTAACGTTAAAACCCTAACGACCCTGTAGTTGCATGTAAAATGTATGAAAAATCGTTAGGTTTTTAGGATGAAGATGCCAACCATTTTTCTGAAACTGCAGTTATGGTGACTTAGATTAGCGTCGTTTGGGTATTAGTATGAAGACGCCGACCCTTTTGTAACGACGGTGATTGTATACAAATGACCCTTTTGTTTTACTCCCAACGACGCTAACTAATTAACCAACGACCCTACTAGAGAAAAAGACAGGGTCCCTGTCCAAAAAAACGAAAGCGTCGTCACCTACTAAATAGGGTCGTTGTTGTGTCTTAAAAGGTCGTTTGGTTATTGGATTATTAAATCAACGACCCTTAAACTGAAGACATGAATCTAACTCTTATGTTTGTTATGTTCTTTTACGTGTATGGGATGTAGTTCCAAGAAGGCCATTAACAAGGTTAAAATGATGATAACCCCTCCTTCCAAACCTCCTCGACATGGTAGGTACTTAAATGCCGGTCCATTACGCGGAAGAAAAACGAGTGAGGTAGCCTTTTCTATCACTGAACCAAAAGACAAAGGTGAGGAGTCTTCGGATTCGTCACGTTCATCCTCTCCTGTTATTTCGGCTAAAGAAAGTGATAAGGAAGAATAAGTAGAAGAAGAAGAGATACAAGAAGATGATGGTAATAGTGATGGTAATGGGGATGGTGATGGGGAGGGGGCTGGTAATGGGGATGGTGATGGGGATGGTGATGGGGATGGTGATGGGGATGGTGAAGAGGAGGAAAAAGAGGATGAATAAAAGGATGATGATGAAGGTAAAGATAGTGATAAGGAGGTTGATGCTGGTAAACAGGTCGGTGAAGAGATTGAACAGCCGAAGACTAAAAAGAGGGTGAAAAAGGATGGATCGGACATTGCACCTAGAGCGAGACACGTTCCTATAAAATATTTGCAGCTGACTCGTCTTATTAGTGGTAAAGCGAGAGGAGAACCTAGGGATGGATGTAAAGTTCTATTTGGATATCGTGGATCGTGGGCTCATACCATCTATGAGACAATCGTAAGTATACCAACTTTGCTTGTTATTCGATTAGTTGATATAACTTTGTAAATACATTCTAATTATGACTAGTTTCTCTTTTGTAGGATCATAAGAATGCCGTACGTCCTTTCAGGCACCAATCTTCTTTCGGGAAAATGGAGCTGTGGCCTTTAGACAAGGAATGTGCAAGAGTTAGAGCTCATGTTGAAAACTCTGGTTTGTATATTGCCGTTCATAACTCAGTGATTTATTATGATAAGGTTGCAGTATATACTATATGTGAAAGGTATTACCCTGAAGTCGACACATTCCAATTCCCATTTGGCGAGATGGCAGTTACTCCTGATGATGTGTAACAGATATTAGGGCTGCATGTCGAAGGAAAATCCACCAGTGAGAATTTTAGGAGAAGGCCTACTTGGGCTGATATCTATGGGTGGACCAAGAACTTGTTTGGATGGGATCAAGCCACCACTGATGGGAAATTTGAGAAGGGAACCAACTACAATAAGAAAGAGTTCAAACTTGTAAATATTAGGGAGATGTTTGATGTGACAT
Source organism: Papaver bracteatum (assembly GCA_023529315.1). Classification (NCBI taxonomy): domain Eukaryota; kingdom Viridiplantae; phylum Streptophyta; class Magnoliopsida; order Ranunculales; family Papaveraceae; genus Papaver; species Papaver bracteatum. Next base: position 1,318,104 of record JAJJWX010005243.1, read on the forward strand.
TGGAAAAAGAAAAGGAGGGTCTCACTGATGAGGAATGTCGTTACGCTGCAGGCGCGTATTTGTTTTACGTACTTGCGTCTGTTGTATTTCTAGACAGCAAAGGTAATAGGGCTAGCGCCAACCTTTTTCAGCTTTTGGATCCTTTGGAAGATGTGAACAAGTACTCTTGGGGTATTGCCATAGTTGCACATTTGAATAGTCAGCTTTCCAAAGCATCTCGGGAACAAACTTCACAGATCAATGGCAATTTGGGTCTACTCCAGGTATTTGGATTGATGAAAGTTCTTTTTTTTTGTCTATATTATTTTCCTTAAATCTTTTGATGTTTATTTCATTGTTATAAATATAGGTGTAGTTTTATGATCATTTCTCGTCACTGATCAAAGGTAATGAAGATGTGAAACTAAACAAAGATTGGAAGCAAGGTGATCCAACAGGAAAAAAATATTTTTTCACCGGTTCTCAGGATAAGGAGCAAAAAGAGGCGTTCGTAGCAATGCGGGGAAAGTTGGACAACATCAATGTAGAAGAGGTAAAATTTAATCCGTACGCAGAGAATATAGTTGGCGTAATGGAACCTATCGTGCTGTACGATGGCCCTTTGTTTCACCCATACGGTTTCTCGATGTACAATCCGATGAGAGTGATGCGTCAACTTGGGTTTATTCAAGATTCACCCGATGAAGAGTACGTACCTCCGTTCAAGCATGAGTTATCTAGGTGTCTGGATGACGAGTCGAACATAAAGGTTAGTTACGACCCTGAACCCAGTTACCACCATTGGAATGATATACACTCTAGGTTAGTAGATGTCACAACTTGGGCGCATGTCAAAGAAGGACATGAGGCAACACCAGATTACCTTGAATGGTATGAAAGTTTCTCGCATTGTCGGGTTATTCGTATTGATCCAACTAGGAGGACCAATAGAGCATCCTCCTCTTCTTCTCAAGCTGACCCTAGAGATGATTCTGTAATTCTTAAACTAGTGGTGAGTTGCTTATTCAAAGTATTGTGTTATTCATCTAAATTCAAATATAAGCTAGTTAATGTTGAATTCGTATTTGAATGCATATAGAGGGAACAGATGAAACTTTTTGTCAAGGCAATGTTTTGCTCGACTGATAAAGGGGAAGTATTTGATCCTGAGAAGCTACGTCGTTACGCTCAATACATGGAGCACATTGAAAATCCGAAAGCAAAGAAGATGTTTGATGAGCTCTCCAAGGAAGGAAAGAGGAGCCGGAAAACAAGTGCACAGATGGAAGAAGAACGTTCTCAGCAGGGACAAAGTATCCAACCACAAAATGAACAAGATGGTGGCGGTGCAACTCAGGGTCCTCAAAAGAGAAAGAAGACGGTCTCTAGATCATGCAGGTCGTAAAGAGGAGGTGGTCTTCGTTACAAAGAAGTTTGTTAACTTTAAACTTGAAGTTATGTTTTATAACTTTTCTTAGATGGTTTCTTATTATGTTTGGATGGTTTGTTATATAACTTTGTATGATAGGTTTGGAAACTTTAAACTTGAACTTATGTTTTATAACTTTTCATAATATTTTTGCACGATGTTTATTGTTTTAGCATGTTTACGATTAGAAAAAAACTTTACCTTTTCTAAACTAACAACAGAAGGGTCGGTGACGTCCATTTTAGCAGATGAATGACCCTTAGGTTGAAGCATTGGAATTCAATTCCCAGTATCAGAGTCGTTTACTATAACTGTATCAACACGACGACACTTTATTAACAAAACATCCAGGAGAGCCAAAGAAATACATGGACAAGGTCATTAGGATGTTTATGGATACACCTAACGACCCTTTGGATAAAGTAATCCAGGGAGATAAGACAGAGATGGCCAGGGTCGTTAGGGTGTTTATGTCTTAACCAAATGACCCTAAAGTTCAATAATCCATGGGATTCCAGAATTATATAGATAGGGTCGTTATTGTTATTTGAAATATACCTAACGAATGTATGAATGCAATAATCCAGGGAAGTTAAGAAATAGTTGAATAGAGTCGTCATTGTGTTTATGGATAAACCTAATGACCCTTGTGTAGATCATTATTATCTATTGTACTTCATTTCTTTCAATGCAACGATATGCAAGATGTATGCCTTTTACTATTCAATGAAATGATCTTATGAAATCAAAAATCTTAAAAGAAAACACTAAGGGTCGTTAATATTTAACACTATCGATATCAACGACTCTAGTGATCCATGTTAATGGTTGCTTAGGGTCGGCAGTTTTTATGCATACAGGTGTGAAGACCATAAACCAAAAAAAACAATTCTTCCCAAAGACCCTGGGTTTAAGCGTCGTTGGAGTGTAAACAAAGCAAACAAATGACTCTTGTTTAAGTACCCTAAAGAGTCGTCAGTTTTTAGCACACCAAGATGACGATTTTTCATCACTATTAAAAGTTGCAGGTGTGAGTCGTCAGCTTGGGTGTAAACAGACAGATGACTCTAGAGGATCGTTAGCGAATAAAAAACCCGACACTAACGACCGTCACTCTGAGTAGTTGCATGGTGTCCATGAATCGACCACTTGGAGTACCATTCATGCAATTTGAAGAGTATAGGAAGTTTACCTGATTGTTTTGAGCTTCGGGTTCCTCATTTTGAGTGTTGGTTCCCTCATTTGGGGCAATAGGATCTTCATTTTCACTATTATTCATGGCTTCCTCCATTAACATCTCTTCATCAAACATCCAATCCATAGGATTAGTTGATACAATCTTACCATCAACACAATCATGGTTGTTGTTTGAAGCTTCACCAACCTCATTCCCTCCACTTGAATCACTCATTTCCAAAAACCCTAGTTTTTCCTATCAAAACTCCTCTTCTTCTTCTCAAAACAAAAATACCCAAAACTAAAATTTCCCCAATTTTTTTTCCCAGAACCTGATTTTAAACTAAACAAAATTAACACACTAATCAAATTCATTAATTCTTAATACTAATCACTCAAGGGCATTTTAGCCATTTAGAAAGTTTTTTTATAAGGGGTGACCCAAATTGCTATTGGGAGACCTGTTTTGTCTTCTAGTGCATGAACCCCATTTAATGTGGGCAGCCCCCAATTAGACCAGGTTAATTAAGTCTCTTCATGCAGTCGAATGGAGTAATCAACCTTTTTTTTTTCTTTTTTTTTTTGATAGAAATATCCAAACCTCCCCATTTGATGAATAATTGATCTTACTACCAACTGATGCTGCTTAAAATCTAAGAACGTTACGACGATGTTTATCAACGGTAACTCTAAATAGATGTATATCAACAGTTATTCTCTACCGATCTCAAATTCTTAACCTAAGTGCTCGTGTTTATTTCTCAAAACTAGTTTACTCTCTCTTGTTGTTTTTTTTTTTTCTGACTTAAAAGGTTAAAATTTTATGGAAAAGGAAAGAAGTAATACAAGATGAGAGGAGCCTAAGCTCAACAAGAGAAGGCAAAAAGCCGTCTCAACACAAAAGTCGCGAAAAAAAATCAAAACAAAAGCATAACAACTGCTTACCAACAAAATAGCAAGCCTAACTGCAAACTAACAGATCCCTATACTTTCTTCTTGGGTATGGGGGTTCTTTTCCCTCTACCCAAATCATCATTGCTAGGACCCAAATCCTTGATTAGTTTCGAGGAATGGAAAGTATCTGCAATGCCTCCAAGGAGTTTCTTAACCGCGACTTCGTTGCCTCCACTAGTAAGACCAACCGATGAACTAAACGTCTTAAGTTTCTCCATGTTTTGTTCTTTAGTCATTGGTTTCTACCGAGAGACCTCTTCAACTGATTTTACCTTTGAAACATCCATGACATCATTGTCTGTCTCGTATTCAGACTCTTCATTAGAGTGTTCACTCTCTCTTCTTGTTGATAGCTACCAACCAAATATACACTTTTGTTTTATTTTTTATTTTTTTGGTATCGCTTTCTCTGTAAGCTGGCACTTGACTTGTAAATATAAACATTTTTGGCATCTTTTAATGCTTTGCTTTCACTCTAAGCTGGCATTTGACTTGTAAACAATGTTAAATACGTGGCATCATATCATTCATATCTCTCTATAGTAAATAACCACCTCAAATCTCACTTTCTCTATCTCTCTTTGGGATCAGAAGAATGATGCAGAGAGCCAGAGATAACAGAAGCAGGAGGCACATGATTAATTAAGTTCAATGGCGGGTTTTTGGCCAATGCATTCTATTGACTAAAGAGGTACGTTTATCTACATTGATAATTAAGTTTATGTAGTTTGGATTAGTATAGAATGGAATTAATCATGCTGGTGCACAGCTAGTTGGGTATGAAGCAGAGATGGACGAGGACGACCAAAATCGTCAGTCTTAATTTTCACGTAAATGTATACTACATTGTTAGCAGTTAACACTCTCATTTTATTTTCTTTAATAAACAAGAAAAGTTATTAAAGATTAAGAGAAAACAAAGTTTTCGTCTCCAAATTTATAGAAGATTAATTAAGAGAAAACAAAGTTCTGTTCTATAGCAAGATAAATGCAGATTAGGGGAGGAAAATTGGAGTAACACCAAATACTGTTTTTATTCTCCATGTCAAAGCTTAGAGAGTGTCTGAATACCTTCTCCAGAAATATAAATTAATCCCAAAAATTATAAGCAAAAAGGTTTTGTTCTATAAAAGACTAGGGTATCACCCAGGCCTTCGGCCTGGGCTCGACCTCTCGTGCGCCTTCGGCGCCAAGGACTCGGTGATTACGTCGCACTTTCGGCTGGTGGGCTATTCTTAATGATGTGAATCCAAATTTTCACCAAATACTAAAGTAAGAAAATATTTTAGGTTTCTATTTAAAAAGACAATAAAAATTACATGTGCTGTAAAATATTAAAAAAGTAAAAACACTGTTACTGCAATAAAACTTCAGGACTTACCACATTTATTGAGTTATTTTCATTTCAGCCAATATAGTTGATCCAACTTCACGGTAGGTCGTGTCTCAGGAGTTTTTCCTGCTGTTTTAACAGCCGAGCCGGGAATTTGAAGTTTTCTTCTTTGAAGTTAATTATCAGCATTTTGAATACATGTACGATATTCGCAAGAAACAAAATAACTGTACACAAACCAAGGCTACTAACAAATAATTGTGGATGCTTTCAAAGTGAGTAGTAAAGAGTATTGCTGGGCAGGTATCGTCACAGGATTATGCAAAGATGAATGAGTTTAGACCAAATTTGTTATTGCAATTGGCTAAAATTATTAGTACAACTCATAAATAAAATAAAATGAGACGGCGGTGAGAATCAATTAACATAGACAACCCCTAAGATCCTAACTTTCACAATCCATTATTATAATTTATAAACTTCTTTTGCAAATTTGTTGAATACCACTAATGATCCTCTTTAACCGGAAACTGATTTCTTTCAGAAACAAATGGACAATCGGGTATATTTGGAGACGTTGTAATCCTTGGGATGCATACACGGCTTCCTCTCAGATCTCCTGATATGATCTCAACCTCGATAATTGTTTCTATTAAATGAGTAATATTTAGCTATGTTCCTTTACAAAGGCCAATCTACCGATTCAAATTTTGAAGTAGTGTTACTGTACTCCCGACTCTCAGTTGTAACTCATGATTTTGGATTCCTTTGAATTGTAGTCTGTTCAGAAAAGCCATAGGATATATACCTTCCTGATCATGGGTGGATCCTCCTATTTGGGTAACCTTGTCAGAACTCAAGAATATTTTATCATGTTCCATAACTAATATCCAAGAAAGATGAAAAAAATAGTTGATGAAATGTGGTAAGAATGGTATTTGTACTAATTCGGACTCTTGTTATTTGTTATAGAAGAATGTGGGTTTTGATCTATTAAAGTGGTTTACTAAGTCAATCTTTTGAAAGATGAGCATTAGCCGGGTACAGATGTCATGTTTTTTATACTGTAAAAAATATAACTGGGTATAGGTAGTCAAATAACTGTTTGATTATGTTTGTAACAAAAATGTCAGCCACTGTACACCGTAAGAAAGAAAGACGTTTCCATATTTCCCAACATTGGAAAGGCTTATTGAGTTCCTAAGCTTATCAGCGTAAGGTCATTTCACTGCCCGTTGGTGTGGATACCAACTTCATGTGCTCATATATTCCATTCTCGGACACCATCTTTAAGTTCTCGTGTCTTTGGTAGATGTAACTGTGCATATGTTTTGCCGCAACTAAATCCATCTTCGAACCATGAAAGAAAATGTTAAAAGAAAAAAGAACGAAAAACTTTCCAAAGTCAGTACTAAAGGAAAAGCAATTCAATGTTACCATCAAACTCAAACCAATGTGCAAACACTAAAACCCAAAAAATCAACATAGAAAACCAATGTACACGATAATTAAATGCCTTCGGCCTGAGCTCAACCTCTCGTGCGCCTTCGGCGCGTGAGAATTTATGATTTGGTTGTCAACGTGTCAGGATACTTCTGGCTCGAGGCGTCCAAATCCTTTCAGCTGGTGGGATCTAGATGATATTAGATTCTATGAAGTTAAATTCCAGACATTGTTACTTGTTAGTACTTTGGACTGTTGGAGAGAAATTATCGTGTACTCGAAGTATATTTGATTAGCATTAGTCGTTAAAATGGTCAAGTTGAAAAAGTGTTTTCATAAAATAGATATTGGAAAGTTAAACATTCCTTTTTAGTTTATTGATGTTAGGTCACTTAACCATTCTTTATCTTTCCAACTCTTTCCAACTCCACGGCATAACTGTACGTGTACGTGTACTGACCAAGGGGTTCGAAATTATTTTTGAATCACACTACTTAGCGCTCTCCACAAAAGAATTAAATTCGGTCTCTTTATCGTTCCCACCTAGGACCATAAAGGTCCTACATTAAGTCGTGCCTAGTTCAATGGCGCAAAACGATTGGCCGTCTCGAAAACAGCCCCTGATACGAACAACAACATAGTCGACTATCTATCGAGTGCGTGAAGAAAATTTGGTGGTTGATAGAGAACCCAAAATTAGTATTTCTGGAACTTAATTCAAATGGTATATAATTACAATTGTAACAACACCAACCATACAAAAGAAACAAAGAACAAATAAAAGTGAAGTATGTTCCCGGTAAATGGAAACTAAGGACACTTCCTCCTTCTTCCATTTGCTGTCCTCCTCCAGAAGGATTGCGCATATGCACCATCATTTGTCTAAGAAAGAAAATGATTGATTAAAACAGAATACATGTGAATCATGGAGTACATGAACATTACTTGGAACATTATTTGCGTTAACATGAAATGGCTATGTAACTATCAAACAAATTGTAACTAATAATAAGCACAATCCGGTAGGCACACCCTCGACTGAATTCATACTCGCAACGCCCACGCCAATGATGGATTATTCAATGATACTAACTTTATATTTTAGGTGTAAATCGCGACGTCATAGATATTGATGAATGATTATTCTCCGTTAATAAAATTCCTTGTGATTCCATAGACTTAAACCTGCTCCTCTTTGCCTCCTCGCGTTTGTAGCTTTTCACCCTTTTTGTGTCACCAAATAACTTTACAAACCTGGGAATAAAAAGAGAAACCAATATCAACGAAGGAGGCCTATGAGAATCAAACAAACACGGCCATGATAAGTAATGTCCTGACAAAAATACATCAGCACCAAGAAATTGATACGCATATAAACGCAAATTCGAAATTCGTAACCATCTTTACATCTGCAGTCTCCCAGTGTTCCGATCAAAGATAAAACACATAGGTGAAAGCTTAATTTCAACCTCCCCTGCCACTTTCATTCTGGATTATTGTTTTACCCTCCCACAGTGTTCAACGCAACCACGAAGGCCTGCTTAGCTTCATGAGAAAACGAAATTACTTAAGGGATTCGAAGTGATGAAGATATGAGAACCGAACACGACAAATAATTTTTGGGTGATTGGATCCGTAGTTACAGAGTTACAGTAACTATAAGAAGAAGAAGAAAAAAAAAAAAGGGCATATATTAAATCTTCTAGACGTCCATTACAACTTTCAGTTGTGTACACCTGCAAAGAAACAAAAGGGTAGCGTATCGAATAATTGGATTAGACTATAACCATGAAGAAATTGGATATTTCTACTGCTGATTAATCAAGGGAAACACAATGATATCCTGCAAATCAAAAACAAAAAAAAAGTGAAGTCCATTTGTATCTTTAAAACGAATTTAAGAACAAAGAATGGAGTTAGTATGAAAAACATCCATTCACAGAATTCAAAAAAATCAACGACACCTTTCCCAGTAAATAAAGGACGATGGATGGGGGGTCAAAACACCACTCTCTCCGTTGAAAACCTTCTGCCAATCTCTCCATTAATAACTGTCTTCCACCTAGATTTCTCACTCCTAATTTTTCTCTGGTTTACACATAATCATGTTGGATAAGGGTGAATATATACTGCGCCGGTTGAGTTAGTTTTTAAAACTGAAAACGAAAAACCGAAGAGGAGTTAGAGATTAGAGATACGTGGATCTATACCCAATAAAGAGTATATAAGCAGTTAGTTTTGAAGATAGGTGAATAAAACTACGGCCAGATCTGTCCCAAGGACAACGGACGGCGGATCGGCCAAAACACCACTGTCATGTAGATTAGTGACTAGGGTATCACCCAGGCCTTTGGCCTGGGCTCAACCGCTTTTGCGCCTTCGGCGCGGAAGAATTTATGATTTGTCCGCACTTTTGGCACTTACGAATCCATTCCCCTGTTCCGGTATCCAACCACGTTTTTTCATATCCATTTGTATTTGGCTGGTGGGATGTTGTTGATGATGCGAAATATTAAACAATACTTGAATTAAACAATAATAAAAAATTACGTGTATCAAACTATGAAATATTTAAGAAGTAGGAAGTGGTTTTATATTACAATAAAATTTCAGGATACACTACGTTTTTGGTTTCCAGATTACAACACTCATTCGACTCATTTGGCATCAATAAAGTTATTCTCCTAGCAGCAGTACACCTAGACAATGCCACATATAGTTGACCATGGCTAAATACCGGAGTGCGTAAATCTATGCCCACATACTTCACCGATTGTCCTTGTGATTTGTTAATTGTCATCGCATATGCAACACGTATGGGAAATTGGCGTCTTTCCATTTGTATGTCTAGCTCCGAAGATGAAGGTTGAAAAGTTATTCTTGGGATGAATACTATGTCACCAGCCTTTTCCCCTGATATGATTTTAGCTTCAATCACATATCGTCCACACCTCGTGACCGCCAGTCTAGTACCATTACACAGACCCTCTTTTGGTGCAAGATTTCTCAATAACCTAACCGGACATCCAACTTTAATGTCTAGATTAAATGGAGGTGATCCTGGTGGATTCAAATTGTTGAGAAATTCGGTTGTGAACCTTGAATCCCTTCCGTGGTCATCCCGAATCATCTTGTCAGCATCAAGATATGTATAAGCCTCACCCTGCAAATTTCCTAATGCCTCCGCATTAATCTTATGGACATCTTCATTACGTGGAGATAAAATAATTCTCTCGGTTAAGTGTTCTGGTGACATTGGTCCATCCTTTCCCAAGAGAGGGTACACCGAAGATATTAGCTCATGCATGCTTTGACATCTGTTCATTGTCGATGGTAGATTAACAACTTCTTTAGGGTTTGTCCCGATCTACCATATGAATGAAACACAATTTAATTTGTTACACCTATGATATATATATTTTAACTTTTTATATAAACGTTAAAAAGATATAGTTGGTTTATTACCTCTAGTAAGAAGTTAGCAAATTCCAAATTTTCTGGTTGTTGTTCCAATCGCATATTTTGGTTTAAAGTCAAGACATTAATATAATCCCAAAGAAATTAACTTCTTATAGATGCTCCAACAATTTGTTCACGACCTGCGTTCGAGACCACCGGTAAAGTCTGTAGAAAGTCTCCACCTAAAACAACTGTTACACCTCCAAAGTGGCTGTCATCACTACGAATATCTCGTAGTAGACTGTCAACTGCCTCCATACAAAATCTATGTTGCATTGAAACTTCATCCCATATGACCAATCTGACTTCTTTAAGTAGTTGGGCGTACTGCGAGTCCTTACTAATCCCAATATTACTATCTTCTTGGACATTAAATGGTATCTTAAAAGTCGAATGTGCTGTGCGACCTTCATCAAGAAGTAATGAAGCAATACCCGATGAAGCAACAGTTAAAACTATGTTTCCATCTCTACGACAACTTCTTGCTATTGTGTTGTACAAAAAAGTTTTTCCCGTCCCCGCACTGCCCACTAGGCCAAAAATCAACATAGGTGACATTTCAAAACTGTCACTGTATCGATTCCATGACAGTTCAGGTGAAATTTGAAAGTGTCACCAATGTCGATGTCACCGTAGAGGTTATCTTATACTGACGCTTATGAACTGTCACCAATTAGCCTTCAAAACTGTCATGAAGTATATTAAACCGTCATTTTAACAGACATCCACGACGGTTTTTAATTGAAAATGCCACCTTAACGATGTTATGGTGACTGTTTTCCTGACAAACCGTCATTATAATGTTGAAAAGCGTCGGCGTAAATTATATTTCCGACGGTTTTCTTTTATAACCGTCAATTTTGAGGTAAACTGTTACCGTAAAGTGTAGATTAAAGGATTTTTCATAATGCTTTATACTTGATCCAGTGAATTGTTATGATAAAAGGTAAACATATACATTAATGCATTCTCCAAGAATTCTTACATCATAAAACTTTTATATTCATTCGCAATCGTAATTTACATTTCATTGAAACTAAAATTTACAATCCCTTTAATTGAAATTGATCTGAAATCATCACAAAAATCAACTATAATTTACAATCAATCACTCCAATATCCATCAATTGATCGATGGGGAATCTACCCAAGCTTTCGCTCCTGTGTAAGTATGAATTGATGGGGAATCAACTATAATTTACTAGTAGAAGTTCATACGTTGATCTCCGTCCGTTAAGTGCTAGATATGTTGCTTTGGTTTCCATGGATTCTTCTCGTAAATAATTTCCAGTCAAGGATGCCCTCGATAATGCCAGAAATCAAATCTACACAAAAATGCATGAAAAAATCTTTCTTACAATTACATCGATAATGCCCTCGATAATGTTAAATCGATCGAGAGTATAAAAAATCATCTTAAAATTACAAACCATGAAAAAATGCATCCCGTCCGTCACAATGTTTGTCCGAAAAACTGAAATTGGTTTTTCGAAATCACAATTCCATGAAATTGAAGTACAATTGAGATAATTTGATAAATTGATCATAAATTTCGATCAAACAACATTAACCAAACAAATTCATAGTTCAGAGTTAAACCAAAAATCCATTGAATCCATCGAATTAGATCGACTTATTCATCAACTTCATACAAAAAAAAAAATCATTAAACATCATCAAATCAAATTACAAAAAAAAATTCATTAAATCGAATTAGCTCGGTTTATTGTTGCAGCCAACTCACTCACCTTACTTAAGACTGGTTGACAATTCGGTGATGATTCGGTGATGACTCAGTGAATTCTCCATTAACACCTTCTGAAGCTTTCATCTTTCAATTTCGGATCTTCAGACTAAAATACAACCATCATTAATATAAAAAAGAACAACCATCATTAAGTTATAAAATACAACCAAAAAAACCATTATTAAATTGATAAAGTGCATATGGAAATGGAACCATCTTAAATCACGCATTCTGTTGATAAAGTGTTTGACTACTTTTGCTAAAAAAAAAAAATTTATCTGAAAGTCGTGCTACAGTGATGGAAACATTGAATTAGAAACATTAAAGTATTTGTTATAGTCATACGGATTGAGAGCATTTATGTTTGTCTTTGTGCTACTACGACCTCATGTATTCGGTTTATTATCAACCTTGGACATGAAAAAAAAATCCAAAAAAAATATTAATAAAATTAGGACATTGTTATCGACATTCTGATATAAAAAAATTCAAAAAAAGTATAAGAATGAATCGGGAAAATGAAAAATGAATTCGATAATTGGTGTGTTTCTTTGTACTTTCTCTTTGTGTTTGTGTGCTTTCTCTTTGTGCTTCCGGTTTGGATTTCGACTAGCCGCATAGGTCATGAAGTAATTTTGAAAATTCATACAGATCATGAAGTAGCTTTAGTTCACACTAATTCCAGATTCATCCGATAGACGGATATTGAGAAAACACAACGAACAGTTGGCTTTCCAGGATTTTTAACGCAACACATTGCAGTCTCTGTTTATCAAATTTTCACGTAGCGAACGTGACCCGATCTTACTGAAATTTTTAAGGTACTTCCACCGTACGACTAAGTCTCAAATATAACAATTTCAGCATGATCCAACCACTGGATCTCAAGATATCATTAAAAGAAGGTATATAACGTTCTACTTCAGATTCGGACCAGCTGTGTTCAAAAATTCCTACATGATTCGTTACTCGATGAAAATAAGCGACTGATATCTCGTTGGAAACTAGATAAGTATACCTACAACTTCTTAGAAGACTCCAAGGGCTGAATCAGAGTGTAAGTGCTCCAACAACAACACATCGAAACAGTAACATGAACCATTTTCCAGGAATTTAAGTTCCGATTGTCCCATGCTTTGGGGTACCTAAAATGATCAAAAATTAATGGAAATTTTATAAACATCATATTAAAATCCCATATTCATCAGAGAGACGGATATTGAGAAAACATAATGAACAGTTGGCTGTCTAGGATTTTTAATTCAGCACATTTCAGTCTCAGTTTATCAATTTTTCACGTCGCAAACGTGACTCGATCTTACTGAAATTTTAACGGTAATTCAACCATACAACGAAGTCTCACATAAAAAAATATCAACATGATCCAACCACTGGATCTTAAGATATCATTAAAGGAAGAACATATATGAGTGGAGGAGGAAGATAGGGAGAAACGGATAAGAATTGATTTGAGAATGAGAAACAAATGCTTAAAAAAAAGTGGGAATTAAGTGTTTGACCCTCCCCTCACTCTCTCTTACTCAAATGACCTTTCACTTAAAACTCAATGTTAAAAAAATTAACCTATTTTATTGAAATCCAACATTTGGCCTAGTGTTATACGTCTTTTTTCGTACATGCTCCTCGGGTTTATAGAAAATTACCATATCGGCAGATAACTGGGTCCAAAGTTAGAATCCAAATCCCGATGGGTAAGAAATTAACTAGTGTAGTGGGCAACGTTGCAAGGGGTTAGGTGCGCATCGTGTCTATTGCCCAATGAATATATATTGTGAAACTGCTTGTACCGTATCACACCAATTTTTCAAACTTAAACTAGTGAATCATGTTACCACTATATGTATTATGATTGATAAATTTAAACTATAATTGTTAAACCTGATTGCACAATTTGATGTGGCTTTGATAGATAAAAAAAATGCCATATACATACATACATATATATATATTATATTATGAGTTACTGTGAGAGTTAAACCGTCACTGTATATTACGAGGTATTGTGACATTTATCTACCAACCTGTCATTATATTAGATAATGTGACAGTTTATAAACGAACTGTCATTGTTTAGTTGAACTATCGTAACGGTTCGAAATGTCATAAAGCGGTTCTACTGTGACAGTTTTTAGAATCACCGCCACAGTAAGATGTTATTGTGATAGTTCACACAACCTCCACGACTTATAACAAAAAATAGTGACGGTTGTCCCAGAGAACCGTTAGCTATATCTAACCAGCAACTTGTTGTGACGCTTTTTTATAAAACCGTCATGGTAAAAAAATTCCAACCGTCACCAAATCCCACATTTGGCCTAGTGGCCATTTAGAAAAAACATTCGACCATCGCGGTTATTCACAGAATCCACTATTGTATTATACGCCGTCCGCTGTTCGACATTCAATCTCTCAATATCCGTATTGAGCATTGATTCCCTTACTGCAAATTGAAGTTGTCGATGGTCCCAAATATATCTGTTACCCACAATTTGACCCCAATCATGTCTCGGTCGTGGCATTGACTTATAGTTCTCTAGTTTTTTTCCAGATTGTCGAAGCAGTTGATCCAACAGGTATAATCCGTAAACCATAGCATGTTCATCAGTTGGATTTGGGATATTAAACATCGTTCGTAATCTATGTTGAAGATCATCACATATGTTCATTCCATATTTCTCCCATAAAACCTCCGGTTTTGTGGGATTGCATTCTGATAGGATAATGAAGAATAGTTTCCTCAACTGATTTCCAGTTTGCTTAACAACCGCTTCTTGAAGGCATTTTTACGATTCTCCATCATTTGCTAATATTCCCAGTGCAATGCATGCCTCTTTGAACGTATTATGGACCGTGCACGCTTCTCCATTAGTTACAGTCCTCAAGCCGTCAAAAGACTGGGCACCTCTTACACTTGTGAGTAACATACGTAAGTAGTACAACTCGCCAGCATTAGGGCTAACAAAATACATTCTTCCAATTGAAAAACCTTGTTGTCTGATTTTACACTCTTTAGTTTCTTTTTTCCATACAAAGTGCTGCGGGAACTCTTGATAAGTATAAGTCGGAGTTGTTGGATTTTTAGCGTAATACTCAAAATAACCCATCAAAGTGGTCTTATGTTCCTGTGCTGTTTGTATAACGGAGCTCATTGATCGCCTTGAATTATACACAACTCGTTGGTTATTTGGTAGATGTACGGATAACCGTTGTACACTCGGATTTTCTTCATGTAACTGGTACTCCAATAAACGCCATACTACCTCGGCTGGTCCAATGTACCTCGCATCAATGTACTGTTGAATCTCATCATGTTCTCCCAATACCATCGTAGTTCGATCACCACCTTTGAAAATATATTTGTTAATATATTTAACCGTTCTTATGCCGGCACATATTTCAACATTGATGTGGCAATTGAACATTCTTGACAGATGTGGATTATAGGGAACAACATCAATATTATATGCCTTTTTTTATTTCGACCGTCACTTCTCTTCCATCCGACGCCGACGATAACTTGGATACCCACCCTCGTCCAAAGTTGTTGTGTCTGTGTAATTCTTTGGATATCCTTTAGTACATTTTCCTTTTGCCATACACGGTGCACCCGGATCTCGATCTCCACATGGACCGTGAACCATACACTTGCTGACCGTTTCAAATAGTATGGGGTCATTTTTCTCATCCGGAAATTCAGCGGAAACAAATTTATCAACCATTTCTGATGTACGAATTTTTTCGGAATCTTTTAAAAATATAAGACAATGCATGTGCGGTAATCCTTGTTTCTAAAACTCGATGGTATAAACATGGGCAACAACCGTACCGAAAACCTTTTTTTCCTTAATTTCTTTCATCAGAGCTTTTCTTTTAAGCTCAAAAACGCGAGCCACCAGATCAGGACGATCAAGTGCAGTTTGATGTCGAAAAAGTGCATTTCTTATCTATGGCCAATTAGGATTAGCCGTCATTGTAAGAAAAATATCGGGATGGTAGTGAAAACGTGTAATCGCCATTGAATCCTGATATATTTCATGCATATGCCTTCCGCTACCAGTATGTGAAGATGGTAAAATAAAAGGATTACCTCTATCCCCCGTATTTAAATCAGCATTTGTCATATCTGCGATGCAACTGTAACAATCCGAATGCAAAGTCGGTTGGTGAAATTTGAGCCATGCAAGTTTACTCTGTTCTGTAGCGGCCCATGCATCAACCAAAAACTCTTGAAAGAGTTTTTCGGCTCTTAATATGGTGGAATATTCTGAACGACGTTAAAATATGCGGTAACTATAGTACTCCATTTGAGATAATTTGGTATTCGAATAGGTATTCGCGTCCGCATTCCATTGCCTTAGTGTTGGTGACCATCCCAACTCTCCAAAAGGAAAGATCAAAACATAATGTAAAGGCAAGTATGCTGGATGACACTCTGAAATTTGTTGTAGCCCGTTATTTTATCTCAAATGCAATATAATATCTCGCGGCCCAATCTGTTTATAAGTTTTTTCTGGTACGATAACAGCAACCACTAGGCCAAAAATCAACATAGGTGACATTTCAAAACTGTCACTGTATCGATTCCATGACAGTTCAGGTGAAATTTGAAAGTGTCACCAATGTCGATGTCACCGTAGAGGTTATCTTATACTGACGCTTATGAAATGTCACCAATTAGCCTTCAAAACTGTCATGAAGTATATTAAACCGTCATTTTAACAGACATCCACGACGGTTTTTTATTGAAAATGCCACCTTAACGATGTTATGGTGACTGTTTTCCTGACAAACCGTCATTAGAATGTTGAAAAGCGTCGGCGTAAATTATATTTCCGACGGTTTTCTTTTATAACCGTCAATTTTGAGGTAAACTGTTCTAGTAAAGTAAAGTGTAGATTAAAGGATTTTTCATAATGCTTTATACTTGATCCAATGAATTGTTATGATAAAAGGTAAACATATACATTAATGCATTCTCCAAGAATTCTTACATCATAAAACTTTTATATTCATTCGCAATCGTAATTTACATTTCATTGAAACTAAAATTTACAATCCCTTTAATTGAAATTGATCTGAAATCATCACAAAAATCAACTATAATTTACAATCAATCACTCCAATATCCATCAATTGATCGATGGGGAATCTACCCAAGCTTTCGCTCCTGTGTAAGTATGAATTGATGGGGAATCAACTATAATTTACTAGTAGAAGTTCATACGTTGATCTCCGTCCGTTAAGTGCTAGATATGTTGCTTTGGTTTCCCTTGGATTCTTCTCGTAAATAATTTCCAGTCAAGGATGCCCTCGATAATGCCAGAAATCAAATCTACACAAAAATGCATGAAAAAATCTGTCTTACAATTACATCGATAATGCCCTCGATAATGTTAAATCGATCGAGAGTATAAAAAATCATCTTAAAATTACAAACCATGAAAAAATGCATCCTGTCCGTCACAATGTTTGTCCAGAAAAACTAAAATTGGTTTTCTGGAAATCACAATTCCATGAAATTCGAAGTACAATTGAGATAATTTGATAAATTGATCATAAATTTCGATCAAACAACATTAACCAAACAAATTCATAGTTCAGAGTTAAACCAAAAATCCATTGAATCCATCGAATTAGATCGACTTATTCATCAACTTCATACAAAAAAAAAAAAAAAATCATTAAACATCATCAAATCAAATTACAAAAAAAATTCATTAAATCGAATTAGCTCGGTTTATTGTTGCAGCCAACTCACTCACCTTACTTAAGACTGGTTGACAATTTGGTGATGATTCGGTGATGACTCAGTGAATTCTCCATTAACACCTTCTGAAGCTTTCATCTTTCAATTTCGGATCTTCAGACTAAAATACAACCATCATTAATATAAAAAAGAACAACCATCATTAAGTTATAAAATACAACCAAAAAAACCATTATTAAATTGATAAAGTGCATATGGAAATGGAACCATCTTAAATCACGCATTCTGTTGATAAAGTGTTTGACTACTTTTGCTAAAAAAAATTTTTATCTGAAAGTCGTGCTATAGTGATGGAAACATTGAATTAGAAACATTAAAGTATTTGTTATAGTCATACGGATTGAGAGCATTTATGTTTGTCTTTGTGCTACTACGACCTCATGTATTCGGTTTATTATCAACCTTGGACATGAAAAAAAAAATCCAAAAAAAATATTAATAAAATTAGGACATTTTTATCGACATTCTGATATAAAAAAATTCAAAAAAAGTATAAGAATGAATCGGGAAAATGAAAAATGAATTCGATAATTGGTGTGTTTCTTTGTACTTTCTCTTTGTGTTTGTGTGATTTCTCTTTGTGCTTCCGGTTTGGATTTCGACTAGCCGCATAGGTCATGAAGTAATTTTGAAAATTCATACAGATCATGAAGTAGCTTTAGTTCACACTAATTCCAGATTCATCCGATAGACGGATATTGAGAAAACACAACGAACAGTTGGCTTTCCAGGATTTTTAACTCAACACATTGCAGTCTCTGTTTATCAAATTTTCACGTAGTGAACGTGACCCGATCTTACTGAAATTTGTAAGGTACTTCCACCGTACGACTAAGTCTCAAATATAATAATTTCAGCATGATCCAACCACTGGATCTCAAGATATCATTAAAAGAAGGTATATAACGTTCTACTTCAGATTCGGACCAGCTGTGTTCAAAAATTCCTACATGATTCGTCACTCGATGAAAATAAGCGACTGATATCTCGTTGGAAACTAGATAAGTATACCTACAACTTCTTAGAAGACTCCAAGGGATGAATCAGAGTGTAAGTGCTCCAACAACAACACATCGAAACAGTAACATGAACCATTTTCCGAGGAATTTAAGTTCGATTGTCCCATCCTTTGGGGTACCTAAAATGATCAAAAATTAATGGAAATTTTATAAACATCATATTAAAATCCCATATTCATCAGAGAGACGGATATTGAGAAAACACAATGAACAGTTGGCTGTCTAGGATTTTTAATTCAGCACATTTCAGTCTCAGTTTATCAATTTTTCACGTCGCAAACGTGACTCGATCTTACTGAAATTTTAACGGTAATTCAACCATACAACGAAGTCTCACATACAAAATTATCAACATGATCCAACCACTGGATCTTAAGATATCATTAAAAGAAGAACATATATGAGTGGAGGAGGAAGATAGGGAGAAACGGATAAGAATTGATTTGAGAATGAGAAACAAATGCTTAAAAAAAGTGGGAATTAAGTGTTTGACCCTCCCTCACTCTCTCTTACTCAAATGACCTTTCACTTAAAACTCAATGTTAAAAAAATTAACCTATTTTATTGAAATCCAACATTTGGCCTAGTGTTATACGTCTTTTTTCGTACATGCTCCTCGGGTTTATAGAAAATTACCATATCTGACAGTAATACTGGGTCCAAAGTTAGAATCCAAATCCCGATGGGTAAGAAATTAACTAGTGTAGTGGGCAACGTTGCAAGGGGTTAGGTGCGCATCGTGTCTATTGCCCAATGAATATATATTGTGAAACTGCTTGTACCGTATCACACCAATTTTTCAAACTTAAACTAGTGAATCATGTTACCACTATATGTATTATGATTGATAAATTTAAACTATAATTGTTAAACCTGATTGCACAATTTGATGTGGCTTTGATAGATAAAAAAAATGCCATATACATACATATATATATATATATATATATATATATATATATATTATATTATGAGTTACTGTGAGAGTTAAACCGTCACTGTATATTACGAGGTATTGTGACATTTATCTACCAACCTGTCATTATATTAGATAATGTGACAAAGTTTATAAACGAATTTGTCATTTTTAGTTGAACTATCATAACGGTTCAGAAATGTCATAAAGCGGTTCTCTTTGTGACAGTTTTTAGAATCACCGCCACAGTAAGATGTTACTGTGACAGTTCACACAACCTCCACGACTTATAACAAAAAATAGTGACGGTTGTCCCAGAGAACCGTTAGCTATATCTAACCATCAACTTGTTGTGACGCTTTTTTATAAAACCGTCATGGTAAAAAAATTCCAACCGTCACCAAATCCCACATTTGGCCTAGTGGCCATTTAGAAAAAACATTCGACCATCGCGGTTATTCACAGAATCCACTATTGTATTATACGCCGTCCGTTGTTCGACATTCAATCTCTCAATATCCGTATTGAGCATTGATTCCCTTACTGCAAATTGAAGTTGTCGATGGTCCCAAATATATCTGTTACCCACAATTTGACCCCAATCATGTCTCGGTCGTGGCATTGACTTATAGTTCTCTAGTTTTTTTCCAGATTGTCGAAGCAGTTGATCCAACAGGTATAATCCGTAAACCATAGCATGTTCATCAGTTGGATTTGGGATATTAAACATCGTTCGTAATCTATGTTGAAGATCATCACATATGTTCATTCCATATTTCTCCCATAAAACCTCCGGTTTTGTGGGATTGCATTCTGATAGGATAATACAGAATAGTTTCCTCAACTGATTTCCAGTTTGCATAACAACCGCTTCTTGAAGGAATTTTTCCGATTCTCCATCATTTGCTAATATTCCAAGTGCAATGCATGCCTCTTTGAACGTATTATGGACCGTGCACGCTTCTCCATTAGTTACAGTCCTCAAGCCGTCAAAAGACTGGGCACCTCTTACACTTGTGAGTAACATACGTAAGTAGTACAACTCGCCAGCATTAGGGCTAACAAAATACATTCTTCCAATTGAAAAACCTTGTTGTCTGATTTTCCACTCTTTAGTTTCTTTTTACCATACAAAGTGCTGCGGGAAATCTTGATAAGTATAAGCCGGAGCTGTTGGATTTTTAGCGTAATACTCAAAATAACCCATCAAAGTGGTCTTATGTTCCTGTGCTGTTTGTATAACGGATCTCATTGATCGCCTTGAATTATACACAACTCGTTGGTTATTTGGTAGATGTACGGATAACCGTTATACACTCGGATTTTCTTCATGTAACTGGTACTCCAATAAACGCCATACTGCCTCGGCTGGTCCAATGTACCTCGCATCAATGTACTGTTGAATCTCATCATGTTCTCCCAATACCATCGTAGTTCGATCACCACCTTTGAAAATATATTTGTTAATATATTTAACCGCTCTTATGCCGGCACATATTTCAACATTGATGTGGCAATTGAACATTCTTGACAGATGTGGATTATAGGGAACAACATCAATATTATATGCCTTTTTGTTATTTCTGACCGTCACTTCTCTTCCATCCCGACGCCGACGATAACTTGGATACCCACCCTCGTCCAAAGTTGTTGTGTCTGTGTAATTCTTTGGATATCCTTTAGTACATTTTCCTTTTGCCATACACGGTGCACCCGGATCTCGATCTCCACATGGACCGTGAACCATACACTTGCTGACCGTTTCAAATAGTATGGGGTCATTTTTCTCATCCGGAAATTCAGCGGAAACAAATTTATCAACCATTTCTGATGTACGAATTTTTTCGGAATCTTTTAAAAATATAAGACAATGCATGTGCGGCAATCCTCGTTTCTAAAACTCGATGGTATAAACATGGGCAACAACCGTACCGAAAACCTTTTTTTCCTTAATTTCTTTCATCAGAGCTTTTCTTTTAAGCTCAAAAACGCGAGCCACCAGATCAGGACGATCAAGTGCAGTTTGATGTCGAAAAAGTGCATTTCTTATCTATGGCCAATTAGGATTAGCCGTCATTGTAAGAAAAATATCGGGATGGTAGTGAAAACGTGTAATCGCCATTGAATCCTGATATATTTCATGCATATGCCTTCCGCTACCAGTATGTGAAGATGGTAAAATAAAAGGATTACCTCTATCCCCCGTATTTAAATCAGCATTTGTCATATCTGTGATGCAACTGTAACAATCCGAATGCAAAGTCGGTTGGTGAAATTTGAGCCATGCAAGTTTACTCTGTTCTGTAGCGGCCCATGCATCAACCAAAAACTCTTGAAAGAGTTTTTCGGCTCTTAATATGGTGGAATATTCTGAACGACGTTAAAATATGCGGTAACTATAGTACTCCATTTGAGATAATTTGGTATTCGAATAGGTATTCGCGTCCGCATCCCATTGCCTTAGTGTTGGTGACCATCGCAGCTCTCCAAAAGGAAAGAGCAAAACATAATGTAAAGGCAAGTATGCTGGATGACACTCTGAAATTTGTTGTAACCTGTTATTTTATCTCAAATGCAATATAATATCTCGCGGCCCAATCTGTTTATAAGTTTTTTCTGGTACGATAACAGCAACCACTAGGCCAAAAATCAACATAGGTGACATTTCAAAATCATCATCATGATCGATTCCATGACAGTTCAGGTGAAATTTGAAAGTGTCACCAATGTCGATGTCACCGTAGAGGTTATCTTATACTGACGCTTATGAACTGTCACCAATTAGCCTTCAAAACTGTCATGAAGTATATTAAACCGTCATTTTAACAGACATCCACGACGGTTTTTTATTGAAAATGCCACCTTAACGATGTTATGGTGACTGTTTTCCTGACAAACCATCATTATAATGTTGAAAAGCGTCGGCGTAAATTATATTTCCGACGGTTTTCTTTTATAACCGTCAATTTTGAGGTAAACTGTTACCGTAAAGTGTAGATTAAAGGATTTTTCATAATGCTTTATACTTGATCCAGTGAATTGTTATGATAAAAGGTAAACATATACATTAATGCATTCTCCAAGAATTCTTACATCATAAAACTTTTATATTCATTCGCAATCGTAATTTACATTTCATTGAAACTAAAATTTACAATCCCTTTAATTGAAATTGATCTGAAATCATCACAAAAATCAACTATAATTTACAATCAATCACTCCAATATCCATCAATTGATCGATGGGGAATCTACCCAAGCTTTCGCTCCTGTGTAAGTATGAATTGATGGGGAATCAACTATAATTTACTAGTAGAAGTTCATACGTTGATCTCCGTCCGTTAAGTGCTAGATATGTTGCTTTGGTTTCCCATGGATTCTTCTCGTAAATAATTTCCAGTCAAGGATGCCCTCGATAATGCCAGAAATCAAATCTACACAAAAAAGCATGAAAAAATCTGTCTTACAATTACATCGATAATGCCCTCGATAATGTTAAATCGATCGAGAGTATAAAAAATCTGTCTTAAAATTACAAACCATGAAAAAATGCATCCTGTCCGTCACAATGTTTGTCCAGAAAAACTGAAATTGGTTTTCTGGAAATCACAATTCCATGAAATTCGAAGTACAATTGAGATAATTTGATAAATTGATCATAAATTTCGATCAAACAACATTAACCAAACAAATTCATAGTTCAGAGTTAAACCAAAAATCCATTGAATCCATCGAATTAGATCGACTTATTCATCAACTTCATACAAAAAAAAAAAAAATCATTAAACATCATCAAATCAAATTACAAAAAAAAATTCATTAAATCGAATTAGCTCGGTTTATTGTTGTAGCCAACTCACTCACCTTACTTAAGACTGGTTGACAATTCGGTGATGATTCGGTGATGACTCAGTGAATTCTCCATTAACACCTTCTGAAGCTTTCATCTTTCAATTTCGGATCTTCAGACTAAAATACAACCATCATTAATATAAAAAAGAACAACCATCATTAAGTTATAAAATACAACCAAAAAAACCATTATTAAATTGATAAAGTGCATATGGAAATGGAACCATCTTAAATCACGCATTTTGTTGATAAAGTGTTTGACTACTTTTGCTAAAAAAAAAATTTTATCTGAAAGTCGTGCTACAGTGATGGAAACATTGAATTAGAAACATTAAAGTATTTGTTATAGTCATACGGATTGAGAGCATTTATGTTTGTCTTTGTGCTACTACGACCTCATGTATTCGGTTTATTATCAACCTTGGACATGAAAAAAAATCCAAAAAAAATATTAATAAAATTAGGACATTTTTATCGACATTCTGATATAAAAAAATTCAAAAAAAGTATAAGAATGAATCGGGAAAATGAAAAATGAATTCGATAATTGGTGTGTTTCTTTGTACTTTCTCTTTGTGTTTGTGTGCTTTCTCTTTGTGCTTCCGGTTTGGATTTCGACTAGCCGCATAGGTCATGAAGTAATTTTGAAAATTCATACAAATCATGAAGAAGCTTTAGTTCACACTAATTCTAGATTCATCCGATAGACGGATATTGAGAAAACACAACGAACAGTTGGCTTTCCAGGATTTTTAACTCAACACATTGCAGTCTCTGTTTATCAAATTTTCACGTAGCGAGCGTGTCCTGATCTTACTGAAATTTGTAAGGTACTTCCACCGTACGACTAAGTCTCAAATATAACAATTTCAGCATGATCCAACCACTGGATCTCAAGATATTATTAAAAGAAGGTATATAACGTTCTACTTCAGATTCGGACCAGCTGTGTTCAAAAATTCCTACATGATTCGTTACTCGATGAAAATAAGCGACTGATATCTCGTTGGAAACTAGATAAGTATACCTACAACTTCTTAGAAGACTCCAAGGGATGAATCAGAGTGTAAGTGCTCCAACAACAACACATCGAAACAGTAACATGAACCATTTTCCAGGAATTTAAGTTCCGATTGTCCCATGCTTTGGGGTACCTAAAATGATCAAAAATTAATGGAAATTTTATAAACATCATATTAAAATCCCATATTCATCAGAGAGACGGATATTGAGAAAACACAATGAACAGTTGGCTGTCTAGGATTTTTAATTCAGCACATTTCAGTCTCAGTTTATCAATTTTTCACGTCGCAAACGTGACTCAATCTTACTGAAATTTTAACGGTAATTCAACCATACAACGAAGTCTCACATAAAAAAATATCAACATGATCCAACCACTGGATCTTAAGATATCATTAAAAGAAGAACATATATGAGTGGAGGAGGAAGATAGGGAGAAACGGATAAGAATTGATTTGAGAATGAGAAACAAATACTTTAAAAAAAGTGGGAATTAAGTGTTTGACCCTCCCCTCACTCTCTCTTACTCAAATGACCTTTCACTTAAAACTCAATGTTAAAAAAATTAACCTATTTTATTGAAATCCAACATTTGGCCTAGTGTTATACGTCTTTTTTCGTACATGCTCCTCGGGTTTATAGAAAATTACCATATCGATGATAATCTTTGGGTCCAAAGTTAGAATCCAAATCCCGATGGGTAAGAAATTAACTAGTGTAGTGGGCAACGTTGCAAGGGTTAGGTGCGCATCGTGTCTATTGCCCCAATGAATATATATTGTGAAACTGCTTGTACCGTATCACACCAATTTTTCAAACTTAAACTAGTGAATCATGTTACCACTATATGTATTATGATTGATAAATTTAAACTATAATTGTTAAACCTGATTGCACAATTTGATGTGGCTTTGATAGATAAAAAAAATGCCATATACATACATATATATATATTATATTATGAGTTACTGTGAGAGTTAAACCGTCACTGTATATTACGAGGTATTGTGACATTTATCTACCAACCTGTCATTATATTAGATAATGTGACAGTTTATAAACGAACTGTCATTGTTTAGTTGAACTACTGTAACGGTTCAGAAATGTCATAAAGCGGTTCTACTGTGACAGTTTTTAGAATCACCGCCACAGTAAGATGTTATTGTGATAGTTCACACAACCGCCACGACTTATAACAAAAAATAGTGACGGTTGTCCCAGAGAACCGTTAGCTATATCTAACCATCAACTTGTTGTGACGCTTTTTTATAAAACCGTCATGGTAAAAAAATTCCAACCGTCACCAAATCCCACATTTGGCCTAGTGAACCTCGTCCGCTATCGGTAGATTATAACGTCTTACATCTGTTGATTTGTTGTACTGAAGGGAAACTCGGAAATTTGGGTTTGTAGGACTCATTTGATCTAATATTGCATAGGCTTGGCGATACTTGGTGTAGAAAACATTGAATTGGAGCATAATATCCTGAATTGTTTGAAGGACATCCACGTTTAAATTAGGATTTTGTTCTTGACGAACAAACAATGCAAAAGCAGGATCGTAGATGTATAGTTTGGAGTAAACCGCCAGTCTCTCAATCCCAGGATGTGGAAGAATTCCTCCTGTCAAATGTCTTAGTTCCCCACGTATTGCAAAAGGTCTCGGACCTCTTCCTTTCAAAGTTCTTTCATCCAATTTGCATCCAAGACTGGTATATGCGTTTGCCGCATTATACTCTCGAATATAATTCCAGAATGAAGTTGATCTAGCGTCATCTCCGTCAAACAATTCTCTTAAGGGTGGTGGTGGTTCAAGCAGTAAAGGAAGCCGAACTTTTCCTTGAAGACAGCATGTACCAAATTTCGGGTTTATCAAAGATGAATTTGTCAGTTTTTCATCCATCCAATGTAATGCCCCACAATGGCGACACTGAACATCCATTTGTCCCAAGAAATGACGCACATTGGTATGAACAATAGGGATATGGTTCATGGCTATATTTTGAGTATGTATGTCGTTGTCGTCTTAATCTACTTCATCACTGTCGTAATCAACATCCTCTTCTCCAACGGTAACAGACGGCCTGTAAATGTTGAATATTATGTAAAAAATCCCTCCAATATGGATACCCAAAAATAAAATATCATCTAGTAGACTTGGATTCTTACATTTGAATGTTTTGAGCAGCTGATGTGCCACCAACTAAAGGTGTCTGTTGAAAATTTACTCCGGGCATAATATCACTTCTCCTACCTACAAATGTTAACTGCATTGAAAACTTATAAATATTTACAAACTTATATGAAACCCGGAAACAGTAGTTTTATATTTAAATTTATTTATTTTTTAAGTCTTTTAGGATCTGGTCCATATATACCTCTTGGTCGGAGTCGGTATCATCATGTGCATACGATCCTTCCGCCCTCTCTCTAATTAATATACTTCCCGGACGCATCCGTTTCGATATAGGATTCTAGATTTTCGACAATTTAATCAGGAAATGTAACAAAATATAGCTTCCAATTTGAGAATAATCTTCACAAATTACAGCACATGTACCCACCTCAACAGGAATAGATTTTCCTTAACCCTTTAGTAAACGTTGCCGCGCTTCTATTTCCGTATCGTTTTGTGGAGTTTGTATACGAAGTGCTACTTGTGGTGGTTCTCTATCGCTCTTTTGTTGTGCCTCATTGCGATGAAAATCTTCATCTTCTATTTGTGTATCAATCTGCGTTTCTCTCCTGCGACGCCGCATTTGGGCAACTGACCTTCGCGACATTGGAGCACTTCTTTCCTGATATATGTGAAACTTGTTATATGAAAATTACAATTTTTTTGGTATATAGATATTGAGCTCATCGGTTATCGGTATTTGTCAGTTATTAGAATTGTTGGTTTTGGATCATATGAGCGTCCTCTACATTTGCAACCTAATTAAACTTAAGACTACCGAATGCCACTTGGATTCCTTTACTCTGAACAGTGCTACTGATCAGCCAAACACTCTATGATGGACCATTCTCTTTTGTATAGGTCCATCGTGGGTTTGGTCCAAATCACATAATAAAGACTCAAATCCATGTCACCATAGATGCATTTCGGTGCAGCTGGAACAATGTTATCTCTCAAGGCGGTGTTCGTTGATGTCTGGTATATTTTTTATTTTTGGAAAAGATTTAATGTTTAGGTTGATTCTTGAAACAAACTAAAGGATGATAAATTGATTACCATAATGACATTTTATGAAACATTGAGTTATTACTTTGTTAATCCGATAAAAAAAAATAGTTTGTTAATACTCTGTGTTTGATGTCTTCAAGTTTAATACCCTGTTTGGATAAATACAAAAGACCAAGATAAAAAACTTCACGTACACCTGCATCGTTGGTCGCTCTTGCTTCATTTTCTGCTCATTCTCTCGCACGTCGTTGACGCTGTGCTAGCGACGCTCTCTGTTAGAACATAATATCAGTAAACTTTTAAAATTGAACAACACAAATTAAAAATGTACAAATTATGCATACATTTACTTGCACAACTAAATCAATTTCCTTTGGTTTGTCAGAAACCATTGCTGCTTCGTCGTTCCTGCATTAAATATCAGGTCAATGTTTCGAACATCTCATTTCAAGTATAATTTATTTACCCAAGTTATGCATCCAACTCTAATTCACTGGGTAACTCCAAAAGGCTATCATTAGTGTTCCTTGAGACACAAAACTATGACGCCGTTTTTAGAATTAGTAATGTTTGCCAATTTTCAACCAAAATTATCTTTGCATAAACAAACCATGAAGCCGCGGGCATTAGGGTGGTTCGGAAAACTAAGTATCTCTAAGGTCTCCCATATAATGAGAAATGTAGAGATAAGTGAAAGAGCAGACATATCAAAGCAAAGAAAAAGTTTAGTATACAAAGAAACTAAAAGAGAATAAAAAATGTTGCAGTGCAGAAATGTATAGATGGATCATGGAAGGAGAAGATAGTTAAGTTGTCCTGTACTCACATGTTATATGTTGTACTAATTGCCCATTGAATGAATTTTTGAGGGATGTAAACTAATATATTTATAGAAGATCAGTTTAAGGGATCCCCATTACGTAACTGTTGTGTAGTGGCGAAAAATCCAAAAAAACGGCAACATAATGGGTGACTGCAGTTGTGGTCAACTTTCAAATAATAACTGCTACTTTAACCACCCTGAAATTTGTCATTATAAATTTTAATTTTCTCATTAAAAATTTTAATTTGTAGGATCATGAATCTCCTTAACTCTCCTTTTGAAACCTCTGAGATGTGATTTTGTCGATGGAAGATGAGTTTAAACAATATTAAAGTGATTGTGTGTTATCGATTTTTCTTTTTTTTTTTGTTGTCCCAAGCCTGATTACGTTAACTTGACATGACTACGATGGAATCACATTTATTTGAACAAATAAAAAGAAGGTACCCAAAAAGCAATATTCATAAAGAATTATATGGTTAATTTTTTTTTTTTTGAAAAGATTTACTCAACATTGCACTAAAAAATTAACAAACGGGAGTAATAACCACATTACTTCCCAAAAAAAAAAAAAAAAAAAAAACAACTTCAAATGCTTTCATAGCAGCTGTTATGTGTATATTTATCCACATTGCATTAATTAAAATTTACAAAGCACTGAGGTGAGTTAGAACAACCAAGTTCAAATGATGTCGTAGCATGTGTTAAGTGTACATTTTCTTCACCACGTTTGACAATGTGAAAGTGTTTATAAGCATCATGTGTATCCAATGAGGGGCACGGACGACAATCTGAAAATATGCTACAGAGAATTAGCAAACTTAATGCACATCATAGAATATGCTACAGCGAATTTTCATATGAGTAGTACCTTATGTTTTTGTTTCCATTCATGCCCATAGTGCAAACTAAGATAAATGCGGTCTGCCATTTGACGGTCTTTCTACAAAAATAGGGACCATTGTATAGACAATAAACCAACTGAATGATAAGAAGGTTTGTAAATGTGATATTATCGCATACCTCAGGAGTAGCAACATATTTTTTCTCCCCCAAATCAGTTACAATATGCCGGTCTTCAATTGGCTGTGATCATCATATAAACCGGTTCCTAAATTGTGGTGTAAATACATATCATGGAAAATAAAATAAACCGGATAGCACAAACAAAATGAACAAACCTTCATATCATGGAAGTCAATTAGAACACCATTCCTCGCTAAATGTTTAATCTTGTTTCGGAATTCAAATCAGAAATCAGTCAGAAAGTTAAAATGCAGCACATCTAAAAATATGATCATTTGAATTTCTTACAGCGTAATCCAAGTCCCGGTCCATCTGCATGTTAAACCAATAAAAAATGGTGAGACACTAAAACTTTGGTATCAAACATTGTTGAACTAACTGTATATGACATCATAACAGCATACCTCGCCATATATAGATAAACATGGATAATTTGTATCCAAGAACAAACCGTGAGTTTTTGTTCGCCGCACCATGTTGTTTTGTGTCGGAAAAATCAACCACAGATTTGAATAGACCGAACCAAAGTAATAAATGGACAGTAAACAACAGAATCTTTAATAAATACCTTTTTATTCTTCTTTGTTTTCATTCCTTTAGTTTTTGACGCGCGAATCTTTTCTATTTGCATGGCTGCATCCCATATTTGTTTTTTATTCTCTCTTTGTTTAACTGGATTAGCTTTGTTACAAACTCGGTAGTAGTTGAGTCCCAGGCTCTCCCAAAATCAGGCACGTTAACACTATTTAGTACAATCTTCCTGTGACTGTTGGTTTGATAGATGTAGTTGTGCAAAAACCTAACAGGGGGTCCTGATTTCCTTATGCCGGGAACAATTTTCATCACGCTCTTTGTGCGATTAGGGGTGCGAAAGACGCAGCTGTGTACATATCTCACCCCATCCATCAATCCAACAAAACGAAGGAAAAAAAAATTTATTCCCAAGAGAAAGGAAAACGGAAAGATGAAAGTGAACGATAACAACAAAAGAATGAAATGAAACTGGTTAAGAGAAAAGTTGTTAGGACTTAAGAGTCCACATTAATCCATCAATCCACGTGGAAAACGAAGGAAATTAAAAAAATTTATTCCCAAAGAGAATGGGCCAAAAAAACGCTATATAAAGATTTTTTGAAAGTCGTTTTGATAGAAGGTTCTCAATAAAACTTTTGAGTACTCTAATTTTAAAGTCGAATAGAAACTTTTCATGGTTACCGAAAAGAATGAAATGAAACTGGTTGGGAGGCGTCATGGACTTTAGCATTTTGTTATTGGACTTAAGAGTTGGTCAACGATAACGAACGAAATATTTCATGTCTCCAAATAAAAAAAGAAACATTAAAGTAAATTTCCAAAAAGACAATCGCTTGATATCATGTTGGATCCAATTTAAAAGGAAAAAAGAGTTCAATTAGGTACTCCATATCATTTTGAGAGCTTTGGACCTGGATCATGACCCTCACTTAAATGTTTGGAAATTAAGGAGTTGCACAAAAAGACTCTGAAAAAAGCCATGAACGGTTAATTTTGGTTACGGATTCCACTATATCTCGGAACAAAATGATGTTGTAGAGCCACATTGGTTTCGAGGCAGTTGTTTTAATATTTTTCATTTAATTTTATTTCCCGTACATAGGACTGTGTAGGAAGGTCCAAGTCGTATGGTTGTAAGCCGTCTGGAATGCAACAGATAACCATGGCCTAACCTCTTTACCGATGGAAGTAATAAAAAAAAAATAGACTTTGTTCTTTATTGGAAACAAAAGTTGCCATTCACAGGTGTAGTCATTTGTGGAAAAATCTTGATGAAGCAAAAGTATATACAAAAGAATTATATAGTTCAACATATCCTTTTGGTTCCTCTTTGGAAAACAAATTTTGAATTAAATCTTGTTTTAGTTCTTCTTTGAATCCTTGAAATGTTACCTTCCAGAAACGTATTTCACCTCATCCTTCATTTTATAATTTTTTTTTTTATCGGTCAGCCTTCATTCCTTCATCCCATATGATTTGGGAATGTTCATCCAAGGACATGAGTTTCGAAATGGTTCTGGAAATTAAGGTATTAGTAGTTAACGGACGTGACGACAACATAACAGTAACCCATCTACATTTACTCTCCATGCGGTGGATATTAAGGATGCAGCTATACTGTTCTGGATTTGTTAATGTGGTTAGCATTCCGTACTTCCACTTATCATAGAGGAACGAAATCCGTATGACAAAAGCAATCGGGAAAAGCTGGTGTTTCACCATGATGAAATGAGTATTGTTCACATTTAAGATCAAAACTACAATTAACTAAGTTAACTGCATTGAAAAACAAATAAGGAACAGGTGGAACAAATGCCAAACTTTAGATATACTCTAAAATCTCAATACTACTCAACAACACCCGTGAACCATATTATTGACAGGCCTTAACCTACACAAATTAACAATTCTTATAAGGTCATCCGCCGGATTCACACTTTGGTAAAGAGAAACCCAAATTCCACCCAATTGAAATTCCAAGTCTTCCGTTTGTTTGTAGCAAACGGAATTTTTGTGCAACTGCAAAAAACTATCCATTAATGAAACTCGACTTAATCAGAGACCACAACATATCGACTGGTTTAAACTTGGAGCCTTCATGAATTCGTAAATATCTTATTAAGGGCAGTTATACAGTAAAACTGTAGCGCTAATTCAAACAAAAGTCTTACTAAATTGTTAATTGCTTTTGTTGCTCGTTCCTTTTCAAATCTATCCTGGTCCGGATCAAATGCGTCTTCAGCACCAAATACTTCCCAAGAAACCAAGTATCAGAAATTGTTTATAATCAATCCATTTAATATCACAGATCAAACTTTTCGGCAAGTCAAGGAAAGATGCTAGAGTGGTAAAGCATTATCAGGAAACACCACCATAAAAAAGATGAAGGGAGATCAAAAATGAAAAATAGAAACGTCATCAAACACATTAAGAAAAAAGATTACGGGAGCAAGGTATCATGAAGGTTTACCCTCCTGAAGATCTGGAAAATGTGTGACAATCAAAAGAAGAAGAATCAAGAGTACAAAGACAGAGAATTGATACAATTGTGCCAGTACTGTTAATCTCTTAAGCCAAATTCTTCGGACTCACTCTCGAACACAATTTCCTCACAAAAAAGTATAGCGAATTTAAGAACAAAGAATGGAGTTAGGCGAAATACATGAACTTGTAAAAAAAAAAAAAAACAGAAAAAGAAAAAGAAAGCGATTGGACCCAAGTTGCAAATTAACATTCTTCAAGTTAAGAGCAACCTAACCTTTATCATCCCAACATTCAAGTTGAATTGGAAAAGAGCTGTTATAGCAAACGGAGAGGGTTCCCTTAATTTATGTGATCTTCATAGGTTTACACGAATAAATCTGTATGCCGCCTGCAACATAACAAATACCAACGGAAAGATGGATCATTCAACAAAACGATATACTACCGGAAAGATGGATCATTCAACAAAACGATATACTACCGGATTCCGAATAGACAAAGGACGATGGATATATAGGTCTAAACATCAGTTTCTCTATCTAAAACCTTCTCCCGATTTCTCTTTGGTTTACTCCATTAGAAACCTTCAATCAATCCCTCGATTAAAAATCTTCTCCCAATTTCTCTCTGGTTTACACATAGTTATTAATGTTGGATAAGGGTGAATATATACTGCGGCAGTTGAGGTAGTTTTTGGGACGTCCAAAACTGAAAAGTGAAAACAAAAAAGCAAAGAGGAGTTGCGTAGATCTTTTTCCCGATACAGTAGATAGCGGTTAATTTCGAGGACAGGTGAAGAACACTACGGCCAGATCTGTCCCAAGGACAAAGGACGGTGGATGGGCCAAAAAACCACTGTGCTATAGATTAGTGATTCACAAAATTAATTATGTCATGATGGTGTAGGTGAAGTGTAAGAATCAACATATATAATTTTAAAAAATTACTCGCCGCTTTTGAAAAACTGAAAATCTTTTCACCCTTGATGATCCTTACGTCTGTTCATCCACAAAGATCCTCCGATTCTCTTTTCCTGAAAACAAAAACAATAAAAGACGGTATAAACAACAGCTGACTTTCATCCAACTTCTATTTCTCTTCAACTTAACTATTTCTATCATATAAATTCTTCCTCGATTAAAGATCATATATTATAGTACAAAAGATCGGGCTCATTTCGGTCTCTCCATGATCAGTATTGTTGATAATGCCTTGAATAATGACCATCCACTTTCGGCTGTGGACAGTAGGTACTGTCGGTGGTAGCTTTACTAAGCACTTTCGGTGGTGGAAACTTTAGGTGGTGGAAACTTTCGGCTGGGCTAGTGGAATGAAACTTTCGGCTAAACTTTGGGCTATTGTTTAGTTGTCACTCAAGTGCACTCAAGTGGAGTGGAACCATATATCCCTTCTTGAAACTTATATAAGGAGTGTAGTTTCATTGTAAATATGCATCCCAACAATTAGTTTCATCAGTGAGTTCCAAAGAGAGAGTTAGTAGTGTATAGAGAGAGTAAGAGCAAGAACAAGGTCTTGTTCTTGAGAGGAGTTTATACTCTTGTAATCCTGTTCCAATCATAGTGCAACGTTATCGTCGTCTTCCAAAGTGGATGTAGATCATCTTGATCGAACCACTATAAATCCTTGTGTTGTGTGTGTGTCTATTTTACATTTGTTTTCATTTCTATTTCAATTCTCCATTGATTGTGCTAGGAAGAGCCGTTGGTCATAACAAATTGGTATCAGAGCTCCGGTTAAAAACGATCTACGATGGCGGCAAAGTATGAGATTGAGAAATTTGATGGAAGAAATGATTTCAATTTATGGAGGCTAAAGATGAGGGCTGTTTTGGTGCAACAAGGTTTGGTGAAAACTTTGAAGGGGAAAACGGCTCTAGCAGAAACATTGAAGGAAGAAGAAAAAGAAGAACTCATGGAGAAATCACATGGATTAATTCTATTGTGTTTAAGAAACGAGGTCTTGAGAGAAGTGGCGACGGAAACGACACCGGACGGGCTATGGAACAAGTTGGAGAAAAGGTATATGACTAAATCCGTAACTAATCGTTTATATCTTAAGAAGAAATGACATACTCTTAAAATGCATGAAGGAACGTCTATTATAAATCATATTGATGATTATAATAAAATTCTCTTGGATTTGGCAAATATTGATGTCAAAATTGAAGATGAAGACCAAGCTTTGGGTTTGCTTTGTTCCTTACCACCATCTTATGAAAATTTTGTTGATACCGTAATGTATGGAAAAAATAAAATTTCCATGGAAGACGTTAAAGCGGCCTTGAACTCTAAGGAGTTAAAGAAGACGGGTATCGACGGTAAAGATAATTCGGGAGATGGGTTGTTTGTTAGAGGAAGAGGAAACCAAAAAGGCGGTTTTGATAGGAGTAGATCAAAGTCAAGGTCTAAATCAAAATCCGGTAAATTCTATTGCTTTCATTGTAAGGAAAAGGGGCATTTCAAGAAGGATTGTCCAAAATTGAAGACTGTCGAGAAGAATACCAACCAAGGCACCGCAGAAAATGTTGAAGCAGAAAGTGATGATGGAGCGGTTCTCACGGTTTATACCGAAAGCTCGGAGAACGGGTGGATTCTTGATTCGGGGTGTACTTTTCACATGTGTCCTCATAAAGAGTGGTTTACTACTTATCAAGATAGAGAAGGTGGTAAAGTTCTTATGGGAAACAATGTCACTTGTAAAGTGGTGGGTGTAGGTACAATTCAAATTAAGATGTATGACGGTATGGTGAGTACTTTAACTAAAGTTAGGCATGTTCCGGACCTGAGAAGAAATCTTATTTCTTTGGGTACGCTTGATTCAAATGGCTGCAAGTATCAAGGTGAAGGTGGAGTTATTCGTGTCTCAAGAGGAAGTCTTACAATTATGAAGGGCGAGAGAATTAATGGTCTTTATACGCTGCAAGGTACTACTGTGACGGGTGATGCAACTGTATGTTCTTCAAGTTCTGATGATGATACTACCAAGTTGTGGCATATGCGGCTAGGGCATATGAGCGACAGGGGGTTGGCTATTTTAAGCAATCAGGGATTGCTTTGTGGTCATAAAATAGGCAAGCTTGATTTCTGTGAACATTGTGTCTTTGGAAAGCAGTGTAGAGTCAAGTTTAGTACAGCTATTCATAACACCAAAGGTATTCTGGATTATATTCATTCTGATCTTTGGGGTCCTTCTCGGGTCGATTCACATGGTGGTGGTAGATATATGCTGACGTTCATTGATGATTTCTCAAGGAAAGTATAGGTATTCATACTTAAACACAAAGATGAAACTTTTGTCAAGTTCAAACAATGGAAGACTATGGTTGAGAAGCAAACCGGAAGACAAATCAAGTGCTTGAGGACAGACAATGGTTTGGAATTTTGTGGGGGTGAGTTCAACGAGTTCTGCAAGGAGAAAGGGATTGTGAGACACCGCACAGTCAGAAAAACACCACAGCAAAATGGTGTTGCAGAAAGGATGAACAGAACCATAATGGAGAAGGCACGGTGCATGCTCTCCAATGTCGGGTTACCGAAGCAGTTTTGGGAAGAAGAAGAAAACACATCAGCTTATTTAGTGAACAGATCTCCATCGACTGCCATTGAGTGCAAGACTCCAAATGAAGTTTGGACAGGTTCGCATGCTAACTATGAAGACTTGAAGATATTCGGATGTCCAGCCTATGCTCATGTGAATGAGGGGAAGCTAGAGCCTAGAGAAAAGAAGTGTATATTTCTTGGGTATGCAAAGGGCATGAAAGGCTACAGGTTATGGTGTCCAGCAGAAAGATCAAACAAGTTTCTTATCAGCAGAGATGTGAAATTTGATGAGCAATCGATGTTGAAGCCAAAGAATGAAGAACTAGATGGAGAAGCTGAAGAGGGTGTTAGTGATAAGGTGGAGCATGGTGACAAGGTGGAACTTGAGGTGCAAGTTCAAGGAAGCAATAAGACTGTTGTTTCCGATGATGATGATGATCAAGATATTATGCAAGAACCTGCCCAGGAAGAAGAAGCACAAGGTCATCAGTACAATCTTGCAAGAGACAGAGAGAGGAGGCTAATTAAAGAACCTCAAAGATACGACCATGCTGATTTGGTTGCATATGCATTTGCAGTAGGTGAAAGCATAGATAGGGATGATCCAACAACCTATGAAGAAGCAATCGGTGGTGAAGAATCAGCAGAATGGGGATCCTCCGCAATTGAAGAAATTGAGTCTCTTGACAAGAACGACACTTGGGAGATAGTTGCAAGACCAAAAGGGCAGAAGATTGTTGGAAGCAAATGGGTCTTCAAGAAGAAACAAGGCACTTCAGATGAAGGAACAAGGTACAAGGCAAGACTTGTGGCAAAGGGGTTTACACAAAGAGAAGGCATTGACTACAATGAGGTATTCTCTCCTGTTGTTAAACATAGTTCTATTAGAACATTGCTTGCTATAGTTGCTTTGAAAGATCTAGAATTGGAACAACTAGATGTTAAGACAGCTTTCCTTCATGGTGATTTGGAAGAGCGTATTTATATGCAACAACCAAAGGGGTTTGAAGTTCCTGGAAAAGAAGATCATGTATGTTTGTTGAAGAAATCTTTGTATGGTTTGAAGCAATCTCCAAGGCAGTGTTATAAACGTTTTGATATGTTTATGGTGGCAAATGGCTATGACAGGAGAAAGTATGATAGTTTTGTATATCACAGGAAACTCCAAGATGGTTCATTTGTGTATTTACTCTTGTATGTTGATGATATGTTGATTGCTTGCAAAGACATGTCAGAGATACAGAAGTTGAAGGTGCAGTTGAGTAGTGAGTTTGAGATGAATGATTTGGGCGCAGCAAAGAAGATACTTGGCATGGAGATTCATAGAAACCGAGCTGAAGGCAAATTTCATTTGTCCTAGAAGGTTTACATCGAGAAGGTGTTGGAGAAGTTTGGTATGAAAGATGCAAAACCAGTAAGTACTCCTTTGGCAGCTCATTTTAAACTTTCTAGAAAGCAATCACCTCAAACTGCAGATGAGGCAGAGTATATGTCTCGAGTTCCATATGCAAGCGCAGTTGGTAGCATCATGTATGCTATGGTTTGTACATGGCCGGATATCGCACAAGCTGTGAGTGTGGTAAGTAGATACATGGGAAGTCCCGGGAAGGCTCATTGGCAAGCTGTAAAGTGGATTTTGAAGTATCTAAGGGGAAGTACAAATGTTGGTTTAGTGTTTGATAAACACTATGGTGATTCGACAAATGTTGTGGGTTATGTTGATTCTGATTATGCAGGTGATCTTGATAGAAGAAGGTCATTGACAGGTTATACTTTTACATTGTGTGGTAGTACTATCAGTTGGAGGTCGGTTTTGCAAAGCACAGTTGCATTGTCTACAACTGAGGCAGAGTACATGGCAGCCGCGGAAGCAGTGAAGGAAGGTATATGGTTGATGGGTTTGGTTGGTGATTTGGGTTTCAAGCAAGAGAATGCAACTTTGTTCTGTGATAGTCAAAGTGCCATTCACTTGACCAAGAACCAGATGTATCATGAGAGAACGAAGAACATCGATGTCAGGTATCATTTTATCAAGGATGCAGTTGAGGAAGGTAGGATAGCGATGCTAAAGGTTCCTACAACGGATAACCCTGCAGACATGTTGACGAAGCCAGTTCCAAGTATCAAGTTCAAGCACTGCTTGAACTTGGTTGGTGTCAACAGGTGTTGAGAGCCCTTGTGGGGCTGAGCGAAGACGATGATGGTATTCAAGTCAAGGTGGAGATTTGTTGATAATGCCTTGAATAATGACCATCCACTTTCGGCTGTGGACAGTAGGTACTGTCGGTGGTAGCTTTACTAAGCACTTTCGGTGGTGGAAACTTTCGGCTGGGCTAGTGGAATGAAACTTTCGTCTAAACTTTGGGCTATTGTTTAGTTGTCACTCAAGTGCACTCAAGTGGAGTGGAACCATATATCCCTTCTTGAAACCTATATAAGGAGTGTAGTTTCATTGTAAATATGCATCCCAACAATTAGTTTCATCAGTGAGTTCCAAAGAGAGAGTTAGTAGTGTATAGAGAGAGTAAGAGCAAGAACAAGGTCTTGTTCTTGAGAGGAGTTTATACTCTTGTAATCCTGTTCCAATCATAGTGCAATGTTATCGTCGTCTTCCAAAGTGGATGTAGATCATCTTGATCGAACCACTATAAATCCTTGTGTTGTGTGTGTGTCTATTTTACATTTGTTTTCATTTCTATTTCAATTCTCCATTGATTGTGCTAGGAAGAGCCGTTGGTCATAACAAGTATTTTGTGATATTTTGTGAAAGGGCTGTTAGTTTTATAGTTAATTAGGGTCTAAGTAGTAGAAGATGCAGTTGATTTATTTGGGTTGTAGACTAACCCAAAACTAATTTGACCGTCTGAAATTTTACCAATGTGCTCTTGTAAAGTAGTTAAAAGACATTGTATCCTAACGTCGTTTTGAAACTTAACTGGGTGGTTCAAATTAACTCCACCCCGATGGAAAACTTTCCAAATCATAACTCATCTAATGAATTTCAAAATATTCTGACCTTCAAGTTATCGAAGAAGATAACTAATACAATCTATAAAACTAAAGTTCTCAAGTTCTTATTTTAGAGAACCCAAATCATTTATTTGGAACACCATTATTAAGTACCGTTATTCTTTAGAGAATCATCACCCTCGCGATGCAATTCTTATGTTTTGTGATTTCTTCATGAATCAGCAATAAGCCCAAATAATGACTTGATGTGAATAGCTTGTATTCTAAATGCTAACTGTGATATTGTCTTCGGTTTAAGTGTTTGATTGGGTGATTTCCCGGAATTCTTAAATTCGTCGGTATGTCAATTGTGGAGAAATTTAAATTTCCCACAAGTTGTTCGACGAAATGCCAGAGAAGGATTCATTATCTGGACTATTCTGGCGGTTATAGCAGTACGAGTTCATTTTGTCTATCATCGATGCTTGGGTTGGTTGTATTTCTATTGTTTCTCTATTAGGTCTAACCATAGCTAATAAGTCTTATGTTTTCTCACATTCTCCATGGTCTAGCTAGGATAAGTACCGGGATTTATTCTTGTCCTTCTAACAGTACTACTTCTTCATCGATAGCTAATGAAAGTCATTGTTGGCGCAATGCGAAAGAGTGATGGGTTAATGGAAATGAATTTAGGAAAAGAGGTTGGTCTAAGAAAAGTGAGGCTTATATTAATTTGGAAATGAAAATATTACAAGTGAAATTGGTGTAGCAACTTTGGCTTACACTTTCTATTTTACAAGAGACTCTTTAGCTCTTTATACTAACTCTCACTCTTACTACTTGCTTTGCTCACTTGGTTTTTGGATTGAGATTTTGGATGATCAAAATGATCCCATCGGGCGCCTATTTATAGGCTTTGTCCACCGACTATATATTTTTCTAGATAGTTCTTTTAATCTCTATCTAGATCTTTCTTTACACTCACCATTGACCGACTGAATAGGAAGAATCCAGAGAGTGAATTCTCTTGAAAATGCACGACTAGTCTATCCATGTATGGACTTGTACTCTTTTTATCTTAGTAGTTAAGAAAATAAGAAGAGTCTAGATATCTCTAGACTGGGCCCATGCATGGAGATAAGCCCATGGGAGTTTATCACATTAGTTGGCTAATCTAGATAATTCTAGATCCATCACAAATTATCAAGTATTTCTAACACCCCCTCTTAATTTTTGATGTTAAGCTTTCCTCTAAAATGATTGAATTTATCCACCGTGACTGCTTTTGTGAAGATATCTGCATTTTGTTCATTTGTTGGACAGAATTGGAGCTCAATTTCTTTGTTTTCGACCAACTCTCTGATGAAGTGGTGTCGTAGCTCTATGTGCTTCGTCCTTCCGTGGAAGACTGGATTTTTTGTCATTGCAATTGTAGACATATTGTCATATTAGATAGTTGTCGGCTGCTTTTGCCTTTGTTGTAGGTCGGTCATTATTCTTCTCAACCATACTGCTTCACATGCTGCACTTGTTGCTGCTATGTACTCTGCTTCGGCTGACGATAGTACCACCGTACTTTGTTTCTTAGAACTCCAAGAGATAACTTTTGTTCCCATACAGAAAACATAGCCTGATTTGCTCTTTCGGTCTTCAATAGAACTTGCCCAATCGCTATATGTGAAGCCAAATAAATCATTATCTTATTATTTTGTATACTTGATCCCAAAATTCTTTGTTCCCTTTATATATCGAAGAATTCTCTTTGCGGCTGCATGGTGTAACTTGCTTGGCTCGCTCATAAACCGAGAAACAATGATGACTGCATTGACGATGTCAGGCCTTGTATTTGTTAAGTAGATCAGTGAGCCGACTAGACTTCTGAATAAGGTTGGATCGACCTTTGTTGCTCCATCATTTTTTACCAATATTTCATTGGTACCCATTGGAGTTGAAATTGGTTTGCAATCCATCATGTTGAACCTTTTCAGTAAGTCTTCTGCATATTTTTCTGGGCAAATGAATATTTCTTCTGGAGATTGTTTTACTTGAATCCCAAGAAAATATCGCATAAGTCCTAAGTCTGTCATCTCATATTCTTTCATCATCTCCTTCTTAAATTTTTCTGCCATTTCTTGTTTTGTGCTGGCGTAAATTAAATCATCAACGTAGAGACAGACGATTAGAAAATCCGTACCTTTTTTTCTTATATAGAGGGATGGCTCACTTGGACTTTTTTCAAATCCATTATCTCGGAAATACATGTCGATTTTGATGTTCCATGCACGCGGTGCTTGCTTGAGACCATATAGTGCTTTGCGGAGACGATAAACCATTTTTTCTTTTCCTTTTCTGGCATATCATTGAGGTTGTTCAACATACACCTCTTCTTCAAGTTCTCCGTTTAGGAACTCCGACATTACGTCCAATTGGTAGACCTTCATTTTGAGTTGAGCTGCCAAAGCTAACACTATCCGGATTGTTTCCATGCGAGCGACTGGGGCGAATGTCTCGTTGTAGTCAATTCCTTGCTGGGACTATCCTTTTGCAACTAGCCTTGCCTTGTTCTTTTGAATTAACCCATCTTCATTATATTTTGTCTTGTAGACCCATTTCAGACCAATTATTTCTTTGTCAATTGGCTGATTAACAAGCTCTCATGTCTTATTTTTCTCGATTACTCGACTTTCTTCATCCATGGCATGTCTCTATTTTTCCTCTTTTGCCGCTTCCTCATATTTTTGAGGTTCTAGTGCTATAAATGCACAATTAGATGTATTATAAATATCTACTAGGGAACGCACCCTTCTAGGTGTGGCACTTGCTTCTGATGAACTTGGGCTTTGTTGTGTTGGACTTGGAGATCTCGGGCTAGCTGGTGGAGTACTTTCTTCATGGCGTGGCGGATCTGGCTCGTCTTCAATGAGTAGTGGCAACTCGTGGTTGTCTGGTTCATCATTCAAATCCCATTATTTGAATTCATCAAAGATAACATCTCTTGAAATTACCAGTTCCTTTGTGTCTGGATTTATAAGTCTGCATGCTTTAGACTCTTCACTGTATCCTATGAATATTAACTTTTATCCTTTTTCATCGAACTTTTCTCTATGTTGGGATGGAATATGTGAGTATGCTACACAACCAAAAATTCTGAAAGAAGTTACCTCGGGCTTTTTCTTATACCAAGCTTCATATGGAGTTTTGTTGAGAACTGCTTTTGTTGGCGAACGATTAAGGATGTAAACTGCTGTGTTGACTGCTTCATCCCAGTAAGTTTTGGTTAGCTTCCTTGCTTTTAGCATGCTGCGAGCCATTTCTACGATCGTACGATTTTTCCTTTCCGCAACGCCGTTTTTCTGTGGAGTGTATCGAATGGTAAGCTCCTTCTTAATTCCATTTTATTTGCAGTAGTTGATAAATTTATTTGAAGTAAATTCTCCACCACGGTCTTTACGGAAAACCTTCAATTGATGGCCACTTTGCTTCTATGCCAATGCCTTGAACTCTAGGAATTTAGTGAATGCCTCAGACTTTTGTTCGAGAATATACACCCACATCATCCTGGTATAATCATCCACGAATAAGAGAAAATATCTCATGTTGTTGAGTGAGGCTGTTCTTGTCGGACCGCAGATATCAGCGTGCACTAATTTTAGGGGCATTCTTGCTCTCCACGATTTTTTTGTGAATGGAAGTCTATGAAACTTCTCAAGAATACAACCTTCACATACTTTATCTCCACCGTTGATATTAGGAAGACCAATTACCATGTTCTTTGATTTTAGAACCTTCAAGGATCTGTAGTTGAGATGCCCGTATCTCAAATGCCATAACTTGCATTCATGGATATGATCGGTACTCATTGCACAATTTCCAATTGATGGCATAGATAGGGGAAAGACAAAACTTTCTGTCATTTTTACCTTTGCCACCAATTGCTTATTAATTTTATCATAAATTGTGCATTCTCCGTCTTCAAAATGTATTGAGTACCCTTTTCATATGAGTTGTCCAACACTTAATAAATTTTGAGCTAGGACAGGAACATAAAGAACATCAGATATGTATCGAGTTTTACCTGACCTTGTACGTACGGATATGACTCCTCTTCCTTCAACATTCTTATACTTTCCATCTCGGAGTTTGACTGGTGAAATCTCTTGCTCCTCCAACTTCACTAAATATTCGTTATTTCCTGTCATATGGCTACTGCGTCCACTGTCGACGTACCATATACCTTGCGCATCTTGTTGCGAGGTGAGGCAGGAATAAAATACTT
The DNA here is from genome assembly GCA_023529315.1 of Papaver bracteatum. Classification (NCBI taxonomy): domain Eukaryota; kingdom Viridiplantae; phylum Streptophyta; class Magnoliopsida; order Ranunculales; family Papaveraceae; genus Papaver; species Papaver bracteatum. Next base: position 1,361,058 of record JAJJWX010005243.1, read on the forward strand.
GATTTTGAGAATCTTTTTTCTCGGAATAGTTGGCTTCATTATTTTTAAACCAACAATCCTTTTACATGTGATTTAATTTATCACACTTTGTGCACTTGTACTTGCAATTTTCAGTTGGATGGCCAAACTTTTTGCAAACATTGCATCGGAGATTTGAGGAGTAATGTTTCCCGTACCTTTGATTGTTTTTTCTATAACCTCCTTTTCCTCTTCCACGTCCGCGGTATAAATTTTTGGGCCCTTGATTTGATGTCGACCCTTTCTCGTATTGCGAGTTTGATGATGATCCCCCTCTGGAGCTTTCTTTACTGGATTCCGTATTTTTCTTTTCACTGAAATTTATTTCTGATTGGAACGCCTGCTCCAACGGTTTCTCCGCGAACCTATTTATTCTTTTTTCATGCACCTCTAATGAGCCAATTTGTTCATGTACCGAGAGAGTCGATAAATTTTTTGACTCCTCAATGGCAGCGACAATATGATCGAATTTAAATGGTAAGCTTCTTAAAATCTTTTCTACAACTCTTTTGTTTTCTATGGTATCTCCATAACTACTGATTTGATTTACTATTCCAGTAACTCTTGAAAAGAAGTTCTGGATAGTTTCATTTTCTTTCATGAGTAAATTATCAAAATCTCGCCGTAAATTTTTTAGTTTAATGGAGATTACCTTTTCTGATCCTTGGAATGCTACTTTGAGAATATTCCAGGCCTCCTTCGAAGTTTTTGCAACCGAAATTCGAGGAAAAATAGCTTTGGTTTCTCCTTGTTGTAGAAACAGTAATTCTTTAGCATCTTTCTTCTTATTTTCCTTATACTCCTTTTTATCTTCATCCGTCCATGATGATAGAATTGCTGCCGACTCGGGTACCTTATAACCATCTTCTACAAAATCCCATAGGTCTTGTGAAATGAACAACGTCTTCATTTGTAAACTCCAATAATCATAACTCTCACCATCAAAAATTGGAATTAGACTTTGAGCATAATTAAAACCTTGGTTAATTGCCATGGGTGGATTTTTAAGATTACTGGGTTAGGTTGGCTCTGATACCAAATTTGTTGGCGCAATGCGAAAGAGTGATGTGTTAGTGGAAATGAATTTAGGAAAAGCGGTTGGTTTAAGAAAAGTGAGGCTTATATTACTTTTGAAATGAAAATATTACAAGGGAAATTGGTGTAGCAACTTTGGCTTACACTCTCTATTTTACAAGAGACTCTTTAGATCTTTCTACTAACTCTCACTCTTACTACTTGCTTTGCTCACTTGGTTTTTGGATTGAGGTTTTGGATAATCAAAATGATCCCATCGGGCGCCTATTTATAGGCTTTGTCCACCGACCATATATTTTTCTAGATAGTTCTTTTAATCTCTATCTATATCTTTCTTTACACTCACCATTGACCGACTGAATAGGAAGAATCCAGAGAGTGAATTCTCTGGAAAATGCACGACTAGTCTAGCCATGTATGGACTTGCACTCTTTTTATCTTAGTAGTTAAGAAAATAAGAAGAGTCTAGATATCTCTAGACTGGGCCCATGCATGGAGATAAGCCCATGGGAGTTTATCACATTAGTTGGCTAATCTAGATAATTCTAGATCCATCACAAATTATCAAGTATTTCTAACAGTCATGACTTGTGACCATCGTTTCTTATTAACCAATATATATAGCAGCCGTTAATTTCATGGGTTTGAATGTAATGAATGATTAGATGGGAAAGAGTATTTAGGTGATTATTTAAGGGGGGAAATAGAAATCCAGTTGACAATATACATTAACAGTCAACATATGGTCAGGGTGTTTGCAAAATTTAAAAAATCAGCTAACTGCTTTCTAACCGTCTTGGGTTAGTCTACGACTCTAATGGATCAACTACATCTTCTACGACCCAGACCCTAATTAGGCATAAAACTCATTGACCCTTTTACAAAATATCTCTAACCAATACCAATTTAGCATAAACAAAATTAATGTCAGACATTTATAATCTTCAAGGTTGATTCTTTTCTTTCTTCTGTTTTTCTTATTTTGCTTTTCTTTGATCAACAAGACCTAATATACAATGCTTCAAACAAAAAAGACCTAATATACACACTGTCTAATTATCTACAGTGCATAAAATAGCAACATTGGGGCACTTACATGCTGCGGAAATGATGTCATCAATGAAAACTTCTTGTACATGCACGTTACATTACTTGTTATTGTTGATTCTAATAAACAACTACGCACGGGACACATCAGCTTTGAGCAATCTGGAAGACGGTGTACAATTGTATGTACAAGATAACCATGTAAGTAAATTGTAGTTTTCGTGTTTTATTTTCTATAGATTCTATTAGCATGCAGTTTGTTGAAGTTCCGGTTTCTAGCTCATTCAAGGGTTCTTTGTTGTTGTTTTTTGAAGGTGGTGATGGATAATGGGTTAGTTCTTGTGAATATATCCAATCCTTCTGGATTAGTCACTGGAGTTCAGTACAATGGTATCGATAACTTGCTAGAAATACTCAATGAAGAACAGAATAGAGGGTACATATTTGTTCTCTAGCTACCCTTATTGGTCAAATATAATACCTACTTCTCGCTTTGAGTTTGACCTTGAGTTTTTTTTTTTGCTTGGACTGATTGATGGATGTATGGGTACTGGGATCTGTATTGGACCCAAAGGGGAAACAAAGGATCACAATTTGTGTAAGTTAAAAGAAAACGATTTTAGTGACATTGTCAAAGGAGCAAAAGTAGTAAAACATTTGAATTTATGAAATTAAATGAGTTTTGCAGGATTGAAGGAACTAGTTTTAAGGTAATAGTTCAAAATGAAACTCAAGTTGAAATTTCATTCACAAGAACATGGAATTCCTCGGCTTCCTCATCGTCGTCGAATCCATCAAACTCAAACAGTACAGATGGTCTTCCCCTCAACTTTGATATAAGGTATTAACCGATCGATCATACTTTTTTTTTTATGCTCAATACCAGTGGAAATAAATGGAATATCGGTGGTTAAATAACTTTGTACAACTTGCAGATATGTAATGTTAAAAGGTTCGTCAGGATTCTATACATATGGCATCTATGATCACCTAAATGGATGGCCAGATTTCAATCTCAATAGAACTAGGGTCGCCTTCAAGCTTCGGAAAGACAAGTAAGAAAACTAGATAGCATGCTCGTATTGATATTTGACAACAGCGTATAGATAGAATCGCAGGATGGACAAATCCAAATTCCTAACTTCGCTTGTAGGAATTACTGTTTAGTCCACTTTTTCATGACCCAGTTAATGGCTAGTCCACCCATTGAAAACATTTACTCTCTAGTCCAAAAACTTCCTGGAGATTAAAAAGTGTATTTTCAAATGCCTAAAACACCCTTCCAAGTCTAATTAGTATCAACACATGTAAATGTTACTAGTAGTATGTTACTACATACTAGTAATATCAATACGGTGACACTACATATTAATATGTAATATACTAGTTGTAACAAAAATATCTTATTGTTACCCGTAAATTAGGTAACTACTTTACTATACTAGTATACTATACTTGTATAGTATACTAGTAGTATGTAGTATGTAGTATAGTATACTAGTAGTAACTAGTATAGTATGACTGGTCCGCATAGTGACGCATAATCATGGCGCGTCACGGAAATGGTAGCCTGGCAGATGGAGCTGCATGTCCGACGATGTAGCGCCAAAATGGCTGAGACAAGAAAGGTTACTTAGCATTGACAACATTATGCGATAGTGTTGTGTATCCTTATTCAGAGTTATCCCAGCTCAAGGAAGGAATAAAGGATGAGATGCAAAGTCATGGAATGACTTTGGCATGGTTCTAAGTTGTGGCCAAGACTTAGACTATGCATATGCATCAATGGTGAGGCCAAACACGCCATTGGTAATAGTTGCTCGATAAAATATATGCAAGGGATGCATATGAAGCATGGATATGGAACTAATCAAGTCAAGACTCAGTTTTCATAATACTTGAATGATGGCATTCAAATGAGAAGTGTACAATGCAAGCTATAATAGCGCATCAGAGGCCATAATAGCAGTAATTGGTGAAAGTGCAAGCTGAGTTGCAAGTGGCGTTGTTGCGGGACTTGAGTTCAAGCGTGCTGAAGCGTGCGAGCAAGTTAGAGATGGTTATAAAGTTATTTATAACCGAGTTTGGCATTACCCTAACCGTTGAAGACAGGTGTGGCGTCATTAAGCAAGCCAACACTAAAGATGGCAGTTAAAAAGTGGAACTGGCGGTTAGGGGAACTGCCCATGGACATATGGCTGTTCATGGGGCGTGCAACAAAGTTGCATACGGATTGTCCCTGGTTCTTTGCATTATAAATAGCCAGAGAACCCTTGTAAACTAGTTGTTCAATAGTTCGAGTGTTGAGGAACCATTTAGGCAGTAGAGAGTGATTGTTGCATAGGCTTAGAGAATAAGCTTGAAAAGTCCATTGGTTGGACGTTTTTGTATCTTCCCCTTAAGCTAATAAAAGTGAGTTTGTTGGCTTATACGTTTGGCTTTGGTTTCCTGTTGATTTGTTATACTCCCCCAATTTTGTGAAGCATAAACATGGCAAGAACCTCTTTGTAATATGGGCTACATTGTTTGGTAGAGAAAATCTAAGTTAGTCTTCCGTTGCATACTCTTGGTAGAGTTGGATGATTGTATTTGTACAATATTATAAGGCTGAAATACATTGGGTGATAAGATATTACTGAACCACTATATTTCCGGGTTATAACTTCGCGAAAAATTGCTTGGAGCATTTGAAGGTGTGACAGTACGGGTAGCAGAGCATGGTTTGCTCTGTTTTGGCTTTGTGTTTGGAATATTTTCTCTTTTTTGCTCGAGTTTAGTTGCTGAAATTGTTAGATCGTAATGGCTGGTAAGAAGAGTTCGTTGGATGCCTTAACTGATAGGGTAGCGGACTTGGAAGACAGGATTGGTGAAGAGGTGCGCCATCCTAGTGATGCTAATTATGATGTTACGATGATGGATCGCATTCAAGCATTAGACCAATATTTTGCTGATATGCTTGTGGCAAGCCAGAATGCAACTATGAAGCATGGTGATTTGGAAGGCCAAATCAATGCTGTTAAGACCATGTTCACAGGAGCCTTGAAAGAACTAACTGATGAGATCATTGTTTTGAGGCGAATGGTGGGTGTGATTGGAACAGATCAAGATACTGTAGGTGGTAGTGGCAGTGACTTTACGAAGATTAAAGTCCCAGAAACGAAGACTTTTTCTGGCGCAAGAGATGCGAAGGCATTGGAGAATTTCATGTGGGACATGGACCAATACTTCAAGGCCGCCAGAACCCCAGAAGAACAAAAGGTTACTCTCGTTAGCATGTACCTGGAGGGTGATGCGAAATTATGGTGGAGAACTAGAAGTGATGATGATCTTACTGCTGGTCGTCCAGGCATCGTGACATGGAATGTCATGAAATAAGAATTGAAGGGTCAATTCTTACCAAGCAATGCTTCTTGGCTAGCCAGAGAGATCTTACGTAAGTTGAAGCATACCGGTACACCACGGGAATACGTGAAAGAGTTCTCGTCTCTGATGCTGGACATTCGCAACATGTTGGAGGAAGACAAGTTGTTTAATTTCATATATGGTTTGCAGCCGTGGGCTCAGGATGAAGTGAGAAGGTAGGGTGCCAAAGACCTACCTTCATCCATTGCAATCGTGGACAACCTTGCCGATTATAGACCAGTCAATACCTCAACTGATGCTAGTAGGAAGGGCAAGGATAATAAAAACCAGAAGTGTAAGGACAAGGATAAGAAAAGTTCTGAAGCTAAGGAGAGAATCTATCAAAGGGATGATATTTTGGCTTCAAGGAACAACAAGGAAGGTGGTTGTTTCTTATGTAAGGGTCCTCACCTTGCGCGTGATTGTCCAAAGAAAGAAAAATTGTCCGCAATCGTCACTGAGTGTAGTGGTGACAAAGAAGAAGCTGATCAAGTAGAGCATGTTAATCCTATTCAACTATGCAACATAGTAGCACAAACGGCAGCAGTACAACATGGGCTGATGGGTGCTGTCCTGGTTTATGTGAAAGTTGGCATACACAACCATCGTCTCTGGGGCATGGCAGACACGGGTGCGTCACATACTGTGATGAGTTTGTCGATGGCAGAGTACTTGGGTTTGGAAGTATATCAAGCTGATCACTGCATGAAGACAGTGAATGATATAGCTAAGCCAATCAAGGGGATGGCAGTGGCGAATGTTGAAGTTGGAGCATGGCGTGGCCAGATTAGCATAATGGTGATGCATCTCAATGATTTCGAGAAGATCCTTGGTAACAACGTTTTCAAAGAAGAAGAGGCAACAATGATGCCTCACCTTGGCGGGATTTTCATACAAAGTCCCAGTGCACCTTGTTTCGTGAAGGGTGTAGGGAAAATTAGTCCGGTTGACATGAAATGCGACAAATATAAGGCAAGTGAGTTTGCACCAGTTCGCTCGTTCGAAGAAAGCTTAGCTGAAATTCATATGGAATTTGGATATCCTATGGATCTTAGCATCCCTTGTTTGCCGTGATTAGCACATGTATGAGGCAGGGGCATTGGATTTCTGTTTGCAAGTGCCTGAACCTACAAGGTTGCTGAAGTATGGAGACTTTGGCATATTATCTGTTTGATGTTTCTGCTTTCAAGTTAATTTGGGTGTTTCTGATCTTATGGTCTTAAAAAGACAACACACTTTAGTTGGTGTATTTGCTTTGGTAATGTAATTTTCTTTCGGTAAGGCCGAGTGTTGGCTAGTGGTGTAAAAGGGAAGGAGTCCCTAAGTTTCTTATGTAAGGCTAGTGTAATGAATGAAGGTGGTGTTTAATAAAAAACCTTGTCTCTTTTTGCTTAATGTAAAACTAGTTCATTGGGGAAGCACTACAAGTATACTTATCCAAAGTATACAATAACAAACGCTGAAATCAAAACCAAGCAAAGGAGAAGAGTTGGTGGCATAGGCGAGTTTGCTGTTGGGAGAAGTTACATAGAAGTGTGACAGTATTTGGCAACGATAGCATGGAGTAACGCAGCAAGAATGAAGATGTAAGTCCATCAAGCATATGAGTTAAGCGTAACTCATAGGTAGGAAAAACATGATGATGTTTTTCCGCTAAATTAAAGCGTAGCAGTTTGAAGGAACAAGTGAGGCCTTGTTAGTTTCAAAGGCACGTGAAGAGGAACCTTGGATCGGTGGGAGAGTCGGTATAATGTTAGGGGTATCCTAAGTCATGGATAATGTCATGCATTTCAGTCGAGTTTGCAGAGGAGTATTGCAACATGATTGAAGAAACACTTAGTTTACAGTAAGGCCTGTTGAATTGCAAGAGTGCAATGTCAGTCGGAATTGAAGGCAAGTAAGCTAAGTTATACATATCACCCATATATGTTGGCTATTTGAAGTGTACACTTAGGCACGGAATTGCTTGGAAGAAAATTTGTGTGCTGATGCAAGGGGCAGAGAAACAAATTGCAAATGGCATTTGGGTGTTGAGATGTGAATGAAATAGAGATTGAAGCATAGTCAACGATGCGACAAAGAAGCTAGAATTTACAAGCTCAATTGCAAGGCAAACAAACTAAGTGGAGGCGTAAAGTACTAGGCAGAAAAGGTTTGGAAAAGTTAAAGGCCAAACAAAGTTGCTGATTCTGAGAGTGGCTCAGATGCGTACAATGCCAAGGAAAGTTCAGTAGAGACTGAACTGATGTTGCGTTCAACGAGGACGTTGAATAGATTGGGTGGGGGAGGTCTATGACCGGTCCGCATAGTGACGCATAATCATGGCGCGTCACGGAAATGGTAGCCTGGCAGATGGAGCTGCATGTCCGACGATGTAGCGCCAAAATGGCTGAGACAAGAAAGGTTACTTAGCATTGACAACATTATGCGATAGTGTTGTGTATCCTTATTCAGAGTTATCCCAGCTCAAGGAAGGAATAAAGGATGATATGAAAAGTCATGGAATGACTTTGGCATGGTTCTAAGTTGTGGCCAAGACTTAGACTATGCATCAATGGTGAGGCCAAACACGCCATTGGTGATAGTTGCTCGATAAAAGATATGCAAGGGATGCATATGAAGCATGGAGATGGAACTAATCAAGTCAAGACTCAGGTGGCATAATACTTGAATGATGGCATTCAAATGAGAAGTGTACAATGCAAGCTATAATAGCGCATTCGAGGCCATAATAGCAGTAATTGGTGAAAGTGCAAGCTGAGTTGCAAGTGGCGTTGTTGCAGGACTTGAGTTCAAGCGTGCTAAAGCGTGCGAGCAAGTTAGAGACGGTTATAAAGTGCTTTGTAACCGAGTTTGGAATTACCCTAACCGTTGAAGACAGGTGTGGAGTCATTAAGCAAGCCAACACTAAAGCTGGCAGTTAAAAAGTGGAACAGGCGGTTAGGGGAACTTCCCATGGACAGATGGTTGTTCATGGGGCGTGCAACAGAGTTGCATACAGATTGGCCCTGGTTCTTGGCATTATAAATAACCAGAGAACCCTTGTAAACTAGTTGTTCAATAGTTCGAGTGTTGAGGAACCATTTAGGCAGTAGAGAGTGATTGCTGCATAGGCTTAGAGAATAAGCTTGAAAATTCCATTGGTTGGACGTTTTTGTATCTTCCCCTTAAGCTAATAAAAGTGAGTTTGTTGGCTTATAATTTTGGCTTTTGTTTCCTGTTGATTTGTTATACTCCCCCAATTCTGTGAAGCATAAACATGGCAAGAACCTCTTTGTAATATGGGCTACATTGTTTGGTAGAGAAAATCTAAGTTAGTCTTCCGTTGCATACTCTTGGTAGAGTTGGCTGATTGTATTAGTACAATCTTATAAGGCTGAAATACATTGGGTGATAAGAGATCACTGAACCGCTGTATTGTCGGGTTATAACTTCACGAAAAATTGCTTGGAGCATTTGAAGGTGTGACATATAGTATACTAGTAGTAACTAGTACTAGTAGTAACACATGTAGTATCAATACATAACAATTTTTGATATGTAGTATCAATACATAACATACTACATATCAATATGCAGTATTAATATATAACATACTACATATCAATATGTAGTATCAATATATAACATAGTATCAATATATAACGTACGACATATCAAACATACTACATATCAATATGTAGTGTCAATATATAACGTACTACATACCAATAAGTTGTATCAATATATAACATACTACATATCAATATGTAGTGTCAATATATAACGTACTACATATCAATATGTAGTAGTATCAATACATAACATATTACTATTAGTACTAGTTACTACTAGTATACTACATACTAGTTACTACTAGTATACTAGTTACTACTAGTATACTACATACTACTAGTATACTAGTATATTACTACATACTACATACTACATACTAGTTACTACTAGTATACTACAAACTACGTACTACTAGTATACTAGTTACTACTAGTATACTACATACTAGTTACTAGTAGTATACTACATACTACATACTACTACATACTAGTTACTACTAGTATACTTAAAAGGAATGAAGGATATATTTATTTCTTTAATTATACTACTAGTATTGGGTCACGTTAAAAATGGATTTTGTGAATATAAAGAATTCAAGGGTGTATTAGAGAGTTCATTGAAAAAAAATTACTGGACACAATTTTAATAACCCTAACATATAAAATTTCGTATATTAATACATACTACTAGAGTAGAGTAAAATTACTCTAATAACCCTAACATATAAAATTTCGTATATTACTCTAGTAGTATGTATTAATATACGAAATTTTATATGTTAGGGTTATTAGAGTAATTTTACTCTTTTCAAAAAAAAATTGGACTAACTAGTAAATGTGTTTTCCTGCTGGACTAGCCAGTAAACCGGGTCGGGTTTACTGGACTAAACAGCAAATCCCTCGCTTTGCTTTTGTTGTGTCGCCGTGGGGATATGCAAATTATAAAGGTTTCAGTATGCAGCTATAAGTAAGATACGGCAAAGACGAATGCCACTTCCAGAGGATCGTGAACCCCCAAGAGGCAAATTACTACAATTCAAAGAAGCCTCTCTACTTGTAGACCCTGTTGAGCCAGAACTAAAAGGCCAAGTACTTATAAAATCATCGACTTGCTTGAATTACCCTATTTCGGTTTGTAATAATGACGTTGTTATTCAAAGTTTCAAGGTTGCACTATATTCTGTTATGTGCAGGTGGATGACAAGTACATGTATGCAAAAAATAACGAAGACATAAAGGTTCACGGGTGGGTTAGCTCTGATCCTCTAGTAGGTTTCTGGCATATAACAGCGAGCGATGAATATCGAGGTGGTGGTCCTCTAAAGCAGGACCTCACCTCACATGTTGGTCCTACATCTCTCACTGTAAGTTCTAAGCTAGCTTCCATCTGCAATCTACCTATATAGACCCTGTTCCAATGCCAATCTTAGACTAGAATCAAGAGTTGATTGCATTACCTACTCCTCGTCACTCAGGTGTTTTTCAGTTCCCACTATATGGGCCAGGATAAGATACCCATGTTTGGAAATGGAGAACCCTGGAAAAAAGTGTATGGTCCGGTGTTCTTATACCTTAATACAGATCCACATTGTACAAATGAAAGTGCATTGTGGGACAAAGCCAAGGAACAGGTTTAGCTTTCTTATGGGATTTACAACAGAACTGATCTTGGTTAAGATTTCTCTCTGTCCAACTCAATCTGGAAATAAAAATTTATACTCTTTTCTTTTCGTTTTAGCTCCAACAAGAAGCCCAGAAATGGCCGTATAATTTCGTAGCTTCCACCGACTATCCTAAATCTGATCAAAGAGGCACAGTCAATGGAAAACTACTTGTCCGTGACAGGTATTTGATTTTTTTAGTCAAAAATACAGTAGAGAATGTGTCTGAAATTATACGCATAAAGAATATGCTGGCAATTAGTATAAAAATTACTATAAGATCGATTCATTGTTTCTTCTATATAGTTTTCAGGTTTGTAAGCAAGAAAGATATACCTGCAGTAGATGCATACGTTGGGTTAGCTTTACCAGGAGAAGTTGGGTCCTGGCAAACGGAGTGCAAGGTCTTATACCCATCAATTAGTTTATACCGATGCATTTTTATGTACTTCTCCTTTAAAATATGAATGTCTGATTTGAATTTTTAACCCAAAGAAACTGATCTTCTTTCTGTTGTTCAGGGTTACCAATTTTGGACTAGAGCTGGTCCTGATGGTTCATTCACAATTAAGAACGTACATTCTGGAGAATACAATTTATATGCATGGGTTCCTGGTTTCATAGGAGATTACAAGTATGACAATCTCATTACAGTTCAAGCAGGTATATATGTAACAAATTCTCTTCATGGAATTGCTTTAGTTCTGCGCTGGTTTACTAATTCATCAATTCGTTATTATAACAGGTGATTTCATTGAAGTGGATGATGACCTTGTTTTTGAGCCTCCTAGAAATGGTACTACATTGTGGGAGATAGGTATTCCTGACAGAACCGCAGCTGAGTTTTTCATCCCAGATGTTGACCCTAAATATGTTAATCCACTATACTTGACCCAAGATAGGTTAGGATGGTTCTTTCTCTTAGATAATACAAAGATATGACCAAATTAGACAGGTTTAGACAGTATGGATTGTGGGAGCAGTACAGTGTTTTATATCCAAGAACAGACCTTGTTTACACAGTAAACAGCAGCACTTACCAGAAAGATTGGTTCTACGCGCAAGTTAATCGGTAGGGGTTCTTGTATCTTTTACCGCACTAAATGAGTCTTAGCCAGTCCATGATTTACATTACACCTCATGTGTTTGAGACAATACTAGAGGTAAAACAAAATTTACTTGTCTAATAGGAAGTTGGGAGATGATAAGTACAACTCAACAACATGGCAGATAAAGTTCAACCTAGATAGTGTTGATCAGGGCACGATTTATAAGTTGCGTGTGGCACTAGCATCCACACATGCAGCAGAATTGCAGGTATATCCCAACTATTTATTTATTCATTTTGAAAATTATATGCCAACTATTTATCATTCAAGTTTGTTCTTCTCTCTTTCTAGCTAGTTTCAACTTCTTGACTGGTTGGCTAATAATTGTCTTTTCATTTTTTTCTTTGTTTAGATTCGACTCAACGATTTGAATACAGAAATTCCCCATTTCACAACTGGAGGAATGTACAAGGATAATGCCATTGCAAGATATGGTATTCATGGCCTGTATCTGTTGTTTAATGTTGATGTAAAGGGTGATTTGCTCAAAGATGGCGAAAATACCATTTTTCTTTCACAAGTCAGAGGTCAAGGTCCTTTTAATGGTATAATGTATGACTATATACGTCTCGTCTCGAAGCACCAGCATACGATGAAAGAACAAATGCGGAAGCAAGGCTATATAGGGAACCCACTAATTATTCAACTGCTAACCTAATTAATTCTCCCATGTAGTTGGTAATTAACTTGGCATATATATGGTTTGTTGTATATTCTTTCTCTAAAGAGTAAGAAATACTCCCTCGGTAACTGGAAAGAAGCGGTATATTTTAGTCATATCAGCGATGAATGATTTATTGAATAAGAGTCATATATTCTTTCCCCAAAGAGGCACAAATGTATTTTAGTTATACCACGTATATGATGTTGGAATAATGGCTTTTGTTGCGCTTTTCCTTAGATTTTTGAAACTTCTTGGAGAGAGAAAATTAGGCACAGATCAAAAATAAATAAATATTACTATTGTTAAGCCCACAATTAATTTTTAGTTCCGTGACATCCATAATTATATGAAATTATTAAAAATGTCTGCATGAAGGATTATGCATCCGCATGACGGATTATGCATCAGGGGTATAATTGGTAACACAACTTGGATATAACATATCTAAAAATCCGCGCATTGGAATTTTACAAATTTTATATCGTTGGAAATCTTTTTAAGAGCGTTACGCAACGAGTACAAACAAGAATATCAAATTTTTGTTTTTCACCAAAAAACGGAGGTGATCATCCTTTTAGGCAAAATTTTCGAAAACTTGATACATAACCATTATGCAGCCACAAAAAAGATGCATAACACATTCTGCAGACGCACAATGAATTATGCAACCATTTTCTCCACTGCATAACAAATTATGCATTTGGATAACAATGTTATGCATCCATAAAAAGCTATGTAACCATTGTTTTGGTTGATTTTAGTGCGTACATAAAAAAATTGATGCATAATACAGTATGCATCCATATTTACAGATGCATATCAGGTTATGCATCTACTTTATCGATGCATAAAAGATTGTGCAACAATTTTCTCGATGCATAATGCATTATGCAGTCATATTTTCGGATGCCTAACATGTTATGCATCCATTTTCACGACTGCATAACATGTTATGTAGATATTATTGTAGGTGCATGACAAGTTATGCAGCCTTATTTTTTGTTGATTTCAATACTAAGAAAAATTATCTACATAACGTGTTATGCAAACGTTTTCTGGACTGTATAACAAGTTATGCAAAAAAAAAAAAAAAAAAAACTGTAGAAGGTGTTATGCAACCAATTTCGAGAATGCATAACAAGTTATGCAACAAATTTTGTAGATGCATAACATGTTATGCATCACTATTCACACCTCCATTTTCTTTTAAATGCACGTCACACGCACATCAAACCCATTTGCACATCCATCTCCTTTGCCTTGCCACTGCAGCATCCTTTTAGCTCCATTTTCTTCTAAATGCATAACCCGTTGAAACCAACATCAACACCACCATTCCTAACTCACTTCACTGATCCATTCATCAATCCATTTGTTCATAGCTCAATCATGATAGCAACCACCATTCCAAATGCAATATCTCATACATTGTAGTCTCTTTAATTGTGACACTCGAGTGTACATTCTTTTGTCAAATGAGTGAATGACAAATATTCTTGGCCTCTGTGACAAAAAAAGTTAACCAAACACGAGCTCCATGACAATTCACTCTTCATGCAACTCATAATATCTTGAAAACTCTACCCCAAGTCCAATAAACTCGTAACCATTCTCTGTTTCTTGTTTATGGTCTCCCAAAATTATTACTGTACGTTTAATGTATTGTTAGAAAAAATGTTTTTAAAAAATTTAATTAAAAATGCATGAACCATGTTTTGATCCCAAGACCTTATGCTCCCTAGATGTTTTTTCATGTGAATGAATAAAACATTAGTCCCATATAGACTAAAAAATTTAGAGTTTTAGACTTAAATAGCATTGGTTTAGCCTTAAGGGCATGGCCCTTTGGGTCTTTAGACCTTTGTGTATGGGGAAAGCCCTAGACTATGGCAAGGTTTCCTAAACCTTATTGAATTTCTTATTGCCTTTCCCGTTCGCGTGGTGCTTCTCACAGAAGCACGCACGCTCGCTCGGCTCGGCTCGGGCGCGGGCGAGGGCGTGGGCGTGGGCGTGGGCGTGGGTGTGGGTGTGGGTGTGGGTTTATCCGACCCTATCTTTTTACTGAAATTTACCACACGTTTCTCCCACACATGTAAAGAATTTTATTCTTTGCCTTCTCGGTTTTGGATATCCGATGACCTCGAGAAGCATCTTCCTTCACGCGTGTCACACGGTGCATTTGACACCTGTGCCTCGAAGAGAATCTCAAAATTTTGAACGCGTGTACCTTTGTGCTTTTCACTTCTGCTTTTACCCTAACTTTTGTAACGTTCGAGAAGAGGGTTTTACGGATCTTGTCGTGCATTGGATTCTTATCCGAACGTTTAGTTTTTCAACCTATAAATACGAGAGAAGAATTTCATTTTCAACTCATACCTTTCAGAACTCTTCTCTTCGAAATTCTTCTTCTTCTTTTATGCTTTCAGAAACAATTTATTTTTAAGTTTACGAAACATAAATTCAGTTCTTGTCCGAAACAAGTTGTAGTTTGAGAAACATAATTTTGTATAACTACTTCTTTGTTTACAGAATATTAGTTTGAAACTTTATTTACAGAAATTGTTTTACGAAACATAAATTAGTTTTTACATTTCTCGAAACTATTTGAGTTTCGATTTGTATTTTTGTTTTATTTCACTTTTTGCCAAGTTCTAAGGGTTCTCTCGTGTATGCTACACATAGAGGAGAACTAACGATAGTTGTATCTGGAGGTAATTTGTTAATTGCTATAGCATCTCGGAGGAGTAGCATGCAATATTACCTTTAGCTCACGTATCTCATACGTGCCTCTACTAAGTTTATTGAGTTATTTGTTACTACTATCGGTGTAATCTAAGTATTATTTCCCATTTGCATTCGATTATTGTAATTAATTCCAACAATCTAAAGGTAATATCGTGCCTTATTGTAATATTGTAATCTTTGTAATATTTGTTGTTATAAGAACATGGGAAAGAATATCGTAGAAAAACCACCAAAGTTCAAAGTGGTAAGGACTTTAAGAGATGGCAGTCTAAAATGCTATTCTTCCTAAACGACCAAAGGTTAGATGGATATGCTTTATAAAAACCCTCGAGAAAACTTCATCGCCGTGGTAATGAAGATAAATTGGACAGTGGAATAGGAAGAATTATTTGTGCAAGAATCATATTCTTAACTGTCTTGATGACTCCTTGTATGACTTCTATAATGCAAAAGAAGATTTTAATTCTTTTGATTTATGGGAAGCTCTAGAATAAAAATATCATGCTGAATTTCTTTGGAAGTAAGAAGTTCTTGATGGATAAGTTCTTAGAATACAACATGACTGACGAAAAGCCTGTGGTAGAACAGGTTCGTCGAACTTCAACTCCTCATCAACGAGATTCTTCTTTGAAGGCATGACTTTTGATGAAGCTCTACAAGTATCAATTTGTGATTGAAAAGCTTCCACCCTCATGGACCGAATACAAGAGGAGGCTGCGACACAAGACTCGTGAAATCACCATGGTGGAGCTTGGCAAAAAGATCCAGGTTGAGGAGCTTATGTGCAGCAAGGACAAGAGCATGATGCTGAGCAAAAACATGTCCAACAAAGCTCATGTTTTGGACGATAAATCTGCTTCAAAGAAAACTCTTGGAGAATCCAGCAAAATGGGTAATAGACGTAACAGACGTCGAAAACCCAGAGGTAACAATTTTAAGCCTAGAGGTGGTGTCACTAAGCACACCATCAAAGGCGACTGTTTTAATTGTGGTAAACCTGGACATATGGCTAAAGACTGTAAGGCCCCTAAAAGGATCAAATATGATCCAAAACAGAAAAATAAGGCAAACATAGTAGAGGACTCTGGATATTTCACTGGCATGGTATCTTAAGTCGACCTTGTCTCTAGTATGACTAATGTGAGAGACTGGTGGCTTGATTCTGGAGCCACCAAGCATGTCTCAGAATTGAAATGATTTCTCCTCCTATGCCATAGTAGGAGATGATGAGAAACTGTTCATGGGAAACTCTTCCACCACGAAAGTGGTGGGGAAAGGCAAGGTCGAACTGAAGCTAACATCAGGAAAAACTCTCGCATTGAATGACATATTCTACGTCTCAGACATATGCAAAAATCTTATCTCAGAAACCATCCTGCTAGGAAAAGGTTTTAAAATTGTTGCTGAGTCTAATACTGTTGTGATTTCTAAACATGGTGAATTCGTAAGAAAAGGTTATGTTACTGATAACATGATTAAGCTTAGTGTATCTGATTTGAAATTGAATGTTAATGCATCTTCTTCTTCTTATGTTTGTGACTCTTCACATGTTTGGCATGATAGACTTGGGCATGTAAATTTCAAATCTCTAGAAAGACTTGCTAATTTAGGTTGCATACCAAAAATAAACTTTGACAAAAAACAAAGATGTGAAATCTGTGTTGAATCTAAATATACAAGAAAACCATTTAATAAAAGTATTGAACGTAAAACAGTTCCTTTGGAACTAATACACTCGGATTTAGGAGACTTGAAATCAACACCAACAAGAGGTGGTAGAAAATGGTACATCACTTTTATAGATGATTACTCACGATACTGTCAGGTTCATCTTCTTAGAAGTAAAGATGAGGCCTTAGAGGCTTTCAAGTTTTATAAACTTGAAGTAGAAAACCAAAAAGGAGTTAAGATTAAAACTCTTAGGTCCTGGATCAGTGGCGGTGAGTATGTGATACCCATAGGAGAGTTTTGTAAAAATAATGGAATCATTCATGAAACCACCGCACCATATTCACCTCGAATCGAATGGTGTAGCCTAAAGAAAAAATAGAACACTCATAGATATGGTAAATGCTATGTTGACAAGTTCAGGGTTATCTTCGAACTTGTGGGGGGAAGCTATCCTATCGGGATGCTATATTTTGAACCGTATTCCATTTATAAAATCAGATAAAACTCCCTAAGAATTGTGGAACGGTAAACAACCTTCCTATGCATACTTTAAAGTGTGGGGGTGTTTGGCCAAGGTGGCCATTCCTCATCCCAAGAAAACTAAAATAGGTCCTAAAAAATGATTGTGTTTTCTTAGGGTATCCTGAGCATACAATCGCACACAGGTTTATGGTCATCAGCTCGACCATAATAACATTGGTCAGAATACCATATTGGAATCTAGAGATGCTGTGTTTTATGAACACATATTTCCTTTAAGGTCTGGACCTAGAAAAAGGGTCCATGATGACCTATCGGATGTTCCATCGACTAGTCAAACCCCAACTTTAGAGTATGAGACTGAACCAAGAAGAAGTAAGAGGGTTAGAACTGAAACAAGTTTTGGCCCAGATTTTTTGACTCTTACGGTAGAGTCTGAACCCCAAACCTACAAGGAAGCTATGACTTCTCCGAATCTCCTTTCGGGAAGAAGCTTCATTAAATGAATGGGAGTCCATTCAGCAAAACAAAACTTGGGAGCTTGTAGACTTGCCTCCTGGAAGTAAATCCATAGGTTGCAAATGGGTGTTCAAAAGGAAACTTAGAACATATGGAACTATAGATAAATATAAAGCTAGGTTGGTAGCTAAAGGCTATAGACAACAGGAAGGATTAGATTTCTTTGATACTTATTCACCAGTCTCTAGAATCACCTCGATTAGGATGTTGATTGCTATTGCTTCAATTTATGATTTGCATATACATCAGATGGATGTTAAAACTGCATTTTTATATGGTGAATTGAATGAAGAAATTTATATGGACCAACCTGAAGGCTTTATTGTAAAAGGTTGTGAAAACAAAGTATGCAAGTTGAAAAAATCTCTATATGGTTTAAAACAAGCACCTAAACAATGGCATGAAAAATTTGATCATGTTATGATAACTAATGGTTTCAAGGTGAATGAATCTGATAAATGTGTTTACATTAAATCTTTGGATGATTCTCATGTTATTGTGTGCCTATATGTTGATGATATGCTCATATTAGGCAGTAACCTTGATATTATTAATACCATTAAAAGCATGCTTAGAGATAATTTTGACATGAAAGACTTAGGCCCTACTGATGTAATCTTAGGGATGAAAATCGAAAGACGTATGATGGATATAGTCTTAGTCAATCTCATTATCTTTGAAACCGTATTAAAGAGATTTAATTATGAAAATGCTAAACCTGCATCTACTCCATTTGATCCCACTTGTAAATTGAAAAAGAACAAGGGTGAGGGTATTGATCAACTTGATTATTCTCGCATTATTGGTAGTCTTATGTATTTGATGAACTGTACAAGACCTGATATTGCTTACTCTGTGAGTAGATTAAGCGAGTATACTTGCAACCTGGGGATGGATCACTGGAATGCTCTCTTTAGAGTTCTACGTTACCCGAGAGGGACCTCAAACTATTGCTTAAGTTTTGGGAAGTATCCTGCTGTACTTTGGAAGGGTATTGTGATGCCAATCGGATATCGACTCAAAGAGTGCAAGTCTACTAGTGGGTACATCTTCTTACTTGGAGGTGCGTCTGTCTCATGGAAGTCTACCAAACAGACATGTATAGCTAAATCCACTATGGAGTCTGAATTTATAGCCTTGGAAAAAGCTGGAGAGGAAGCTAAATGGATACGATGTTTCCTGGGAGGAATTCCACTCTGGCCCAAGCCCGTGTCTTCAATCGCAATCCACTGTGACAGTAAAGCTTCTCTTGGTTGTGCAAAGAACAATGTATACAACGGGAAGTCTATACATATACGAAGAAGACACAAGACGGTGAAACAACTACTCTCTACTGGTATTATCTCGATAGACTTTGTAAAATCCAAAGATAATCTTGCAGATCCTTTGACGAAAGGCTTAACCAGAGAGGAAGTTAAATTTACATCGAGGGGGATGGGACTTAAGCTCATTGAATAAATCACCATGAAGGATACTCAACCTTGAGATTGGATTTCCAAGATCAAGGTTCAATGAGACAACTAATTTATGGTGATATTGGGAAAGCACTATCTATGTCCCTCCCTATGGTGTAACCGTGAGATAGTGCTGCCTGCAGAATTACAGGATGATCTTTTGCGATCTTAATGGGTACCATGGCTTTGATTAAAGCGGGGTGTGGCAGGACACTCTTTATGGACTCACCTTTGTGGATGTTGGAAGTGGGGCCGCTTCCTATGAGAATTTGAGCTGATTCTCTAGAGACATTCATTAAGTTCGGGATTTTAGCCCACGGCCAAAATGGGCACAACCGCAAGAGCTTGGAAGTTGTTTTCTTCGGTTGAGGCATCAAGTGTGGTCGTTATTTCGAATTGCATTCATTGTTGGCGGTTCAAGACATTGCGTTCACCGTATCAACAAGCAGTTCAGGTAACCTCTCACTAAGTTAAGGTTCAATCTTTGGGACACCTTAGCCTATTTTGTTGCTTTATGTTTTATCGTGTTTTATCGACATGTTTTATTATTCATGTGGGGGATTGTTAGAAAAAACGTTTTTAAAAAATTTAATTAAAAATGCATGAACCATGTTTTGATCCCAAGACCTTATGCTCCCTAGATGTTTTTTCATGTGAATGAATAAAACATTAGTCCCATATAGACTAAAAAAATTAGAGTTTTAGATTTAAATAGCATTGGTTTAGCCTTAAGGACATGGCCCTTTGGGTTTTTAGACCTTTGTGTATGGGGAAAGCCCTAGACTAGGGCAAGGTTGCCTAAACCTTATTGCATTTCTTATTGCCTTTCCCGTTCGCGCGGTTCTTCGCAAAGAAGAACGCACGCTCGCTCGGCTCGGGCGCGGTCGAGGGCGTGGGCGTGGGCGTGGGAGTGGGCGTGGGAGTGGGTGTGGGTTTATCCGACCCTATCTTTTTACTGAAATTTACCACACGTTTCTCCCACACATGTAAAGAATTTTATTCTTTGCCTTCTCGGTTTTGGATATCCGACAGCCTCGAGAAGCATCTTCCTTCACGCACGGTGCGATTTTCAAGTGGACTCAAATAATAAAAGTAAAAGATGCAAATAACAAGATATGTAAACGTATTCAAATCCACCAATAACCTATGATATGCATTCAACTTGTAATATTATTCTTGTCCTTATAGTAGATTCAAGAGATAACTACAAAAGTTTCTCCAATGGCGCATTTCTCCAAAGTATTAATTGTCGCACAACTAATAAAGGCGTGGATAATCAACATAGATATTCTAACTACAATGGATACATGGCATACGTGAGAGCAAGATGTTGAAAAACTTGGATTAAATTATATCTTTAAACAATTCTAAACTTTCAAGAACAAGATACAAGATATGAATACATACCAATGAGATTAGGATTCATCTAAACCCTAGTGTGAAGAACATTACAACAAAACTTAAATTTGATAAACTAACATGAACAAGTGGGGTTTGGCAAAAAATTCCCTCAAGCACTTGGACTGAATTTTACACTCATCCACTCAACAAAACATGTTTTCTTAATTCGATGGAATATATTTGGTTGTTGAGAGAATGGGGTGAGGTGGATGTTTTCAATGGGGGTGAGGTGGAAAATGGATTTCACTGTGAGCGGGTTGCAACGCTTCAACTTTCTTCTTTTGTCTTCAATTCTTCCAAGCTTTATTTAGTACTTAAAAACACTTCTCGGTTTTGGATATCCGACAGCCTCGAGAAGCATCTTCCTTCACGCGTGTCACACGGTGCATTTGACACCTGTGCCTCGAAGAGAATCTCAAAATTTTGAACGCGTGTAACGTTCGAGAAGCGGGTTTTACGGATCTTGTCGTGCATTGGATTATTATCCGAACGTTTAGTTTTTCCACCTATAAATACGAGAGAAGAATTTCATTTTCAACTCATACCTTTCAGAACTCTTTCTTCTTCGAAATTCTTCTTCTTCTTTTATGCTTTCAAAAACAATTTATTTTTAAGTTTACGAAACATAAATTCAGTTCTTGTATGAAACAAGTTGTAGTTTCTGAAACATAATTTTGTATAACTACTTCTTTGTTTACAGAAACTTTATTTACAGAAATTGTTTTACAGAAACATAAATTAGTTTTTACATTTCTCTGAAACTATTTGAGTTTCGATTTGTATTTTTGTTTTATTTTTGCTGCCAAGTTATAAGGGTTCTCTCTGTGTATGCTACACATAGAGGAGAACTAACAGTAGTTGTATCCTGGAGGTAATTTATTAATTGCTATAGCATCTCAGAGGAGTAGCAGGCAATATTACCTTTAGCTCAGCGTATCTCATACGTGCCTCTACTAAGTTTATTGAGTTATTTGTTACTACTATCAGTGTAATCTAAGTATTATTTCCCATTTGCATTCGATTATTGTAATTAATTCCAACATGTATATCATCAAAATCTAGTTTATGTTCATCTTTGTTAGTAGGAAGAATTTAGCTGACAAGCTAATGTACAAAATAATTTTTACCTAATGCTAAGGTAAAATTGTTTCCTACTGTTGTTAATGTACGCAACTACACATAATTTAATTGGTTGACCGAGCAAGTTGTCTCCTACACCTATAAAAATTACGAAGAGAATTATTTAAGTTCACACATTATGAACGTACTTCCATATGACATAAAGGTTGGATGGGATGACAATGCATGCTATCCCATGAAGGGGAACTGGAGTGATGGAGAACTCTGTTTGACTAAATTCACTCAAATCACTCAAAGCTTTAGATTTCTTACAACACCTTTACTGATAATCTCCCGAATTCCCTTAGTTCTTTCCTAAACATAAGATCAATGGATCTAAGCTTCAACAAATTTACAGGGGGGTTTACCCAAATTACCATCAAACCTACCTACCCTTGCTATTAAGATTCAGAAATAAGATCAATGAGAATTGAACCTTTAAATTGTGGTGCAATAGAGAACTATTAGATGGCGTCGGTGAAAGTGGATTACGTCTGCTTTCATGGAATCATGTAGCAGCAGCAGAGACATATATATTCAAAAAGAAGAATATTAGGTCAAATTTGAGGGGAAAATTGATGACGTCTTCTGTTTTCTACTTCTTCATCATCCTCAACTGAAAAATCTACATGAAATCAGATAAGAACAACCTTTGTTGGATCCATCGGCAATTTTAATCTCCAAGGCGGAATAAAAGAATTTTCCACTGAAAAAAAAATAAAAATTAATTTTATAAATTATGGGTGTGGGAGAAATTTTCTTATAAAAAATGGGGGCACGCCTTAAGTTTTACGCCCGTGGGTTTCATAGTGGAAAGAAACATAAAAATGGGTCTGGTAGTAGTTTTCACTCTTGGAAATCTATTTGTAGTTTTCTTGAAATGGTCAGTTATATTTTTACCCTTGGTCCCTTACGATTGGAAAAGTATTGGAAGAATCCTACAACCACACCCTAGTGATAATCTATGAAGTACTTTAGGAAACCATGATGAAATACTCAAGATCTTTTATTAAAACTTAGAGCAAATACAAAGATGATAAGGGCAAACCCTAACTTGGAAAACAAATAACTTTCTCTCTCTTAAATATCTATCCTTAGCTCACCAAAAATATCTCTCCCTTATACAAAGGTATGTGGATCCTTTTATAGGAGTTTACATAGTGGAGGCCAGCTAATAAAGTCCCCTAATTTCGAATCTGGCGCGCATCAACTTCGCTTGGACTTTATTATAGCCGCAAGGATTCTTCATTGCCGCACGATTCTCCACACTTCTGTTGTGACTCGGTGACGTCATCTGGTTTGTCATCTTGGATATATAGTATGCGGTCGGGTTCGCTTGCTATATAAAGGATCATTTCACATACCAAACGAGCGTGCGGTATTTTGCACTCACATTTTGCCTCTTCTCATATCGTTCTTTTGAGAGAATGAGAGGTATGAGAAAATCTAGTTTGTTATGTTCCGCACCGATTCATCTCTTCGTATTCTTTTCAACCAACATGTTTCTGTGATTTCAGCTTAACCATCTACACATGTTGACGTTCTCCCCTTTTAACTGAAAAGTCATGATTTAACTGGTAACGTCTTTCCCATGTTTTCCTTATTTATTGACTGTTGTGAGGATAGATTCCTTGTCGTTTTTCTATTTTCCCTTCTTCTCAGTGAAATTTCTTCATCTTCATCCTCTCGAAACCTTTATTCTCCACTTTTCCAGATTTTTTTCCAGTGTTGATCTTCTTTGGGTCTTATGGATTCTCATCCAAGGTTAGTTTTCTTTAACATCGTTGTTGTTGTCTTGTTTTTATTTATTTTAGATTTTCGACCACCATTGTTGCTCTGCTACCGTTCATCATATATGTTGTTCTTCGTATTTATTGTTCTTCATATTACCATACTGGTTTTGTTTCAGAAAAAGTTCCTCCTTTGGTAATCTTCGTATTACAGTTTCAAACCCTAATTCTACTTCGAGCGCTAAAGATGATGAATCTCACAAGAGGAAGCCTTCATATAATAAGGTAGTAAGAAATACTTTCTTCTCTTTAGAGTTAAAAAAATATTATTTCTTATCTGTTTTGTTCTTCGAAGGGTACGGAGAGCGAAGTTAACTGTGAGAAGAAGAAAGTCAAGAAAGTTCTCCTTGCTCCTACAAATCAATACTTCCCTTGTCATAATGGAGCTCACCTGTAAACCCTGTCCTCAGCAGCAGGTCTCCTCTAATGATGCCATTTACACCTCTCTCAAGGACGTTGCTTCCCCCACTTATTTGAATTCCCTGTGTCGTCAAAGGAAATTATCGCTTCATAGGGTGCCGCTTTGATAAAGCACACTACTACTTCTGTTGTTACTTATGAGAATGTAAACGCGTCAATCGAGGATACTACTATTTCTCCCTCTGTGAATATTCCCGCATCAGTGGAAGATACAATTTCTCCTGTTTCAAAGGATGGAGTCTCTTCTGTGATTACTCCTCCTCTTTCTATGGTCACTTCCTCCTCTTTGGAGACCATTTCTGCTAATTAAGGCGTCCTTTTAAAAGTTAACTCTGGGGATAAATCTCTTTTAAATATCATTAATGTCACTCATTCGTCCATTAGTGATCCTTCAAAAGTTCGTATCTGCGATACTATTACTAAGTTATTATGTAGCTCCCCTCCGAATAAGTCATCTAGGAGCGAAATCTTCTCACATTTGGATCCAAGCGTCAATCTTTCTTTTGATCTTTTGGTGAGTGCTCTTTCACCTGTACTTTTCCACTCATGATACATTATCGCGTCTTTATGTTCGTTTTATTATTAGTGATCATTTTATCATTTATTATTATTAACACTAATGGTCAAACTATTATCTTAACCACTCTTACGACTTAATTTCATTTCTACGTTAATAGATCAATGGTACTAATTACAAGAGAAGGTATTCTATTAGTATCTAAACAAGATTTGGGATCTAACAGTTCACTAATAGAAGCAAGTCTTCCTAATATGAATGGTAATCCAAGCTTGTAGTTGGCCTGTCTAGGTTAGCAAGACCCGACGATGGTTTCCTACAAACAAATACAACACAAACACAACAGAATTTCAAACCTCACTATTCTCCAGTGCTAGATCATTTAAGTGTTAATATCTGAGATTTACTAATCCCTAGTTCTATAATAAAATTTCTAAACTATACTATAATTGGTTTCAACCTACAATTTTTACTTCATAAATATACACTCAAAACAAGGAGCAAGCAATCAACATGTTATGCAGATCAATCAGATCAATACATAAATCTTTTAATTATTGATTATTTTTAGTGAATTAAGATTTATCTCACAAACCCAACCCAGTTCTAAACTATTCTAGTTCACTATGTGTCACTGGCTAATCCTATTGTTTCCCATATAAGATCTAATAGTGAGCTCTCATACCAACTCTGTCGCGCCCCCTAAGCTAGTAGCTGACTAATCCAAAATATTAACTACAAAATGAGGCACTAACGATCTAAAACATCTTTTTAAAACACTAAGAAAGGAGTTCTAAACAAAGATTAACTCGAATCTAAACCCTATCTGAAATAAATACAAGAACTTCTCTCAGATGATACATTTATACTTGTGAGTTGGTTTACAAACAGAATATAATAAATACAAAATAAACATAGCGGAAGATAACCGACTAACCAAACCAACTCCTCGAAGCTTTCATCGCCACGTACACCTCTTGATCTGTCTCTGAAACTGAAAGTGGGAATGGGTGAGCACATCATCCCTAAAAGGGGTGCCCAGTAGAAATAACAACTAACTTTCAAGTAATCACTAGAATGATTTAAAAACAATGCAGGTTTTACTGAAAACCTATAAAACACGGAAAACATATAAAGCATATTAAAATAATAGTAATAATGAAAATACAAAGTTATACCGACCAATAAACCGGCACACATTCACAACATAAATAGTAGTTGAGCGACGTCTTCCTTCGGAGTAGCAAGGCATGACTGTTGTGGATTCTTCAAATATCATGAAAGACCCCCTGAGGTTTTCGGCCTCAAAGTCATAAACGATAAGTACCTTACCAGTACCTCATTCTACGCGCAACTTTACATATCAAGTGTCTAAAGAGATTTAATGAAACATAATATAATAACTTTTGAAAGTAATTTAAAAGAACAATAAACATTCATGTATGAGACATGCGCCGCCGTACATAAATAGGGAAAATAATATTCGGTAACACGAGTGCATACCTAATAATTTATTAGTTGGCACCAATTTTCACTCCTTTAGCGCATAAATATAGATATAACTTTTGGGAAACCACATCATACACCAATCAAAAGGAAAAGGTTTCCTTACATGCTAACAACAAGTAAAGTTTGTAACTACTTTCCGGTCAACAGAAAGTATCACTTTTTGAAAATAAGTAAATACTCCCAAAACACAGATATCAGTTGTTTCTAAAGATCCAATCCCATCCAAAAATGTAAAAGAAAACTAGTTTCTATTACACACATATATACATGCGTACACATATCATATACTAGCAACGATATGCATGCCTTTCCCAATATAAATAGATTTATCAAACAATAATGAAAACAAGAGAGTTCGTTATCGATTCCCACCTCTTTTGATGAAAAACCTCGCATACCTCAAGATGTTCAATCCACTAGATCATCCTTTGAATCGATTGTTGTTAATAACGACTAACTGTTAATCACACAAGCAAATCCGAAAATGTAACTAAAAGGCTCATACAAGGCTCATAACACAATTAATCTCATACAATTCTCTAGTTACATGCTAAGTGAATTATCCAATGGTTTCAAGCCCATTTATGGTTTTTCACATTTCCATTATCAATATTTAGCATAACAAAGGTTTACTAATTCAATTAATTAGGGTGGTTCTATAGTTTACTAGGTATGTCTTATAAACATCTACATCTTTGTAGAAGGAACCAAAGGTCAATTCGGACTATAAAGAGTCCAAAACATCAAACTAAGAATACATGGTATTAAGCCCAAGCCCATTAGGTCTGAACTGGCACGACCCACAAATCTAAGGTCTGGTCCAACATAGTCAATTGACGGTCTCTAACGGTCAGGGTCAAACTAACAGTCAACATCAGTCCAAGGTCAAAGGTCAAGTCAATGGTCAAGTCTGGTTTTGGCTCACTGAGCCAGTTCTGAGTCAAATCGATTCAATTCAGTCAGATATCCTAAGTAAGACAGACAATCTGACTAGGATGACTAATAGGTCTAAAATCAAGATACAAAAGTTCATACAAGAATTACCGTAAATCAACTCAAATAATACAACTCTAGAAAAAAAAAACATCTTCTTAACTCAACTCACACCAACTCTATCCCTATTACAGAACTTATGCCATCTCTAACTCTAATTCCAAAACACCAGCAGACTATCTAAATTAACATCATCACCATTTCACTTCCTTAAAAAACACCTCTGCAACATCAATTTATTCTACATACTTTATGAACTTCATTACAGATTACCTTCAACTTGAGTTTCTAGGTGTTCAATTGAACTCAACTCCTATGATTCTTTCCACTACAATACAACTCAACAGTCAAACACCACCAAACTTACTTCTCTGATCTGTTACCACTTCAACCCGACAACCACAATCATCAATCATTTAAGACCCATGCACATTCAGATTCCGTCAATCTTCATTTCTTCAGCTGAAACCATACCAGTCCTTCATTGTGTAATACTTGTAGATCAACTACAACTCCCACTGTATTAATACCACCATTTATCAGCTAAGAACATTCTTTATTAAAACCACAGATCAACTAAGACAATGATACTTATTCTAACTTCAATTGTGATGTCCTAGCTGCAACTAGACAACACAATTCACTTAACTGCCCCGTCTGTATTCTATTCTGAGCCTTGTACATTAAATCAAACATCACCTATGATACCACACACCTGTGACCTATACTTCAGAACTACACAATCATCACATATATATGATCATTTCCTCCATCAACAACATCTCTTGATCACCTCATAACCTTAACCACCACTCCATTCACTGTAATTAACCCTCAAGTACATCTTCTCAATTTCACAGACAACCAAAACACTTTTCATCCTATTCATAATATGTTCAACATTAATTTCTTTATAGTACAGTTCCACAAGACTCTTAACTATAACTTCAATTACCCTTCAACTGCTCATTCCTTTTATTGCCTTCATCCTTCCTGAGATTCCATATCTTGATCTTGCATATGTCAAAACACACAAACCTACCTTACCAGAGTCCAAATCTTCCATCATATACTCGAACCCATAACAGACAGCCCTAATTAGAACGAACCCTAATTTCTGATTAATTTAGGGAAGAACATAAACCCTAATTTCCTATGAACTCAAAATTAAACTTCATACAACAACTCTACACTTCAAATAACAACAACCCATTCTATAATTAATAAAAACAGAATGATTACACAAAGAAACATCAATCAATTTGAAACCTAAATTACCTGTTTTCGATTCCCTATCAAAACCATCTTATTCTACAAAGATTCACAGAACAATCACCCCTTCTTCATCTATCAAACTAGATAACTGATTCCCCTAAGTTTATTTTTGATTTCACGGCTTCAGAATTGTCTCTCAAAATCGCAGAGAGAAAATGAAGAAGAATAAAAGTAGAAGAAAGAAAGAGAATAAGAAATAAGAATAATAAGAGAAATATTTTCTCTTCGACACGTTTATGGTGATAAGGCTAAAAAAAATGATTAAGGCACCCCGATAAAATATAAGGGAATCCTCAGTCGGTTTTAAGACAAACTTACAACTTTTCCCTCCCACACTTATCCGATGATATCTTCCTCCTCCGGTATCCAAATGACACATTCGAGTAGTCCATTTTGCCTAACTTTTCGAGACCTATTCAACGATACCAGTTTTCTATCTAATTCGTTGTTAGATTAATTTCTATAAATTAAGATTCATCTCTAATTAATCGAGTCATTAGCGGATTAGTCATCTCTTGAATAGTCTAATAGCGTTGACGAGCTTGATGGTCCTTACATTAGCTATGGTAGAAAAGAAATCAAGACTTTATAATTTTGGTCACTAACATTGACAAACATGCTTGCGATAGCAACGCATGCGAGTTCGACCGAGCAACGCTCTAACAACCTTCCATTTTCTTCTTTTCATCATCCCTTCTCTTTGGCTCCAGAAAGTACTTTGTGTAAAATGCAGAAGTTTTCAAACTAGGGTCTTCTTTTGGTCCATAAAGTTTTCTATCATCTTCACTTATACGTATTCTCTGTATTTTGAAAATAAGAGCAAGATGGTTTGGATCGGTCTTGAAAACTTGATTACCAATCTTGAATGCTAACTCGTTCGGGTCAAAACTTCTTATGATGAACTTTAATGCCCTTGGAGATTTTCTACATTCGACCTTGCCCACCTTTCCTTGTTTGATCACCTTAATAAAGTTCCAAAATTTAGTCTTCCTTAATACAACCTCTTGTCTTTCAGTAAATACCAGTGAACCCAACAAATAAACTGTCGGTTTCATGTTTGATCGAACGTTTTCTTCCCTTCCTTTTTCTCTGACTTGTCTTCATCCATTTTGGCATCCACATCATCCATGTTCCTTGTGCTTGATTCACCACCCACGTTCACAACATGCTTATTCTTGGTTTTTCTTTCACTCTTCCTACTCTTCTTGCTATTGCTTCCTGCAACAATTTGAATCAAAACCAGTTAAACAATATTTTTAATCTGGATGAAACTCAATTACATCATATATTTAAAGCTAGATAAAAACTAGTTTCTGCAGGTATCAGATGAAACCCAATTTCATCCTATATATAATAGCTAGATGAAACCCAATTACATTCTATATATTAGAGCATAATTGTTTCATCCTATATAACATAAGATGTAACCAGTTTCATCCAGAAAAACATAAGATGTATAACAGATTCAACTTGTAGCAATGGATGATGAAACCAGGCGCATCCTGTTGAAACACAAGACGAAATCAGTTTCATCCAGTAATAACGAAACACACACTAAACCATGTTTCATTCATTTCGACTATGCCTATTATGCAACCAAATGCAAACCAATTTCATGCAATCAATCCAAAACATAACCAGATGCAATCAATAACATAAAATTCATACACCAACCAAATAAAATCCTGTTAAAATTTGGACCAAAATCTCAAATAAAATCCATAACATACAGTACTATCATGCTATTAGTCTCATATTCGTTAAAATTAGGACCAACAAGAGAAGCAAACAAGTTTTATTTTTATACAAGTGATCCTATTAGTAGAAGCTAGCTCTATTTTTTTTGTAGCATTTCCATCAGTTACTCATCAGTTTGTTCTCGAATATCATTTTAGTAAAATTCTAAATCTCCATGTTCACTGCAGATATATCTTTAAACCTACATGAAACTGTTTTCATCTAGTTTTAATCTGTTGAAACAATATATAGACTGCAGACTAACGCTGGATGAAAACAGTCCCATCCTAGTTTCCACAATTTGAAACCTAATTCTTAGAAGAAATTGGATGAAAGTTTCTAAACTTACGAGTTCTCTGAGATATTTTGTGGAAATGATCGATTGAAACCATAAAAACCTTTCAAGATGTAGTGGTGTTGGTGTTTTTACAGACGCTGGATGAAACCAATTCGAACTAGTTGATGTCGAGGAGACATTGGATGAAACCAGTTTTCTAATACTGTTGATGATGAAGAGACTGTGGATGAAACCATTTTTCTAATACTGTTGATGGTGAAGAGACGGTGGAGAAAGTTATGGAGATGTGGAGTGATAGCAGATGAAAAAATCGGTGGAAATAGTGGAGAGCAAAAGAAGAAAGTTATGGAAACGGTGGAGAGCAGTTGCAGAACTGTTTTGGAGATCATGGAGAGGGAGAAGAAAGGTAAGGGTAATTTAATTTGTTCCCATTAAAAATATGCTCTGTCCATTTGACCCCGGTGGAATGTTTACCCGTCCATTTGACCCAGAAAAAATAGCTTTTTGGCTAAATATCCCATTTTTTGTGTCTTCTAAAGTTTCACTCTCTCTTTTTTTCAAGCAAGCTTTCTCTGTAAATATAAACCTGGTAAATATAAACCTTTCGAAGTGCCATGATTAAGCTGGCATTTGACTTGTAAATATAAACCTTTTTAGTTATGTTTTAATGCTTCTCTTTCTCTCTAAGCTGGCATTTGCTTTGTAAACGTGTTAAATACGTGGCATCATATAATTCATATCTCTCTAATATAAATAACAAGCTCAAATTTCACTTTTTCCATCCCTCTCTTTGGATGCAGAGACAATAGATTTAGAAGCAGCAGGCACACGATTAATTAAGTTCAATTAATGGCGGGTTTTGCAGTTTGAAAAACGTAGTATACAGTTGCCAACGTATTCTACTGATTAAAAAGGTACGTTTATCAACATTGACAATTAAGTTTGTGCAGATTGGATTAGCGTAAACAAGATTAACAGAAAACAGAGTTTAAATTTATCAAAGATTAAGAGAAAACAACATTCTAATCTCTAGCAAGATAATTGTAGATTAGGAGAATGTTGATGAGATTATAGACTCTATCTGACAAATATAAATGAAAACAAAAGCAGAAACAAAAGTGGAAAACAACAACCGACTTTCACCCACCTACTACTTCTCTTCAACTTAACTATTCGTATCATATAAATTCTCCTTCTCTATCTCCCTCATTGATTAATGATCTTACAGTACAAAATATTTTGGTCACTTCATGATCTTGTTTTTATTTTTTCTTTAAATGAGAATGTCTTCAAAGATTAATCATGCATATCGCATCAGAAAAAATTAAGGATTATTTAACGTTTGGTACCCGGTAAATATCCAATACTTAGTTTTGGTATCCAATATTTCAAATATTAAGGGTTTTTACCTAAACCACCGGTTGATTGTTAAAAAACAACGTTTGACCAGATTATTTCTATATTTTCTATTTTAAATAAAAGAAAAAAAGATAGCTTACAAGTTTACCCCGACCAAAACCATTTCTGTCAACATCTTCTTACGTTTCTCCGTCGATATACTCCACCACCACCACTGCGATTACAAAAATGAAAAATTGAAACCCTCGGTTGAAGTTTTGAATCAGGTTAAGTGTTGATTTTTCCCCCAATTTTTTTGTTGATTTCTCCCCCAATCAGGAAATCATCTACAACTATGAAAAAAGAAAATCAAGAGTCTTCAAGGAACAATCTGTATCCATCTTTCAAAATCATGTTGAAATCCGGATTTAAGACTGGTGATCGACTAGTTTCGCAATTAAATTTTGGTTAACAACTTCCCAGTCTAGCTAGCTCATTCAGGGTCTTATGGGTCCTGGTTCAATTACCTCGAGCAGGACGGTCTAAGTTGAGAGATATTGCCAGCATTTGCGAGACTGAAGGCTATATAAGAAACTGACAAATGCATTTCAATTGATTTTGTACGCAACTGCTCAAGCTCAACTGTCTGAAGTTAAGTTTACATTGTAGTTCTATTAGTAATATCAATGAAACATAAAAGAGGCACAGCCAAGGCAAAATCATGAAACTCCGATTATATACATTTTCTCTGTCAACATTTTGTTGTGCTTGATTGTTGTTGTTTATTGAAGGATTAAAGATCCATTCGAGGTTGATTGAAAATGGGTTGGATTTCGGATTAAAGTTGGGTTTTAAGGTTTGCGAAAGAGGTGTTTGTGAAATTGACTAACACAGATTATTTTTTTTGTGAGCGACTAGGGAAGCAAAGGCACTGCTATGTGATTAAATATGGGCAAAAATCAAATTTCATGGTTCAAACTGGTTCCCAGCTTGTATGGAATCAAGAGCTTCCTTGGAAAGTCCAATGAATTGCCATTAGAAATTGGTTTCGTCCTCATTTGGTTTTCGAGACTCCAATTGGTTGATATGCATGGTAAGTGTGGAGAATCAAAGCTAACAGAGAAGGTCCTACCTACACTGAAATGGGTTCATTGACCGAAGGGTATAATCATTCATACAAAACAGAACAACGTTTTGATATCTAATTCACACATCTATAGTGGATGCATCGATGATCTTCTCCGACACAGTCAATCTTGACCCTGGCAAACATTTCACAAAAAGTTGTTGGATGAATCTATTTCCGGTGGCAGTGGCGATTGCATACTTGCAGGTTTAGAAAGAAGATAAGAAAATGTTAGTGGAACCTGAGAATTGTGTTCATTCAGGGAGATGGTCATATCTATGATTTTTCAGGAAGGGCAATTACGGAAAACTAATAACTTATAATAAATAAATAAAAATTAAAGAATTAAAAATTAAAAATAATCAAGTCAAACGAGTCTTCGACAGTCAACTTGTGGTCCAGGTACCAACCCTTAATATTTGAAATATTTGGTATCAAAGCTAGGTATGGGACATTTACTGGGTACCAAACGTTAAATAACCCAAAGATTAATCATCGATTAATGCTCACAATCTTCAAGGTTGATTGTTATTATTTTTCCTTTCTTTGATCAACAAGACCTAATATATACATTTTCTTGTTACCTGGTCCTAGAGTGCACAAAATCGCACCATTGGCGGACTTACATGCTGCAGAAAATGATGTCTTCTGTAAAAATTTCTTGTAAATGCACGTTGCGTTACTTGCTATTGTTAATTCTAATCAACAATTACGCATGGGACACATCTGCTTTGAGAAACCCTGAAGACAGTGTAAAACTGCGTGTACAAGATGACCACGTGAGTAAATTTTACTTTTCCTAGTTCATTTTCTATCAGCATACAATTTGTCGAAGTTCCGGTCTGGGGCAGCCCCAGACCTAGGAATTACGAGATAGGGGTGCAAAAATTTACTAGGGGTGTAAAAAAAATATTTTTAGGGGTGCAATTGCAACCCCATGCAATGGGCTGGCTCCCCCTGGTTCTGGTATACTTTCTAGGTCATTCAAGAGTTTCTTGTTGCTGTTTGTTGAAGGTGGTGATGGATAATGGGTTAGTTCAAGTGAATATATCTAATCCTTTTGGATTAGTCACTGGAGTTCAGTACAACGGTATCGATAACTTGCTAGAAAGCATGAATGAGTTCAATCATGGAGGGTACATATTTGTGCTATGATACCCTTATTTATCAACTATATCACTTACTTCTTGCTTTGACTTTGACTTTTTTTTCTTGAATTGGTTGATGGATGTTTAGGTACTGGGATCTGAGCTGGAGCCAAAGGGGAAACAAAGGAACATATTTTCTGTAAGTTCAAATAAAACGATTTTCAGGACATTGTCAGAGTACCAAAAGTAGTAAAACATTTGAATTCATGAAATGAAATGAGTTTTGCAGGATGAATGGAACTAGTTTTAAGGTAATAGTTCAAAATGAAACTCAAGTTGAAATTTCGTTCTCAAGAACATGGAATTCCTCGGCTTCCTCATCTCCGCCGCATCACTCAGATCCAAACAACAGCACAGATTGGGTTCCCCTCAACTTTGACATAAGGCACTAACCGATCGATCTTTATGTTTTTCTTCTTTTTGATGCTCAATACCAGTGGAATCAGTTGTTAAATAATTTTCTACAACTTGCAGATATGTAATGTTAAAAGGTTTGTCAGGATTCTATACATATAGCATATATGAGCACGAAAATGGAATGCCAGATTTTAATCTCAATACAACTAGGGTCTCCTTCAAGCTTCGTAAAGACAAGTAAGAACTAGCTAGCTTGCTCGTATTGGTATAATGGTATTTGACAACAACGTATAAAATTGCATGATGGAAAGATCTAACTTCCTAACTTTGCTTTTTTTATTTGGCGCGGTGGGGATTTACAAAATGTTAAGGTTTCAATATATGGCTATAAGTAAGACACAACAAAAACAAATGCCACTGCCAGAGGATCGTGTACCAAAAAGAGGCGAATTACTAGAATTCAAAGAAGCCGCTCTTCTTGTAGACCCTGTTAATAAAGAACTAAAAGGCCAAGTACTTATAAAATCATTGACTTGCTTGAATTATTCTGTTTGGGTTTGTGGTAATGAAGTTGTTACATGTATTGGATGACAAGCATGCATTGTATTCTATTATGTGCAGGTGGATGACAAGTACATGTATGCACAAAATAATGAAGACATAAAGGTTCACGGGTGGGTTAGCTCTAACCCTCGAGTAGGTTTCTGGCATATCACAGCGAGCGATGAATATCGAAGTGGTGGTCCTCTAAAGCAGGACCTCACCTCACATGTTGGTCCTCATTCTCTCACTGTAAGTTCTAAGATAGCTTCCATCTGCAATCTACCTATATAGACCCTTTTCCAATGCCAATCCTAGACTAGAATCAAGAATTGATTGCATTACCTACTCCTCATAAGCATTGTGGGACGATGCCAATGAACAGGTGTTTCTTAGTTCCCACTATATGGGCCAGGCTAAGTTACCCGTGTTTGGAAATGGAGAACCTTGGAAAAAAGTGTATGGTCCGGTATTCCTGTATCTTAATTCAGCTCCACCCAGTACAAATGAAAGCGTATTGTGGGACGACGCCAATGAACAGGTTTAGCTTTATTTTGAGATTTAAAATAAAAAATAACTGATCTTGGTTAAGATTTCTCCGCTCCAACTCAATTTGGATCTGAAAATTTATTGTTTTTTCTTTTTGTTTTTTTAGCTGCAACAAGAAGCCCAGAAATGGCCATATAGTTTCATAGCTTCCACCGACTATCCTAAATCTGATCAAAGAGGCACAGTCAATGGAAGAATACTCGTCCGTGATAGGTATTTGTTTTTTATCTTAAAATACAGTAGAAAATGTGTCTGAAATTATGCAGATAAAGAATATGCTGACAATCACAATATACACTACAAATGAGTATGAAAATTGGAGTACAGATTCACTGATTTCTTCTTTATATATTTCAGGTTTATAAGCAAGGAAGATATACCTGCAGTAGATGCATACGTTGGGTTAGCTTTACCAGGAGAAGTTGGGTCCTGGCAGACGGAGTGCAAGGTCTTATACGTTATACCCATCAATTAGTTTATGTACTTTTACTTTAAAATATCAATGTCTGGTTTGAATTTTCAACCCATAGAAACTGATCTTCATTCTGTTGTTCAGGGATACCAATTTTGGACTAGAGCTGGTCCTGATGGTTCATTCACAATTAAGAATGTACATTCTGGAGAATACAATCTATATGCATGGGTAACTGGCTTCATAGGAGATTACAAGTATGGAAATCTCATTGCAGTTAAAGAAGGTATGTGTATATATATATATATACATATATATAACAATTTCTCTTCTTTTAATTACTTCAGTTTTGCGCTTGTTTACTGATATTCATCCATTT
Organism: Papaver bracteatum; assembly: GCA_023529315.1. Lineage (NCBI taxonomy): Eukaryota > Viridiplantae > Streptophyta > Magnoliopsida > Ranunculales > Papaveraceae > Papaver > Papaver bracteatum. The sequence continues at coordinate 1,397,325 of JAJJWX010005243.1, forward strand.
GTTATTAAAACAGGAGAATCCATTGAATTGGATGATGACCTTGTTTATGAGCCTCCAAGAAATGGAACTACATTGTGGGAGATTGGTATTCCTGACAGAACCGCAGCAGAGTTTTTCATCCCAGATGTTGACCCTAAATATGTTAATCCACTATACTTGAAGCAAGACAAGTTAGGATGGTTCTTTCTCTTAGATAATACAAAGACATGACAAAATAAGAAATTGGAGCATGAATTCTTAACTTTTCTTTTGTTCCCTTGTTCGATTTGTACAGGTTTAGACAATATGGATTGTGGGAGCAGTACAGTGTTAAATATCCGAAAACAGACCTTGTTTACACAGTAAACAGCAGCACTTACCAGGAAGATTGGTTCTATGCGCACGTTACTCGGTAAGGGTTCTTGTATCTTTTACTGCACTATTCGATGTCCAAATGAGTCTTAGCCGGTGTAGGATTTACACTGGAACTCATATTTTTAAAATTTACTAAAAGCAAAACAAAATGTACTTGTTTAACAGGAAGTTGGGAAAAAAAGTATACAACTCAACAACATGGCAGATTAAGTTCAACATAGGTAGTGTTGATGAGGGAACGATTTATAAGTTGCGAGTGGCACTAGCATCCACACATGGAGCAGAATTGCAGGTATATGCCAACTATTTATCATTTCAAGTTTGTTCTTCTCTCCTTCTAGTTTCAACTTGTTGACAGGTTGAGCTAATAATTTTCTTTTCATTTTCTTCGTTGAGTAGATTCGATTCAACAATTTGGGTACAGAAATTCCTCATTTCACAGCTAGAGGACTGTACAAGGATAATGCGATTGCGAGACATGGAATTCATGGCCTGTATCTGTTGTTTAATGTGGATGTAAAGAGTGATTGGCTCAAAGATGGCGAAAATACCATTTTTCTTTCACAAGTTAGAGGTCAAGGTCCTTTTAATGGTATAATGTATGACTATATACGTCTCGAAGCACCAGCATACGATGAAAGAGCAAATGCGGAAGCAAGGCTATCTGGGGATCTTACCCAGAGCAGAGCAAACAGTTTTTAGTTCAAAGAAATCTGCAACTTTGAAACACCCCCATTATATTTGTTCTATTGTTTTGTACTCTAAAGAAACAAGTGCTTGCTGATGTCAGTGTAATACAGAAAAAGGATTCAAGAAAGAATAAATGAGTCACAAAGGATTCTAACTGAGAAATGAATTTCACTTATCTAAATGTTAACCTAATCTATTATCCCATGCACTTGGTATGGTTTGTTGTATATTCTTTCTCAAAAGAGTCACAAATACTCCCCTTAATCTCCCATGTTGTTGGAATATTGATTTCTGGAAAAGTGGTATTATATTTTAATCATCCCAAATATATGTTGTTGGAATATTGATGAATGATTTATTGAATATCCCCTTGGCTTGTTGGAATTATTTATTAAATATCCCCTTCATCTCCTTCTTACACCCAAACCATAAACAGATTGTGTATATATTGTGGGTGAACTAAGGAAATGATTTCATTTATCTACAGTCTAGCTAATCAAATACCCAAATCTAATCCACTATACAACCCCATTAAATTGTTCAGGAAACATATCATGCTCAAATCATTGGTTCTTCTTAGTCTGTTAGTTATGGTTTGCAATCAGGTCGGAATCGGTGTCGTTGAAGCAACTAATCGACTTCCACTTCTTATCAAACCTCAAGATCAACAACCACCTCCAGATACTCAACCACAGTCATCGACCCAGTATACTAAAGTAGAAGGTGAATATACAACTGAAATCCTCTCTGCAAAAGGCTTATATTTTGGCACAACAAAAATGCCTCAATAATATTCTCATCTCCTGTATTCTTATTTTCCTTATATAGGATGCTTCGATATCAACTACTGCGACTACGCTTTTTGTTATTGTGATGTCAACAAACAACCACCACTGTGTCTTAAGTGCTGATTTGAAGATCCCTGACAAACTCGATTGCATGATCCGAGGTGGAGAATTGTAAGGAAACGTGGATTTCCTAGTTTAGGTCAAAGAATATGGCTAAATTCTAGGAGGTTCCGGAAAGGCTCCGTTAGGGAAACATATCTAGTTTAGGACAACTTCCATATATAAGATGGGTTTCCTAATTGACCATGGTTTCCTTGGGAACCAAGTTTGTGACTCCTATATAAGGAGGTCTAGGCTAAGTGTTTTAGTCATGGAATCCTCAATGTAAATCTCATAGAGATGTGAGGATTCATCCCACCTATTGAGGTGGTTATATGAGAGACATAATGGTGGAAGGAGTACACCATTAAGGTGCTTATGGGATACTTATCGATGTTGGAAGATATGTCGTGATGGAGTATTCATATGGAGATATTGGTAAGACATCTTGTTAAGGAGAAGATCATCTTGGTGGTGCTGGATTAGATTATTGGTGTTGATCTAAAGGCGTCCATGATAATCTATATCAAGGTGTGCAGAGAAGATCATCGTGTGGTGGTAGATAATGTGGTAAACATTATCTCGTATGGGTGAAGACACTACTTTGGATCTTGTAGGGTGCTTGTGAGAGTTCTTGTGTTCGGTCACGTTGTGGTGAGACGATGGATTGATATAGTCAATCAGTTGTGTAATTCTCAGTGATAATTCTATAATGAATAAAGAGGTCGTAGCCGTTTGGTGGATGTAGACAATATTACATACATTTTGTATATTGTTGAACCACGTTAAATCTGTGAGTACTTTACTTCTTGTTGCTTTTGTTTATGGCTTGCATCTATGTGTTTCTCTTTCCTTTCTTCTTATCCTAGATCGTAGTGAGGTTCATGGAGCAATCCAAGAGATCGAGTGTTTCTTGTTAGCTATTTTGCTTCCGCAGTAATAGCATGGAATCCTTGGGAACCAAGTTTGTGACTCCTATATAAGGAGGTCTAGGCTATGTGTTTTAGTCATGGAATCCTCAATGTAAATATCATAGATATGTGAGGATTCATCCCACCTATTGAGGTGGTTATATGAGAGACCTAATAGTGGAAGGAGTACACCATTAAGGTGCTTATGGGATACTTATCGATGTTGGAAGATATGTCGTGATGGAGTATTTATATGGAGATATTGGTAAGTCATCTTGTTAAGGAGAAGATCATCTTGGTGGTGCTGGATTAGATTATTGGCGTTGAGCTAAAGGCGTCCATGATAATCTATATCAGGGTGTGCAGAGAAGATCATCGTGTTGTGGTAGATAATGTGGTAAACATTATCTCATATGGGTGAAGACACTACTTTGGATCTTGTAGGGTGCTTGTGAGAGTTCTTGTGTTCGGTCACGTTGTGGTGAGACGATGGATTGATATAGTCAATCAGTTGTGTAATTCTCAGTGGTAATTCTATAATGAATAAAGAGGTCGTAGCCGTTTGGTGGATGTAGACAATATTACATACATTTTGTATATTGTTGAACCACGTTAAATCTGTGAGTACTTTACTTCTTGTTGCTTTTGTTTATGGCTTGCATCTATGTGGTTCTATTTCCTTTCTTCTTATCCTAGATCGTAGTGAGGTTCATGGAGCAATCCAAGAGATCGAGTGTTTCTTGTTAGCTATTTTGCTTCCGCAGTAATAACATGGAATCCTTGGGAACCAAGTTTGTGACTCCTATATAAGGAGGTCTAGGCTAAGTGTTTTAGTCATGGAATCCTGAATGTAAATCTCATAGAGATGTGAGGATTCATCCCACCTATTGAGGTGGTTATGTGAGAGACATAATGGTGGAAGGAGTACACCATTAAGGTGCTTATGAGATACTTATCGATGTTGGAAGATATGTCGTGATGGAGTATTCATATGGAGATATTGGTAAGACATCTTGTTAAGGAGAAGATCATCTTGGTGGTGCTGGATTAGATTATTGGTGTTGAGCTAAAGGCGTCCATGATAATCTATATCAGGGTGTGCAGAGAAGATCATCGTGTTGTGGTAGATAATGTGGTAAACATTATCTCGTATGGGTGAAGACACTACTTTGGATCTTGTAGGGTGCTTGTGAGAGTTCTTGTGGTCGGTCACGTTGTGGTGAGACGATGGATTGATATAGTCAATCAGTTGTGTAATTCTCAGTGGTAATTCTATAATGAATAAATAGGTCGTAGACGTTTGGTGGATGTAGACAATATTACATACATTGTGTATATTGTTGAACCACGTTAAATCTGTGAGTACTTTACTTCTTGTTGCTTTTGTTAATGGCTTGCATCTATGTGTTTCTCTTTCCTTTCTTCTTATCCTAGATCGTAGTGAGGTTCATGGAGCAATCCAAGAGATCGAGTGTTTCTTGTTAGCTATTTTGCTTCCGCAATAATAACATGTAGATGGCTGTGAACCCCAACAATCTCAAGCATCCTCCAGGAGAATCTCACTGTCACTCAGTACTATACACTTCTGCGCTCACTATGGGATGATATTGATTCGATCCGGCCAATACCTCACTGCATCTGCACTTCAGGTAATTAAGACTACTCTTGAATGTATGGATCAAGACCGTGCCATGGAATTTTTACAAGGGCTCCATGATCGCTTTTCTGGATTGTGTAGCAATATTCTCCAAAGAGATAATTTTCCATCTGTCTTTGTACATAACCTGGTTTTCAACAAAACATGCACGTCTCTCCTATGCCTTCGATTGAAACAGTTTCTCTCAAAACTAGTCGCTACCAGTCGTCATATCCTCCTCCACTTTTGATGATGATCATAAGCGCAAGTACTACTGTGATTATTATCACATCAGTGGTCATTCGAAGGCTCATTGCTTCAAGCTCAATGCATATCCTCCCAAGAAGAATGGACGTCGTAGTAACAACACTGCCCTTGCTACAGCTCCACCATCCTTGCCAGCACAACCAATTGCTTCCCTAGCTACCACGTTCACTCCCGAGCAGTACAATGAAATCCTTGCACTCCTGCAAAATGGGTCAGGACATGTAGCTACTCCGCCTCATTTCCAAGATATTTTTTCTTTCCCTAACATCATTTCCAAGGTATTCATCCTTCACTAAATGCAACGCTGTTAGCATATTCCGGTGTTGCACTAAACTTTTATTATCATGGAGGGAAAGTAGAAAATATATAAACTTAGTAAATTTATCGGCATATTTATAGTGCCGGTGTTGCACTAAACTTGTTGTGGATCTTCCATTCTTTTTTTAATATTTTCCTCAACAATCTCCTTTTATCAGGGGTGTGCACCTGTCCTTTCTCGTTTTTGCAACTAAACACCCTCCCCAAATTTCCCAGCCGCTTAGGATGTTGCCATATTTTTCATCAATTACTTAGTATGTACAGTTATATCAAGAATTTCAAGAGTACGAAGGAGAGGGGAAGGAGAATCTTCATATCTTTGTAAAGTGGGGGAAAATGATGCTGGGAGATTGTTAGAAAAAACAATGTTTTATTAAAATAAAAAATGCATGGACCATATTTGATCCCAAGACCTATTGCTCCCTAGATGTTTTTTCATGTGAATGAATAAAACATTAGTCCCATATAGAATAAAACACTTAGAGTTTTAGACTTAAATACCATGGGTTTAGCCTTAAGGGCATGGCCCTTTGGGTCTTTAAACCTTTGTGTATGGGGAAAGCCCTAGACTATGGCAAGGTTGCCTAAACCTTATTGCATTTCTTATTGCCTTTTCACCCACACAAGTAAAAGAAATTTTTACTCTTCTCCCACATGCTTACCTCGAGAAGCATCTTTCTTCTCACACGTGTAGACACATATATTTTTCCATCTGTGCCTCGAGAAGAATCTCGAGATTTTTAATTATCCGACAAAAAGAATTTTCACTGTATTTTTAACGACTGCTTTTACTTAACTTTTTGTAACGTTCGAAAAATTCTGTCTGTCGCGTGTTTCCTGGATCTTGTCGCTGCATTGGATTCTTATTCGACCGTTCAATTTTTCTACCTATAAATACGAGTTGAAGATAGATCATATGCGGACACACCTCAGAACTTAAGTTCTCTTTCTTCTTCTTCTTCTCTGCTTTCAGAAACTTAAGTTCTTTGTTTACAAAATATTAGTTTACATAAACATAAAATCGAGTTCTTATGTGAAACAAGTTGTAGTTTACAGAAACATAATTTTGTACTACTACTTCTTTGTTTACAGGGAACATTCTTTGTTTCTGAAACATAGTTTGTTTTCTGAAACATAGTTTGTTTCTGAAACATACAATTGTTGTTTACATTACTCGAAACAATTTGTATTTTCAATTTTCGTTTATTGTTTTTCATTTCTCACGCTAAGTTCTAAGGGTTCTCTCCGTGTATGCTACACATAGAGGAGAACTAACGATAGTTGTATCCTGGAGGTGATTTGCTAATTGCTATAGCATCTCGGAGGAGTAGCGAGGCAATATTACCTTTAGCTCAGCGTATTTATACGTGCCTCTACTAAGTTTTTTGATACTATCATCAGTGCATCTCCGGTACAACAATAACACAGCAGTGCGAGCTAAGTATTTTTCTCAGTTACATACGAATACTGTCATTTATTTCCAACAGAGATATCTAAGAATTTCAAGAGTACGAGGGGGGATGAAGATAGATCATATGCGTTGTGTGTACCGTGTGGAGAAGGGAACTATTATTTGTCAGTTCTTTGGAAAGAGATGAATAGGGTTCTACAGATTAATAATGTGGTTAGGAGGATTCCTCTGTTACTTCCTTCTAGAGATGATTTTCAACATGCTCTTCCAAGAAAATCCGTTTTGAACTCTAGCGGTAGGGGGGGTGATCAAAATCCATGGCTTTGTCAGATGGCAGCGTGTGGCAAGAGAGATTCTCAAGCAGATGCAGTGGGATTCGTTCTTAGATATGGAAATCATTGATGAGCAGACTGCTTATATTGATCTTGCCAGGGATTATTGGTTAGATCTTTGGAGACCAAAAAAATTAATTATTGATGATTCAGAGATTACTATTTCTCAAGCTCATCCAATTAGGGAGGAGATGCAGACAAAGACGTCTAAGGTGCAATCTGAGAAAGATTTAATTCCAATAAGTTCGATGAATTGCTTCCAGAAATGGTTAAAAATCAGAGGTATTCCGCATCGATGCTGGAGTTACAGGTTGTTCAGATCAATAGGTGAATCATTGGGGGGATAATGGAGATAGCAGATAGCTCGCTGAGAAATGAAAATTTAAAATTTTTCAGAATTTCAGTCAGAGGGGAATTCTCGATAATTCCGGCGATTCTTGTGGTGGAAGACGGAGACCAAAGATGGGTTGTTTCTATCGAATGGGATTACAAGTTTGATTCTAAAAAAAAAGGCTTCTCTTGAGGAATTTGACAGGCTGGGAACTGAATTTGAGAATAAACAAAAGATTTTAAATTCAAATTTTGTGAAACCCACGCTCTGGAGCTAAAATAATCCGTGTGGAGGAAGGGGTCTCTGGTGAGTTGAGTCAAAACACGTGTTTGGATGAGTCGAGACAAGTCTTGCTCTACAAGCCAAAGCTGGTGACCTCAACTATGAATGGATAAAACTCCCAGGTTGCGTTGAAGAGTCATGAGGTTGATCGTTTTTCTTCTCAAAGGGCGAGTAACTCAGAATAAGGAGCTGAGGTTCAACCTTTGAAGATTGATGTCTATAATATTGTAAGAGTTGGAGGAGAAGGTGTTGCTCCAAGTTCACAATTTAGAGGCATTCCACACTCTATCAATAAATTTCATAGTCTTGATGATGGTGGATGTGATGATCATGTTGTTCCTACCTCTACAAGATTAGAAATTATCGACAGTGTGTTGGCTGCTGAGTCAAATGGTTCTCAGAATGTGGTTGGAAGTGTTCAGGTTGTGCCCAAACATTCTGCTAACAGTTTGAGTTCGGCGTTTTCTAGAGCAGCTTTGCCTAATAATAGTAGAGGTGTAGTATAGGGTCCTCCTATTGGGGCAGTAAGCTCTCGTGGCTTGAATGCAGACAGAAGGTTTAGTTCCTCAGGGTGTCCTGACGACCTTCAAATTTTTCTGCACGATAGCACAGTTATTTTGGATGCTGTTAATAGTCTACCAAGTACAGAAACTTCTAAAAACTTATTCAACGTAGTTGAGGACAAAATTGTCATCAATCTGGATGAGTTACAGTGTGCTAATATTGATTCGAATGAAGTTATTTTTTCAACTTCAAAAATAGTGGTAGAACTATGCTGTCGTCTTGGTGGTATTCTGGAGAAAGATGAGAAGCATGCCAAAGAGGTTATTGATGAGATTTTATTCAAATACAGGGACAGGTACAAAGCAATAGCTGATGGTAAAAAGGTACAAGATAGCTGTGACTCGCAAGATTCTGGTGGTTCTTTTGATGACGAGGATGAAAATGAAGAAGTAAGTTCAAGGGATTTAGTGGTTACTAATGGGGTCTAAATTCATTGATTGGAACATAAGGGGGTTAAATGCTTATGATAAGCAACTAGCCGTGCGGGACTTGATTGCGACTCATAAATGTTTAGCATGTACTCTTCAGGAAACTAAGATAGCTAGTTTTTCTAGTTATTTTATAAGGCAGCTGTGGTTTGATTAAGAGTTTGGATGGGAGTTTTTTCCGTCTCAGGGAGTGTCCGGCAACAGTAGTGGATTGTTAACAATTTGGGATGCTTCTGTCTTGGAGATCTTAGATAAAATAATGGGTATTAACTCTATTTCTTGGCTTTTCCGTTTTAGAAGCAATGGTTTCAAATTTATTCTCACCAGTGTGTATTCTCCCTGTGATTATAATTTGAGGGAAGAATTCTGGCAAGATGTTGCTGAGATTAGAGAATGGTCAGCTGAAGCGTGGTGTTTTGTGGGAGATTTAAACGGAGTCAGGAGTGATAATGAGAGGAATAGGGTTGGTGGTGATGCAAGAAATATGGAGTTTCTTAATAGCTTTATTCTTAATCAAGAGTTAATTGATTTACTGTTAAATGGTGGTGCGTAAACCTGGAGTAATAAACACGATGATCATTTGCTTTGTAGACTAGACAGATTTCTAGTTTGCACTGCGTTTGATGCTAATTTTTTTCAGGCAACTCAGACGGCTCTGGTTAGAACTATTTCAGATCACAATGCATTAATGCTTGAGCTGAGTTCTAGGTTTAGAGTTAACTCTAGGTTTAAGATTGAAAATCATTGTCTTCAGCATCCGGATTTTGTTAAATTGGTGGAACAGTGGTGGCAGGCAATGCACTTTGTGGGAACTCCAGATTACATTCTTTTTCGAAAGCTACATAATTTGAATTGTTTGGAAATGTTAAGAAGGAGGAGGATGTTTTAACAGAAAAGATTAAGGTACTGAACATGGAAGAAGAGACCACGGCTTTAACCACAACTCAGATTGAGGAAAGAGCTAATATGTTGGTTAATATTAATAAGGTAAAGGTAACTAGAGCTAGAATGGCGTTCCATAGAGCAAAGCTTAGAGGTTTTAGAGATGGAGATAAGAATACAGGATACTTCCACAGGATGGCGAATGCAAAGAGGAGACGAAATTGTATCACGAAACTGGAAGTTGCTGGTGTTGATACCTTTAATCAAGATGTTATCAAGGATGATATTCAACGGTATTATACCTCACTTTTTACTACTACTTCTTCTGTGAATCGATCTTTTGACAGCATGCAGTTTAAAAGGCTGGATCAATCGCAACAAAGCTGGTTGGAGAGACCATTTGATGAAGCAGAGGTGGAGGAGGTTATCAAAAAGTGTGGAACAAATAAAGCGCTAGGCCCTGATGGTTACAACATTGAGTTCTATAGAGCTTGTTGGGGTTTCATGAAGGAAGACATAATGGCAGCGGTGAATGAATTCTATGTGAAAGGTAAGCTTGATTGGAGACTCAATATGTCATTCATTAAACTGATTCCTAAGAAAGAAGATTCAGCTACAGTTAAGGACTTTAGGCCGTTGAGCCTTATTAGTAGCTTTTATAAAATCATATCGAAATTGCTAGCTGAAAGAACTAAGATGGTTATGCCCTGTCTTATCTCGAGTGCGCAAGGTGCATTTCTCAAAAATAAGCAAATTTTAGATGGCATCTTAATTGCTAATGAGTGCATTGATAGCAGATTGAGACTAAAGAATCCTGGTCTTTTATGTAAGATTGATATGGAGAAAGCTTTTGACAATGTCAATTGGCCTTCTCTATTTACTATCTTGAGAAAGAATGGGTTTGGCAACAGGTGGATTGAATGGATTAAATGGTGTGTTACTAGTGCTCAGTTTTCTATTTTGGTGAAGCAACTAATAGAATTAAACCTTCTAAAGGGATTAGACAGGGTGATCCCCTATCACCATTTCTTTTCTTGTTGGTGGTGGAAGTGCTCTCTTTGCTGAATACTGATGCAGTAAATAATAGAAGATTGTCTGGCTTTCAAGTTTGCGAGGGTGGTACAATGGTGCCATATCTTCAGTTTGCTGACGATATAATAATTTTTCTGGGAGCTTCTAAGGTGGAGGTAAGAAGGTTATTAATTATTTTGTTATTGTTCAAGGTATTGACAGTTTTAAAATTGAACCTAGACAAGAGCTCTATGACAAGTATCGGAGCTGATAGCTTGGTTCATGAGTTGGCTATGGAGCTGGGATGCAATGTTGTTTCATTGCCTATTATTTACTTGGGATTTCCAATTGGAGCGTGTAAGAGGAGTGCGGATATTTGGGAGGTGGTGATTGAGAGAATGAAGAAAAAGTTAGCAACTTGGAAGAGAAAATTCTTGAATAAAGCATGTAGAGTTACGTTAATCAAAAGTTCTCTGGAAAGCATAGCTATTTACTTCTTATCGGTTTACTACATGCCTGCTGCGGTGGAAAATAAGCTAACAACCATAATGAGAAAAATTTTATGGGGCGAGGATGACGATAAGAGGAAGATAAATTGGGTATCTTGGAAGAAATCTGAAAAACCAAAAAGAAAAGGAGGCCTAGGCATAAGGAAAAGGATTATAAATAAGTCTTTGTTGGCGAAATGGTTTGGCAGGTTTGCTAAGGAAAAATCTGCATTGTGGAGGAAAATAGTTTGTGAGAAATCTGGTGCGGAGGAATCTCATATGGTGCCATTACAAGTGAAGCAGCCAACTCGAAGGAGTATGTGGTTTGAAATTCTTCAGGCTAATAATGATTTTTATGATGTTGTTTCTATCCAGGTGAAGAATGGAACATGTATACGTTTCTGGCAGGATTGCTGGCTCGAAAGAACATCTTTGAGAGATAAATATCCACATCTATACAAGCTAAGCAGATTCAAATTCGTGATTGTAGCGGACATGAGAAATGATAGTTGGAAGTTTGATTTCTCAAGAGACCTAAACCCGGCGGAAAGTATTGATTTGCTAGAAATTAAACACGATCTGAGGAATGTGCAGTTGATGCAGGAAGAGGATGATCTAGTGGGAGATTACACTGCCAAAGGTATTTACTTGAAGATTGCTAAAGCTGGTACGAATTGGGAGTTCTATAGAGTTGTGCAGAGAAAATTCGTTCCTCCTAAGGTAATGTTCATCATCTGGGAATCTATGCATGACTCTATTCCAACGAGAAGCATGTTGCAGGTGAGGAGGGTGGAGATTAATTCAAATCCTTGTCTTCTCTCTAACAATGAGGTGGGGACACAAGATCATCTTTTCATGGAATGCAACTGGGTAAAGTATTTCTGGGATTTTTATATCAACTTAATGCAAGTTTCGTGGGTAAGACCAATGAGTTTTAAGGGAATGATGCTGAGCTAGAGAGTTGAAAGAGTTTCTCCTAGAATCAATCTAGTCTGGCATTTGATGCCTTATGCAATATGCTGGGAGTTGTGGCTGGAAAGAAATAGGATAAATCATGGAGGTAGACCGAAGCATAAGGATGAGTTGGTGTATGCTATAAAGCTCGATATCTTCCTGTGGAGTTCTACAACAAAGATTTTCGAAGATTTTACGATGAACCAGATTATTCATCAATGGGATACAATATTACAGATGTAACTTGAGGGTTTTTTTTTTTTTTTTATGGAGGAGTTTTGTTAATCTCCTTGTACATATATTTGTATATTCCTTTTTCCTTTTTATATATATCCTTTTTCCTCAAAAAAAAAATACTTCTTGACATAAAAGAGAATCATTTAGGCTGATGTGTCAATTCCACATTCCATTTCAAGAATTCTGAATTATTATGACTCCACGTAAGCGTACAGTCAACACCACATAATCTATTTTCAAGAGACACTTCTTTTATCCAACAATTGTGTGTTTTCGAGAAAAACGTTCACATGCAATCTGAAAAGATATGCCTTTTGGTTTAATGTTTCCTTCCCTTTAGATATGAGTAGAGACCTCATTCACTTTATCATCTAAATAGTTGTTCCTCGAGAACTTTGGTGAAATATGAAAAGACATAACAACGAAACAATTGGGATAAGTAATTTTGGAGTCGCTGCAATTTTTCACGAGGCTTGCGTTTTCTTCCCTCTGAATGGTTTTTCGGTTGCTGATACAAATCATAGAATACCAAAGTAAGAGGACGAACAACAACCCACTGCTCTAGAGTTGAAGAACATAAAGGAAAAGATCTATATATACAAGTTTGTAAAGGTAATTTTTTTTGTTAATTTGATCTGAACTTTTCTTCCACATATTGCTCAACCACGATTCATGTTCTTCATATCATTTTGGTTACCAAAATGGTTGAGGCTCACAACTTTAACTTTTTTCGGGGTTACTTTGGGATTGATAAACAAATACGCAAAAATTGGATTTCCATCAATTAGGAATTTTTTGGGAAAAAATTCGCAAATGATGTGATTGTAAAATGGCACTATGGCAGGAGGTTTTCTTTGATCCTATCTGCTGCTTCCATCATTAGACTCAGTTTTGTGGTGTTACATTAGATGATGTGATTGTAAATGGCACTATGGAAGGATGTTTTCATTGATCCTACCTAATTGTCATAGTTTCCTTTAATTATTTAGTCTGCCTTGAAGGATTGAACAAATTGATTTTATTGTTTAGTTAGCCCATTCTTTTGTTTGTTTGTTGCTTGTGAAAAAAAATCAGTTGGATCTAAAAATCAAAATATTGCATAAATAATTAAGAAATCGAAGAAAACTATTAATTGGTTATATGTGCAGGCTTTGGATTGGTTATATGTGTAGGTTTTGGATTGATCGAGTAAAAACGAATTTTGGTTCTCTTTGATTTGATTCGAGTCATCCGACGAAGCACGGGTAAAGTGACTACTGCACTATAAAATAACGATCCACAGAATTCTGAATCTTTACATCGTTTGATGAGTCATGATTTGTAAGAGCATATTGTTTGCATTGTTAAATTTTAGGTTCTGGGGAAAAAAATAAGCAAAATCACCAATCATGCACATTTGTTGGCCAGCAGAATGTATAAGAAGATATGTCTAATATCCAATGTCTATCCAACATTAGCATTTTTAAAACAAATATTTTTTTTCCATATATGACGCTATTATTTAAAGGAATGATATATATGTTCTTTGTTTTCTTTAATTATTTTGCTGGGCAACGATGTTCTTGGTTTTCTGCGGCACTCTCATCATCGAAAGAACTTCTATAGAAAGAATTATTATCTTCAGTTACATGGTTCATTCTTGGCTGCAAGTAAATTCTTCAGCTTACGTTTTCTACATAGATGTTTAGCAGTATCCATAAGGAGTGTCTTTTACCTATTAGAAATAAATATAAATTTATTAGGAGAGTTGGTAACTGCATAAAGTGGAAAACCAGCAAGGCGTTCTTCTGTTGTTTTAATAGTCATTGCAAGGTCATACCTTTGAATAGTTAGGATGTTCTTGCCCCACAAGGACTGATACTTCTTGAAAATTGTTGTTTTGTTCGGTTTTCAAAGGGAAACTAGAAATGGGTTTGGTGAGAACAGAGAAGATTGAATTTATATTGCTGGTGATGGTGAACTAGAAGAGTTTTCCGTAATGTGGAGGAAAGGTTCATGGGGATTAAGAGACGCGTTTGTTACAAAGAAATAACAACAAATATTTAGCCACACTATAAAGTACCGTAGGAGGCACCGGTCAAACATTATGAAGTACATAATATATTTCTTTGGCTTACTTTCCGAATTTTTGGTTGTGTCTAAACATTCATAACTCTTGCTATATGTATGCATTTCCAGAGCACATTGAGGAGATAATCGATAGTGGTTGAGCCTTAAGCCAAAACGAACATCGTTGCAAAGAAAAGTAGGCATATGCTAAGAGGGTGTTTTGATACATACATATATACTGATACAAGAAAATATTACCATTATATATTCATATCTACATTCCTTTGCATCTATTGTGGAAAGTATAGTTAAGGTTTACAAATTTCATAGAGAGGGAAAACAAAGTGCTGCAACAAATCAGCGAAGTGGTTTTCTGTCAACTTCTTGGTTTTGTGCCATTTTCCTCTGCAAGTTCTAATTAGCTACATAAATTGTGGATTTGTTACTCTTTTTTTTTTGATTTTGGTAGTGAAATTTTGCCATTAATTTACCGTTCACCTTTGTTCTGCCTGCATCATCAGCATAATATTTTTTTTATGTCGTTACACAGTGTTGGATAGAAGTATTTAGTCTGTCACTTTTAATCATACAACACTTACAATGGGGATGCCTAGATACCACGTCTAATTCGCAATATAAATTTTCGATTAGGAAAATATATTAACAAGAAACTTCTTTGAAGTGTAAGTTAGAAGCATCATTAGTTGTATCATATTAATACACTAGCCCGCGCAATTGCGGGGGTTTACTGAACTTGTAAGATTATAAATATATATATATGTATACATCAAAAACATAAACAATGAACAAGACTGTGTACCAACAATGTAAGGAGATTTTGAAGTCCGGAAATAGTAGTGGGTTCTTCCGAAGTTATAGTGTGAGGTTTTGCTTGCGGAGGGACTTGAACGGAAGGCAGGCGTACAAAATAAGGATGTGAGTATTTCAAATGACCTATGGGGAAGCTTAGATCGACCTCATAACCGGTTTCCGCCAACTTCCAGCGAACCCTATCCAGCAAAATATATGGTTCCCTTTCCCGTCAATGTCAAAGAAGTGGTACTCGGATGTATACTATTAGAGATTGTTTTTCATGTAGTTGGAACCGAGGAAAATTAAGAGAGAATTTACTACCCGATGTATCCACAACAAATTTCTGCTTATTGAAAAAGCGGGGGTCTAACAACTAGGGGCGGAGCCAGGTTTTGAGAATTGGGTTGGCAAGCCATGAATTAGTGGACATTTAAGGGGGTGCAAAATGGGTAAAAATGACTAAATTGGGCTAAAATACGAAAAATTGGGCTTGGAAACCAGATGGGATGGGTGGGCAAGTGCACACCCACCCTTCCATGTGGCTCCACCCCTGCTAACAACCACACCCAATATTTCATTTGGCAATCTGAATGGAACAAACTTCAATATAATCTCAAGAATAAAAACTCAATTGAGAAATAATATTAAAGAGATTTATCTCCTTCTCAACACAATCAATAGTTAAACAAAAGCAAGTCCGTAAACCTGATTTTAGTGTGAGGTTTCTTGAAACAAACTTTTGTGTTAATCACAACCTATTCAATATCCACTGTGTATAAACCTCTTTAGGCAACAATCACTAAAGGAATATTTCAACATGGTGTCCACTTGAAACAGGGTTAGTCCGGACTGATCTAACAATGTGAAAATAACAAAAACAATTGTTCAAGATCAATCAAGTCTTGTCCAATAAACAAGGTCGGATTTAACAACTATGATTAATTAACGTACAACCTGTATTATTTCAATCGTATAAATAAAATATAATGCGAAAAAGAAATAACACAGACGGCAGAAATTTTGTTAACGAGGAAACCGCAAATCAAGAAAAATCCCGGGACCTAGTACAGAATAAACACACACTGATTATAAGTTGTTACACCAATTTCCTACTACCTATTCAGACTAGATGTAATAACTCCTTCAACACAAATAGAACGCCTAGCACAAAACCGATTGTCTTTAGGAATTCTTCTCGTTAATCTTCTAGCAGAACCCAAGGATCTCTTTAGAAGATATAACAACAAGATTGATACGATTCGATATTTTTTTTGCACAAAACACCGGTTTGATTTCCCTTTAGATGTGAATCAAGGTTTAGGAAATCTCGTGTTTATTTTGATTTAAACAATTAGTAGGTAAAAGTAATATCAAAACAAACTTGTAGATTAGGGATTATTATACTCTTCTAAAATAGGAAGAGAAACCTAATAACTCTACAACAAGAACAACTAGAATAAATCTAGAGATATCTTGTTTAAAACTTCTCAAGGATTTTTACGAGATTCCTCAAAAGAAGTTTTTCTTTCTAGTCTTCGATTTCGACTAAAAAGTGTTGGTATACGATTGGAAAATGAAATCTATCTAAACCTAGGGTTTATGATCAACAACTCTTGAATGGTTTTATATCAGGAGAGAAAACCTTAGAATAGACAAGAGGTGAAAAACCTATATTACAAGTTATATAATCAATCACGAAGATTTAAATCCAACTTGGCTTTGTGATCCCCAATACAACGACTTTATCTCACTCTTGTTCCCGATGAACATAAGACGTGGAAAACAACCTACAGATCTTACGCCAATTTCCCAAAGGGGATGAAAAATGTGTAAACTCACGAACTCAATATTTATAGTGAAACATAGCTTGAAAACTAAGCAAAGCTATTTTCCGTTTTCAAGACTCTCCTAATTTTAGGAGTCTTTCCTAAGTTATAACTCTTGCCAAAATAATTAATTAATAACAAATATTGTATTTATGTGAATAAATCACAAATTAAATTAGGAAGGAATAACAAACACTTTAATATGGTAATCAAAGATGTTTGGAGTAATAGCTAACTTGCCTAGATAAGAAAACATCACCAATTTGACCAAAAATGCCTTTTAGTCACGTAATTGGGCCCAAGTCCGCGAACTGTTACAAACAGTCCATGGATTGTTTCCTACTAACGAACTGTAATAATTACAGCGATACTTATAATTGTTACATTAATAAATCACTCATAACTTCATCGTTATAACTCGGAATTGAGTGATTTTTGGCTCGTTAAATTCACAATATCATTCAATATAACATGAGATCCTCTATAGGGATAAAGTTTATTTTCACCAAGGTCATGAATCAAATAACCTCAAGTATATATACATAAATGTACATTTACCGTCATAGGAATTGGTCCATGGAGTGAGCATTTATCTAGATAGATTAGAAAGGTAGAATTTAACAAGAATCCAAATGAAATAAATCATATACCTTTGTTGATTAAGTACTTGTTGATGTCTTCTTGTAGTTTTCAATCTTCTTCCTTTAAGGATATCTTCGATTCAACTTCTTAGATCTAAACTAGTCCGAACTATCTTTAGCATGCTAAATCAAGAATGCATTTTGGAAACTAAAATTGACAACTAACTTGACATACCAACGCTAGTGGGTTCAACCGATCTATGCTCTAACAATCTCCCCCTTTGTCAATTTTATTGACAAAACCATTTTACATATGGTTTGAACTTGTTAAAAGCAAAATCGACAATCTTGATTTCCTTGGTTCTTCAACTCTGCATGTGTTCATCCTGTACTTGTTGAAGATCCATCATAGTATTATTACACATCATCAAATTTTAATGTATCACAACTTTGAAAATAAAACTACGGTGATATGTATCACTCCCCCTTAGTCAATACTCCATCTCAACATGAAAACCACTCCTTCTTAGTAAATACTCCATCTCAACATGAAAACCACTCCCCCTTACATAATGATCCGTAAACCATATGTATTTGTAGTATGAACTACACCTTAATTCTCCCCCTTTTTTTCAATATAAATTGGCAAAGGTACGAAAAATAGTGGGATCCTCATGAAATTTTCACGGAGACACTTCATGACCAAAAGAAAAACATATCAACTTTGTTTATACGATATCACAGAGTCGAAACTTAGTGACTTCATCAAGGAGTTTATTAAGATACAAGTTAACCCCTACATGTTCCACAACCGCTTCTCTCCTCAAAGATATAACAATTAAGCACAAGTTCATTGAGGAATTATCCCCTATAAAATGTCATTCCCGAGAGAACAACAAGAGTGACCTTTCTCTAGGGAGAAGGATTTATATATTGGATTTTAGAAATCCTATAAGGAGATACGATTTAAGAACCAATTATCGAAAGTCTCTCATGAGATTGTGTTACTAAATAATTACAACTATCTCATGGTAACAATACACAATATGTAATCATGAAGATCAAGTATTGTAATCATCTTTTCTAAGATACAAACTTGTATAAACAAGAGTTGATATGCTTAGAAAAAAGAATAACCTTTTCCACAAGGATTTACTCCAAGCATGTTTACCATAAGTGTATGAAAAAGTTTCTTTGACAATAAAAACCAACATCCAATGGCTTTGATTATTGCTTCTAACCTTAAGAATTTCAATCACAAATCAAGTTAGGTAATTAAGAATCATACACGTGGTATGTGCACTTCATATAAACCTTATTCTTCTTCACCATAAATAGTTCAAATGACTCAAATGAACTAGTTAGATAGTTGTTCAATTGCTTAGATCTTTGTGTACTACACTAGACACAATTGAAGAAAAAACGATTTGATTCACTCGAATCGGTTCATGAACTATATATCCACGGTTTGCAATAGAATTCTTTAGATTATAAAGATAAGTTCACAAACATCGTTTTTAGACATAACCTACTCAAGTTCGCTGACTGGGTTCGCGGACTCAAGTTAACCGGTTGGAGTTTACAAACTCCAGCAGAAATTCTCGGGTCGAGAATTTCCGTCAGTTCGCGGACTGAGTTCGCAGACTGAAACTGAGCTACAACTCCAGCAGAAATTCTCGGGTTCGAGAACTACGTCAGTTCGCGGACTGAGTTCATGGACTGAGTTGACTACTCACGTTCCGGTTTCACTTGATCAACAAAGTTCGCAAACTTCGGTTCAAGCACTAAAAACTTATACATATATGTGTTACCACATGAATGTTTATATCTTCCAATGGTTATATAGTCTTTTAATCATTGAAACATTCTCAGAGGGCGTTATATAGTTGTTATTCACAAACTATTTTTCGTCATAGCGATTTCCAAATGATTGAAACATAACATGACTTTCGTTACTAGGTAAAGATGAAATTGGCTAATGCAACAGTTTATCAACCATAATTTGTATGCCCTAATTCTTTTGCAATCCTCACCATATTTACAAGGGCTTCTTGGTGAGGATGCACTTTTAACACAATTAGGTTGTGTTGAGGTGAACAAAATCTTGCTCACCACGGGTATTCGAAAAAAAATCATGCATGGACTCTAGGAATTTAACAACTCCCTTGAAAATTTCAAAAACGGTTTTATACCTTTTTTAAGATCCTTCTTAATTGTACTTGTTACTTTATTTATCTTCTTTGGTACCCATTTCTGAGTAACTTTTGGAGGTACGTATTTCTTTTTCTCCCCAATGTAGTTATGAAACTTCTTCAGGGGAATACTTAAAGAACCGATATTATGAGACTCAGTTTTTCTCCAGTTTGGAACATCAGATCTTGAACAACAAGTTCATTCGTACAAGACAACGCTCAGAAATATTTACTTGCTAGCTCTCCTCATGATACAAAGAATCCCTCTTCCAAGGGGATACTCCTCTCCTCAATTCACCCTGTATGATGGCACCAGAAATGCACATGAGCATGTCTCCCGTTTCTTGGAATCCCTAGGTGAACATGAATATAATCACGTTATTCGTCTAAGGGAGTTCTCAAAATCACTTACCGGAAGGGCGTATACATGACCTCGGAAGGATGTACCAGTGGGATAACGAACACCCGAATGATTTTGTCAAAAGATTCAGGGTTCAAGCACTGGACTGTCATGACCCGAACGTGACCGAGAAACATCTAGTGAACGCATGCATCAACGGTAAGGTCCTTAATTACCACGTCATGCTAGAAAAGTTTCGTTTCCCGACATTCTCAGAACTCCATGAAGCCACCAGACGTTCTGCAACGACAACACCAGCATTACTGGATAGGGATAGACTGACTCGAGCCGAAGACATGAACGAAACTTGCGGGAACATATGTATCACCAGCAAACAATTTAACGTTGGCCCCTCCTCTGTAAACATAGTAAATGAGATAGGGAAAAGGAAGGTCCCAGCTGCAGATCATCATCCTAAACGTGAAGCACCAACACCACGGGAAACCCCACCACGGAAGGTCTCCCCTAAGGCTCTTATGCATCATCATGAAACCGAAGAAAATACCTTCGATTTCACGTTTCCCATCGAGGAGGTGATTGACCTCTTAGAGGCCTGGGTTCAAGACAATGTTGTCAGACTGACACCTCCCAGACGCCAACCAACTGCGGATGAGATGGCAAACCCTAAGTACTGCCATTACCACAGGTTCGTTCACCACCCGACCAGTGATTGCAACAGACTAAAGCATATTTTCAAAGAAAAGATAGAAGCGGGAGAGATCCAACTAAGAGACAAGGGAGTACATTGAGACCCACTCCCAATAAGAAACTGCGGGTCCTCTTGGGACTCCGTGCATGAGACTGTACAATCCATGATGCGGCATGTATGCGAAATTCTCTATCTTTCCAAGGCGCAGCGCCGAGATATTTTCGAAGCTCTCAATCGCGTTGTATCCGGAAAACAAATTTTTCTCTCCTCGGAAACCGCACCAGGGGCCCAAGCTTTCCAGACGGGCAGAATCAAAAGGAAGAACTGGGGACTGCTGACCACATCCCATTTTAAGGGTATCGAATTCGACAACATGCTCATCGACGTGGCCTCTGACCTCAACATCATTACTTTCAAGACACTAAAGGCTGCAGGATTTATAAAGCAAGACGCTACTCATTCCCCGTCTGTGATTAAGAACCCGAGAGGAGAAGCTTTGAACGCACATGGCCAGATCAAGATGGGAGACGCTATAACGCATAGAAAATTCCACATTGTCAAAGAACTGGGTCACGACATGATATTGGGGCACTTATGGGTACTCGGCAACAAAGAAAAATTAGATGCGCACCCTCCACTGACGTCCACGCGCGAAGGAATTTCCAACAAACCAGCCCACTGGTTATTGCATCGACGAGTTATCAATGAAACCCAAACATCTGGAGAAGACCTGTTGGACAAACGACAATCTCTACAACCAGTCATTCCTTCCCCTATTCCGTCATGGGGACTTGGCACGATTACTGGCACGGATGATGTCAATGTGAATGGGGTGCTCTGCCATTTGAACACTTCGCAAAAGGCTTGGAAACTTCCATCGAAACCAATGAAGTCAAGACCCAAATGGTTGCACAATGCCTGAACACGTTTTCAATCGGAGATATAGTGGTTAAGGAAAATTCGTTTCAAGTTGGGAAAATGACGGTAAAAATGGCTATTCAAATTGATTCACCCAATGAAAGAGAAGAAGAGCCGCATTTGGTGCCATACACCCTTTTAGGAGGATATTGCAATCTCATCAGCACAGACACACCTGAAGGCATGATAGTTCACTCGCGATAGCTCAAGGCCTCCAATCCCTAAAGTGCTGTACTTTTCTAGTCACTCTCCCTTGAGTATTTCCTTTAAAAATTCCTCTTAGTAGTTGTATTCCCCCAGGATGAATACACCGTTTTTATTCTTCCCTGGAGTTTCATTTTCCGTCAAAAGAAAAAAAAAGAGCATAAATACATCTTTTTCCAAACAAATTCTCCAGATATTAGAGAAATACATCAGATTAACCCAGAAAACCATCGCAAAGCCATCATACCACAACCAGATTTACCTCAATCAAAAAGAAAAAAAAATATAAAGCAAAATGTTGACCGATGAAGAAGAAGGTAAAGATGAGTTTACGAAAAAATAAAAAAAAATATCAGGGGAACTAAGAAGCTAACATGAATAACAAAAAGGGAGGAACTAGCCCTCGAACGGTGGAGCACGGGCCCCCTTGGTCAAGGCTATCTTCAAGCACTTCCCCCAGCAATCCCTCGGGAAACAGAGATTCCATTCAACGGTGTTAGCAGCTGCAACCTCAATATCCCATCCTGAAGCATCCACAGCAGCAGCAGTGCCCGCTCCGATGAACGGTCTAGCATACGCCACCATGACCCCTCCAACATCACCAACGACACCTTTGGCATTAACTTCAAAGGCTAATTCCTTTCCGTCAGATGCTCCCTCGAGGGTTTTCTAATTGACACTCCGAAGAAGATTTGTTGATTCATCCGCATCAAAATCGAGAACCATGGCGCCTTCCTCCAAAAGCTTCACATGCTCGATTTTCCGCTGCTTCGACCCAGGAACAGTTCGATCCACCCTATAACTGGACCAAGGAAGGGTTTTTCCGCACTGGAACTTCTCAAGACGCCAAGGTTCTACCTCATTTTTTCGTCCCTCCTCCATGCTCACCGAACCCAAGAAGGTCTGAACATGCGCCTGCACCTCATGGAGATAGATGGAAGGGAGGTCCTTGACGATTTCACTAGCCTCATGGAACAGAGATTCAATTCTAGCCAATGCCTCCTCATGAGGAGAAGATCGGTTTCCGCCAATCCTGAAGTCCTTCTCCGAAGAATTGAATACATGGCTATCCCTAGAGGGTCTCATCATACACTACAAAGAGAAAGGAAAATGGTCAGGTTCCATCCTATCTATACACGCATAATAAAGAGGATATATAAAAACAAAACGTGAGGTGGTACCAGAAAAGGGGATGGACGAAGACAAACTACACTAATGTAGAGTTCAAGATCATCTTTTATGTACAGCAAGGTGATGTAACCTCAAAATGGAAAGTTTTTATACTAGCCGTGAGTTAAGGAATAATATCCGATCCTAATTAAATCTCATGCCTCGCTATGAGAAATAATTATGGTTGGTGAGAAATCGTGGAAGAATGTTCTCGAGGCCCACTAGATCGTGTGTTCCTTTCTCACCGCCAACGCCAAGCTTCGGAAGTAAAATCGGCAACATAACCAAAGAAGAAAGAGTAACGCTCTTCCTCTTTTGAGGGCGTAACGTTTTGTTTCGAAGATAAAATAATTTCCTGGTCAAATCAAATAAGAAAAGAGTCAACCAAAGCCCCTGAAGATAAATCACCAAGAAGTCCGTGCCATGTCTCATCCTCACCGCCACTAGCCATCTATACACGCTTCTCCCCACTGAGCCGCGTCCTGCCATGGCCGCACAAGGACAAGCCGCCTGCTCCACTATCACGACCTTATCGTCCACACACGTTTACCTTACCAAGCCCTCACTCCATCATCGAGGCCCCACCATACCTATCCTCCCCTATACGTTTCACCATGCCATTGCCGCAGCCAGTACCACGCCACATCTTGGCTCTTCGAGCCAAAACGTCCACTTGCTTTGCCTTCCACAATCACGCCCCCTTTCCATGGAGGTGTACGACCAGACCAAGATGATAACTTTCTCCTCACAACTCCAAGGTCTGCATTCCCATTACAACTTACACAGGGACGCCAACACGGGGAGCCAAAATTCTCTTTACCACTCAAAAAGGTTAGTCGGATTCTCATGACCATCTTTGCAATGATTTACGCCTCGATTCCATCCGTGTTTGTCACCATCATATGCTTACCTCGCAACAAGGCACCTGTTCCGAGCTAAGTAGGGGACTTAATGTTGATGATGGTTTTTAGATTAGGGTTAAAATCGTAAAACACTAAACCCTAGCAGACAGTAATGCAACAACATTTAAAGCAACAAGCATTTACTAGGCACATTTACTGAAACCTTTAATGTGTCTCTAAAATAATTACCCGGGTATATTATTCAAATTAGGGTTACGACGAGCCAAACCATAATTCCCACGTGTGCCAATGGCAAATCATGCCAACCACACCAGTCGTGCCAAAGAATGCTAACCATGCTAGTCGCACCTCTGTGCCAATGGAAAATCATGCCAGCCACACCAACCGCGCTAAGGCATGCTAACCATGCTAGCCGCACCTCTGTGCCAATGGAAAATCATGCTAGCCACACCAACCGAGCCAAGGCATGCTAACCATGATAGCCGCACCTCTGTGCCAATGGAAAATCATTCCAGACACACCAACCGCGCCAAGGCATGCTAACCATGCTAGCAGCACCTTTGTGCCAATGGAAAATCATGCCATCCACACCAACCACGCCAAGGAATGCTAACAATGCTAGCCGTACCTCTGTGACAATGGAAAATCATGCCAGCCACACCAACCGCGCCATGCCAAACACGTCTACCCATGGCCCCTCATGCCGCGCCACCATACTGGCCTTCCCCATGCGTCTACCAAAGTGAAGGCGTGAAATAATCAACGGTTTCCATTCAATCCTAGGAGCAAATCCTGGCCGTATAAGGTCCCCTCACGACCTTTGGCCCAAAACCATAGCTTGGTCACACACCTAGCCAAAGCTATCCGCGCCATGCCAAACACGTCTCGCCATGACCCCTCATGCCGCGCCCCCATACTGGCCTTCCCCATGCGTCTACCAAAGTGAAGACGTGCAAAAATCAACGGTTTCCCTTCAATCCCAAGAGCAAATCCAGGACGTCTAAGGTCCCCTCACGACCTTTGGCCCAAAACCCTAGCTTGGTCACGCACCTAGCCAAATCTAGCCACGCTAGCCGCACCATGCCAAACACGACTCGCCATGGCCCCTCATGCCGCGCCACAATAATGGCCTTCCCCATGCGGCTACCAAAGTGAAGGCTTGCAACAATCAACGGTTTCCCTTCAATCCCAGGATAAAATCCTGGCCGTCTAAGGTCCCCTCACGACCTTTGGCCCAAAACCCTAGCTTGGTCACGCACCTATCCAAAGCTATCCACGTCGGCCGTGCCATGCCAAACACGTCTCGCCATGGCCCCTCATGCCACGCCACCATACTGGCCTTTCCCATGCGGCTACCAAAGTGAAGGCGTGCAACAATCAACGGTTGCCCTTCAATCCCAGGAGAAAATCCTGGCCGTCTAAGGTACCCTCACGACCTTTGGCCCAAAACACTAGCTTGGTCACACACCTAGCCAAAGCTAGCCACGCCGGCCGCGCCATGCCAAACACGACTCGCCATGGCCCCTCATCCCGCGCCACAATACTGGCCTTCCACATGCGGCTACCAAAGTGAAGGCGTGCAACAATCAACGGTTTCCCTTCAATCCCAGGAGAAAATCCTGGCCGTCTAAGGTCCCCTCACAACCTTTGTCCCAAAACCCTAGCTTGGTCACGTACCTATCTAAAGCTATCCACGTCGTCCGCGCCATGCCAAACACGTCTCGCCATGGCCCCTCATGTCGCGCCACCATACTTTCCTTCCCCATGAGGGTACCATAGTGAAGGCGTGCAACAATCAACGGTTGCCCTTCAATCCCAGGAGAAAATCTTGGACGTCTAAGGTCCCCTCACGACCTTTGGACCAAAACCCTAGCTTGATCACGCGCCTAGCCCAAGCTAGTCACGCTATGCGTCCATCACTACCCCTTGGCCCCACATGCCAAGCCAAAACATCACCTAGCCCAAGCTAGTCATGCCATGCTCCCATGGCTACCCCTTAGCCCCACATGCCAAGCTAAACCAAACCTAGACAAGCTAGCCGCGCCATGCCAAACATACTTTTCCTTGGCCCTAGCCATGCTAGTCACATCATGCCAAGACAAGCGCCCTCGCCTTGGCCCTAGCCATGCCATACGCCCATGGAAAACCCTTGTCCCCACATGCCATGCCAAGCCAAACCAAACCTAGCCAAGCTAGCCGTGCCATGCCAAACGCACTTTACCTTGGCCCTAGCCATGCTAATCACGTCATCCCAAGCCAAGCACCCTCTCCTTGGCCCTATCCATGCCATACGCCCATGGCAAACCCTTGGCCCCTCATGCCAATTCTAAACACACCCTAGCCGTGCCCCCCTTTTGGACCTCACTATGCGGCTACCAAAATAAAGGCGTGCAATGATCAACGGTTTTCCCTCCTCTCATGATGCAATATCTCGACCGTCGAAGGTCATCAGGCTAGCAAGTTCCCCGATCTCGACTTTCCAAGCCACAAACAACGTGTTACTTTTTTTCCAAAAACATTCGAGACATCAACACAAACTGGGGGATTCTCTTTGGGTATTGGTTTGGTGGTCTACAGTGTGCGGCGTACACTACGCCCTTCATAAGGAAGTTTCATAAGGGTGAGGTGCCTAGTAAATACGGGAGTTATGTAGGAAACGTTCATGGGACATAAAGCCGTGAGTTAACAACCTTATGAAACATCAATTCCATAACATTAAAAGTTTCATGAAAACCAGTTTCATGCGTTAACCACTTTATGGAACATCAAGTCCATGCATACGGTTACCACCTCCTCTCATTTACTTCCCCACTCCTTAATGAGACCAGGGTACGTTTCTACCTCGACTTGTATAAATAGGTCTTACCTATTTCCCTTTGAACAACAAGTTCATTCGGACAAGACAACACTCAGAAATACTTACTTGATAGATCTCCTCATGAGCTCTCATACTCTTCTGATAACAAGTCGTAGAAACCCAATTGCTCTTCCAGAATCAACTATTCTGGTCTGACCACTCTCCTTGCTTCCCTCCCAAAAACCAACCCATTCTCCTACTTTTTGTGACCGAAGCAAGTCTAGAACGGCCATTTCTTGGTTTAGTCCGGACTTGTACAGATTGATCTCTCGAATCTAAAGTACTCCTTTGCAGTACATTGTTTAGGGTTTAAACAGTTTCTCACCTTCACACCCGCAATTACCAAAATCAGCAGAAACTATTTTCACCTATAAACAAGGAGGAAGAGACTCATGAGTGCCAAAAGTGTTGTTCTTTCCTTTCTTAACGTCATCATGTTTACTCTTTCCTTTCTTAATTTCCTTGGCTTTATCCCTACATCACAAGAAAAAAGAAATATACAAAAAACATCTAACAATCATAAATGAAGCCCACATAGATATGCTAAATAACGACATTAAAGCAGAATTGTCGACATTGTTAATAACGAAAGCTTGACCATGCCGAGACAACAAACCGGCATTGAAATGGATAAATAAACTATCTCGACTTTCAAACAAAAACTACAGATTTTTCTATAGTCTTTCACGGATAATCCGGCATTTTTTATCGCTCGGCCATGCCGAGACATGAAATCGGCATAGAAATCGAAATGCCGACAATTTTAACATTTTTAAGTTCTTTTTGTATACTAAACGAGAACTGCCGGCATAAAACGTAAATTCCAAACAGTGACGAAATTGTTCGCCGGCATGGTATTTGACCTAAAATTTATGCCGAAAATAAACATGCAGTTTCAAGTGATTTTTTTTAACATTTCTAAGTTCTTAGGGGGCAAAGTATTCATACTAAAATCAATTCCTAAAACCTACACCTGCATGGTCGTCATACTAATTTCAATGTCGGAATTGACTGTAACTGAATTGTTTGAGTTAGGGTTTCGTGAATCTAACATAAACCCACTACTTTAAATCGATTAAAACACTTATAAAATAGTTCAGAATCAGTTACCTTCTCACAGATGCCATTTGTTCGAGAGTTTGATCTTCTGAATCCTCTTTTTCGAGGGAAATCCGACTAGTCCTTTCTTGTTGTTTTGTTGAGTTACTGATGACGATTTTGATGGTGGATTGAGTTTCTTTCATGGAAGCATATTTGTAGATTCGGGTAATCGACGAAGAAATTTTTGAGTCGACGATTAATCAACGATGAAGAACGATGAATTATTTTTTTTTCCAAATAGAATGCCAGAACAGAAGAAGAATGAGAGATATGATTTTTGTTTTTAATTTTTAGTTTTAAGTTTTTATTTAGAGGAGAAGGTATTATATTCTTTTCTAAATGTTTTTGATTAACCTAAAAGGTATTTTGGTATTTCTACTCCCAAAACACCCCTTGGCCGAAATTATTGGATGGAAATATTAATTCATGTTTCCCGATTGCGGGTTAAAAAGAAGGGGGACACGATGACCGGGGTATATAGCAACATAACGATATCCACCATACTTAGAATTAACGCTGTCCAAATTTGAGTTTGATGAATAGAAACTATGTACTATGGAAAACATCGTATAACTCTCATGGATCTTCCAGGTGTGCTATTTAGGAAAGATGTGGAGAACACGTTCATATTAAAGTTTACAAATGTTAATGTCATCGTGTCTTGCACATTCTTACGACAAATAGCCATAGTCTAATACTAATCAGAAATATAGAGAGGACAAAAAGAACAGAGCATGAAGTTTTCACGTTTGACTGTATAAATGCTGGAAGCCGAACAGGACATCACAACCTGACCGCGATAGATGGGGGCAGTTTTGTGGGCCATCATGTGGGGTCTGTGAGGGGACGGTTTTTAAAGTATCTGTTTGAGCGGTACGGAAAGACTTTTTATTAATACACTATTTTCGAAAATGCTACCCAGACCCCGCATTTATACACCAGAAAAATACACCACTATGTGGCGTCTACGTGGCATAGGGCTCAGCCAAAAGAAAATGTTAGTTGGCGTTTAATAACCTAGCATTTACTCGGTCAGAGAAAAAAAAAGTGAAAAAAAACAAAAATTCATTTTTGATCTCTCCCGATTAAATCGCCCACCCAACTTTTCTTTTTGCTGGGTCCGTATGCCACGTAGACGCCATATAGTGGTGTATTTCTCCAGTGTATAAATGCCGGGTCTGGGTAGCATTTTCGCACTATTTTCACACTGAGCTTATTAGACGTCAGTACCTCGTAGGCTAGAATATCCTACTGTACTTGCCGTTACATCTTCTTCTGATGGGTTAATCACTGCTAGTATTTCATTAAGAGTACTTAGTACCATAACTTGATGGATGATGATACGAAAGGGTTGCACGGACACTGCATTTTTTGAGTCGTAATCACTGCTAGTATTTCATTAGAGTACTTAGTACCATAACTTGATGGATGATCTGAAAAGTGTGTCCGACACGCATTGGACACAGGACGCGCGTTAGACGCTGAAACGACGCGTGTCCGACGCACCAATGTGCGCATCCAGCGCGTGTCTTGTTTGGACACACTGATGACTCGGATTTGAAGCGTTTTTTTCATTTTCATTTTAAACTTCTTCCATTATTTTTACCATTATTAACTAAATGAAGAAAGACGAACATTTAGATCAATCATTTAGATATTTATTAAGATTTTGTAATTCGAAATGACATCACGTATACCCTTGGTTGGGTATGTGTTGTTTTAAGAATGCTTTTTGATTGTGTCATGTATTTAATAGTGATTGATTACTTGACCTTCAGAGTTTATAAACAAAAGATCTCTTTTTTTTCTTTTGAAATTTATGCACATGTAGCATCATTTTCTAATTTTTAGGATCAAAATACTTACCTTTGCTCTATAAATACATAATTATATATATAAATAAAATATGTATATACGTATTGACGTCCTAATTTTTTGAGAATTTTGTAGTATCCGAGTCAGCTTCGTGACGCGTCCGAGTAACCAAATACTAACTCATGGCTTGTTCACTAAATTACTAACTCATGGCTTGTTCACTACTATAATTTAGAACCCAAATAAGAAAAGACAAGATGACTAAAAAAGCTGGTTTTCAGAGTCTCCGTATCATTATTTACTTATTATCCACATAGCCATAGGGTAGTTAGTTTTAGATAAGTGTGGCTATCCACACAGGGTTGGTAGTATTTAATAAGGTTAACAAGAAAAAGTTTAATAGGAAATGTAAGATGATATCAAATTTATTGTTGCAACTTTTAATGTTTGACTTTCTTAAAGCAAGTACTTAAACTCGTTTGACCATGGCAGCTTGTATTTAGTTTACGGAAGTGCTGCACTCGGTTGACCATGTGAGGGTAAAATATCCGATGTCCACGTGTGAACATCCCAAGGGATGATCTCATGATAAGATGATAAGGTGGAAACATCGAATCATACTCAATAAAGTTGATTTCATCCGAATTGAGACACCTGCTACAAACGTTACATGAATGACACGTGTGAGGAGTGGTCTAATCTATTCAGACGGTCAAGTCTAAAAAGAAGGACTGCATTTAATAAAGGGTCAGAAGAGACGTGGGAGAATCTACATCGTATCAGAAGGTTCGGGCGATCTATACTGTAACCCAGGGGTGATGCAGCACGAGGTTTTCCAAAGAAGAGCAGTACGATGACGTACAGGGCGAGATGACTCGGTGGGAGAACCAAGTAGGACATCATGAGGGATAGTATAGAGTTCTTCCGAAGTATCGAGGAGATGCACGGTAGCTCCACAAGCTCGGAAAGACCAGGACTTCACGAGTCTAATTTGCCTATAAATACCAGTCCATGTAGCAGGATATGGACAATTAAACTTATGTATTATTAGATGGTCTTTCTACAGTGAATTCCTGAGAGAGATCTAGATAGAGAGAGAGCATCAAGGATAAGACATGATAATCAATAAAGAAAACATCTTATTTCCCGTGGACGTAGGTCTTCATGGCCGAACCACGTTATATGCTTGTGTCAATCTTTATTTTCATGTTCTTTACATCTTGTTTATCTTTGAATCTTGAATGTTTAGGTAGTTTATATCCTTTAGATTCATTTGGGTGTAGTCATCAGAAAAGATGCAACTACAAACTTAAGTATTGCAAGACGGAAAACCAATTGGAGGACATATTCACCAAGGCACTTCCCAAAGACAAGTTTCAAAATCTTCGTGAGCTACTAGGAGAAGTAGAACATCACATTAAGGAAGAGATTGTTAGTTAATGTAATGTTTAAAGTGTAATAGAAGTATAAGACTAATTAGTAGTAAGTTAATGAGTGTACACGAGTATTCTACGTGCTTTTGTATTAGGTTTTATGTATTCCTAGTATATAAAGAAAGAGAGGAAGAAAGAGAAAGTAATCTAATGAAATAGAATTGAGTAAAAGAGGTAGAGAGTAGCCAAGAGCCCTCCCCTTCATTCAACAAAATTACTTCAAATCTCATTTCTAATTCAATCATAAAACCAACAGCACTATTATAGAGGTAGGTCAAGTTTTTTCACGGTCAGCATTGTTTCTCTTCTTCTATTTGATGATCAAATGTGACGGGACGTAAAATTTCACCTACAGCACATCAATTTTAGTCTTGTTGGTTGCTTATATTTTAAAAAAGTATCTTTTGAAGAAGCAAATAAAGATCTGCATGATCAATGGAGACGTTCTTGGGACGTTCAATTTTTTTCTTGGGTAAAAGGTTATTTTATCGTTGAGCTTCAAAATGATAATAATAAGAAGAATGTGTATGATGGTCCCCGGAAAACAAAGAATCAAATCTTGAAGGTGCAGGAATGGACTCATAAATTTGATCCTGAGAAGTGAAAAACTACTAGAGCGATGTTTGGTGTAGGCTTACCAATTGTGTTCTTGGATGAAGTGCTTCTTTTCAGAGTTTGTCGTGCTTTGGGAAAACATGTGGAAGTTGATGCAAAAACTTTGAGGCATGAATATTGTTATATTGCAAGAGTTTTACTTGATATTGATCTTTTAAAATCATTCGCATATGAAATCATTGTTGAACCTGAAGGTGAAAAAGGTTTTTGGAAGTACGTGGAGATTTCGGATGAGCCTGATTTTTGTAAGCATTGCTGCATTATTGGTCATGATTACGATGATTTCAGACTTGCTCAATATGATTGAATGAAGAAAGAAGCAGAGGCAGAGAAGAACCCAAAAAGATAATGAGGTCATATATGAGCAGATGGGGAATATGAAGTGGGAATGGAGAAAGTAGCAACCTGAAATTTCTAAGTCCACTTTGCACACCGGAGAAGGTTGTTGGTGAGGTAGTTCAACAACAAACAATTATTAATGCTATAGTTAAGAACGATGCAGTATGATAGCGTTAGCCAGAAAGAAGCTTCGGGGATTATTGACCAATGAATATGATATGCTTTTTGACACTAATATAATAAGTGAGGAGTTTTCTTTCACTGAAGTTGAACAAGCTAAAAAGCAGGAAAAGAAATTGGCTGATGCAGCTGAGGTATCTAAACCCCAAGCATCTTGCTACTGCATCTAGCTTGGAAAAAGCTAGTGATTATGCAGAATAATACTTCCTCCGTCCCACTATTAATCGACATACTTTAAAACTAATTTGTTTAATAAACTAGATCAATTAATGGTGGGAGGGAGGAAGTAGAATAGATGAGGAAGAAAAATGTTCTAAATCTTTTACTAAGAAGTATGGTGATGCTAAGACTTCGGCGTCTTTGAAGGGAAACGTGCATAACGAAGAATTAGTTTGGATTTATACCCGGAAGATCGACAACGGAAGCAATTTTCCTGGTAGGACAACTAATGGAAAGATATCGGGAGCAAAAGCAAGACTTACATATGGTATTCATCAACCTAGAGAAATCATACGACAAAGTGTCGCGGCGGACTTTGGAAAAGAAGAGGGTATCGCCGAAGTACATAAACTTAATTAAGGTACATAAACTTAATTAAGGATATGTACGATGGAGCTGTTACTGGCTTTCATTTGTGCGATGATGTTTCGAACGACTTTCCGATAAAGATTGGGCTACATCAAGGATCAGCCTTAAGTCCTTAGTTATTTGCGTAAGGGATAGATCAAGTAACGAGGGACATCCAAGGTGAGATCCCATGGTGTACGATTTTTGCAGATGATGTGCCGCTGATTGGAGAGTCCAAGTCAAAAGTTGAGGAGAAACTAGAGTGCAAGTGTCAAACTCTAGAATTGAAGGGATTTAGACTTAGTAGGACCAAGACTGAATATTTGAGGTACGACTTCAACAATTCCAGAAAGGATGATGAAGATATTTTGCTCGACGGACATCTAGTGCCTAGGAAGGATTCCTTTCGATATCTGGGATCGATGATCCAAAGGGATGGTGGGATTTCAAAGGACATTCGACATCGGACCCGAAAAAATAGATGTTGGTATTGGGTGTCTTGTGCGACCGAAAAGTCCCCCTAAAGTTGAAAGGAAAGTTCTAAACGACAATTCGAACCGTAATGCTTTATGGCGCTGAACACTGGGAGACGAAGGACCGGGACATCAGACAACGGAGCTCAACTGAGATGCGTATGCTGAGATGGGTATGCGGACATACAGAGCATGATAGTATCGGGAATGAATATGTTCACAAGAACATGCTCACCCAGCATCGGTTCCTCTGGTTTGGGAACATACGTCGAAGACCTCCTGATGCACCGGTTCGCATAGGACGCATCTTGCGTGTTGAGGGTAGGATGAAATGTAGAGGATGACCGAAACTTATGTGGGAGGAAGGTTAAGCGTGACTTGGAGAAGCGAAATTTAACATAGGAAGATGCGTTGGATAATCAGAAGTGGAGCGCAGCGATCCACATGAAAGAGGTGTGATTTCTGTATTCGGATTGAGTGGGACCGTCCATGACAGTTTGTTAGCGCACAGCGTGTCCATTCGGAATGATCTGTCCCGGGAGCTCGTATTTCTCTTGTCATTACTGATATCAGTTGCTAGTTCTTTCCGAGACAGTTGTTGGTCGATAAAAAATACGTGTTCGCGTATGAGTGGTATTTGGTTACCGGGTGCTTGTTGGCTGTCAGCCCCTAGGTATCGATGGTGTCCCCCCTGTTTGTTTTTTAATCTTACCTCTCGTTGGTAAGATAGATTTTTTGTGCACAGCGTGTGCGCTTGAAATAACTTATACTTGGTGCTCGTGCTCACATGGCTTTCAAAGGCTTGGAAGGCTTGTTTTACTGGAGATGGTCGTTTCTTGATGGACGATACGTGTTGGCGTATGAGTGGTTCTTGGTTCTTGGGTGTTGGTTGGCTCCCCGGTCCGCGCTCCAAACGACAAGCTTGATTACCTCTTCAGCATCTCCCCGGATTCATCTTCGGGAAAGACTCTTATAGTTCCTATGCCTATCTATCGAGAAGGTATCCATTATTGTCCCTCAAAGTTGTGAACACGTGAAATTATACTGGAATATTGTGAAGGAGGGACTCCCTCCCGTAGCTGTGTAGGAAGCAAAATCGTGAAGGGGGGACTCCTCCTTGTTTCCATGCATCCCGGGCAGGGATATAATGGGTATGCTACTTTAACGGTCGCGAACGTATAAACCCAACTAGAGTAGTGTGTCCACTCCCTATTCCACCCGCTGCACGGAATATGCCAAGGATTTTCTACTATCTATGTATAGGTTGCTCAGGAAGGCGAGCCGGTGTAGAAACTTAGCCATATTTTAGGAGATAAGATCTTCACGAGATATTATCTCTGCTCTACCCTAACTTTCTCTGGACTAAAGAACTTGATTTTCGTTTTGGTGATGCTAAGACTTTTTTTTTTTTTTTTTTTGAAGCATGGATGCTAAGACTTTTGATGTTGCTTCTCAACAATAGTCTGACACAGACTTGGCTAAAGAAAATATAGAAAGTGCTGAATAAAAGTTTGGTGCTGGAGCAGATTTCGGATGGGAGTAATTTTACTACTCCATTCAAAAATGCAAAACGGGGAACTCCCAATCCACAAGGTCGGGTTGATTTAAAGAACTATAAGTTTTTGACTATCATTTCCATGCTTACAGAAATCAGGCCATTGAAATCAATAGATTTCTTTCGAACTTTATAAATCCTGCAAAACACGTGTACACTTCTGAAACTCAAACTTCAACCCTTGAGCAGCATGCCTTATCAAAGGCTTACTTTTAAAAAATCAAAATGTAATTATTTTCCTTGAGCAGATTTTTTTGATTTTTTAACCATGGCTAGGAATGAAGCCACATTTTTTCATGCTAATAATTTTTTTTATGAGTGATCGAGAGATATAAGCCTATTCGTAACTTATTTTACAAATATAGGCCCCTTTTTCAACTATTCAAATATAGGCATTGTCCACTTTTCTATCCATCTTGGTTATGTCTCATAACATTTTTACTTATTTGCTCTTTACTCATTGCCACATTGACCTTTTTCATCATTTTTTAAGGTTCATTGATCTCGGTTCAGGATAGTTTCATCATTTTCATGTTTGTTACATCATTCTTCAAAAGGGTTCATTATTTGCAAGTTCCAGATTTAGGGTTCGGGTTTTATAATTCAAGTTTCATCATTCCCAAATTTAGGATTCAGAAGTATTAGGGTTCAGGTTTCCCAAGTTATAGGGTTCTTGGTTTTTTGTTGGTGGAAATCGACCTTATACAAAAGAGACTTGGTTTTTTTTTTATAACGGCATGCATTTAATATGTGTCACCTTGCACTTAACCGGATGGAATCCGTTACTTTTCAAAAAATATAATGGGACCAAGTCAAAACAGGCCTATGTCCGAAAAGTTCAAAAACGAGCCTATATTTCCAAATTGCCCAAAATTTAACGGCATGGAGATGTTAGAAGTAAAATTTTCGCAACGGCGGCCTTGCGGTTGTGAATAAACAGTGTTTCCCAATCTTCCTTTCTCCATTGCATGCCCGTTTCGAACGGTGGTGATCGGTGGCTAAACCCTATTCTTGGTGTACTGCACTCTCTAAAGTATAATCAGACCTGGCCTAAAGTGAGACTATCTTCCAAAATAGGCCCTACAAGAAAAAGCATATTTGAGGAGTCTGACACCATCTTTCTCTGAATGATCCCGGTTAATTATAGTAATTGCCATTTATGATTGCAAAATATGGCATTTCAATATAGTATATAGTAAAAAAAAAGAGCGAAGGCATGGATATTTTCTATTCCATGAAAAGGTACAAGTATTGTTAAACTCGTTAAAAACCCTACAACCATGTGCGATTTGAAATTTACCAATTTAACCTCCTGGAGTATCCTCTCTCATACGTGCTTGGAGTATCTCTCTCTATATATGTGCTAATTCCTACTGCCTCAAGTAATACAGACGTAAGGTAAAAGATTGAATTAGTAGCCATGGAAGAATCAAAGAGTTTGATGATTTTGGATGTAGTCTTAATTGGATTATCTTCTTTTTCAGATGTTCTTAAATGTCATCAGCAAGTTGAATCCATTCCTTCGTAAGTGTTGTTTTTTTCATTACCAAGTTTGTTTATGGAGTTCAGAAACTAAATTTTACTTGTTTCTAGATTCTTCTGGAATTGTTGACACGGAATGTAAGTCTAGTTGTAACATAAAAATCGAAAAACTAAGGAAAAACCACAGAACAGAGAGAGTTAGGCTTAATCAAAAACTATGTTCTCTGATTCAAGGCTAATTGAGGAGCCTTTTACCTAATTTGTAATTTCCCTACTGAAGGAATCAATTTCATTATAAAGATTTAACTAAAATAGTGAACTGAAAGCCCACTGTACTACATGTCCTAATTTCATTTGAGTTGCATCCTGGAATTGAAGAAGAAGAAGGTGAAGATACTGGCGTTGTTGATGCTCCTCTTCCTCTTCCACCCCCAAACACCACCACCGCGACCACCAGTTCCAATACCACCGCGACCACCAGTTCCACGACCTCCATCACCACCACCAACACGACCACAAGTTCCACGACCCCCATCACCACCACCACCGCGACCACTAGTTCCACGACCTCCATCACCACCACCACCGCCAACACGACCACCGCCTCTCATATTACCAAAACCTCCTCTACCACCTCGATTTGACATTATTTAGACGAGAAAAACCAGAGAAGAAGGATTTTGGAAAAGATTTTTGGAGAAGATGGATTTTCTGAGAGATTTCCAAGGGAGAGAGAAAGGGAGTTGAGAGAAGATGGGTAGTTGAAAAGACGAAGACTGATGATGCTGCCTCTCCCTTTTTTAACGTGAGAGAGAAGGTGAGTGAAAATACTAAGTTACACCACCACAGTCGACCAGGAGGTTAAATTGGTAAAAATTTTAGAAACTCACTCAGCCGATCTAACTGATTCTCAAATCGCACATGGTTGTAGAGTTTTTAACGAGTTTAACAATACTTGTACCTTTTCATGAAATAGACAATATCCATGCCCTTTGCCCAAAAAAAAAATTAAAATAATATTCGATAATATAATAGTTTCGTTAAAATAATAAAAAAAATTAATCCCGACCCGGACCTTTAGTACTAAAATAATAAATAAATTCGATAAAATTATAATATATTTCCAAATTTTCCTTAAACATTAATAGGTCCCAAATATTATATAAAATAATAATTTTATTAGAAAATATAAAAATAATTTTCAAAATACAAAAACAATTATGTACAATTCTTTTTTCATGAAAATTAATAAGATTTATTACTTTAAAAATAAATGCATGCCGTTATAAAAATATTTCTGCTAATATTTTTTTTATTTTTTTCTATATTTTTCATTTTTAAAAATCTATTTCGATAGTTATTTAAGATACTTTATTTTTATATTTTAACATGGCAATTCTAATTTTTTCCAAACAAATTTTTTAAATTAAAAATTATTTTTTAAATTAATATATTATTACAATTAAATAATATCTATATAAAATAATAGGATTTGAGTGGTCCCAAACCTATTATTTTATAGATGTTTTACCGTACCCGTTATTTTGATTATAGAGAAAACAAAATAAAGTATTTTCTAAGTTTTTGAGTTTAATGCTTCACTTTCTCTGAGCTATATATAAACCATCTTAAATACATCGCATGATCTGATCCATATATCCTTCTCCCTCTTGGATCAAATCAAAGAAGGATGCAGAGACAATAGAAGCAGGAGTCACACGATTAACGATGCAACGGATGTTGATTTTACTCTCCGTTACAGGCTTGTTTTTCTTCCCGATGTCAATTTGAAAAATTCGGTCCCAACAAAACCTCCGATTTTTTACTCCAGAAATCTGAAAAACAACTTTTCAAGGTGTATCGAAACACCCTCTTATAAATAGAATCCGCAACTTGATTATCATCTATTCACAAAAATAAAAATAAAATCGAAAATCCTAACATTAGAAAGACGCTTTATTTCTTCTATAATGTTTTTATTCTCCCGTGCAACTAAAGGAACTGCATCTGTGGGTGATTAAATAACTAGTTTTTCATTAGCTAAATATTATGCATCTCTACCTATATTAATTTGGCTACTACCTATATTAATTGGGCTAAAATGCTACTAGCCTAAAATTAGGCTTGAACCTACATGGCTACATAGTGTTGAAAAATTGCAATTCTGTTGTCATTTTATGTCATATAATGGTGTAGGTGAACAGTAATAATCAACATAAATACGTTTACAAAGTTCCTCTCTCACGTTTTGGAAAAAGTAAAAAATCACAACAATGATATTGATTCTTACGCTTCTATCTTTCGGAAAAAACGAACAAAAACAAACGACAACTGACTTGCACCCAACTTCTACTTCTCTTCAACTTAACTCTTCGTATAACTTCTCCCTCTCTCTCTCCCCCTCAGCAATTATGAGATATTATCTTCAGAATTAAACTGCTAATAAAAGATAAAACTCATTCCGGCCACTCCATGATCTTGTGTTTATTTTTCCTTTAAATGAGAGTGTCTTCAAAGATTATTCATCCATAATTTCAAAGAAAAGTCATAAAGAATTACCAAATTAACATATACTAACAATATCAATGTCAGACATTTAGAAGGTTGATTGTTATTCTTTTGCTTTTCTTTGATCAACAAGACCTAATATATACATTTTCTTGTTATCTCAAAATAGTTACATGCTGCAGAAATGATGTCCTCTGTGAAAATTTCTTGTACATGCACGTTGCGTTACTTGCTATTGTTAATTCTAATCAACAATTACGCATGGGACACATCTGCTTTGAGAAATCTCGAAGACGGTGTAAAATTGTATGTACAAGATAACCATGTGAGTAAATTTTACTTTTCCTGTTTTATTTTCTATTAGCATACAGTTTATCGAAGTTCCGGTATATTTTTGGTCATTCAAGAGTTTTTTATTGCTGTTGGTTGAAGGTGGTGATGGATAATGGGTTAGTTCAAGTGAATATATCCAATCCCTTAGGATTTGTCACTGGAGTTCAATACAACGGTACCGATAACTTGCTGGAAATCGACAATGAAGAACATAATAGAGGGTACATATTTGTGCTCTGCTACCCTTATTGATCAACAATATTACCTACTTCGGGCGATGACTTTGACCTTGACTTTGTTTTTCTTGAATTGATTGATGTATAGGTACTGGGATCTGCACTGGAGCCAAAGGGGACACAGAGGATCACAATTTTTGTAAGTTAAAAGAAAATTATCTTAGTGACGCTTTCAAAGTAGTAAAACATTTGAATTCATGAAATGAAATGAGTTATTGCAGGATGAATGGAAGTAGTTTTAAGGTAATAGTTCAAAGTGAAACTCAAGTTGAAATTTCGTTCTCAAGAACATGGGATTCCTCGGCTTTATCATCTTCGTCACATCACTCAGACCCAAACAACAGCACAGATTGGCTTCCCCTCAACTTTGACATAAGGTACTAACCGATCGATTCTTCCTTTTTTTTCTTTTTCTTCTTTGTGATGCTCAATACCAGTGGAGATAGTTGGAATATCAGTGGTTAAATAATTTTGCACAACTTGCAGATATGTAATGTTAAAAGGTTCCTCAGGATTCTATACATATTGCATCTATGAGCACCTAAATGGATTCCCAGATTTCAACCTCAATGGAACTAGGGTCGTCTTCAAGCTTCGTAAAGACAAGTAAGAAAACTAGCTAGATTTGATATTTGACAACAACGTATGGAATTGCAGGATGGACAAATCCAAATTATTAACTTTGCTTTTGTTGTGGCACGGTGGGGATATACCAATTATCAAGGTTTCAATATCTAGCTATAAGTAAGACACGGCAAAGACGAATGCCACTGCCAGAGGATCGTGTACCACCAAGAGGCGAAGTACTACAATACAAAGAAGCAACTCTTCTTGTAGACCCTGTTGAACCAGAACTAAAAGGCCAAGTACTTACAAAATCATTGACTTGTTTGCTGTTTGGGTTTGTGGTCATGAAGTTGTTACTCAAAGTTTCAAGATTGGATTATGTGCAGGTGGATGACAAGTACATGTATGCACTAAATAGTGAAGACATAAAGGTTCACGGGTGGGTTAGCTCTGAGGCCTCTGACCCTCTAGTAGGTTTTTGGCATATCACACCGAGCGATGAATATCGAGGTGGTGGTCCTCTAAAGCAGGAACTCACCTCACATGTTGGTCCTGCATCTCTCACTGTAAGTTCTAAGATAGCTTCTGGAATCTACCTAGACCCTCTTCCAATACCAATCCCATACTAGAATCACGATTGATTGCATTACCTATTCCTCATCACTCAGGTGTTCCTTAGTTCCCACTATATGGGCCAGGATAAGATACCCATGTTTGGAAATGGAGAACCTTGGAAAAAAGTGTATGGTCCGGTATTCCTGTATCTTAATTCAGCTCCACCCAGTACAAATGAAAGCGCATTGTGGGACGACGCCAATGAACAGGTTTAGCTTTATTTTGAGATTAAAAAAATAAAATAACTGATCTTGGTTAAGATTTCTCCTCAGTCCTCTCCACCTCAATCTAGAAATAAAAATGATTTTTTTTTTCTTTTGTTTTTAGCTGCAACAAGAAGCCCAGAAATGGCCATATAATTTCCTAGCTTCCACTGACTATCCTAGATCTGATCAAAGAGGCACAGTCAATGGAAAAATACTTGTCCGTGACAGGTATTTGATTTGTTTAATCTGAAAATATAATATGCTGACAATCACCATATACACTACAAATGAGTATGAAAATTGGAATACAAGACTCATTGTTTCTTCTATACATTTTTCAGGTTTGTAAGCAAGGAAGATATACCTGCAGTAGATGCATACGTTGGGTTAGCTTTACCAGGAGAAGTTGGGTCCTGGCAGACGGAGTGCAAGGTCTTATACCCATCAATTAGTTTATACCGATGCATGTTTATGTACTTTTCCTTTAAAATATCAATGTCTGTTTTGAATTTTCAACCCATAGAAACTGAAGTTCATTCTGTTGTTCAGGGGTACCAATTTTGGACTAGAGCTGGTCCTGATGGTTCATTCACAATTAAGAATGTACATTCTGGAGAATACAATCTATATGCATGGGTTCCTGGCTTCATAGGTGATTACAAGTATGGAAATCTCATTACAGTTAAAAAAGGTATATATGTGTATATGTATAACAATTTCTCTTCTTTTAATATTACTTCAGTTTTGCGCTTGTTTACTTATATTCATCCATTCGTTATTAAAGTTTACTTATATTCATCCATTCGTTATTAAAACAGGAGATTCCATTGAATTGGATGATGACCTTGTTTATGAGCCTCCAAGAAATGGCAGTACGTTGTGGGAGATAGGTGTTCCCGACAGAACCGCAGCCGAGTTTTTCGTCCCAGATGTTGACCCTAAATACGTTAATCCACTATACTTGAAGCAAGACAGGTTAGGGTCGTTGTTTCTCATTGATAATACAAAGATATGACCAAATTTGAAATTGAAACATGAATTCTTAACTTTTCTTCTGTTCCCTTGTTTGATTTGTACAGGTTTAGACAATATGGATTGTGGGAGCAGTACAGTGTTTTATATCCAAAAAAAGACCTTGTTTACACAGTAAACAGCAGCTCTTACCAGAAAGATTGGTTCTACGCGCAGGTTACTCGGTAGGGGTTCTTTTATCTATTCAAGTCCAAATGAGTCTTAGACTGGACCTCATATTGTTGAGACAATACCAAAAGCAAAATGAAATCTACTTGTTTAACAGGAAGTTGGGAGATAAATTGTACAACTCAACAACATGGCAGATTAAGTTCAATTTAGATAGTGTTGATCAGGGAACCATTTATAAGTTGCGAGTGGCACTAGCATCCACGCATGGAGCAAAATTGCAGGTATATGCCCACTATTTAACATTTCAAGTTTGTTTTTCTCTCCTTCTAGTTTCAACTTATTGACAGGTTGCGCTAATAATTGTCTTTTCATTTATTTATTTTCGTTGAGTAGATTCGACTTAACAATTTGAGTACGGAAATTCCCCATTTCACAACTGGAGGAACGTACAAGGATAATGCCATTGCTAGACATGGAATTCATGGCCTGTATCTGTTGTTTAATGTGGATGTAAAGAGTGATTGGCTCAAAGATGGCGAAAATACCATTTTTCTTTCACAAGTTAAAGGTGAAGGTCCGTTTCAAGGTATAATGTATGACTACATACGTTTCGAAGAACCAGCAAAGGACGAAAGAAGAAAGGAGGAAAGAACAAATGCGGAAGCAAGGCTATATTTTTGCACAACAAAATGCCTGATTAATGTTTTGATCTCCTGTTTTCTAATTTTCCTTATGTAGGATGCGTCGATATTAACTACTGCGACTACGCTTGTTGGTATTGTGATGTCAAGAAACATAAATTTGTTGCGGATTTCTATCATGTTCTTACACCATTCTAAACATGA
Organism: Papaver bracteatum; assembly: GCA_023529315.1. NCBI lineage: Eukaryota > Viridiplantae > Streptophyta > Magnoliopsida > Ranunculales > Papaveraceae > Papaver > Papaver bracteatum. The sequence goes on from JAJJWX010005243.1 coordinate 1,439,843, forward strand.
TCAGGATCTGGGATATTCATAGTTTTCTACATAGTTAATCATAAAGCTTAAACTAATTGAATACAACTTAATTACCTGAAACATCCATTAATGCTATTCATGCTCCTTACTTAATTCATCTGTTCTTTCTTCTCAAAGGACACCGATCAAATTTACAGGAATACTTTCTTTATTCCTCTTACCAATTCTTCACTAAATATTCTGATGGTGTTAGTAGTAACCTCAATTATTTGCCAAGGAATTAATGTTTCTTACCAAATATTCTGATGGTGTCCGATTGGGCCAGTTTTTTTGCCTCATCCGCAACCAATCCAACATATGGTGGCTTTCGAATTTGGCATCTGCATCAAATCCCACATATGGCGGCAGGTATTTAGTTATGGTGCATAATATAAGCTGTGACTGATTTAATCACGATGCAAATTTTTGGTAACGTGACCAATTTCATTTCAGGAGAAAATGTCGTGATTATATTTGGGTTACTGCAGCCGACGTCGAGAATTGATTTACATGTTGTTGCTGTTGATGATTGTCATCTTCACACGAGTGTAGACCGTGTGGTGAATGCATTTTTTTTCTTCTATGGCTAGATACATTGGCAAGGCATAAGGTCATTGACTCACATTTACGGCCGATACTGAGTAGCCATCAAACGTACCATGTTGAAATTCTTAATTCGATATTATCATATATTGCTATCAAGAACAAGAAGATGTTTCCGAAAACGATAAATACCGACGATCATTAGTTTTTGGTGTTAACACTATGGTAACGTGACCAAAGTTAGTCATAATTAAGAGTTTCTTTATTTTGGAATTGTTGGTATTTTAGGAAATATGTTAGCCTCTTGTTCAAGCCAAGTTTGTATATAAATATCCCATGTATGTTCACGTTTTAAGACACAAAAATATAATCAATAAAAACGTCTTCTGTTCAGTTTAGTTATCTCTTCCTCTAGTCTGTTGTGTCGTTCTTTAACTTTACCAAAACCTAATAGTTTCAACTTGGTATCAGATAGGTTTAGGTCCTTTTACCCCTTTTTAAATAAAAACAATGTCCACTGGCGCTTCTACAATCTCTGAACTCATTTAATCAACTTCTTCTTCTCTACTTGTTGCTGCACAGTTCCGCTCCTCTGCTCCAAGCTCGTCCCGCTTCTCTGCACCAACCAATTCGTCTTCCACACCGTATACACCTACAACTGGTACGTCCTCGCCTGCTGCTGCACCTGGTATGTCTCGCTTCCCTGCTGCTAATCGTTTTCAACTCCAACGACCTGCTGGTCGTTCGGAAACATCTTGTCAACTTTGTGGTCGTAAAAATCACGAAGCTCCAAACTGCTGGAATCGTTTTGATCGAATATTTCGTCCTCCTCGACGTCAGCCACCGTCTTCTACACCTCGTGCATACACTGCGCAGACATCTGGAATCCTACCTTCTTCTCCGTGGACTCCTGATAGTGGTGCCACTGATCATATAACTAATGATTTTTCTCGCCTTCAGTTCCCAACCAACTACACTGGTCCTGATCAAATTCAAATGGGTAATGGTTCCTCTATTCCAATTTCTAATGTTGGATCTTCTATTTTGGGAGCTCCTAACCGTAAGTTGAAGCTTCGTAATGTTCTCTTTGCACCTCAAATATCTCATAATCTCTTATCTATTTCCCGTCTTACCACTGATAATGATGTTTTATTCGAATTTCATCCGAATTTTTGTCTTTTGAAAGATCGATGAACTGGGAAGGTTCTTCTTCGTGGAAATAGGAGGGGTGGTCTCTATCAACTTGATAATTCGTCCAAGTCTCCCAAAGTTTACATAGGAGAACGTGCTAGTTTACAAGACTGGCGCTCTAGGATGGGTCATCCAATGATGCGTACAGTTCGTAAAGTTATCTCTTAGTTTTCACTTCCAGTATCAAGTCAGACTATCAGTTTTTGTTCATCTTGTCATGAACATAGGAGTCACAAGTTACCTTTTAATCCTAGTAAAACTACTTATTCAAATCCATTAGATTTAATTGTCTCAGATGTATGGGGACCTTCTCATATTTTATCTAATGAAGGATACATATATTATATTATTTTTATTGATGCGTTTAGTCGTTTTACTTGGATGTTCCCTATGTCCCAAAAATCTGATGTCTTTTCTATATTCTTTGTGTTTCAAAAGCATGTTGAAAATCTTTCAATCGCAATATCAAAATATTTCAATCTGATAATGCACTTGAGTATTTTTCATCGGTTTTCATGTCCACACACTTCTGAACAAAATGGTTTAGTGGAACATCGTCATCGTCATATTCGTGAAACTGGACTTACAATTTTAAACATGGCTTTTGTTCGTTCCTCGTATTGGTATGACTCTTTTTACACTGCTTGTTATCTAATGAATCGTGTTCCTTCCACTTCTATTAATAATTCGTCTCCATATGAAGCTCTTTTTTGCATTCCACCGGATTACACCTTCCTTCGTGTATTTGGTTGTTTATGTTATCCTCACCTACGTCCGTATAGGTCTCACAAAATGGAACCTATTTCCTCTCCATGTGTGTTTATTGGCTATAGTCCATCTCAAAAGGGCTATAAGTGTCTTCATATTCCTACGGGTCGTATTTATGTAAGTCGTCATGTTATTTTTGATGATACTACTTTTCCTTTTGCCACTACACCTTCACTGACATCGATCACTTCTCAGGTAAATAATTTCTCACCCCCATCAGCTTCATTATCGCCAGCTTCAGTTACTTGTGCAAATCCTGCACCAGTATTACCCATTGGTACAGTTGCAGTTGGACTTCGTAATTCTTCTCAGGATATCACTATGCAGCATCCACTCATGTCAGCATCAGATGCTTCGTATTCACCCGCACATACTTCACATTTACATATGCCAGCACCTGCTTTCAGTCCGTCAACAACTCCTACTACGTCAGCAGCTCCTACTTCGTCAGCAGCACCTGTTTTTAGTCTGCCAACACCTGCTTTTAGTCCATCAATAGCACCCACTTTACGTCTGCCAGCTCCTGCTATTGTCTCTTTGTCTCCGTCAGCTACTACATTCTTCAATACGTCAGCTGCCGCATCTCCTACGTCAGCTGCTTCACATGTCCCTACGTCAGCTGCTTCACCTGTCCATACATCAGTTCCTGCACCAGCTACCACATCTGCCACTACATCCGCTGCTTCACCTACTACTGTGTCATAGTCTGCACCTTTTGACTCTACTGGACAGCCATCCTCCGTTCCAGCTTCAACTGTACCAGTTACCGATCATACTTCCCAACAACATCCAATGATAACTAGAGTCAGAGATGGCATTTTCAAACCCAACTCCAAATATGCCCTGGTATGTGATTCTCTTCGCGAACCTACTTGTATTTCAGAGGCTCATAAAGATCCATATTGGCGTGTCTCCTCAGATGATGAGATCGATGCATTTCTTCGTAACGGTACTTGGACATTAGTACAATATCATCCTTCTATGAATGTTATTGGGTGTAAATGGGTGTTTCGTATCAAACGAAAGCCTAATGGTGAAATTGAACGTCGTAAATCTCTCTTGGTTGCCAAAGGATATAATCAATAAGAAGGGATAGATTTTTCTGAAACGTTTAGTCCGGTTATTAAACCTTGCACTATTTGTCTTATTCTTACATTGGCTCTATCTTCCAATTGTACTATTCATCAACTTGACGTGAAAAATGCTTTCTTACATGGTGAACTTCAAGAAGAGGTATACATGAAACAGCCTCTAGGTTATGTTCATTCTCGATTTCCTACGCATGTTTGCAAGTTACATCGATCACTATATGGTCTTAAACAAGCTCCTCGTGCGTGGTACCATCGACTTTGTACTTTTTTATTACAAATTTGGTTTATTACTTCCAAATGTGACTCATCTTTATTCATCTACAATGGTTCGTATGGTACTATTTATTTGTTGATATATGTGGACGATATTATTGTTACAGGTTCCAACTCCGCTGGTATTAAATCCACTCTTGATCCTCTGCAACAAGAATTTGCAATTAAAGATCTTGGACAATTGTCTTATTTTCTTGGAATTGAAGCAATTCGTACTTCTTCAGGATTATTTCTTTATCAACAAAGGTATGCTCATGATCTTATTATTCGCGCAAAAATGGATGGTGTTAAACCTATTCAAACACCACTAAGTACTTCTGGTGACATCTCTTCTGATCGTAGTACCTTATTATCCGATGCTACTGAATATCGTAGTATTGTTGGTACATTACAATATTTGACATTTACTCGTCCTGATTTGGCGTATGATGTTAACAAGGTATGTCAATTTATGCATGCACCAACTTTTTTTCACTGGAGTCTGGTAAAACGTATACTTCTTTATCTTAAAAAAACGTCTACATTTGGTATACTTCTTCGACCATCTCCTTCTATACAGTTATCGTTCGCTGCATATACTGATTCATATTGGGATGGTTCTATTGAAGATCGTCGCTCTACTAGTGGTTATTGTATTTACTTGGGTGGTAATATTATTTCTTGGAGTGCTCGTAAGCAGAAAACTGTGTCTCGTTCTAGTACTGAAGCCGAATATAGGGGTCTTGCTATTGCTACTGCTGAAATTATGTGGATACAATCCCTTCTGAAAGAACTTTGTATTTCCACTCAATCACCTCCTGTTCTATGGTGTGATAATCTTGGTGCAACTTATCTCACTGTCAATCCTATATTTCATGCAAGAACAAAGCACATTGAGATTGACTATCATTTTGTTCGTGATCAAGTTGCTTCCAAACTTCTTGATGTCAGGTTTATTTCCTCTAAGGATCAGATTGCGGATATATTCACAAAACCATTATCCAGGGATCGTTTTTCACTTTTACGGTTCAAGCTAACGGTTCAGGATAACCCGTTACGCTTGCGGGAGGGTGTTAACACTATGGTAATGTGACCAAAGTTAGTCATAATTAAGAGTTTCTTTATTTTGGAATTGTTGGTATTTTAGGAAATATGTTAGCCTCTTGTTCAAGACAAGTTTGTATATAAATATCCCATGTATGTTCACGTTTTAAGACACAAAAATATAATCAATAAAAACGTCTTCTGTTCAGTTTAGTTATCTCTTCATCTAGTCTGTTGTGTCGTTTTTTAAAGAAACTCTTAATTATGACTAACTTTGGTCACGTTACCATAGTGTTAACATTTGGTTTGAAGAAAACTAAAAGGAGGAAAAGAAAAATTATAACCGGAATGGAAGATGATTTTTTGAGGCGAAATGAAAATGAAATGACACCGAAGAGTTAGTGTTAGGTTTTATTATAATGCTAAAGGGAAAGTTAGATTTTCTACAAGTTTTAGACACCCCATACCTAGCTACCCTGGATGGGGATAAAGTAGGTAGTGGTATATTTCAAGTCAAGTTTGGTCCTTTTTTTCTTTTTAATTTTGAATTTCAATCTTTGATTTTCGGGTTCTTTGAGAACCCAACTCCCTCGCGGAACCATTTCTCATGCATACTTGCTAACCTCTACTAGTTTCTGCTTCTTCGCACTTCCCAACTATTACAGGTCAACAGGCATATGGGAAAAATGCACCTCTGTTTATGTTTCCTTAAAAAAAGATATTTGTCACTTTAATCTATATTTTACCCTATGTGTTTGCGGGGGAGAAAAGTTGAAAAAAAATGCATACCACTCGCATACCCTTTGCTTTAGTGTCCTTCTTGCTGATGTAGGGGTGAGCATGCGCCCGTTTTTTGCGCATTGGCATCCAATCTAATAGATGTTGGATTTCAAATTTGGCATCCAATATCTAATGAATTGGCGCCCAATGGATGCACGGATGATAAGATTGGATGCGGATGATCTAATAGATTTCTTTTAGATTTGAAAAAGAACCTCTTACGTTACTTCGTTTTCTAGAAATCTTATTTTCTATAAATCTTATTTTTGTCTCAAGATTTGTGTTTTCTTGGTTTTGAATTTAATTTAATAATTTGTAAGTTTCTTGGTTTTGAATTTATTTTTGTCTCAAGACTTGTGTTGTTGGTTTTGCAAAACGTTAAGAATGGTTTATACAAGCTTAATTTAGATTCTTATTTTTAACCATAACCTTTGCACCTCGACTAAAAGTACTGGCATAAAGTGTAGTATTGTGAATAAAGAGTATGTCATTTTTGTTATGACATAGAAGATTGGGACATGTCTCCATTGCAAGGTTAAAGAGGTTAGTGAAAGAGGGTATTTGGCAAACTCTTGAGTTCTTTGATTTTGGTACATGTGTACGTAGACTATACAAATGGAAAACAGACTAACAAGATAAAGAAAATTGCTAGGATAAGTTCCAACATTTTGGAAATCATTCATACTAATATATGTGAACCGTTTACACCTCCATGTTTTAATGGTCAAAAATGGTTCATCACCTCTATTGATGATCATATACGATTTTATACCTCTATCTTCTTAATGACAAAAGTGAAGCATTAAATGTTTTAAAATAATTTAAGGCCGAAGTAGAGAAACAAATTGATAAAGCAATAAAGATTGTAAGATCAGATAGAGGAGGTGAATATTTTGGAAGATACGCCCAAAAAAATAATTAGTTGAGGCTAGAAATGCAAGATTTATAGAGGATGGCAACATCAGTGGGAATCTTCAAATAAAAGTCACTGAAGAAGGGTGTGATCCACTAACTACACATTCACATTCTTTAAAATTACCGCTTTGCATGACATTCGACGAAATGTCATACAAGAAGAAGTGGTGATTCAAGAACTATCCCTTAAGAATATCCTCGATATCAAGGAAATCTGCAATGGCCTCATACTATAAAGTGTATTTTCAAGAATGTGACTATGACATCGCAGTTGAGGATGACGAAGTTGCATTTTCATAAAATGTTAATAGTTCAAACAAGTGTTGACTTTAATGCCAACTATGAAGACAGAGTTGTAGCTATATGGTTACAATTTTTTTTATCACAAGGCTTAGAATTCTAAATTATATATCTAAGACATTAGTATTGCACTGTGATAACTCATATGAAATTTTCTACTCCAACATCAAGAAAAGTGGGAGTAAGAATTAACATATCGATATCAAGTATCTTTTGTCAGAAAATGTGTCAAGTTAAATCATGTGACTAAGGAGCACAGTAACACATAATTTATTCTTGTAGATCCATTGACAGAAGTGTTATATCCTCAGTTATATAAGGATCTTGTTAAGCATACAAGTCTGATCAACGTTTATGTGTATTATGTATTGTGCGTTTCGACACTTTCTGAATTATGTAACTTGCAGCATTTGGGAATAAATTTCTATATTTTCCATTCAAGTTGTATACATAAGGTTTTGGGAAAATTAGAAATGTCTCGTTAGAGAAAATAGTTGGACCCGACTAAGTGATTGATACTTATTCGTAAAATCATTTTGATGGACCTGTTTATGAAAATGATGTTATCGTGATACATGGAAGAGATTTCTCATTGATAGAGTTTTGACCGCCATGATTCGTACATTATTTGTTTTATAGACTCTAATTAACTTTGAACATGTGCATTAATGCATATCTTTTATTGTTCAAAGATATTCCATAACAGCTAAGAAGGAAGTAAATCCCAAGATCGAATTTACATAAGTTAAGAATCTTTTAATTAAGGTTTTTAATTATATATGGAAAATAAGAATTAGTAATGTGTATATACTAGTTAAAGATTTTCTAAGGAGATTTCGATCATTAATTTGGACAGTGCATTCTCAGGAATTATGAAAACCGAATTTCGAATTAAATTGAATATGTTGAGAATATTTTCATTTTTGGAAATTTCTTGGTGTCCAAACTTCCTTGTCTATAAATACTTTGAGTTTGCATTTCTAGTAAACTAATCCTTCGTGACAGTAAACTTCCTCTGTGATACTGTTACTGGTGAAGCCGCCTATTCGGAGAGGAGAGTAACCTAATTAGGAGAAATCACTTACGGCCGCTCAGTTTAAAGTCTTCTTTGGGATTAAGAATCTCTAGTGCGTATCGTTGGTGGGAAACTAGATAATTGAGGTTTATCTTTATTTTTCATATTGATTTGATTGTACCTAGTTTGTTTATGCTTGAGGATCTTCTCTTCTGATATATATAAGATTCACTCAAACTAGTTCAAAGTTTCGACAGGGATATTTAGACTATTGTTAGATCTAAAGATGATCTTGTGATAATTCATTGTTAACAGACTCTGTTCTATGTGTGATTGATGAAAAGAGATTCAATTAGTTGTGTGCAGGTGTTTCTTGAAGATCTAAGAAGATTTGAAGACAAAGAAGGGATAAAAGATCTATGACTTGGTTATATAAATCTTTGGTGTGGACAATACTTGTTTCGGTAATAGAGGATCCAACTATAATCGATTTATCCTTGTGGTATTTTGATAGAATAGTTGTGTAGATCGGCATCAATACATTTCCTAAGGATTATAGGTATTGATTTCAAAATCTTAACGATTACCTTTTGGTGATTGAACATAAGATAGATCTTGGAACCTGGCAAAGGAGTTTATGTTAAGATAAACAGAAGAGCCTTTGTGCAAATCATATCACTTGGTTGAAGAGAGTTTATACCCAACAGATTTGTTGTTCCTTTACTATGTGGAATACGAACCAAAGGAATTGGTCCAAGTACGTGACATGTTTACAGATTGGAGGCGTGGGAATACAGACGGAACTAGGTGAACAATAGGTTTAGTTGTTTGGTCTCAACTATAAGAAGTTAGTTTATTTTGTATAGAGGCTTAATCCTGAGAGTATTCAATTCTGGACTAGGTCCCAGGATTTTTCAGTATTTGCGGTTTCCTCGTTAACAAAATCTTGTCGTGTCATTTACTCTATATTTCCGAATTATAATTGTTTTATTATAATTAAAGTAAATTGAAGAAACGTTAATTCTTATTTACTTGATACGCAATCCTATTGAGTTTGGTTAAGTCCGGACCTTTATATCAAGTAAACATACTTTGTCGTTGTATTGTCTCGATCTCATATCCATAGACAATCATACGAAGTGTGAACCGATTTGTTGTATTGTCTCGACTCAGTCCATAGACAATCACTTTCAGAGAAAGGACTTATAGGAAGGAAAAGTTTTATCTTGAGGTATAGTTAGGTACCCTTGCCTTTTCAGACTAGGATAGTAAGTGAAGTTGAGCTCTAGACTCCATGGCATTCATCATGCAATAACGAAGAACTACTCAAGGAACTAGTGGGACTTCATCGAAAAAAAGTTATGTGGACACTTGAACTTATCTATCACTCAAAAGTTTATCTATTCAATCTGCTATCTTGAGACAAAAGTCATATTTCTATTTAGATTTTGATTATACACATTTTTCATTTCGAGCCGAGTTTATCTTGCTTATCTATTTCTCGAAATATATGTTGGTATGCTTTTGCTTTGGCCAAGTCCATCTTTACTCATGATGAAAGTCATGTTGATTATTTCAATAACTTGAAAATCACTTTGATGAAAAATAGTTTGTGAATAACAACTATATAACATCCTCTAATAAAGTTTCAATCATTGAAATAAGAGTTTAGAACATGTAACCATCTTTGGATATAAACATAGTGTGTTCTCACATTTGTGTAGAAGTCCAAAACCGGGAACCCAAAGTATGCGTACCTGTACGCGTACTGGCGGTTATAGGAAATCTGGGAGAGTATGCATACCCGGACACATACTGGCGAAAATTTCACGTTTGTGAATTTATGATGGAGTTTGAAAGTGAAAAACAAACTCAATCCGGTTACTTAAGTATGCGTATCTGTTCGCATACTTAGGTAGGTTACTTTCTAAAATCGTTTTGTTCATGAACTAAAACATTTATGTAATAAGGAATGCAATCTTTCAAAATTGTGGATATAACGTTCATGAATCAATTAGGGTGAATCAAAACTGATTTTGCTTCTATTGTGTCTTGTATACTTTTATGATATCTAAGAAATTGAACAACTCTCTAACTAGTTCATTTGAGGCGTTTGAACTAGTTATGGTGAAGATGAATAAGGTTGATATGAAAGTGCTCATATGGCTAAGCATTGGTTAACTATTGTCGAACCAACTAAGTGTACACATTTAGTTACGGTTACTCAAACCTAAATGAAGTTACATTTCATTTCTGTATAACAAGATATGTTCGATCTAGCGGTTGAAAGATATTATATTAAATCTAATCAGGTTTTCATCTAACGGTGAATGTTGAATGCTTTTTTACCTAGGTAACTTAGATTGCAAACCCTGATTTGGAGACTATATAAAGGAGAACTCTAGCAACTGGGAAACTTAATACACACACCTCCTGTGTGATACTAGTTGTATAAGCTAGAATCGATTCTCCTTTAACCTTAGGTTTTTCACGAATCAAAATGATATGGTAACAACTATCATGTTAATTTTTGATTTCTGAGCTATGTTCGTCCCTTTTAGTTAATTGGTTCCTCAACTCCTGCATTCAAAATGGTTCCATCCACTAATGGTGTCATCCTAAAGGCACAAGTTTCTAGATTTCGGAGTTCAAAAAGCACAAATCTTTTCTTGGTTTTTCTATTTTTTCTATTTTCTTTTTTATAGCTATAAAACAAACTATACAAACATATAAATGCTCCCCCACACTTAAACTTCACATTGTCCTCAATGTGTAAAACCGAAAGTTCTGAATTCTGACGTAACAGCAGATAAAACGCAAAAACTGTGCAAATTGATAAGGAATTTGGAAAACCTCCATTTCACAAAAGTTGTTCACCTACGTGTTTTCTACACAGTGTAAAAATTTCACATTGTTTTGATAAACGTTCTGACAGTTATGGTCTCTGGACTGAACTACGCGCAGTCTGAAATTTTCTGACGAAAAGGTATTCATCATAATTCTCTTGTAAGATAGATTATGGACTTAATGAAATTAAACATGGGGATGCAAATATGATATGAAAACAATAAAAAATAAATAAACGAAACAAAAATAAAATAAAAAGCAAAAGGATAAGAGATACAAAACCGGTGGGTTGCCTCCCACTAAGCGCTTGGTTTTAAGTCGTCAGCCCGACATGCAAGTTGAATTCCCCATACACCAATAATCGGAAAAGTTGGGGATCCACCCATAGCACCTGTTTTTCAAACACTAGATTCACACAAATATTAGTAATATAAAATAGAAACGAAGCTATTAACCGATAAAAGCTTCCCCCACACTTATTCTTGTCCACACTTGGAAGTGCATAAAGAATATAGGAGTTGGGTACTTCCACGGTTTCTTGTTCACAAACCTGCATAGTATGAGAATCTAATGTTTCTAATGGCGGATATCGAGAAACAAAATCATTCAACAATGTTCTCGAAGCACATATATTCAAACAAATAAGAGGTAAAGGAGAAGAAACAATATGCAAAGGGTTAGACAAACCTCTCAAAATCTCTTGTAGCACGGAATCCTCTTCATCCTTGAAAAATTCAAGTGAACTACTCACCTCTTGTATATCATGGTCCTCTATCAAACCTTGCAACCATTCTTCATCCGTTTCTGCCTTAACCAAAGTCTCGACATAAACATCATCATTACAATCATTCACAAGTTCAATTGGGTCTTCCATAATATTGGTCATAACGGTCACATTCTCAACATACTCCTCTTCATTAGACTCAAACAATGTTGCAAAATTCTGAAAAACATTAGTTTCATCATACTCATGTACCTTTTGAATAGGTGCTTGATCATTATAAAGATCAAGAGTTGAGTCAACTACACTAACATCATCAAATATCTCCAAAGGTTGGTCCTTTTCAACACAATCATCATCATCTTCATCTTCAGACTCACCATAATCAGAATCGTCATCGGTTTCCCAACCTTTTTCAAGACGTCGTTTGAGTTCCATATGAATGGTCCTACTAATTTCATCGACAAGCTCTTCCTAGTATCCATCGTATTCCAACTTGTATAATTTCTGCGCAAGTTTCCTGACGTTCACACGCTTACCACCATTAGCTACAATATGGTCTCTTTCCCATGACTCTTCCCTTTGAATGGGTGAATGATCATAAATAAGATCCGGAGTCGGGTAAGAAGGCATATTACAGAAATTGGTTTGTGCGACATTCTCTCTATTACGGTCAAGTTGGTCTAGCCTTTGTTGCATATCTTGCAATCCATGCATAATCTGCATACAACTCGAATAAAGCCAATTAGAAGTAGAATTATCCCACCTAGGTGCTTGACTTACATACCCACTACAAGGTTGTTGTTGGTATGTATGAAAATCACCATAAGGTTCTCTAGGATATGCATCATAGCCAATAAATTGGTTTTGATTGCATTCCATAGATGGTGGGAAATTGTCATAGTGTTGAGGAGGTTGAAAGCCGTATCCATTGTTCCAATATGCTCCTTCCATAGAATTGGTACCTGAAATTCGATTCCCAAACCAAGGTTAAAAAACAAAAAATAAGAAAAACTAAAAACAAAACAAAACAAAACAAAAATAAGAAACCAAAAACAAGTGACAACCGTTGCCTCCCCGGCAACGGCGCCAAAATTTGATCGCTGTCGTATGCGTCAAAAATAATTTACACTTTCTTACTACTCAAAATATAAATATAGCAAGGGAAAGAAAGGATCGATCCCACAGAGAGGTCTAGGTTGTCTCGTTGTTTCGGTTTCCTATATAAAACACCGGGTATTTTTCTGATTTTTATATACTAAGATAAAATAAAAGAAAAACAATAAAAAGTAAAGCACACAAATCAAGGTAGTGAGAATATTGGTTAAGGATTCATCTTCATTCACAAATATGTTTTCTTCACAATAAGTAGAATTGATATTTAATCTCAACTTTTATCAAAAGCCCCAGAATATCTTGATCGCAAGAATATCCCGCTAATCTCCTTTTGTCATCAACAAACACATTAAAAGATGCGAGTATGAGTTCTATCTAAAAGAACAACCTAACGTGTAAAAGCACTAATCAAGTTTAATTCCCTAGATGCATTAAGTTCTATGAAATCAGGCCAATCAAAGCAATCGAACGTGGAAAACGCACTAATTCAATTTAATAAAGGTTATAATTCACATATGATCATAAGAATATATCACTACAAATTATAATCATATTTATGCTACTTGAAATCAGGAATCTATCACTTTTACGTATAATAAATCCTAATCTAGCAATAGAGATGAACACAAACTCAACTGATTCGCGACTCGATCAAACAAGCATTCAAATCAAATAACACTATAAATTGTGAATCATAAACGATAAAGTATGGAGACAAAACTAATTTATCATATCAAAAACCATATTATGTGAAATCCAATTATTCCATAACCAATAATAAAATTAAGCACTCATATTCAAGGAGTTCATAACAAGAAGAAGAAGAAATTCTATCATATTGCGAACCCTAGAAAAAAGTAGTAGTAGAGATAATATATTTTTGCCTAGGCTTCCCTATATATGGAGTTTTGTAACCTCCTCTTGAAAAAGTTAGGAAACCTAGCAAAAATAGGAAAGTGCACCTCCTTAGAATTGTATCCTATGCATCAAATCCCGGACGAAGTAGGTGCCAAAACTCTGGCCAAAAACTCACGGCAAAAGAAAAGAAGTTGCGCCCTTAATAAGTCACGGCCAAGTCTGGCCGTACATAGACTGGCTGAACAGCCTACTGGGATTGTGCAGTAACAAAAAACCATCCCATTTCTTCACTTCAACTCGTCTGCACCTAAAAACACCACAACATCCCATCAGACCATCTGCCAATCTTTCATGCATGCAGACTCGAGTTTATACCTTGGCTACAACTTCAGCTACAACGTCACCAAACCCTCTTGCTTTTGCCAAGTTCATCACCCAACTATCTCGAGCTCAAAACTTCAGCCTTCTCCCATTATTCATAACATGTTTTTGTCAGTTTCTCAACATAGCTCCTCCATCTTACATTTATCGATCTTCAGCCAAACCATTCAAGTCTCCCTGAACTCGTGCAATCCTAGTTCAGCTCCATGCTCATTCATTTCTTTGTCACTTCCATTCAACCACCGATCCTGGCTCTCCATCCGCATGAGCTCCACCATCAACTGCCAGCAACAACGTCACCTGACTTCCATCGACCATAGCTCATTTGCTATTCCAGCAGCTCTAGCACTCGGCACCATCATCAATGGTAACAGCTTCACGTCCATTATCGCCTCGACTTCATCGTCACATTAGACACGAAGACCGTGCGCTAGAGAGAATACATGACGTGAATGCAACCATGACAACGTCCATCCAACAAGTTTTCCATCCAACTTGTTACAAGAATTCGATCTCCATCTTCGTTTACCGTTAACCTCAACAGATCAACTCTGTAATACCCCGATTTCGGCAGTGGTTGGCCGAATGGAATATAAGTAATGATTTGTCATTTCTTAACACCGAGGCCTTTTCAGCATAATTGGCTCCAGAGTTGGCAGAAAACTCTGCAGTTAAGCGCGGAGTAATCCGGGATCTGTTTGGATCTTCGATATCCGCAGTGGATAAGTGGGGACATATCGGTGGAGGGACGGGTCATTACAAATGGTAACCGAGGGTGGGAAGGTACATTACCGGGCGGAATTGTCAGTGCTTCTCATCGGGGAACGTAGGAGATCCGGGAGATCAACTCCATTGTCAATGCCCTAAATATATATCGACTCAGGCGGAGTAATCCTCCATCCGGGAAGTTCCTTTATAGCTCAACACACTGCCGGATATCCAACTATAGTGGAGGCAACAAACTCCATTGCAATGCCCATCAACTCCATCGTCCTTTATAGCTCAACAACATCCAACTATAGTGGAGGCAAACTTGCTCAAACTCCTCCATTCTCCATCGATGACAGTAACACTCTTCACCTCTCGTCACCGTAAGCAATATTGATCCCGATATCAGCAACGGCCACTTTCACTCTCCATCATCGACCAAACCACAAGTTCAGCTCTTTCCACCACTTCCCTGTCTTGCTCGGCCCCTGTTCTCATGTCAACTTACGCTTCATACCCAACCATGACATCTTTAATCCCAGCACCTGCAACTCATTCTTTAATAGGCCCAATATACCTTATGGGCTAAGCAGCTCACTGTTGCTCTTATTGGGCTTATCTCCTGCACGTCCCCATTTAGCCCAATAGCTTCATAACTGTTGATTCTAGCGTCCGATACGCCTACGCGACTGCCCGTATTAGATTTCATGCAATGATAATTCCGTATCTCTTTTGGAAAATTGGACGATCCTTGTTCTTTTCGCTCCAAATGGATGATTTCCCCTTCTTTTGCTCGTAATGACTCCAAAGTACCTGTAAAACTCAAAAGCGAACATAAGATACATAATTCACACGAAAAATAGCAAAGAAAGCATAAATACTAGATAGTAAATACGGTGTATTCTATACCTATCAGATTCCCCCACACTTAGACTTTGCTAGTCCTCGACCAAATCAAACAAAACAAAACTAAAACAAATACATACAACTCCGTGACGTCGAGGCTACGGTTAATTTTAGCATAAATAACAAGCCTTTAAACCCCTAGGTGTCCCTAGTGGACGAGTTATAGTCTCGTGAAGTTTTACAAGAGGTCTGCCTACAAAACCTATATTTACAACTCCGTCTATTCGTGACAAATCAATGAACGAATCCAAAATGACTACAGGAGGAGGTACCTTGCACAAATTCAATTCATATATTAGTAAAGCTTTAATTAGATAGTCGAACAAGCCACAATACTCGGAAACTAACAAACCACAATCACAATGAAAAGATTAAGATGATGGATATAGATGTAGATGTTGGCGAATGTTCACAAGTGATCGATGTTTCCCATATATATCTGAAGGTCACTGCCAAGATGAACCTACGCCTATTGGATTGAGATACTTGGTTTGAATGCTACATCAACTCACTGGCTTATACAAGGGAACCAGAAGTGACTTTATTCAACCAATATAATACTTTCTTTTTCTTTTCACTTTTTTTTTCTTTTTTTTTAGACAACATGATTGGATCAAACTGTATCCAAGCGCATGATTCTTGTCAGAAGATTACACGATAGTTCCCTTGGATCCTGCATTCCACGCTTGTTTAGGCGACGGAGACAGGGATAACACACACATATTGCTTTATCCAAGTGTCTTTTATTCCGTTTGGTCCAATTGGTCGGTCTCTTTTTTTTTTCTTTTCTTTCTTTCTTTTTTTTTTTCTTTTTTTTGTAGCAACTCAATCACTCTATTTCATCCTAGCATCAATAACACGTCGATGTTTAGTGACCCACCAAAGCACTTAGAGAACAATAGATAAATATGGAAAAATAAAAATAGAATGTGATATGGTGATATTCCGAGATATGGTAACAACTATCATGTTAATTTTTGATTTCTGAGCTATGTTCGTCCCTTTTAGTTAATTGGTTCCTCAACTCCTGCATTCAAAATGGTTCCATCCACTAATGGTGTCATCCTAAAGGCACAAGTTTCTAGATTTCGGAGTTCAAAAAGCACAAATCTTTTCTTGGTTTTTCTATTTTTTCTATTTTCTTTTTTATAGCTATAAAACAAACTATACAAACATATAAATGCTCCCCCACACTTAAACTTCACATTGTCCTCAATGTGTAAAACCGAAAGTTCTGAATTCTGACGTAACAGCAGATAAAACGCAAAAACTGTGCAAATTTATAAGGAATTTGGAAAACCTCCATTTCACAAAAGTTGTTCACCTACGTGTTTTCTACACAGTGTAAAATTTTCACATTGTTTTGATAAACGTTCTGACAGTTATGGTCTCTGGACTGAACTACGCGCAGTCTGAAATTTTCTGACGAAAAGGTATTCATCATAATTCTCTTGTAAGATAGATTATGGACTTAATGAAATTAAACATGGGGATGCAAATATGATATGAAAACAATAAAAAATAAATAAACGAAACAAAAATAAAATAAAAAACAAAAGGATAAGAGATACAAAACCGGTGGGTTGCCTCCCACTAAGCGCTTGGTTTTAAGTCGTCAGCCCGACATGCAAGTTGAATTCCCCATACACCAATAATCGGAAAAGTTGGGGATCCACCCATAGCACCTGTTTTTCAAACACTAGATTCACACAAATATTAGTAATATAAAATAGAAACGAAGCTATTAACCGATAAAAGCTTCCCCCACACTTATTCTTGTCCACACTTGGAAGTGCATAAAGAATATAGGAGTTGGGTACTTCCACGGTTTCTTGTTCACAAACCTGCATAGTATGAGAATCTAATGTTTCTAATGGCGGATATCGAGAAACAAAATCATTCAACAATGTTCTCGAAGCACATATATTCAAACAAATAAGAGGTAAAGGAGAAGAAACAATATGCAAAGGGTTAGACAAACCTCTCACAATCTCTTGTAGCACGGAATCCTCTTCATCCTTGAAAAATTCAAGTGAACTACTCACCTCTTGTATATCATGGTCCTCTATCAAACCTTGCAACCATTCTTCATCCGTTTATGCCTTAACCAAAGTCTCGACATAAACATCATCATTACAATCATTCACAAGTTCAATTGGGTCTTCCATAATATTGGTCATAACGGTCACATTCTCAACATACTCCTCTTCATTAGACTCAAACAATGTTGCAAAATTCTGAAAAACATTAGTTTCATCATACTCATGTACCTTTTGAATAGGTGCTTGATCATTATAAAGATCAAGAGTTGAGTCAACTACACTAACATCATCAAATATCTCCAAAGGTTGGTCCTCTTCAACACAATCATCATCATCTTCATCTTCAGACTCACCATAATCAGAATCGTCGTCGGTTTCCCAACCTTTTTCATGACGTCGTTTGAGTTTCATATGAATGGTCCTACTAATTTCATCGACAAGCTCTTCCGAGTATCCATCATCTTCCAACTTGTATAATTTCTTTGCAAGTTTCCTGACGTTCACACGCTTACCACCATTAGCTACAATATGGTCTCTTTCCCATGAATCTTCCCTTTGAATGGGTGAATGATCATAACTACGATCCGGAGTCGGGTAAGAAGGCATATTACAGAAATTGGTTTGTGCGACATTCTCTCTATTACGGTCAAGTTGGTCTAGCCTTTGTTGCATATCTTGCAATCCATGCATAATCTGCATACAACTCGAATAAAGCCAATTAGAAGTAGAATTATCCCAACTAGGTGCTTGACTTACATACCCACTACAAGGTTGTTGTTGGTATGTATGAAAATCACCATAAGGTTCTCTATGATATGCATCATAGACAATAAATTGGTTTTGATTGCATTCCATAGATGGTGGGAAATTGTCATAGTGTTGAGGAGGTTGAAAGCCGTATCCATTGTTCCAATATGCTCCTTCCATAGAATTGGTACCTGAAATACGATTCCCAAACCAAGGTTAAAAACCAGAAAATAAGAAAAACTAAAAACAAAACAAAAAAAAAACAAAACAAAAAAAAAACAAAACAAAAATAAGAAACCAAAAACAAGTGACAACCGTTGCCTCCCCGGCAACGGCGCCAAAATTTGATCGATGTCGTATGCGTCAAAAATAATTTACACTTTCTTACTACTCAAAATATAAATATAGCAAGGGAAAGAAAGGATCGATCCCACAGAGAGGTCTAGGTTGTCTCGTTGTTTCGGTTTCCTATATAAAACACCGGGTATTTTTCTGATTTTTATATACTATGATAAAATAAAAGAAAAACAATAAAAAATAAAGCACACAAATCAAGGTAGTGAGAATATTGGTAAAGGATTCATATTCATTCACAAATATGTTTTCTTCACAATAAGTAGAATTGATATTTAATCTCAACTTTTATCAAAAGCCCTAGAATATCTTGATCGCAAGAATATCCCGCTAATCTCCTTTTGTCATCAACAAACACATTAAAAGATGCGAGTATGAGTTCTATCTAAAATAACAACCTAACGTGTAAAAGCACTAATCAAGTTTAATTCCCTAGATGCATTAAGTTCTATGAAATCAGGCCAATCAAAGCAATCGAACGTGGAAAACGCACTAATTCAATTTAACAAAGGTTATAATTCACATATGATCATAAGAATATATCACTACAAACTATAATCATATTTATGCTACTTGAAATCAGGAATCTATCACTTTTACGTATAACAAACCCTAATCTAGCAATAGAGATGAACACAAACTCAACCGATTCGCGACTCGATCAAACAAGCATTCAAATCAAATAACACTATAAATTGTGAATCATAAACGATAAAGTATGGAGACAAAACTAATTTATCATATCAAAAACCATATTATGTGAAATCCAATTATTCCATAACCAATAATAAAATTAAGCACTCATATTCAAGGAGTTCATAACAAGAAGAAGAAGAAATTCTATCATATTGCAAACCCTAGAAAAAAGTAGTAGTAGAGATAATATATTTTTGCCTAGGCTTCCCTATATATGGAGTTTTGTAACCTCCTCTTGAAAAAGTTAGGAAACCTAGAAAAAATAGGAAAGTGCACCTCCTTAGAATTGTATCCCGTGCATCAAATCCCGGACGAAGTAGGTGCCAAAACTCTAGCCAAAAACTCACGGCAAAAGAAAAGAAGTTGCACCCTTAATAAGTCACGGCCAAGTCTGGCCGTACATAGACTGGCTGAACAGCCTACTGGGCTTGTGCAGTAACAAAAACCCAGCCCATTTCTTCACTTCAACTCGTCTGCACCTAAAAACACCACAACAGCCCATCAGACCATCTGCCAATCTTTCATGCATGCAGACTCGAGTTTATACCTTGGCTACAACTTCAGTTACAACGTCACCAGACCCTCTTGCTTTTGCCAAGTTTAGCACCCAACTATCTCGAGCTCAAAACTTCAGCCTTCTCCCATTATTCATAACACGTTTTTGTCAGTTTCTCAACATAGCTCCTCCATCTTACATTTATCGATCTTCAGCCAAACCATTCACGTCTCCCTGAACTCGTGCTATCCTAGTTCAGCTCCATGCTCATTCATTTCTTTGTCACTTCCATTCAACCACCGATCCTGGCTCTCCATCTGCATGAGCTCCACCATCAACTTCCAGCAACAACGTCACCTGACTTCCATCGACCATAGCTCATTTGCTATTCCAGCAGCTCTAGCACTCGGCACCATCATCAATGGTAACAGCTTCACGTCCATTACTGCCCTAACTTCATCGTCACATTAGACCTGAAGACCGTGCGCTAGAGAGAATACATGACGTGTATGCAACCATGACAACGTCCATCCAACTTATTCGAGTTTTGACAGTAACCTCCAGACTCGAGCTACAGCAATTCGATCTCCATCTTCGTTTACCGTTAAACTCAACAGATCAACTCCATTGCAATTCCCTAAATATCTATCGACTCTGTAACTCCATCGTCCTTTGTAGATCAACAGCATCCAACTATAGTGGCGGCAACCACCGATGCATCAACAGAATCACCCTGAACTTGCTCAAACTCCTCCATTCGCCATCGATGACAGTAACACTCTTCACCTCTCGTCACCGGAAGCAATATTGATCCCGATATTAGCAAAGACCACTTTCACTCTCCATCATCGACCAAACCACAAGATCAGCTCTTTCCACCACTTCCCTGTCTTGCTCGGCCCCTGTTCTCATGTCAACTTACGCTTCATACCCAACCATGACATCTTTAAGCCCAGCACCTGCAACTCATTCTTTAATAGGCCCAATATACCTTATGGGCTAAGCATCTCACTTTTGCTCTTATTGGGATTATCTCCTGCACATCTCCATTTAGCCCAATAGCTTCATAACTGTTGATTCTAGCGTCCGATACGCCTACGCGACTGCCCGTATTAGATTTCATGCAATGATAATTCCGTATCTCTTTTGGCAAATTGGACGATCCTTGTTCTTTTCGCTCCAAATGGATGATTTCTCCTTCTTTTTCTCGTAATGACTCCAAAGTACCTGTAAAACTCAAAAGCGAACATAAGATACATAATTCACACGAAAAATAGCAAAGAAAGCATAAATACTATATAGTAAATACGGTGTATTCTACACCTATCAAGGGGTGCCTTCCCCCTACCTTTTGAATATTCAGAAAATTGGGGGGAAATATTTTGGACATGATTTTAAGAGATTCAATCACTAAATTCAATTGGGATGTACCTGTTTAGCTTAAACAGGGAATGTATGGATGTTACAGTCGATCAACTTGGGCTAGATAATCGAGTGACCCAATATAGGGGAGGATAGTTGTTCTCGGGTTTATTTGGATTTTTCGAGATGCTCTGTGGAGATTCAATCACCGAAATATATTGGGATGGACTGTAATAAAGTAAATAAGGTTGGTATGGTGGATTTGTTCGATCAGAATTAGCTAGATAATGGGATTTCGTCGAAACAGGGAAAGGAAAGCTGCATTTGCGTTGTTTTGGATTGGTACTGATGTGTCAAGGATGAAGAGAGATGGTAATATATGCATATTTGGTAAAAGAGGAATTATTGTCAAGGTTTATCTAAACATGGATAGCCGTGAACTGTTGGATATATATGGCAGGTATAACGAGAAAAATAAGGCATGATATGTTCCCTGAGGGTTCATTCATCGAATATAGAGAATATTTGGGTTAAAAATGGAAGAAGAATATGCGTGAGAAGAAACGGGAATGATTGGAAGTCCGTATATTCCGGTGAAAGAAAAAAAAGATAACAGGAGATTTTCTTATGAATTAATCCATCTGTGGTATATATAAAGGCTAGTACGAGTCATAGGAAAGGGGAGTCGGTACTTTTGGTTAGTTGCAGAGCAAGAAATAAAGATGCAGAGACGATTTCTACACCAGCAGAGAAGAAGGAAGAAGAAGAACAGAGAACAACACCCAAAAGCAGTCGCAGAAACTGTTGCGTTTTCTTTCAAATCCAACACCTTTTGTAACAGTTTTCCAACAATTATATTCATCTTTGTAACAGTGTTGTTACTGTTTCTCTGTAACAGTGAGTTCGGTAACAAATATATCTCTTACAAACTCGCTACTTTATACCTTTTCTTCAATACAAACACCTTTTGAGCTATGGATTATTATTTTGTGCGTGTTTTTGATATGACGAGCTAAACCCCTACACTGGGACGATGGAGGAAGCTATATTTCATGCATGTGGTAATTATATTTAATTCTTTTATCACTACTTGCACTATTATCATCGTTTTATGATTTTTCTTAATTGATTGTGATGTCGTATGATGATGTATGCTTGGTCTAAGTGCTTTTGATGTGTCATGCTAGTGATTTACAGTCAGTCTTTTAAAAATCTACCTTGGAAAAGAGTCGATATTATTTGAGGTATAATTGTTTGGAATAAATATATGAATCGCATGAATGAGTTTATGGTGGAATCCCGGGTCTCAGTACCTCTCGATATTTGTGACAATCCTTTGTATATAAGTCTAAAATTAATATTTACAAGTCTTTGAATGAACTTTTACTACCACTTTCTACAACAACATAAAAACCACATTAATTTTTGGCGTCGTCAACGCGGACTTGTATTTAGATTTGTTTTAGGTTTATTTTTATTATTTTTGTTCTCTTTTATGCCTTTTGTATTTTATTTTTATTCTTTTTAGATTTGGAGCGAAGCTACAAGGAAATAAAAAGTGCTATAAAAGGAAAGCATCGCCAAAGAAGGAAAGAAAAGAGGAGTCCAAGGAGTGAAGAAGATTTTGTATATATTTATTTTATTTAGAATTTTTTCTTTTTATTTTTAGAAACGGTAAATAGGGTTTTATTTTTTTGTAATCTTTTTATTTTAGGACTTTTTGGACTTTATTTTTGGGACATTCTTTTGGACATTATTTTTAAAACCTTAAGGAAGGGTTAATTTAAATATAAACTGCACAGGAAAGGACGACAGTTACGATACTGTCTCGGCCCCTTGGGTTCGTACATGACATAGGAGTCGTGGACCGAGTCGACTTCAACGGTTCATCCCCCGTCTGGAACGGGAGGTAAGAAATTCTAAACACCCGTGAATCCCCTGTCAGCGGGTTTACTAGATGATTTTGTATGCATATATGTTGAGGTATTGAATACGGATGCTTTAATTTCCTAGTAAAGGGAAAGGCCTGGCCATACAAGATAAGGGTTCGGATTTCATCATCGTTCTCTTCTTGCTCGGCTTAGGAAAATGATACCAAACGCGAACCTAAGATTAAAATACTGACTAGAACGAGACCGATAGGGTAACGAGCTTAATAGGAAAGTCATTCAAAAAATATTGGTTACTCTTTTAATCATACTTCGAAGTTCATGATGGTTTCTGTGAGTTGAATGCGTGACTGCGCCACCTTGTAATTCGGTGAGAACTTGGGTATCAGAGATCCACGCAGCTTCCCTCGCCTCTATTCAACTTACTTTGACTCGGATTGATTCCAGAGGGGTTTGCTTAAATTGTATCGAATTCTCTTTCGAATGATTAGAAGCTGGTATAGAAACAATCTAAGTGGATCCATCATGCTTTTTGTTTGCTAGAAATCAGTAGGTTTTTTTTGGTCATCCTTGTTTGTGCTTGTGTAGAATTCCCTTGCAGTTAGGATTTCAAACTGGTATTACAATAGCCATCACAATGAATAAGAATATCCAACTGAACAATATGGACATCACTCTTTTTATGACCATAGTGTGAATAGTAGTTGGGAGCGCCAAATTTTTGAAGGTTATGGCCCATACCATGGTGAGCCCAATTACTATCCACATTCCTACTCGCCATACGAGTAAAATTCCTATAAATCCTCTCCTCTAGATGAAGCACGTAAGATACTTGAGTCAACGAGTAAGTTACTTGAGTCGACACATAAGTTAGCGGACACAAATGACTTAGTTATGGATGAAAGAACTGTAACAATGTGTGAACCTTCTTTAGAAGATAACCTTAGGAAGTTAGCTGAGTAAACATGTAAGTTAACTGAGTCAACACGTAGGCTTGAGTTAGAGACGGAAGAAAGAATTGCTCGAATTACACATAATTGCCAATACATTCTTGGGCCAATGTCATTTGGTACCACAATATAAGTTAACGAAACACAAAATATAGCACAACTCAACATAATAGCATTATATATTTTTGTTGACTATTTCGCCCCCAACAAAACGTATACTCTGGGTCGCACATACATAACGATATGGGATCTAGTTTTCAGGCACGATTGATTTGGGTAATCGGAGATCAGAGTTTTCCAATTTTCAGGCATCACTTCATTCAGCTGAATCAGTAGGTAGGACAAGGATGGTTGATCTTTTTTTGATCGATAAAATAGATGGTTATTGTAATGAAAGAGTATTGATTTGTCGGTAAGTTTGTGAGAGAGGGTTTCCGGTAAAGAGTTTTAATTAGGCTCGTGATGGAAAACTCCCGATGGTCCTTTAAGGTTCTGATCAGAATTTACATCGTTTATGTGGGGTTCGTTTGTTGAATGACTACTTAGGATTTCCATTCATGTTGGTTCAGTAGAAGTAAGTATGTGTTGCAGCCGATTAACTGGATGGTATACGAAATTTTAAAATTGATTTGTTATGATGATTCATGTCAATCAAAAAATAGTATCTTGTGTAACTGATTTAAAATCTCAATTCGTGATACTTCAATAGGATGTTGTTTTAATTAGTTTTACTTCTTCTTCAAACAGTAGACCCCTAATCCGAACCAGAAACAGTATCCTTTTTTTTTGTTCGGTAGAAACAGTATCCATTAGTTATTAATTTTCCTTAATATGACCATTAAAAATAGTCGCACATATGTCATACACCTATCAATCGGATAGCGCAAATATGGTGCTATTAAGTTAAGAGCATGCCGACGTTTACTCGGCTTAAACGGATTTGGGACCCACGTTGTTCTTGTGTCGCACAACCATCAAATAAGAAACGCAAAAATTGTCCTATTAAGTGAAGAGCCATTTGGCTCAGTGTCGCACATTATTTTCAGTGTCGTTAGTAAATCTCACTGGAGTCGCGTATTCAGTGCTATTTTTTGCTAGGAATATTACTGATATGTCGCAAATGAGTCGCACATGTGACGCGTATTCAGTGGTATTTTGTAAGATAAAATAGTAAATATGTGGGTGGACAAAACCCTCGATTTTCATTGGTTGACCGAAAAAATTTGTTTCTTGTGAGTGCAAAACTCGTTTTGCATAAATTTTCAGAAGGGTAACTACCTCTTTTTTTTTTTTTTTTTTGAAGGAAACATATATTAATTTGTATTAATCCTCAAAATATTTGAGACTTTGTATAATACAAAAAGGGGGTTCATCAAGTGACCACCATCTGTTTTGAAAGTTTAAGATTTCAAATTGAACTAAATCATAAGCAATTGAATTTGCATCTCTAGGGACTGCCGTGAAACTAATATCACTAAAATCCTTGACGCGATCATGAATAGAGAGAACAGTGTAATGAATGCTCCACGGAATGTCGTTCGTATTCCCTGTAATAGCTTTTGGGATATCCTCAGCATCCCCTTCGATAATGATCCTGGAGCCTTGAATTCATCTAGCCAATTGAGTACCAAGGCCATAATATTTTGCCTCTGCCACCATTGATGAGAAAGAGTCAAAACAGAAGGCTCCACTTCCCAAATTCCTACCAGAAGAGTTTGTTGCAACAGCTTCCTCCACACCTTTTCCATCTGAGTACGCAACATCAACGTTAATTTTAATGTGAAATTGAGTAGCAGCTTGCTACTAAGACACATTCTGCCTCTGCACCAGAACTGAAGAACAATAATTCAGAGCATGGTGTAAATCAAAACTCTTAAAGTCTTGTAGGGATTTATGAATGCAGAGAGGGACTGATGGTTGCATAACCGAGATCAAAATCTGCATTTACAGAACTCTCTGCAAAGAATCCCTAGTTCATTTTTTTTTTGCTTGATTAGCCCTAGTTACTGATTGCTATCATTTACAACATAGCTCAAATCATGCATCTTGTATTGTATTGTCCAAAATCTGAAGGCGTCCTTGGGATTGCTAGAATGAAGATAGTAAACAAATCCATGTTGATGAAGTTGTGGTGGAATATCAAAAATTCCAACAAGAAATGGGCCTGGTACAGGTGGGCTAAATTGTTGAAGGTAAATGGTGAACTTGTAGATTATAATCTCAAATCTTCTATTATGTCGGGCATTAGATGGATTTTCAGACATGTGGAGAACAATATATACAAGGTGCATGATTTGAGACGGTCGACCTACTTCTATATATTTTGATAATTGGAATGGCCAACATAGAATTGCTGCTATAGAGCGATGAAGAGCTTGTTGTTGTTGTTGGGTATGTAAGTGATACACCCACTATGCACATGTAATAACATGACATAAAATGATAATGTTGCTGCTAAATGTTGCTCAACACTGAATGTGAAGAATAGTTGTAACTTTGTTAAATACAATATGATGAAGTCAGCTTAGTCATATTGTCCGACGATTGTGTGTCGATGATACTATAGATGCAGGATGTATTCTATAAACTAAAACTACAATCAAAGAAATGGAACATGTACAAGACTAAAATGTTTTGAAAACAAGTGTTTCTTAATAGTTTCTCTGCAATGCTCTGGGTTCGCATAAGGTACAGCGTGTTTGAAATTAGATCTTTGATTCTCTTTCCAGTCTAATTCACTTGAAGGAGGGGCATATACAAACCTAGTCTTAATCTACAATCTGGCAAAAGTACAAATTACGAACATCCGTATATGTTTAATCTTTATATCTTATATCAAATACATGACTAACAAAAATTTTCTTGCGTTTCCAAGATTATGAATCAGTATCAATACTTATATTTATGAATGAATGAGAATGGCAGGCCACATGTTCAACACATGCCAGGATTTGCGAATTCTACCGTATTTTTGAGTTGTACATAGGACTTTGAAGCTTATTATCCCAATGGAGTGTTTATGGATGCCACCGAAATATGAAGAAAATTTAATTTGCTGTGATGGGGCCTCAGAAGGTAATCTGGGACCTGCTGGCTCGGGTACAGTGACAAGAAGTAGCAATTGTGAAGTTCTTGGGGCGTTGACCATCAGTCTGGGATCCACAACTAATTAGCGGATTGGAATGGGCTAAGAAGTTTGGCTATGAGAAAATCCATGTGCGTTCGGAATCCAAAAGTGCAGTACATGCATTCTTCGCTGACTCTGTGCCATGGATTGTATGAAAGATATGGTTAGCAGTGAAATATGATTATGCGTACATGACATTTGAGCATGTATATCGTGAGATAAATTTTTCAGCTGACGAAATGGAAAGTATGTTTATAGTGCAAATGTGATAAGTTCCATAGTTTTCATATAATACTCACAGCGAAGTAACTACCAACTGTGGTCCACCGAGTTTTCTTCGTGAATCCAGGGTGTTTGCGCATCGAGTGAAATACACAATTAACAATCTGCAACAGGTCTCAAAATAGATAAGCTGACGAGTAAATTCATAAAATATCATGAACATAAACTATAATAAAACAATCTACTTACAGTTTCTGATAACCAGTCGGACTGTGGTTGTGATGTTCCTCCTAATAACTTGACATATTCATACCATTTCAAACTTTCTTCTATCTCTTAGATATCCTCCACAAGAGATTTCTTAGGACGTGTGTCATTTGCCTTCTTGGTTTCCTTTGGATCCAGATTTTCCCTGCGCATTTTAACGATCACGAGATAATGACTTTCGAGTTAAATACGGTAAATAAGTGATAGACACTTGCCTTGTCCATATGTAAATGTTCAGATTCCTTTTACAGTTCTTTGAGATACCTGGATCCTCAATATTTTCCCCAGCATAGTCATTTCTAGAATTTTTTCGGTAAGTGAGGCTTGCATACAGTGATTCAATCTGAGGTCCCACCTTTGCGATTCTAGGCATCTTTAAGTTGGGTACATCAGGGGATTTAGATGTTTCTACATCCGCACCCACTAGAGAATTAGATGTTTCATCTCCTATATCGGTTTCTTCTTCTTCTTCTTTTTCTTATATCCCTTTACCGTCATCATCTGGAGTACTTACTTTCTCTACCATCTCTTATGATTTTAAAACTTCTTCAGTATTAATGACTGAGTCCATCTGTGTAGAAGCCGATGCTGCATTAACCGGATCTCCATCACACGATGTCTCCCTAGCTGCAGTGTTTTTATCCACATAACTAACGCTGGCTGGAGCCAACTTCTCTCCTAAGAAAATAGCAAACATATTTGTTAGCTGGGAATCCATAAAAGTGTATAAAGTATCTGACCCATGTCCTACACCAACCTCCCGCGCAAATACCTTGGTCGTCCTCGACCAAGAGGATTCATATACCTTGCTAGATTTTTTTGGAACATCAGATGGTTCCACAGTATCCTCCAACACCTTCTTATCATCTACTATGCCAAGAAATCTAAGAGAGTCACCATTGTACAGCTCGTACTCATCACAATCCACTATTATCCCCTATCTCAAGGATACAAGTACATTGTATCTCGGTTCGTTTGTGCAGGATACATGTTTCATGACAATGCACCACCGACCGCAAGTATGCTTCGACATAACCCGTCCACATAAACCCCTAATTGCAGGAATACTTTCCAATGCCCAATCCTAAAATAGGAGCAATAGTTAGAACTTGAACTGTACAAACTACAAACCGCCAAGTATACAAGATGAATAAGACCATTTAAACATAATATGCGAACTTAATGTCAGAGCGTATGACAGTCCAAACACCCTGTAATGAGCCGGCAAGCCCAACCGACAATTA
This sequence comes from Papaver bracteatum, assembly GCA_023529315.1. Taxonomy (NCBI): domain Eukaryota; kingdom Viridiplantae; phylum Streptophyta; class Magnoliopsida; order Ranunculales; family Papaveraceae; genus Papaver; species Papaver bracteatum. The sequence continues at coordinate 1,468,675 of JAJJWX010005243.1, forward strand.
TTCTTTGGTTCCTTGTCTTTCTTGATAACACTGGATTTCTTAGTTTTCTTTCCATGATTCACAACCAGAGCTGATCGAAAGATGCGGATGGTTTTCTAAGACTAACATGACCCCATGGGAACTTGTTGAATTTATTCAAGTTGTCCCCCAAATGGAAATATGCTCCCTTTACTAAATCTCTCGCCTGGCAGCCCAAAAGAATAACGTGCACAAATAAGAAAAGCGCCAACTTAGCATTTTCATCGTCGGTACAGGTGGTCAAATCTCTTTTCTCGAATCGCGTCCAGATGTTGCTTACTGTTACCCTTTTTTCTCCAAGTAAATGAATTTTCATAATTGGTAAATCCGTGATACATTTTGGGAGTGGGTTATCTAGATCTTCATTTGTTGCAACTGTCAACTTGAAGTTAAGTCTCGTATCAAGTGCAAATTCTTTCATCCCAAACCTCAAGATATGCCCTCCAACCCCAAAGTTCATACAAAATGGATCACCATCATTTTGTCTCTCAATTTGCCGTGAGAGTAGATAATGAAAAATTGTACTACTGTTAAGGGTTCCATGAATATCCAGGTTGTTGCCAACTGTCGTTGAAGCAAATATTGCGTAAGCATTTTCGCTCAAACGACCCTTGATCTTGGGCATAAGATGCATAACTGCGTGATTTGTTACTCTTGGGTAGTTATCCCGATACTTCTGTGGGTGAACAAACTTGTTATACACATGAGATGCTTGAATTCAGTTTCTTCCAAGGATATCCAACAACTACAATATTTTTAAGGGAGGAGGATTCTTTGACATGGTTATTCTCAAACCATCTAACAATTTCAACACCAATGTAGTTATAAAATGCAAATGCTAATGAATCTAAAAGACGCATACTAACTTTTGGTAATATGTTCATCTTACAATCATCTACATTACTATTAAAAATTACTGCATCTCCAAATGGAAAACCTCACCATCTACAAAATTTACTGCATCTCCAAATGGTAATATGTTGAAAACTTATCTCTAAACAACACTCTGAAAGAAAAGACTTTATGAGAACGAATGAAACAAACATACTATGGTTAGGTTCCTGATGAATTACATTCTGACGATTCAACAGATGCAAAAGTCGTCTCTAAAGATTCTTTGGAATTAACATCATCTTGGAGGTCAGTATCCGCTGAACCTCCCGCTTTAGTAGCAGACATCTTTCCCTAACACCAAGGACAACCAATCAATTTACTATCACATGAATTCACTCAACTGCCGATATATAACAAATCAGGTTCAGTGGATTTTGAGAAAGAAGAACTACACATACTTACGTTTGCAAAGAATTCTACATCCACTGATTCTTAATCCCAAAGGTGTCAAAGTACTAAAAATATGTATTTAAGATATATGGTTTCATAGGGTCAGTATCTGAAAGGAGAAACAGTTTTCTTTTTCAAGATGTTGAACTAAACCATGGTCTTGACAAATTAAATTCAGCCATAAAACCTTAATTACCGGTCCCAATTGGGTCTCCAATTGTTAAATAAACAAATAATTAAGTATAAGCAGAATGCATATGATTTTGCATATCACCAACATGACTATGTAGTAATTTATTATTTTCAGAATTGAAATAACTATTAGAAACCCATGGAACCACTTTACTGAGACGAAGAAGAATTTACCGGTTATGAAGCTTTTACCAGTGCCGAAAGACTAAAACCATGGACACAATAAAAGCAAAAGTTAGGAAAACACCGAAATTCATTGAAATCATTTGATTTACGGTGAAGGTTGGGATTGAATTTAGCTCATGTTATCTTGAATTTGATGGAGAAAGCACTAGTGTGGGTATATTTTGCACCAAATGAACTAGGGTTTGAAGGCGACGAAGGGAGATGATGGATACATATCTTAAGAGAGAGAAATGGTTTGGTATCCGGAGTATACTTTTCCTATTTATATGGCCCATCCAAACGCGACATCAGTGCGACAATATTTGGGATACATCCATCATTTTCTTATTAGATAGTACCCGACTCGGGTATATTGGAAAGCTCGTGGTAAACTGTGGTAAATATTAGCAAGGCGTGGCATTGGACAGAAATATACCTTCGGATGTTCCTTCCAAACATAATTAAACCTATATTCTTTCCAATATTACTCGTGAAAATGAGGATAATTTTTATCAAGATAACGAGTATAGAATTGGTAACACTACTTGTGTAGATGAGTTTCCATTTTCATATTATTATAATGATGATTATGTTGAGGATAGTGTTGACGAAGAATTAAAATAAATGTTTTATAACGATAATAATGTTTCCAGTTCAAATCCAAATAATTTTAATAATTATTCGCATATTCAAAAGGATGAGGATTTAACTACAGATACCACCATTTTAGACGATGTAGAATTCCCTTTTGATTATGAAGCCAATGATGGTTTAGAGGAACGAGTATATTTTGAGTCTAGCGATTTAGAAATAATACACTTAGAAAAATAAAATGAACTCGTAGAGATGAGTGAGGATGTACCTGACTTAGAAGAATCAATTTACCATTTTTAAGAATCAGTTGACCTTGAAATTAGGGAAGTTGTGACTAGTCTTTCTAGAGACACTGAAAACTCTAAGTTTGGGGGTGATTATCATTCTCCATGTGCTTTAACTCTTAAAAAATTCCCTCACTTGGGACTAGACATATGTGCCTCAACCATTTTACAAGATTATCTTCATACACGTTTCTCTGAACCGAGTAATGTCCATAAGGAAGTTCAGTTGTTAGAAACCCATCCTATGGTTGATGTGGTTAGCCCAGGCTATGATACCCATATTGATTTTTTTTTCCCACCGAATATTTTTCACCCAATTGTGGGAACACATAAGTTTCAGATGTGTCAGTTATTTAGTTTTGAGACTAAACCTAAGTACTTTAGGAGATTAGAATCGACACATTTGCCAAAATTTGACCACGATGAAAGTGTTGGTCAATTGTGTGAGTCAAACCTGATTGACTTTAAGGATCCGCAGTTGTTTAGGTTATTGTTATGTGCCTCAAAATTCTTATTTGAGTTTTTCCAGACTCTAATATCTAAACCGGAACTTAGATATGAGGAAATGCTGCCCAAAGAAATTTATTTAGACCCTTTCATAGAGCCTGAACCTGAACCACAGCTAGATGTAGTTTTCTTAAACAGGAAACTAGACAAGGGTGTGCTTTACATGTTAATTTTCTTGGTATATTGCATATTCCTTTTATTTCTGATAGCTATATTTGGTTTTGATGACCCAAAGATATTTCGGCTATTACTCTATAATTTTATGAGGTGACTAATCCTTTTTTATGTCTGGCTGAAGACATTAAACTTAGCACTTCTTGGGAGGTAACTCAATATTCATGCGACACGGTAATATCTTTCCTTATCTCTTTTGCTTCAAATGGTAACAGTTTATCATTGTTCATGCTTTTAATTTCATCTTTAGAACATTGAGGACAATGTTAGATTTAAGTTTGGGGGTATGGGAGAAATATTTTGTAAGTTGCAACAAATAAACTCCAGAGCCTAGAAATTTATGCTTATTAAGGATGGCACTAACTAATCTAAGTGGATGGAAGCATTTTGGTTGTAGGAGTTGAGGAACCAATCTAATTAGATGAAAAAAATCTAAAGAGCCTATTCATAAAAGAACAGAGCTCAGGTGTTAGAAATAACATGATAGTTTCACCATATCTCGTTGAGTCCTTTTCACTTCTGTTTTTATCTTAATTTGTTTTTAAACTATGTTTCTCTAAGTGATTAGGTGGGGCTCACGAATCAAGTTGTTACCAATGCTAGGGTGAATTAGAGTGATTGAGATACATGCACAAAACAAAAAAAAACAAAAAAGACCAGACCAATAGACCAACCGGAATAAATTCAATAAAGTCGACCACTGGAACCCTTGTATATGCCAGTTATGTTGACCTAGAGTTAGGATTATCGACCACTGGTTCCCTTGTATATGCCAGTGTATTGATATTAGTCAGACCGGTATCTCAGTTCATTAGGATAGGTTCATTTTGGCGGAGGCCTTCAGACAGATATGGGAAACACCGTTCACTTAGTAAACATCAAAACCATCTATGTTTTGCTCTATTTCCATCTTCTTGATCTATCCATGTGATTATTTTTTACTCCGGATACTGATTTCCATAGTGAGACAATCTGAGTAGAGATTTGTCACGTATATATGAATTTTAGTATGCTTGAGTGCAAACTCGTGTACAACAATTAGAATTTCGCATCAGGGTACTTCCTCTTGTAGTCAATAAGTATGCCAACCAAGGAGATTCTTTAGTGCTTTTCAAGGTTCTGCATAGATATCTAAGGTCTGGAGTAAATGTTTTATGGGTATATCTCTATTAAGCCCTCCCGAGACTATAACTCGACCACTAGGGTCACCTAGGGGTTTAAAGGCTTGTTGCATATGCTAAATGCAACCGACGATGCCTGCGACAGTGAGTTAGGATTTTATTTTGTAGATTTGATTTGCTCGGGACTAGGAAATAATAAGTTTGGGGGTATTGATTTGCTCGGGACTAGCAAATAATAAGTTTAAGGGTATTTGATAGACGCATTTATGTGTCTATTTTGATCTCAATTGTATATATTGTTAGTGCTCGATTTTGTATTTATTATGGCTTTTTGTGTCTTTGTAGGTGTTTTTGGAGAAATAAACATGTGTGGAAAAATTGGCTCGAAAAGTGGTATTTGCGCTCGTAGGAGAAAATCACTAAAGACACACCTTATTTGGATAAAGGGCACTCAATTACTAAGGGGCACCTATTTTTTATTTACACCCCAGGACACCCAACCGTTAAAGGCATCCGGAAATTGGTTAAGGGGCACCTTCCCCTACCTTTTGAATTTTCAGAAAATTGGCGGGAAATATTTTGGACATGATTTTAAGAGATTCAATCACTAAATTCAATTGGGATGGACCTGTTTAGCTTAAACAGGGAATGTATGGGTGTTACAGTTGATCAACTTGGGATAGATAATCGAGTGAAGCAAAACACGGGAGGATAGTTGTTCTCGGGTTTATTTGGATATTTCGAGATGCTCTGTGGAGATTCAATCACCGAAATATATTGGGCTGGACTGTACCTAAGTAAACAGGGTTGGTATGGTGGATTTGTTCGATCAAAATTAGCTGGATAATGGGATCTCGTCGAAACAGGGAAAGGAAAGATGCACTTGCGTTGTGTGCTGGATGATTATTTGGGAAGATTTAGTCAGATTCGTCTGCTGTTTTGGATTGGTACTAACGTGTCAAGGATGAACAGAGGTGGTAATATCTGCTGATTTGGTAAAAGAGGAATTATTGTCGAGTTTTAGCTAAACAGGGATAGCCGTGAACTGTTGGATATAGATGGCAGGTACAATGAGAAAATAAGGCATGATATGTTCCCTGAGGGTTCGTTCATTGAATATAGAAAATATTTGGGTTAAAAATGGAAGCAGAATATGTGTGAGAAAAAACGGGAATGATTGGAAGGCCGTATCTTCCGGTGAAAGAAGAAAAAAAGATAACCAGAGATTTTCTTAAGAATTAATCCATTTGTGGTCTATATAAAGGCTAGTACGAGTCATAGGAAAGGGGAGTCGGGACTTTGGGGTAGTTGCAGAGCAAGAACTAAAGCTGCAGAGACGAGTTCTACACCAGCAGAAAAGAAGGAAGAAGAAGAACAGAGAACAACACCCAAAAGCAGTCGCAGAAACTGTTGCGTTTTCTTTCTAATCCAACACCTTTTGTAACAGTTTTCCAACAATTATATTCATCTTTGTAACAGTGTTGTTTCTGTTTCACTGTAACAGTGAGTTCGGTAACAAATATATCTCTTACAAAGTCGCTGCTTTATACATTTTCTTCAATACAAACACCTTTTGAGCTATGGATTATTACTTTGTGCGTGTTTTTGATATGAGGAGCTAAACCCCAACACTTGGACGACAAAGGAAGCTATATTTCATGCATGTGGTAATTATATTTAATTTTTTTATGACTATTTGCACTATTATCATCGTTTTATGATTTTTCTTAATTGATTGTGATGTCGTATGATGATGTATGCTTGGTCTAAGTGCTTTTGATGCGTCATGCTAGTGATTTACAGTCAGTCTTTTAAAAATCTACCTTGGCAAAGAACTAGAGTCGATATTATTTGAGCTATAATTGTTTGGAATAAATATATGAATCACATGAATGAGTTTGTGGTGGAATCTCGAGTCTCAGTACCTCTCGATATTTGTGACAATCCTTTGTATATATGTCTAAAATCAATCTTTACAAGTCTTTGAATGAACTTTTACTACCACTTTCTACAACAACATAAAAACTACATCAGTGTTAAGAGAAATATTGGGTGTGATTGTTAGACCCCCTCTTTTTCAATTGGTATTAGAGCAGGCAAACACGTTTAAAGACCTCATAAGTCTGTGTTTGTAGCGATCTGACTCTATGAACAGAAATTCTATCTCCATAAACGTACCACCAGTCTTCGATGGCTCAAACTACTTGTGGAGGAAAATCGCTATACGTGTTTTTCTTCAAGCTCGTGATTTTCAAACATGGTTACATGTTGTTTATGACTATGATTCTCTGGTTAATACAGAAGGCGATGTATCTATACCAAAGGATATTAGTGGATATAGTCCAGAAGAAATCCTTTATGCAAAGCAAAATTCTAACGACTTAAATGCTACCATACATGCCATTACCCTAGATCTTTAGCATCATGTGAATACTTGCACGAATTCTAAAGAATTTTGGTATATCTTAGAAACTGTAATTTAAGGTAATACCTGTGAAAAAGAAGATATGCTTCAAAACCTAAATTCTGATTGGGAAAACCTTTGTATGGCAGATGAAGATTCATTTGAGGGGTTTAATCACAAAGTGTCTGAAATTGTTTATGCATCTATTGCATTGGGTAAGACTATTCCTGAAAAGGACATTATGATGAAAATTCTCAGATCTCTCCCATCTAGATACGATTCTAAGAAGCATGCCATCATTGTAGGAAATAATCTCGCAACTCTTTCCATATTACTCTAGTTGGAAAGTTAAAGATCTTTGATCATGAGCATACATCCAAATCTGGAAAGGATGTTGCTTTCAAAACACAAAAGAACACTAAATTACTTGATAAAAGTAAAATTGTTTGCATCTCTGAAGATGATCTTTCTGAGGATGATTCATCAGATGAAGATCTTGACAAGTCGGTCTCATTAATCACAAGAAAGTTTAGGGACCTTATTTTGAAGAGAAGTGAACGGTTCTCCAGAAATAAATCCAGGTCATCATATAAGCCTAATAATCGTGTTCTCCTAAAAACAGGGATAACGATGAAGCTGATGACGAGAATATGCGTCAGTGCTTTAAGTGTAAAGGTTTTGGGGAAAGAAATACACTGGGAACAAAGGTCGAGCTGCAACTCTTGATGAAATGTCTGACAACTATGATTCTAATGAAGACAAAAAATTCAAGTATTGCACTTCTTTGTGAAAATATTGATTTTGATAATTGTAGCAATACATACATCAATCTTGATATTATTTCCTAAGAAATCTCAACCAATCTGGAAGAAAAAATTGATCTACCTGTTTCTACTGGAAACTCTTCTTCTGATTTTTTAGGTTCCACTATGTGTCTAGCCACATACACATCTCGGGCGTCTGAATCATTTACCATGTTGACATGTCCTTATTGTTCTCTCAGAGATCATGAATTATCAAAATGTTTCAAATACAAACATAAGATAAGATATGTCTACAAACTTCAACGAAGAGCGAATCGATTAGCAGGCAAGATAAAACTTGTTCAAAAATCATCAGAGGTATGTAATCGCATGTCTTCTTCAAAGAAGTTAGTTTCCAAAGAAAAGTCTAGATCATTAGAAAGAAATTTATGGTCTAAACACTAAGAGAAACATGGCTTCATGAATTCCAATCGAAAAAGGATATGAAGGAAAAATTATTATTCACCCAGCACAACTTAAATAATGTTGGTTAGTGCATCTTGTCTCAGGTGCCTGATCAAAAGAGACAAGATTTTGCACACTTCAGGCTTTATAAAAAGAAAAATCTTTAGATTGTTTTGATTTTGATTTTTTATGTTTTTTCTTTATTTTTTGCTCTGGGAGCATTGTAAAGTCTGGAATTCGTGCCGCTTTTAAAATCTAATTGATATTGGGAAGGAGTTCCATGTTTAATCAATGGAAGAAGGTTTAAATAGACAGTTTTTCCTTTTATAGGGTAAGAGTTGTGTGTATGTGAATCCTTTAAGTGTATAAAGGTTCTATAACCCTACATTCCTTTTTCCTTCCCTAAGAAACTCTTTTATCACAAGTTTGCTTGGAGATTGTTCAGAGAAAATCCTCTCACAAACCCATATTGCTATGGAGACTCCAAGCATCATAACTTATAATGGAAAAGATGTTAATATGATTGCTAAGCCATCAATCATGAAGGAAAAAGACATTCCTCCTGTTTACTCCAACTTAAAGAGAAAAATGTGGAATGTGAAAAAACCAAGAGTTGTCCCTTCAAATTTTCAAATTTTTTTTGGTGTTCTTGAAGAATTGAAGTGCAGCAAATAAATGCTTTTGTATTTAGGACTATTGATATTCAGAAGGCCCTGGTTCGGAATCAGTCAAAAAGGTTTGTTGATATCAACTCCTTTCTCCATGAACCTTATGTCCCAATGGCTGTTGACGACAAGGAGTTCGGGGAAGATAAAGAATTTTTCAAAGGTCTTAATATCTTGGAAACTTCTTATGAGAATTTATTCTTATGTTTTTAAGAAGGATAACTAGGGATTGGAATAGCCATTATTGTGAGTACATATAGATGTATCCAACGTTTTCATCTTGCAATGTTTTTAGATTTATTTATTTAAATTCTAAAGTTTATTTGGAAGATGATTTTGCAGTATTAATCTTTATGGTTTCATATGTTGCAACTTGTTCTGGGATATGTGTGTTTGCGTCCCTGAACTATGATTGTCCCATACGTGATCAAAATTTAGGTCTTTCACATGTCGATATGCAAGTATTGATAAATGATTGAATGAACTTTCGACAAACAGAAGATAAGCCTATTATGTCATTATGAAAATATTGATGGAAAATATTGATGGAAAATAGGATGAGCTTTTGTTTACAAAGTTTAAGCTATTAAATGTCATTATGCAAATGGTGATGAGAAATAGAATGAATCTTTGTTGATTCTGCAGTATTGATCTTCCCTGATCGATATTTTTTATGTAAATACTATGCGGCTCCTTAAGTTCTATTATGTGAGCATTTCCGATTGAATTAATTATTGGTTCTTTTTTGGTTAATTTAATTGAGATTTTTGGATACAAATTCATGTTCATGTGATTTGTTAATATCCAAAGAATTCCTTTTTTCTTGTGAAAGTAAGGTCGTTCTTGTTTTCTTTAGGGAATGACATTTTATGGGGGAGGGTTCTTAATTGAACTTGCACTTAGTTTCCAAATCTTTGTGGGGAGTGTGGTTATCTTGTATCTTTATAAACTCCTTGATGAATGCATTTAGTTTCGGATATATGATTGCATCTAAAAAGTTGATATGTACTTTCTTTTGGTCCTGAAGTGTCTCTATGGAAATTTCATTAAGATTCCACTAGTTTACGTAGCTTTGCTAATTTTATTGACTAAAAGGGGAGAATTAATGTGTAGTTCACACTACAAATACATATGGTTTTCGGATCATTTTGTAAGGGGGAGTGGTTTTCATGTGAGATGAAGTATTTACTATGGGGGAGTGATACATATCACCATAGTATTGTTTTCGAAGTTAAACTTTGATGTTCTGTAATAATACTATGACACTGTGTAACAATGATTGAGAGATATTGTTTTCTCATTGTTATGGCTACGGATCTTCAACAACGATGATGCTGAATTGAATACCTTTGGAATCATTGGAGTATGATGAAGATTTCGAGTAATGTTGAAGAACCAAGGAGATCAAGCACGTGGATGAGAAGCTGCAAACTTTATTTATTTTGTATTCCATATATATTGATAGTTTTTTCACTATAATTGACAAAGACGGATATTGTTAGAGCACTTCTCGGTCGAACTCGCAAGCGTTGCTATCTCAAGATTGTTTGTCAAGTTTGGTTTCCAACACTATAAGTCTTGATTTCTAGTCTACTTATAGCTAAGTCTCGGACTAGCATAGTAAGTGTATTTGAGCTCTAGACTCCACGACGTTCATCATGCAAAGACGAAGAACTACTCAAGGAACTGGTGGGACTTCATCGACAAAAAGGTATGTGGATACTTGAACTTATCTGTCACTCAAAAGTTTATATATTATATCTCCTATCTTGAGACAAAAGTCATATTGCTATATAGATTTCGATTATACACATTTTCTATTTCGAGCGGAGTTATCTCGCTTATCTATTTCACGAAATATGTGTTGGTATGATTTCTCTTTGGCCAAGTTCATCTTAGAGTAGATGAATATTGAATTCTTTGTTACCAAGTTAACTTAGATTGCAAACCCTGATTTGGAGACTATATAAGGGATAACTCTAGCAACTGGGAAACCTAATCCCCACATTGTTAGAGCATTACTCGGTCAAGCTCGCATGCGTTGCTATCTCAAGCATGTTTGTCAATATTAGTGATCAAAACTACGAAGTCTTGATTTCTAGTCTACTATATCTAAGGTATCGGACTAGGATCGAAAGTGTAGTTGAGCTCAAGAACTCCATGGAAATCATCATACAAGACGAAGGACAACTCAAGGAACCAGAGGATCTTCATCGACTAAAAGGTATGTGGAAACTTGAACTTATCTATCACTCGAAAGTCTATCTACTCTATCTCCTATCTTGATACAAAAGTCATTTACTATATAGACTAAGAATATGCACATGTGATATTTCGAGCTGAGTATAACTCGCTTATCTATTTCTCGAAATATGTGTTAGTAAAGCTTTCGCTTTATCCAAGTTCATATTTACCTAGTGACGAAAGTCAAGTTATGTTTCAATCATCTTGGAAATCGCTCTGACGAAAAATAGTTTGTGAATAATAACTATATAACACCTTCTGAGAATGTTTCAATGATTGAAATGAGATTTTAGACTATATAACCATTGGGGGATATAAACATTATTGTGTCAACACATATATGTATAAGTCCTTCGCACTTGAACCTAAGTTTGAAAACTTTGTTGATCAAGTGAAACCGGAACATGAGCTGTAAACTCATACCGCGAACTCAATCCACGAACCTAGTCCGCGAACTGACGTAGTTCTCGAACCCGAGAATTTCTACTGGATTTGAAGCACAGTTTCATTCCTCGAACTCAGTCCGAAAACTGATGGAAGTTCTCGAACCCGAGAATTTCTTCTGGATTTTGTGAACTCCAACCGGTTAACTTGAGTCCGCGAACTCAAGTGGGTTATGTCTGAAAACGATGATTCGTGAACTTATCTTAATTAACTAAGGAATGCTTTTGCAAACAGAGCTTTTATAGTTCATGAATTGATTCGAGTGAATCACATAATTTTTTATTCAATTATGTCTTGTGTAGTATATGAGATCTCATAGCAATTGAACAACTCTCTAACTAGTTCATTTGAGTCATTTGGACTAGTTATAGTGAAGAAGAATATAGTTGATATGAAATTTATCATTTGGCTAACCATTTGGTTGACTAATATTGAACCAACCATTGTACACGTTTGGGTACGGTTACACAAAACTAAAATCGTCAAGTACATGTGTGTATGGCAAGCTAAGTTTTTGATCTAACGGTTGAGAGATATTAGCTTGTATCTAATCAGGTTTTCATCTAACGGTGAATATTTAATGCTTTGTTACTAAGCTAATATTGATTGAAAAACCTGATTTGAAAGACTATATAAGAGAGAACTCTAGCAACTGGGAAACCTAATCCCCACACATTATGTGTGATACTAGTTTTCTTAGCTAGAGTCGATTCTCATTTAAACTTTGGTTTTCTTCTTCTAAAACCAGGTTAACGACTTAAAGACTTCATTGAGATTGTGAAGCCAGACCGTTACTATTTTTCTTGTATTTGTGTGATCTGATCTTACTGTTTCTATCGTACGAGTAAAATTTTAATAATTGGCTTGAGATTTCTATATCCGATGGGAAAGATATACAAGTAGTCACAAACATCTTCGTCTCATTGTTTGTGACTCCACAATATCTTTTTTCGCTGCGTCGATTAAGACTATTGTGAGGTGATTTATAAATTTGAGATGTTCTTTGGGAATATAAGTCTGGTTTTATTGATTGGTTCCTGTTCACCTTGATTTATCAAAAGACGGAACAAAACTTGTAGGTTTATTCGTGGGAGACGAATTTATATATTACCTATAGACTTTTCTGTGTGAGATAGATTTTTTTATTAAAGTCTTCGACTTTAGGTCGTAGCAACTCTTGGTTGTGGGTAAGATCAACTAAAGGAATCAAGTGCACAGTATCTTGCTGGGATCAGAGGCGTAGGAGCATAATTGTAACTTGAATCAGTGTGATATTGATTAGGGTTCAACTACAGTCCAGACCGAAGTTAATTTGGAGTAGGCTAGAGTCTGTAGCGTCTTAATACTATGTATATGTTTAATCTGGACTAGGTCTCGAGGTTTTTCTTCATTTGTGGTTTCCTCGTTAACAAAATTCTGGTGTCTGTGTTATTTCTTTTCCGCATTATATTTTTATATAATTGAAATAATACAGGTTGTGCGTTGTTCAATCAATTAGAATATCCGACCTTATTGGTTGTTGATTTAAATTGATTGACACTTGGATATTGGTCTTTGGTACCATCCAAGTTATCTATCGTTGATTAAGACTCGCGAATCATATTTGCTTGAGTAAATCAAATCGAAAGATTGAGATAATAACTCCTTGAGATATTTTTTATTGATTGAGTCTAACTGTCTAGTTGATTCTCTGGAAAACAACTTGGAGTTTCCATACAGATTGCTAATCGAAATATTAGGTGAGGTTGTTAGACCCACGCTTTTTCAATTGGTATCAAAGAAAGAAAACACGTTCAAGACCTCACAAGTCTGTGTTTATAGCGATCTGACTCTATGGACAAAGGTGATATCTCAATAAACGTACCGCCAGTCTTAGATGGCTCTAATTACTTATGGTGGAAAATTTCTATGCGATCTTTTCTTAAAGCACGTGATTTTCAATCATGGCTATATGTTGTTAATGGCTATGATCCTATCGTAGCGGAAGTTGGAAACGGTCCAAAAAATATTGGTGAATACACCCCTGCCGAAATTCTTGATGCAAAGCAAAATTCAGATGGTTTGAATGCGATCATATCTTCCATTACCCAAAATCTTCAGCACCATGTGTCAAATTGCACTAAGTCACAAGAAGCTTGGGATATCTTGGCAACCATATTCGAAGGTAACACTAGTAAAAAGGAAGCAAGGCTTCAAAACCTTAATTCCGATTGGGATAACCTTCGTATGGCAGATGAAGAAACATTTGATGAGTTTAATCACAAAGTGTCTGAAATTGTTAATGCATCTTTTGCATTGGGTAAGACTATTCCTGAAAAGGACATTGTGATGAAAATTCTCAGATCACTGCCATCTAGATACGATGCTAAGAAGCATGCCATCGTTGAGGTAAATAACCTATATACTCTCTCCAGAAATACGCTAGTTGGAAAGATTAAGATCTTTGATCATGAACTTTCATACAAATCTAAGGATATTGCGTTCAAAGAACAAAAGGGCACTAAATTACTTGATAAAAGTAAAAAAGTATATATCTCTGAAGATGATCACTCTGAGACAGATTCATCAGATGAAGATCTTGACAAGTCAGTTTCGATGATCACAGGACAGTTTAGGGATCTTTTGTTGAATAGAAGTAAACGGTTCTCCAGAGATAAGAAGAAGGCATCAGTCATACCTCATAATCGTGTTCCTTCTAAAAATAGGGATATTGATGAAACTAATAATGAGGATATTCCTCAGTTATTTAAGTATAAGGGATTTGGTAATTTTGCAAACGAGTGTCCAAATCGTAGAAAATACACTGGGAACAAAGGTCTTGCAATAACTCTTGATGAAATGTCTGACAACTATGACTCTAATGAAGATGTGAAATCAAGTGTTGTACTTCTTGGTGAAAATATTAATTTTGATAATTGTAGCAATATACATATCAATTTTGATATTCTTTCAGAAGATAATCCAACCATTCTGGAATAAAAAGTTGACCCCTTTCTTGGAAACTATGTTTATAATGTTTCAGGATCCACTTTGTGCCTAGTTTCTTACACAATTAAGAATCCTGATTACTATCCAAGTGTGACGTGCTCATATTTTTCATTAAAAGTCCATTAACTCTCAAAGCGTTACAAGTTCAAACACAAACAAAGACACGTCAAAAAACTTCAACGAAGAGCAAATCATTTAGAAATAAATCTTAAGCTTTCTCAGAAGACCGCAGAGGTATGTAAGATTTTATCTTCGTCTAAGAAGTTAGTTTCCAAACAAAAACCAAGACCATTTGAAAAGAAAGCATGGTCAATCTGTTTTGATAGACAAAAGTCTGTGGATTCTCCACAAGAGGAAATTGGGGGACAAATTGTTGTTCATTACAACGCAACTTGATTGTGTTGTTCTTAAAATCTTGTCTCATGTGCCTGATCAAAAGAGACAATGATTTTGTACCTCTCAGGCTTTAGGAGAAGTTCTTGTTTTTATTTTCTTATAATTGTTTGTCGTTTTGTCTATCAAACAAAAGAAAAAGGGTATTATCGGCAACTTTACTCTTTATAGGGATAAGAGTTGATCGTTTAGAAACTTGTTTTAGGTTTCGAACCCTACATTCCTTTTCCTTCCCTAAAACCTATTTTTATGTCTAGACTACTTGTTGAGCCAATTGTGAATTCCTCTCACAAACCCATACGTTCATGGATGCTCCAAGAATGATGTCTTCCGATGAAAAAGAAGGTAATGCGATTGTTAAGCCATCAATCATGAAGGAAAAATAAAAATCTCCATTGCCTCAAACCTTAAAAGAAAAAAAAAGGAATATGATGAAGCCAAGAGTTGTTCCTTAAAATTCTCAGAAGTTTTCTGATGTTCTTGAAGTGTTGAAGGAGCTGCATAAGGAGATTCAACAAATAAAGGCTTTTGTGTATAAGACTCATGAGATTCAGAAGGCCCTGGTTTGACAACAGCAACCAAGAAGGTTCATCGATATAAACTTCTTCCTTAATGAACCTTATGTTCCAATGGTTGTTGACGACAAGGAGTTCGGGGACGATAATGAATTCTTCAAAGGTCTTAATGTATAGTAAATCTTCTATTGTTTTTGTTTTGCTTAGAAGAATAACTAGTGTTTTGGAATAGCCATTATTGTGATTACACACAGCTATATCCAATGTTTTCATCTTCTTGTTTTTAGATTTATTGGTTTTAAATTCTAAACTTGTTTGGAAGATGATGGTTGCATTATTAATCTTTATGGTTTTATATATTGCAATATTTTGATGGGATATGTGTGTTTACGTCCGCGAACTTGATTGTCCCATATTTTGTCAAAAGTAAAGTCATTCGTTAATTGATAAGCAAATATAGATAAAAGGATGAATAGAATTTTGACAAACACAAAAGTTAAGCCTATATTGTCAATTATTGATGGATGATAGGTTAAAATCTTGTGTGATTCAAGGATTATGTCTTTTATATATCAATGTGCAAATGGTGATGGAAACATAGAATGAATCCTTGTGTTATCCACGGTATAGATCCTGATTGATCCATTTTATTATGTATTACCGTGAAGGCTCCATTGTGTATCTTATGTTGAGCACGATACGACTAAGCCGATTCCTTATTGGCATGGTTGGTTGTTCCATGAGATGATAGATGTTGAGCATTAAGAACTAAATTAACCAACTTGTGTGGTTATTTAGTTTGTATTCCATAAGTTTTCTTATGTTGAGTACATGTACGGTTAAGGTTGTCATGTCTTATGATAATCTTAGTCGGGGTTCCATAATCTCTTATGTTGAGCCCAAATGAACTAAATTAATCATCTAGTATGGTTATTTAGTTAGCATCTCTTTGACTGGGTTGGTTTTTCATGATTAACTCAGTCATTGCTCCATATATTTTCTTATGTCCCGTGTGGCCAATTAAATTAATTACTTTTGTAATTATTTTGGTTGTGTATGTCAATTAGATTATTTGCGAGTTTTCTTGTGATTAATCTAATTGATTATTAAATCTCCATAAGTTTACTTGTGTTGATCATATTCAGTCAAATTAATCTTGGTTCGCTTTGGTTAATATGATTGAATATTTCTTGTTGGATTCCGAATTCATACTTGTATGTAATTTGTTGAGTCTAAAAAAATCCTTCTTTTCTCTTGAAATTAAGGTCGCTCTTGTTGTTCCTTTGGGAATGACATTTTATGGGGAGAGTTCTTTTGAACTTGTGCTTAATTGCCAAATCTTTGTGGGGAGTGCATATGTGGAATATTTTAGGGGTTATCTTGCGTCTTTATAAACTCCTTGATGAATGCATTTAGCTTTGTCTTTATGATTACATCTAAATAAGATGATATACATTTACCTTTGGTCATGAAATGTCTCTTAAGGAAATTTCATTAGGATCCCGTTCTTATACCTTTGCTAATTTTATTGACAAAAAGGGGGAGAATTAATTGTAGTTCACACTACAAATACATATGGTTTTCGGATCATTATGTAAGGGGGAGTGGTTTCCATGTGAGATGGAGTATTGACTAATGGGGAGTGAAGTATCACCATAGTATCGTTATTGAAGTTGTGATTCAATTGGACTTTGACGTTGTGTAATAATACTATAACACTGTATAACAATGATTGAGAACCGATGCTTTTCTCATTGTTATATCTACGGATTTTCAACAACGATGATGCCAAACTTACAACCTTTGGGATCATTGGACTACTTGGAAGTGACGAAGATTTCGAGTATTGTTGAAGATTAGACATGTGGAATAGGAGCTATAAAAGTTGATTCATATATTTTTTGTATTCCATATGTACTAATAATTTTGCCACTAAAATTTACAAAGGGGGAGATTTTAAGAGAATTGCTCGGTCAAACTCGCATGCGTTGCTATCTTAAGCATGTTTGTCAATGTTAGTGATCAAAACTATAAAGTCTTGATTTCTAGTCTACTATAGCTAAGGTCTCGGACTAGGATAGAAAGTGTAGTTAACCTCAAGAACTCAATTGAAATCATCATACAAGACGAAGGACTACTCAAGGAACCAGTGGATCTTCATCGACTAAAAGTTATGTGGAGACTTGAACTTATCTATCACTCAAAAGTCTATCTACTATCTCCTTCTTGAGACAAAAGTTGTTTACTATATAGACTAAGAATATGCACATGTGATATTTCGAGAGCTGAGTATATCTCGCTTATATATTTCTCGAAATATGTGTTGGTAAAGCTTTCACTTTAGCCAAGTTCATCTTTACCAAGTGACGAAAGTAATGTTATGTTTCAATCATCTTTGAAATCGCTCTGATGAAAAATAGTTTGTGAATAACAACTATATAACGCCCTCTGAGAATGTTTCAATGATTGAAGTGAGAATTTAGACTATATAACCATTGGGGAATATAAACATTATTGTGGAAACACATATATGTATAATTCCTTCGCACTTGAACCGAAGTTTGCAAACTTTGTTGATCAAGTGAAACCGGAACATGAGCTGTAAACTCATACGGCGAACTCAATCCGTAAACCCAGTTTGCGAACTGGCGTAGTTCTCAAACCCGATAATTTCTACAGGAGTTGAAGCTCATTTTCAGTTCGCGAACTCAGTCCGCGAAGTTCTAGAACCCGAGAATTTATGTTGGAGTTTTTGAACTCCAACCGGTTAACTTGAGTCCGCGAACTCAAGTGGGTTATGTCTGAAAATGATGATTCGTGAACTTATCTTAATTAACTAAGGAATGCTTTTGCAAACCGTGGCTTTATAGTTCATGAATTGATTCGAGTGAATCACATTGTTTTTGATTCAATTGTGTCTTGTGTTGTACGTGAGATCTCATAGCAATTGAACAACTCTCTAACTAGTTCATTTGAGTCATTTGGACAAGTTATGAGGAAGAAGAATATGGTTGATATGAAAATTATCATTTGGATAACCATTTGGTTTACTAATATTGAACCAACCATTGTACACGTTTGGGTACGGTTACACAAACCCAAAATTGTCAAGTACATGTGTGTATGGCAAGATAAGTTTTCAATCTAACGGTTTAGATATATTAGCTTGTATCTAATCAGGTTTTCATCTAACGCTGAATATTGAATGCTTTGTTACTAAGCTAACATTGATTGCAAACCATGATTTGAAAGACTATATAAGGGAAAACTCTATCAACTGGGAAACCTAATCCCCACACATTCTGTGTGATACTAGTTTCCTAAGATAGAGTCGATTCTCTTTTAACCTTTGGTTTTCTTCTTCTAAAACTAGGTTAACGACTTAAAGACTTCATTGGGATTGTGAAGCCAGACCGATACTACTTTTCTTGTAGTTGTGTGATCTGATCTTGTTGTTTCTATTATACGAGTACAATTTTAGTAATTGGCTTGAGATTTTTATCTCCGATAGGAAAGATATACAAGTAGTCACAAACATCTTTGCCTCATTGTTTTTGACTCCACAATATTTTTTTCGCTACGTCGATTAAGACTATTGTGAGGTGATTGATAAATTTGAGATGTTCTTCGAGAATATATGTCCGGTTTTATTGATTGGTTCCTGTTCACCTTGATTTATCAAAATACGGAACAAAACTTGTAGGTTTATTTGTGGGAGACGAATTTATCTATTACCTGTAGACTTTTCTGTGTGAGACAGATTTTTTTATTAAAGTTTTCGACTTTGGGTCGTTGCAACTCTTGGTTATGGGTGAGATCATCTAATGGAATAAAGTGCGCAGTATCCTGCTGGGATCAGAGGCGTAAGAGCATAACTGTACCTTGAATCAGTGTGTGATTGACTGGGGTTCAACTACAGTCCATACCGAAGTTAATTTGGAGTAGGCTAGAGTCTGTAGCGGCTTAATATAGTGTATGTTTAATCTGGACTAGGTCCCGGGGTTTTTCTTCATTTGAGGTTTCCTCGTTAACAAAATTCTTGTGTCTGTGTTATTTCTTTTCCATATTATATTTTTGTATAATTGAAATAATACCGGTTGTGCGTTGTTCAATCAATTAGAATATCCGACCTTATTGGTTGATGATTTAAATTGATTGACACTTGGATATTGGTCTTTGGTACCATCCAAGTTATCTCTCTTTGATTAAGACTCGCGAATCATATTTGCTTGAGTAAATCAAATCGAGAGATTGAGATAATAACTCCTTGAGATATTTTCTATTGATCGAGTCTAACTGTCTAGTTGATTCTCTGGAAAACAACTCAGAGTTGTCTATACATATTGCTAATCGAAATATTGGGCAAGGTTGTTAGACCCCCGCTTTTTCACACACCTCCTGTGTGATACTAGTTGTATAATCTAGATTCAATTCTCCTTTAATCTTAGTTTTTAGTGACTTGAAGACTTCATTGGGATCGTGAAGCTACACTCAACTATTTTCCCTGTAGTTGCATGATTTGATCTTGTTGTTTCTATCGTGATTGAATGCATTCGTAAGATTGGCTTGAGATTTATATCTCTGATAGGCAAGATAGAAAAGTAGTCACAAACACCTTCGTCTCATCATTTTTGATTCCACAATATCTTGTTTCGCTAGTCGATTAAGATTATTATAAGGTGATTGATATTTCTAGGTTGTTCTTCGGGAATATAAGTCTGGTATATCAATTGGTTCCTTTTCACCTTGATTTATCAAAAGACGAAAAAAACTCGTAGGTATTTTTGTGGAGACAGATTTATCTATTCCTATATACTTTTATGTGTGATACAAATTTGTTTATCACTTCGACTTTGGTTCGTAGCAAGTCTTAGTTGAGGGTGAGATCATCTAAGGGAATCAAGTGCGTAATATCCTACTGGGATTAGAGATGTAAGGAGCGTAATTATACCTTGAATCAGTGTGAGATTGATTGGGGTTCAACTATAGTCCAGACTGAAGTTAGTTTTTAATAGGCTAGTGTTGGTAGTGTCTTAATACATTGTGGTGTTCAATCTGGACTAGGTCCCGGGCTTTTTCTGCATTTGCAGTTTCCTTAACAAAACTTCTGATGTCTGTTTTATTTCTTTTCCGCATTATATTTTGTTATAAAATTGAAATGTCATAGGTTGTACGCTGAATCGATCAATTGGTAAATCCAATATTTGGTTGTTGATTGAAATTGATTGATCCTTGAACATTGGTCTTTGGTACCGTTCAAGTTTTCTCTCTTATATTCAATCGCGCTCGCAAATTATTATTTGTTTGATTGTAGATTGAATTGTGAGATTGAGATATAACTCTTTGATATACTTTTATGAAGATTGAGTCTGACTGTCTATTTGATTCACTTGAAGGTATATTGGAGTTAGTCCATATAGATTGCTAAGAGAAATATTGGGTGTGGTTGTTAGACCCCCGCTTTTTCAATTTCATTGCAAGAAAGCACTTTCGAGGTCACAATGGAGAATAGGGGGAGTGTTCATTGTATCCCTTATCAGGCATTTTGGGTGCATGTATCCATTCTATCTCTTACAAGAGACCTAAAATCGAGAGAAAATCATTTCTCTAATCATTTATTTCTCATTCTATGTCTGTGTGTGTGGTGGATCCAATATAGAGAAAAAATGGAGGAAAAACTGGTTGTTGTCCGAGAGTTGGAGATGCATAAATTCAGTAAAATCAGGGAGGTCGAGAAGATGAAGATGATGCTGCTAATAATCATCTAGTGGTTGAGTTGGTGATTTTGTGATGGATCGATCACAACGAGAAATGGAAGAAATAGGGTTTGTATGGTTGTTGTTGAGTATGACTGAAGAGAAGAACGGAACTGCGGAGGTATTGATTCTTGTTGTTCTAGAGCATGGAATTAGTGAAGATTTAAAGAAGGGTTTGGTTATGTGTTTGAAGTTGAGACTCAAAAGATGGTATTCTTGCTGATAATTAGATGAATGGCTAGGACATGTAATGAAGCAGTTGATATGATGGAGGAATCAACGAAGGTTGAACTGAGTTTAGGGTTCAATTTCGAACTGAGAGTTGAATCTGGTATTCTGGAAGAATGTGTTGATTTTAATTTTGACTTTGATCCCCTAAATTAGTTGCATTTGATGATGAATTGAGTATGGTGAGAAATTGGGGTTTATGTTGATGTTCATGGATGTGATGTTGTTTACGGTTACAGAAATTGCAGAAGATGGTGTTGTATTCTATATCAATTGTTTTTTTTGGGAAGAGGAATGGCTTGGAGTTGAGATCGATGGGGGGGTTCAAATTTGTTCAGTCATGAGCTCAAGAACAAGGGTAGGATAAAATTTCTAAAACCGCAATGGAGTGAATTAGATGTATGTTTAAGTTAGTTGTGAGATAGAACACAAACAACTTGAGGGGTTGAGGTTGTTGCTGTTCTATGTGGGTATTTTTCTTGCACAGAAATAACAAGAACATGATTCATGTGATGTTGGTTGGATCTACATGGTGGATATGATATGTGCTATTGAAGCTTAGAAGAGCTTATTAGTGTTCTGCTGGTTATCTGCTAAAGCTGACTGGAATTGAACTTGGTGATGTTGTAATTAAAGTTATGGAACTGAGATGATACACAAATGGTAGCTGGGGCTGGAGACTGCAGGTACAATGTTGGTGTTGAGTGGTTGGTGCAGGATGGAAGAGGTGGACAAGACTGAGATGGAGTAACAGTTACAAGTTAGATTGAAGAAATAAAACTACAATTTCATTGGTACAACCTGGTGCTTCTCAGCGAATATAAAATGGTAGTGGCTCAGCTAAACTAAAGCAATGCATTGACAGGTTTGAGCAGAATAAATGAGATGGAGCTGATACCAGGTTTGAGATGTGCTGGTAATGCTGTGTTACAGGAGTACATGAAGTTTCAGCTGCAGTTAAAGCTCATATGGAACTGGAATTGCAGGTTGTACTGCATATTTGTATGTGGCTGTGATAATGGGTTATATGCATGATTGGTGGTTTTGAGCTCAGTTGCAATTAAAGTTTAAGTTGGCGCTTGTGAGATGAAGGTTTTGTATCGAATGAAAGATCGGGTACATTGGGGTGTTGAAATGTTGGTGCTGATGCAGTAGGAATGAGGTGGTTACGATGAAGGCTATCACAGTTACATGATTATGGAGTTGTAGGGAAGCTATATTTTGTATGAATTGAGGCCAAGGAATAATGGATTGAATTGACTTAGCTTAGGAAGTGCAGTTAGATGGAAGAACTGAAGCAATTGCAACTTGTGGGGTTTGTAATGATGGACTGCAGATGTTGAAATGAAGTTGCAACTGTAGCTGATAGTTCAAGATGGTATCATGAGTCGTCAATGATTATGCAATACAGAAAGGGAATAGTGGCTGCGAGTTAGAAAGAAATACAGAAGGTAATGCACCATGATGGTGCAATATTGAGTATTGCTTATGCCAATGCCACTCAGCCAAGTTGTTGAAGGGCATAATGGCCAATGATAGTTACTGCAGAAAAGTAGTGTAGTGCTACATGTGCTTTATGTGGCAAGAACCCATATTTAATGTGGTCAAATCTTTTTGCCACATAAAAATATTTTGCCTCACCTGTGGCAACAACCTGGGTGGAAAAACGTTATTGCCACACCTTTAATATAGAACGCGCAATTAGGGGATACTAAAACCGATTGGGCGATAGAGGAAAGAGAAGTGTTGTCCTGCACAGCTCCGCGGGACGGCTTAATGATCAAAAAGCTTGTGGTTCGTTGGATCATTTCAGGAGCTATTGTGATCAAAGCTAATTTAGTTTCGCATTTAAAACACAGCTGTCAAATTTTTGTTTTAGATATGGGTCCTTTTAATTTATAATCATTTTGTGTTATATCCTTTTCTTAGTTACGAATTATGTAATCTTCTGTTAAGTTCTGTTAACCTCAACGTTTCCTTTTCCAAACCATTCATCAACTGTATAGAATCAAACATTAGCCTTTACCATATTGCACCATATCAGTTTGTAAGAACTCAAAATTGCTAGGGTTAGTTAAATCAACATTACAATATTCGTCACTAAGATTTCTAGTGGTTCCTTTGCCTGATTGCCAAACAAAATTTATGGGAATTTGTAAACTATTAATTGTGCTACTGTCTGTTGTTACTACCAACCAAAATATTTGTAACTGCACAACTTCCATGACAGCAAAATCCAAATTAGGGTTTCGGTTCTTTAATTGATTGTAATTAAGAATTATTGGCCTATAGCCCTCTCTGTTTCATAGCAGGATTAAAAGCATAACACCCAATCGCCTGTGTGATAAAAAAAATCAAAATCAATCAGATAAAATCAAAAGACTAAGAAGTTTCTTTGAAGTATACATTTTTGTGCACATGATCATCTTGCCCCATTTTGTAAAAGGTGAGTTTATCTAATCTAATCTAAGAAGAAGAAGGTGAGTTTTTTCTCTTAGCAAACGTTTGCAATTCTTGATGATTAATAAGATCAAGTCTTTCTATGGTAATTATTAAGGGAATCACTCTTCGTAGGGGATGGTTATTGTTTTATTTAATAAGACAAGGGACCATATTTTAATTATACAACTTCACCAGTTGTAGTTTAGGTGGAAAACTAAATTGGTTATTAATTTAACTGCGAGTGAAATGATCGGACGATTCAAGTGATGTTTGCTTATTAAGCCGTCCCACGCAGCTGTGTGGGACAACACTGCTCTAGAGGAAAAGGACAAAATACCTTTGGGCAGAATACCCAAAATTTGTATATTACAAAAGTATTTTGAATCTTCCGTATTTAGAAAGTATCTTACTCTTACATGTTTTCAAGACCCATCCAAGAATCAAATCCTAAGATTAATCAGCGAAGATGGGTAAAAGAAGTATTTGGAATGTAATTAGTTTCTTTTTTTAATTTTTTGGTTATCTTTTCACGTTTCGTTTTTTCTCTTTTTTGAAGGGATTTTTATTAGAGGGCGAGCAAAGACGGATATGAGGAGCGCAAAAATTATAATCATAACAGCCTTTTTATATTTGAACGAATCGGAAAAAATTATCCTCACTGACCACACTATTTTTTCACACGCTTGCTTATGTCCTAATCATAACTGCGTAACCCTTAACCCAAAATTTCAGACTTCCATCCATGGTCACCAGACCAGTTTTATTCTTGGTATTGTTTAGTAACTCAAATCTAAACATGAATTGCAAAATCACAAATTAAAGATGATTCATGTAATCAATCAAAATATTAGTCGTTGATCTTTGTTTGTCTCAGCATATCCATAAACCTAGTAAATATTAGCTTTCCGAAGTGTCATGATTAAGCTGGCATTTGACTTGCAAATATAAACCTTTTTAGTTATGTTTTAATGCTTCTCTTTCTCTCTAAGCTGGCATTTGCTTTGTAGACGTGTTAAATACGTGGCATCATATAATTCATATCTCTCTAATATATAAATAACAAGCTCAACTTTCACTTTTTCTATCCCTCTCTTTGGATGCAGAGACAATAGATTCAGAAGCAGCAGGCACACGATTAATTAAGTTCAATTAATGGCGGGTTTTGCACTTTGAAAAACGTAGTATACAGATGCCAACGTATTCTACTGATTAAAAAGGTACGTTTATCAACATTGACAATTAAGTTTGTGTATATTGGGTATGAAGCAGAGACGGACGGGGACGACCCAAAATCCGCTGTCTTAATTTTTAGAAACTGTGTCATTTGTCCAAATACTTTTAAAATGGTTTAAATGGATAAATAAAAATTGGTATGAGTGAAATGGACATCAAAAAAATAGCAAGGATGAAACTGGATTTATCCTGACTTAAAATTAAAAATTAGCAAGGATGAAACTGGATGCATCGTGATGTAAATTAAAAATAAGAAAAAGTATTTGAAAATGGGTAGGATTAAAGTGTTTACATCCTGACTATGTTTACATTTTTGTTCATTTAAACAGTATCAAAATCTAAATGTCCTTTTCACCCAGATACTGTTGATTTTGGTCTTTTAAACCAATTTTCAAGTTGATTTTCACGTAAACAGGGCCGGTTTTGAGGGTGGAGTGGTGGACAAGGTGTGCTCCGGCACAGGGCGGGAAATTTGTTTGCTAAAAAAAAAATTATCTTATTTAGTTCTAATTGTAAATGAGCTTATATTAAATAACTTTGTTTAGCCCAAAATGAAGAGCCCATCTCCTATTATGATGCAAGTGATTTATTTTTGTATTAAAACCGTCATACCAGCTAATTGGATATTCTAGACGCAAAAGGGAAAATAAAATGATGCAATAGTAATAAAGTGTCGGTTAAGAAAAAAAATAATTTATGTGTGCAAAAAAAAAAAAATTGTATCAAAGGGAACTCAAGCTATTTTTGCACAGGGTCATTTGAATGTCAGAGACGGCCATGCACGTAAACATACTTCATCATTTGCAGTTAATAATCTCATCTTATTTTCTTCGATAAACAAGATTAACAGAAACACAAAATTGGTTAAAAAGACCAAAATCAACAATTCCTGGGTGAAAAGGACATTTAGATTTTGATACTGTTTAAATGAACAAAAATGTAAACATAGTCAGGATGTAAACACTTTAATCCTACCCATTTTCAAATATTTTTTCTTATTTCTAATTTACATCAGGATGTATCCAGTTTCATCCTTGCTATTTTTTAAGTTTAAGTCAAGATAAATCCAGTTTCATCTTTGCTATTTTTTTGGTGTCCATTTCACCCATATTAATTTTTACTCGTCTATTTGAACCATGTTTTAAAAATATTTGGACAAATGACCAATTTCCGTAACAGAAAATAGAGTTTAAATTTATCAAAGCTTAAGAGAAAACAACGTTCTAATCTCTAGCAAAAGATAATTGTAGATTAGGAGAATGTTGATGAGATTATAGACTATATCTGACAAATATTTTTGAGGTTTGTTTTAAGTCGAAAAACAACTTCTTAAAATATATAGAAAACACCCCCTTAAAGACCGAATCAACAACTTGAAAATTAAAAAGCAAATTGAAAATCCTAACATTAGATGTTTTATTTATTTGATGATGTTCCTATTCTCCCGTCAAACTAAAGAAACAACACTTGTATTAATTTTGTGATTGATTGAGTAACTAGTTTTGTATCAGCTTCTGATTGATTAGCTTCAACCCAACTAAGAGCTTCACGTAACGCCGTGCATTTACTTTTTTCGGACTTAAGATTCCATC
The DNA here is from genome assembly GCA_023529315.1 of Papaver bracteatum. Lineage (NCBI taxonomy): Eukaryota > Viridiplantae > Streptophyta > Magnoliopsida > Ranunculales > Papaveraceae > Papaver > Papaver bracteatum. The sequence continues at coordinate 1,495,126 of JAJJWX010005243.1, forward strand.
ATCATAAGAGTCTTCGATGCCTCTGTTTGGTGGCTCTCTGCATTGCGACTTTGTAATTTGCCTTCGTTCTCAATATAATTTTATTTACGAGTCCGAAAAAAAAAAACGAAAATGGCTCATATGACCACAACCCATAAAGTATGGGAGCAATGGACTTGTAAAATATAGGTCTGTGTGAAAAAGACATAAGAAAATTTAGTCATATATACCCTATATTTTAAACTTCATTCTTTAATATATCATTTTCGCTCTCTTATTTATTTTTCTTTCTCCACTTTAAAATTAATCGCGAGAAATGTCCTAACTTCCGAAATATAAGTCGGATTTTAATAAAGTTTATATTTTTGGAAATGGCTCGAAAATCTCTACAAAACAAGATCCATTGTCGATATGAAATTCGAAAAAAAAATAATTTATATTTTAAACTGGGCCGAAAATACATTATGCACCTAGGTGCAACTTGGCCAAATTTATTTCATAAAAAAATATGTATTATGCACTAAGGTGCAACCTGGCCAAAATTTATTCTCTACAAGAATAAGCATTATGCACCCAGGTGCAACCTAACCAAAAAAATTTTTATATAAGAATAAAAAAAGTATGCATTATGCACCCGGGTGCAACCAGCCAAAACGTATTTCACGTCAGAATTATACATTATGCACTCAGGTGCATCTTATGTACTTGGTGAATAAATCTAAGTTTATCCTAATAATCATCTACAATATATGATACACAACTAAAATTACTAGTTCATAATCTCTAGCAATAAACCCACCACCATTACCATCACATTCATCATTAACACCTCAACCAAAAACAAGTATTAAAGAAGAAAAATATGAGGAACAACAAAAATTCAAAAAAAAATATACATTATGCACTCGGGTGCATCTATGCCAAAACTCATTTTTCTACCAGAATATACATTATGCACTCAGGTACATTTTGTGTATTTCGTGAATAAATCTAGTTTTATCCTAGTAAGTTGCAAAATACTTTATCATGATTTTGAGCAACAAATCCACTACCATTACCATTACATTCACCATTAAAGCATCAATAAAAAAAAAGTATTCAAGAAGAAAAATAAGAGGAACAACAAAAAAATCAAAAAATATATACATCATGCACTCAGGTGCATCTAGGTTCATACCCAATTACCAACTTCAGCTGCTGATCCTTTTTGACTTCTGTTAACCATTTCAAACGTAAACAACACCATGGCTAGCTGAAATCAAGTCTTGGTAATCAAAACAGTTCAGTCAGGCATTTAAGCAAACACCTTGTATGCATGTTGCTACTGTTGAGTTGTGTATTTGCTATGTTCTCGTAACCCATTTCAACTTTCGATAACTAGCTTCCTAAATCAATACAAACTCTAAACTAACATTCATTCATAGCCATCAATTCCCTCCATTTGTTTGTATCAGAATTAATAATACTAAGATAGGTTACTAAACAGATCCACATATTTGAAATAAATCAAGAGATATGCAATACAAAAAATGACATATGTAGATGGATTAGAGAAAAAGTATACAGAAGGCGAGACCGGGAAAGAAGACAAACCACTATAAGTTCAATTTTGTAGTTTTGGCCTACATTATCCAAAATAAAAAATTAAACGAAATGTTAGAATTCTAATAGAATTTATCAATCAATTGTTTACCACAACTAAATTAAAACTAGCTCCTAATTAAACCAACAGTAGTGGATCAATTAAGTAAATATAAACCCAAAATTCACGAAAAGAAATCAAAATAGAAAAAAAAAAACATATTGAAGAAACCATAATTAATCAACTAATTTGTTCTTATTATGAATCACCAACATCACCTTCACCGTCATATATAAACGGATCTGTAGCAGTACTTTATCCACCGGGATCAAAATAGGAAAAAAAAGGTGATGATTTCATCTGCTCTCGCTCTTTTCATGGTATAGATCACAGCCCCTCTCGTCTGGATGGAATTGAAATAAAAATTCATCCTCGTCTACAGTTCTGTAACTGATAAAGGGTATTTAAGTCATGCCCTAGAAAATCGATCACACTAAATTAGATAAAATATCCGATTTGGATATTAAAAAAATATTTTACAAATACTTGGTTATTAGACCCAATTTAATATTTTACTCGTCTTTTAGACCCGGAAATTCAAATCCAAGGTCTATTCAACCAAAAAACAGGAAGAAAAAAAAAACAATCTCTCTGAGCCTTGCATAATCTACATGTCATGATGGTGTAAGTAAAGTGTAAGAATCGGCAGAATTGTTTTTCAGAAATTCCTCTCACGTCTTTGAAAAAGTGAAAAAACAGAAACACAAGTTGAAAACAACAACCCACTTTCACCCACGACCCACCTTCTACTTCTATTCAACTTAACTATTCCTATCATATAAATTCTCCTTCTCTCTCTCCCTCATCGATTAATCTTACAGTACAAAATATTGAACTCATTTTGGTCACTTCATGATCTTGTTTTTATTTTTTCATTAAACAATTACCAATTTAGTATATAAGCAATATCAATGTCAGACATTCACAATCTTCAAGGTTGAATGTTATTCTTTTTTCTTTCTTTGATCAACAAGAACTAAAATCGCACCATTGGCGGACTTACATGCTGCAGAAAATGATGTCTTCTGTAAAAATTTCCTGTACATGCATGTTGCGTTACTTGCTATTGTTAATTCTAATCAACAATTACGCGTGGGACACATCTGCTTTGAGCAATCCTGAAGACGGTGTAAAACTGCATGTACAAGATGACCACGTGAGTAAATTTTACTTTTCCTGTTTTATTTTCTATCAGCATACAATTTGTCGAAGCTCCTCCGGTATACTTTCTAGGTCATTCAAGAGTTTCTTATTGCTGTTTGTTGAAGGTGGTGATGGATAATGGGTTAGTTCAAGTGAATATATCTAATCCTTATGGATTAGTCACTGGAGTTCAGTACAACGGTATCGATAACTTGCTAGAAATCATGAATGAGTTCAATCATGGAGGGTACATATTTGTGCTATGCTACCCTTATTTATCAACTATATCACTTACTGCTTCCTTTGACTTTGACCTTGACCTTTTTTTCTTGAATTGATTGATGGATGTATAGGTACTGGGATATGAACTGGAGCCAAAGGGGAAACAAAGGAACATATTTTCTGTAAGTTAAAAGAAAACGATTTTCATGACATTGCCAGAGTATCAAAAGTAGTAAAACATTTGAATTCATGAAATGAAATGAGTTTTTGCAGGATTAATGGAACTAGCTTTAAGGTAATAGTTCAAAATGAAGCTCAAGTTGAAATTTCGTTCACAAGAACATGGAATTCCTCGGCTTCATCATCTCCGTCACATCACTCAGACTCAAACAACAGCACAGACTGGGCTCCCCTCAACTTTGACATAAGGTACTAAGTTAGTACTACTAACCGATCGATCCTTCTGTTTTTCTTCTTTTTGATGCTCAATACCAGTGGAATCAGTGGTTAAATAATTTTGTACAACTTGCAGATATGTAATGTTAAAAGGTTCGTCAGGATTCTATACATATGGCATATATGAGCACGTAAATGGAATGCCAGATTTCAATCTCAATGGAACTAGGGTCGCTTTCAAGCTTCGTAAAGACAAGTAAGAAAACTAGCTAGCATGCTCGAATTCTTATTGACAACAACGTATAGAATTCCAGGATGGACAAATCTAAATTCCTAACTTTGGTTTTGTTGTGGCGCGGTGGGGATTTACAAAATATTAAGGTTTCGATATATGGCTATAAGTAAGACACGGCAAAGACGAATGCCACTGCCAGAGGATCGTGAACCACCAAGAGGCAAATTACTACAATTCAAAGAAGCCTCTCTTCTTGTAGACCCTGTTGAACCAGAACTAAAAGGCCAAGTACTTATAAAATCATCGACTTGAATTACCCTGTTTCGGTTTGTGGTAATGAAGTTGTTACTCAAAGTTTCAAGCTTGGATTATGTGCAGGTTGATGACAAGTACATGTATGCACTAAATAGTGAAGACATAAAGGTTCACGGGTGGGTTTGCTCTGACCCTCTAGTAGGTTTTTGGCATATCACAGCGAGCGATGAATATCGAGGTGGTGGTCCTCTAAAGCAGGACCTCACCTCACATGTTGCTCCTACTTCTCTATCTGTAAGTTCTAAGCTAGCATCTGCAATCTACTACCTATATAAACCCTGTTTCGATACCTATATTAGAAAAAATCAAGAATTGATTGCATTTCCTACTTTCATCACTTAGGTGTTCCTTAGTTCCCACTATATGGGCCAGGATAAGACACCCAGGTTTGGAAATGGAGAACCTTGGAAAAAAGTGCATGGTCCGGTATTCTTGTATCTTAATTCAGCTCCACCCGGTACAAATGAAAGCGCATTGTGGGACGACGCCAATGAACAGGTGTGTATAAAATAAAAAACTGTCTTGGTTAAGATTTTCTCCTCTCCACCTCAATCTGGAAATAAAAATTTATATTTGTTTTGTTTTGTTTTGTTTTTAGCTGCAACAAGAAGCCCAGAAATGGCCGTATAATTTCATATCTTCCACTGACTATCCTAAATCGGATCAAAGAGGCACTGTCAATGGAAGAACACTTGTCCGTGATAGGTATTATCTTTTTTTATCTAAAAATATAATATGCTGACAATCACTATATACACTACAAATGAGTATGTACTAGATTCATTGTTTCTTCTATATATTTTCAGGTTTGTAAGCAAGGAAGATATACCTGCAGTAGATGCATACGTTGGCTTAGCTTTACCAGGAGAAGTTGGGTCCTGGCAGACTGAGTGCAAGGTCTTATACCCATCAATTAGTTTATACCGATACATGTTTGTGTACTTTTCCTTTAAGATATCAATGTATGATTGTAATTTTCAACCCAAAGAAACTGATCTTGTTACTGTTGTTCAGGGGTACCAATTTTGGACTAGAGCTGGCCCTGATGGTTCATTCACAATTAAGAATGTACGCTCTGGGGATTATAATCTATATGCCTGGGTTCCTGGTTTCATAGGAGATTACAAGTATGGAAATCTCATTACTGTTAAAGCAGGTGTGTATAATATAACAAATTCTCTTAATTGAATTGCTTCAGTTCGGTTCTGGTTTACTTGTATTCATCAATTCGTTATTAAAACAGGAGATTCCATTGAACTGGATGATGACCTTGTTTATGAGCCTCCAAGAAATGGCACTACATTGTGGGAGATAGGTATTCCTGACAGAACCGCTGCTGAGTTTTTCGTCCCAGATGTTGACCCTAAATATGTTAATCCACTGTACTTGACGAAAGACAGGTTAGGATGGTTCTTTCTCTTAGATAATACAAACGCATGACAAAATTAGAAATTGGAGCATGAATTATTAACTTTGCTTCTGTTCCCTTGTTTGATTTGTACAGGTTTAGACAATATGGATTGTGGGAGCAGTACAGTGTTTTATATCCGAGAACAGACCTTGTTTACACAGTAAACAGCAGCACTTACCAGAAAGATTGGTTCTACGCGCAGGTTACTCGGTAAGGGTTCTTGTATCTTTTACTGCACTATTCGAGTCCAAATGAATCTTAGCCGGTGTAGGATTTACACTGGAACTCATATTTTTGAAAACATACTAAAAGCAAAACAAAATGTACTTGTTTAACAGGAAGTTGGGAGAAAAAGTGTACAACTCAACAACATGGCAAATTAAGTTCAACCTAGATAGTGTTGATGAGGGCACAATTTATAAGTTGCGAGTGGCACTAGCATCCACACATGGAGCAGAATTGCAGGTATATGCCAACTATTTATCATTTCAAGTTTGTTCTTCTCTCCTTCTAGTTTCAACTTGTTGACAGGCTGAGCTAATAATTGTCTTTTCATTTTCTTCGTTGAGTAGATTCGATTCAACAATTTGGGTACAGAAACTCCTCATTTCACAACTGGAGGAATGTACAAGGATAATGCCATTGCGAGACATGGAATTCATGGCCTGTATCTGTTGTTTAATGTTGATGTAAAGAGTGATTGGCTCAAAGATGGCGAAAATACCATTTTTCTTTCACAAGTTAGAGGTCAAGGTCCTTTTAATGGTATAATGTATGACTATATACGTCTCGAAACACCAGCAAAGGACGAAAGAAGAAAGGAGGAAAGAACAAATGCGGAAGCAAGGCTATATTTTTGCACAACAAAATGCCTGATTAATGTTTTCATCTCCTGTCTTCTAATTTTCCTTATGTAGGATGCGTCGATATTAACTACTGAGACTACGCTTGTTGGTATTGTGATGTCAAGAAACATAAATTTGTTGCGGATTTCTATCATGTTCTTACACCATTCTAAATATGATCAGGATCTGGGATATTCATAGTTTTCTACATAGTTAATCATAAAGCTTAAACTAATTGAATACAACTTAATTACCTGAAACATCCATTAATGCTATTCATGCTCCTTACATAATTCATCTGTTCTTTCTTCTCAAAGGACACCGATCAAATTTACAGGAATACTTTCTTTATTCCTCTTACCAATTCTTCACTAAATATTCTGATGGTGTTAGTAGTAACCTCAATTATTTGGCAAGGAATTAATGTTTCTCACTAAATATTCTGATGGTGTCCGATTGGCCAGTTTTTTGGTCCATCCGCAACCAATCCAACATATGGTGATATATGGCGGATTTTAAATTTGAAAACGAACAGAGGAAGCGAGTGATACTTATCGGACGAGGCGACAGATTTTTAGTTATGGTGCATAATATAAGCTGTGACAGGTTTGATCGCGACCAATTTCATTCCAGGAGAAAATGTCGTGATTATATTTGGGTTACTGCAGCCGAAGTTGAGAATTGATTTTCATGTCGTGTACGGGTGTCATCTTCACACGTGTGTAGACCGTGTGGTGCATGCATGTTTTTCTATGGCTAGATACATTGGCAAGGCATAAGGTCATTGACTCACATTTACGGCCGATACTGAGTAACCATCAAACGTACCATGTTGAAATTCATAACGGAAAATGGGTTATTTGTCCAAATATTTTTAAAACATAGTTCAAATAGACGAATAAAAATTAATAGGGGTGCAATGGACACCAAAAGAATAGCAAGGATGAAATTGGATTCATCCTGTTGTAAATTAAAAATAAGAAAAAATATTTGAAAATGGGTAGGATGAAACTGTTTACATCCCGACTATTTTTACATTTTTGTTCATTTAAACGGTATCAAAATCTAAATGCCCTTTTCATCCAGAAATAGTTGATTTTGATCTTTTTAACCAATTTTATGAATACTTAATTCGATATTATCGTATATTACTTTCAACAACAAGAAGATGTTTCTGAAAACGATGAAAACCGACAATCATTAGTTTTTGGTTTGAAAAATTAAAAGGAGGAAAAGAAAATTTGTAATCGGAATGGAAGATGAGTTTTTTTTAGGCGAAATGAAAATGAAAAGACACCGAAGAGTTAGTGTTAGGTAACTTAGGTTTTACTATAATGTTAAAGGGCAAGTTGGATTTCCTACAAGTTTTAGACATCCCATATCTAGCTACCCTGGATGGGGATAAGTAGGTAGTCCCAAACTAATGGAGTGGTAGCTCTCAAGTCAAGTTTGGTCTTTTTTCTTTTTAATTTTCAATTTCAATCTTCGATTTTTGGATTCTTTCAGAACCCAACTCCCTCGCGGGACCATTTGTCATGCATTGATGCATAGTTGCTAACCTCTACTGGTTTCTTTCTGCTTCTTCACACTTCCCAACTATTACAAGTCAACATGGTTATGGGAAATGCATCTCTGTGTATGTTTCCTTAAAAAAAGAGATTGTTCACTTTAATCTTTTACCCTATGTGTTTGTGGTGGAGAAAAGTTGAAAATTAAATGCATACCACTCCCATACCCTTTACTTTAGTATCCTTTCTCGCTGATGCATGGGTTAGCATGCGCCCGTTTTTTGATCATTGACATCTAGATGACGGATTTCAAGTTTGGCATCCAACATCCAATGAATTTGCACCTAATGGATACACGGATGAAACGATTAGATGCGGGTGATCTAATAGATATCTTTTATAATTAAATTTTTTGAAAATAAAACGAATGACCGATCAAAGAATAAAAAGTGAAGAATGTGATTAATTTTGCGTCACAAGCTCAAGTTTTGAAAGTTTCTCAACACTTGATGGAAGAAAATGATTCTGAATTTAGAGAAGAATGTGATTAGTTTACGTCTCAAGCTCGAGAAAATGATGAAGAGATGAGTTGGATTCTGAATTTTCTTGGTGGCTGGTACTTGGTTAGTAACTGATGTTCATAGCCATTATAGTTTTTTTCCGGTTATTGTGTATATGGGTTAAAATTTGACGTGAAAGCCGTGTGACATGACAAAGGAAACTTTCACAAACAATGAGTTGGATTTACTCGCTAACAAGAAGATTTCGAAATTCTTCTCCACGAGTATATATGAACTTGATGAATAATGATCACCCACATCGATACCCAACTCCAACGTTATCTTCGGTTAATGGCTTGTTTTATAGATAAAATAACAGCAAGTTATAAATTGAAAGAGATTTTCTAATACTAAAACTTCATTATCTACTAATTAAGGATACAACAAGTACTGATAATACCAATAATTCCATAACATTAGCATAATACTGGCCAATTAAAGTTCTTACATAAAAACACACATTAAATATAATAACTTGAAATCTAATTAACAATTAAATCCCAGCGAGAATAATTAAGTTCATCTTTAGCCTTTAGGGTTGGTTTCTGACTTCCCACGTCAAACTAGATAATTTTAAGCGGTGGGAAATCATTACTAATAGGGTAGATAATAAACTTCACCTTCGCCGTCTCCACGTAACTCCCATAGAGATCTGCTGATGTACTCCAATCTTTTTTATACTCCTCCTCTGGACGAGCATCATAGGGGAACTAAATATATATATACACATAAAAAAAACCATATTAATATATATATCATAAGTTTATTATCTCCAAGCTGCTTTTTGGCCTTCAAAGTCTTTGTATTTGTCACCCGGACTATATTGTGGAGGCGGTAGATATATTTGATACTTTGTTTGAGTTGTAACTCACTTCTTAGAAGTGGTGGAAGGCATCGTGGTGTGCGGGGGACCGTTCTTTGGAGATCTACGATAGAGACTATCTACTCTACCTATTAGATATGGAGGTCTTGGACTTTACTTTGCTAGGGAGGCATTGAGTATGTTTTTGTGGCTTCACGTGTGCAATCTTGGGGATTACAGGATCACATATTGAGGAGTAGTGGTGTGGGACAACAAATCATATGGATGGATGATAATTTTAATAAGGCTTTGGCATCATTCCCGAAACATTAAACCAACCATAGAGATCTGCTGATGTACTCCAATCTTTTTTATACTCCTCCTCTGGACGAGCATCATAGGGGAACTAAATATATATATACACATAAAAAAAAACCATATTAATATATATATCATAAGTTTATTATCTCCAAGCTGCTTTTTGGCCTTCGTATTTGTCACCCAGACTATATTATGGAGGCGGTAGATATATTTGATAGAGGCTTGCGAGAAGTGGTGGAAGGCATCGTGGTGTGCGGGGACCGTTCTTTGGAGATCTACAGTGGAGACTATCTACTCTACCTATCAGATATGGAGGTCTTGGACTTTACACTGCTAGGGAGGCATCTGAGTATGTTTTTGTGGCTTCACGTGTGCAATCTTGGGGATTACTAGTAGGCTTGTGTTTGGATCACATATTGAGGAGTAGTGGTGTGGACGGTATGGATGATAATTTTAATAAGGCCGATTTTGATCTTAACAACTTCACCAATAAAGACAACGCCCCCTAAAGCACAAATCATCCTGGCGAGTGCTCTTTTTGGTAAAGTGGTTAAGGACATTGATAGAGTTTACATGCTAACGGAGAGACGAAAGCGGTTTTTGGTTGTTTGCAAGCAAAGCACATGCCCAAGATTTTCTCTGGCTATTCCGATTGAGGGGCTGGGGCAGAAGATGTCTCCTTTGGAGTACCGGTCTATCCTCAAATACAAAGTTAATGATCCCGCTTTATCCCTCGACTCTCGCTGCCCGCTTGCATCACTACAAAGTTGCTTGGATTCATATGGTGAATATGCAGTTCATTGTAAAGTAGACCCTGGTTATAAATATAGACATGATCATGTGAGGGATATTTTGTATGATGTCTTGTGGAGGTCTGGCATTTCGGCAAAGAAAGAAGCACTGTGCATTTCCTGAGACCCACTTGAAGGGAGATCGACACTAAGACCAGCTGATGTTCTTATTTTTGGATGGGCTAATGGGAAACACACATGTGTTGACCTCACCGGGTATCTCCTTTGGTAGGAATTGGACATGGCACCTTTACGGTCGGGCGAGCAGCGCTAAAGGCTGCCTCAGGTAAGATATCGAAGCATGAGAAAGCATGTGTTGACAATGGGCATGCCTTCGTCCCCTTTGCTTTTGATACTTTTGGCTATTTGGCTCCAGAAGCAGTTGGACTACTCAAGAGGGTCCAGAAAGTCATGCGCAACAATGTAATGACCCCTGGCTCACAAGATTTTATTTTTAATAGGATATGTTTTGCTATTCAAAAAGGGCTAGCGGCACAGCTTGTCGCTCGCTTGCCTAATATGTAATTTTTAACTTTGTAATTTAGTGTTATATTATTCAACATGTAAAGGAAAAAAGTTAACAAGCGAAGTCGAACCCATGTGATCAATAACAAAAGCACTTCTAGAGCAAAAAAAAAAAATTAATATAATAACAAAATTCATTTGCATACATAAAATCTAAAAAAGTAACTGCTTAATACTTAAGGTATAGATTATCTTACATGAAATTTCCCGAGTTCTCCTTTGCAATCAGCACAGCGGATCAACTTAGTACCATGGATCTTATTTGCGGCTACCTATAATGTATCTCACGGTGAGAGAGATAAAGGGGAAAAGAAAAATAAACTATTTAAGGAAATGATTAAACCCTGATTAAAACTGTTAAAGAGAGGAAAGAAAAGGAAAACTTACATTCATATCGTAGTACTTCATTCCATTAGTAAGCTCAATAGTCTCTCTGCACATTTCGAATTGGTAATAATAAATAATAATACGATAATAACTAATAATTAATTAAGAAAAAATAAGGAGCAAATTATCTGAAACTTACTCTGGTGATGGAAATCGAATCAAATTAGCAGGTGGTCTACAGGTGTTAACCTTTAGTCTTTCGCATTCATCTGCATATCCCAGCACATATTCGCATCGGGTACAACGTACTAGACTCCGTTCAGCATCCCTTCGGAGTTCGGACATTGCTCTGGTCAGACATTTCTAGAGGCTGTTTTTTGTTTAGTACATTTTCTCTCTGAGAAGTGGTATTTTGTTCTTTCTCTCTTGAGGAAGAAGGGTATTTATAACATGACCACAGCTGTTCAAGCACTTTGCTACTACACAGATCAGTCGTATCAAGTTTTGGATGCTCTTGCTATGGGTTAACTACACGTGTCCACTAGCATGTTTTTTATGTGTTTGAAGTTTCGGAAAAGATGGATATATTCTTCATTTTATGTATTAACTTTCTCCTTCTCTCTGAAACTCTGCATTTACTACAACAATTACTACCACCACCTACCTCTCTCTCTCAGTTTCACTATCTCACCAGCTCAGATGATACAATCACTTTTGATCACGGGTTCCCTTTCGAAAATGCAAGTTTACATCATATTTCTCCACCAACAAAATGACCTGCTAACGTGTGGCTTTCCTAATAGTCCATAGCATTTGGGTTTTAGGTGGGTAAAACATATGGTGGTGTAAGAAACTGGTTCACATTGGCTTTATTTCGTTTCTGAAAATGCCAGGAATCAATTCAGAGTTGTACAGGAACTTAAGTACAAGAGCAAAAGTAAACTTGTGAGTTTCCATGTGATCATGTATGTAATGATCGAGGATGCATGGACTCATTGGGATATCCTCCTAGCATTTCAACAGAAGAATTAGCAACACATATATGGCTTGGTAAGGTCATTGCGGTGTTTTTCTATTTTTAAATCACTAAAATGCACCACTCCCCTTCGTGTCCATTTTATCCCCTTCAGCTAGTTGCTTGCTTTTAGCAGAATTCAGCTCTGGTTAAAAAACAGAAATGGTGGTCGTGTCTCTTGATGGTGTCAGAAGCCGAATTTGCGATAGGAAAACCATTTTTTTTTTTTAAATTTACAAATACTAATTCACAAGTTGATAGATCAAGCTCTAACTAAACAGGGTATAGTTGAAACTAAAATATATGATACATTGTTCCTCTCGCGGCTGGGGCTTATAAGATCAATAATCTAATAACCATTATTCCACATTTCCATTGACATTATTTTCCTCTTTTTGTTGGCACCGTGTTTTGGCAGCAACTCTCAACTTTTTTTTCGCGTTCCGCATTGGATTTACAACAGTCTTAACCTTTTCTATATTCTTGATCCTCTTCCTCTTGTACCTCTTGACCTTGAGGTTCTTCCTTATCTCATTGCACACTCGCACAGAAATATATGATGTCTTTCAGCTTTTTAAACACGTCTACCGCCATGTCCTTGACATCATCTAGAGAAACAAAGGTAACGACCAGAAGGGTAACAAGGTCCATAAAACGATAAAACTAGAAGCCAAGCCTGTTAAGTTCAGATAATCACAAAAGACAAGACTCGTGGTATAGCAAAACTACGTACCTGTCTTGTTTAACTGTACATACAGGGTGCTGGATGATGGAATAAATAACAACTCTAAACATGCTACATACTTAATCTGGGATTACGTATACCATGCATTACTCTGAATTTTTATAGGCCAAAACTTGGTTAAAAAACCTGGCTTGAGTGGAGTATACCCAGATTTATATGGACATAGTGCCCTTACTAAGGGGAGGACAAATATGGCTGAAGTTACAATACTACCCTTACCCTTTATAATTTTTATTACCCTAAATTAGTTTTCATTTTTTCCATTTCATCTTCTTCTCTTCTTCCTCTCCTCCACCTCTACCTGACCGGATCTTCCTCCCTCACCATTGAAAACTCGTCGATTAATTCGTCGTAATCGTCGATTCGAAAATTCCGATTAATCTTCAACCATGGAGCCGCCGAGGGCTAGTCGTATGAAAGGAGCAAATAGAAAACCCAATGAATATAACCCTAGAATTACAAATTTAGTTCAAAGGAAAGTGAAGAAAAAAACCATCGAAGAAGAAGAAATCAACGCCGCTGAAACCGAAGAAATGACGCGATTGAGAAAGTAAGGGCCTAATTAAACTCACTCTAGTACTTCAAATTTATGTTTGCATATCAAATTAGGTCAGAAAAATCGAATGTTTGAATTTGCAGTTATTTATCCGGCAAGGTGTTTGTTCCACGACCTTGCCGACTTTTCATGTTTAGGGTTAGTCCGCAATCTCTTAGGTTGAAGATATTTCCGGCTGTTTAGTATCTGTAACTGCTTTTACAGGGTCAGCAAGTTATTCAACCTAGGAGCTTGCCGGCGTTAGTTTTTTTTTTTAAGTCGGTGGGTTTTAATTTTTTACCCTGCCGACTGTATTTCAATTTTTTTGTGTCTCCTGATGCCTTCAAGTTATTTGAGTTGTTATAAGCCGGCAGGTTATCTGAGTAACACCCTGCCGACTATGGTTTAGCCGGCAAGAATTATAGTTATAAACCCTTTCGACCATTGTTTCGTCGGCAAAGTTATATTTGTCGACCCCGCTGACTGTTGATTTTTTTTTAAATTGTTCTGGTTTAGGTCGCAAAAGGGAAAGAAGAAAACTATTACTCCTCCTTCAAAACCTCCTCGTGTTGGTGAAAAAATCTTGACTGCAACACATCGAGGGGAATTTGTTGAGCCGGGAACGCTCAAGATCCGTGTACGCAATGATTCTCAACCACCACCGGAACCAAATGATTCGGATGAAACTCTAAATGAAGACCAATCAATTTCATCTGGTAGAAGAGGTGATGATGATTATGTTGTTGAAAGAACTCAGGCTACTGGAAAAGGTGACAATGATGATGATGATGGTGATCAAGACATGCCACCTGTTGGAGGAGGTACTTATGATGATGATGATGGTAATGGAGATAAAGATAAGGATATCGAAGATAAAATTGTTGAATAAGAAGAGGAAGAAGAAAAAGATGGGGAACAAACTCAAGCTAATGATCAACAAACCCAAGATTCAAGTTCAACTGAAAACAGAAAGAAGAAGAGGGTTATCACTAAACCAGCTGATTCCTACATGCCTCCCCCTCACTTGAAGGTTAAACTGAAACCAGGTAAGCCTCTAAAGGGGACCCCAGAAGATGGAGGAGATGTTCTTTTTGGATACAAAGACTCATGGACATGTGAAATTCAAAATATTGTCGTAAGTAATCTCAATCCGTCTTTGTTTTTTATTTAAGTGTATCCATCTTAAATTTGCGTCAAGTGTTTGTATTTCTTTTCATTTTGTGTTTTTCGTATTTAAGATCACAAGCATGCCATCAGTCTCTTGAGGTGCCAAGATTCATGTTCAGTGACTAAGAACTAGGAAATTGACAAGGATCGAGGTGCAAACGATTTTCAAGAACTCCGGGTTATGGCCTGCGGTGGAGAGTTCGAATATTGAGTATGATAGAGTTACCATATATGCATTCTGTGATAGGTTCTACAGAGAGACTGATACAATGTTATTCCCATTCGCTGAGATGGAAATAACTCCCGATGATGCTCATCAAATTCTCGGCCTCGAGGTTGAGGGAAAATCAATTAGTGAGGGCTTAGATAATGTCATTTCTTGGGAGGATATCTTCAAATTGACCAAAACTTTGTTCGGTTGGGATCATATTAAGACGGAGTGTATGCTTGTGATGAAGGATAGTCATGTAAGAAAGAAGTTTAATCTGAAGAAGTTGAGGGATACATTATCTGGGACTAAGAAAATCTATGATAAGGAAGGAAGGGTAAACTTGGTGCAAATCAATGCTACCGCGTCATCTTATTTGCTATACGTCCTAGGCAAATGTATCTTCCCTGACAGTTCTGGAAGCTTGGTGGACTCCAGGTATATGCAACTATTAGATCCCTTAAATCAGATGCACGAGTATTCTTGGGGTACTGCGGTGGTCGCCTTCTTGAACAATGAGTTGACAAAGGCTTCAAGGGAACTCACTGTGCAAGTTAACAGAAATATGTGTCTCTTCCATGTAATTTTATTGTCTAAGTCATTTATATTTGCAAAATTCTCGTAAGATAAGATTCTTACTAAACTTTGTGTTTGCATAGGTTTGGATATATGAGCACTTCCCTACACTAGTAAAAACCAACTCCTACGTCAAAGTGAATGAGAATGTTATTATTGATAAGCCAGGAGGACAAAGATACAGTTTTAAGGGTGCTCAGGATAAGGATATGCCACAGAAGCTTATCAACGTGCGAATCGCCTTAGACAAATTGACTGCGGATGAGGTAATATTTAATTTGTATCGAGATGCTAGAAATCATGGTTTAATCCAAAGGAGAGATGATGTTACATTATACTACGGTCCCTTGTTGTTCTCCCATGGATTTTCAATGTACGATCCACATCGGGTAATGCGACAATTGGGTTACATCCAATAAGAACCTCATTTCGATGCTGAGATGTTCTTTAAAGTGGTAAGGGGGTAGTGCAGCACGTCCCAAAAAGGTATTGACGTCTGTTATGCTCCAGCGCCAATTAACGATCATTGGAACGAAAGACGTGGCCGTAAAGTTGATACGAGTCTTTTGGACGAGCTGACCGAAGGTCATGAAGCTTATGAGAAATACATGACGTGGTACTTGGGTTTGGATCGTCTTACTGTGATTAGGGAACAGACTGCTGAACAATTGGCTCATTAGAGGTAGATAGCACTGAAAGACCCAGCAACAAGTCTTAAGTTCTTTGTAAGTATTTTAGAGTTGCTCTTACTGTTTTAAGATTGCATTATCGAATCATTCTATTAATTGTTTTTTGTTTAATTGAAAATAGAAGGAGCATTTGAATACCTTTGTGAAGGTGATGTGTTGCGCGAGAGACAGAGGAGAGCCTTTGTCGATTGAAGAGAAAACCAAACACATTGATTATGCTAGCAATGTTGACAACGAGGATGCATATGAATTGTTCAAGCAAGATGATGCTGAAGTAAAGAGGGAAGAAAAATTCAGGAGGGAAGCACAAGCCAAGATGAATGCTGAAACAAAAAGAGGGCTCGTTCCCGTGGTGATGGTAGTGGTAGTGGTGGTGGTAGTGATAATTCTAAATGGGGCCTTGGTCGTGGTGGTGAATGAATGCATTTCTAGTCTATTTCTTTATGTTATGGTAGAAAAATATTAAGGTTAATGGTTGGACATATGTATTTTTTAAGGTTTGTGGAACATGTTTTTGTATTCTGGACAAACAATGTTGGATTCCTAGTTGTTGAATTAATGGTTTGTTTATCTATGTAAAGTTTTAATAATTACGCCGACAGGGTTTTGTTAAATTACATTTCCGACTAAATCAGGGCCGGCAAGGTTGTGAACTGCCAGACTTCCGGCCCTGACAGCAGAAGAAGAAATATACCATGGTCGGCAAGGTAAGAAAATACATACCTTTTCGGCTATTTATTGGCCAGAATGGTGATGAAAACATTCCGCGCTGACTAAAAAGAGCAGAAAATGACCTTCTCATGTGTTACAAAAAATTACAAAGTCGGCAGGGTAAGAAAATTACTACCTTGCCGACTATAAGTTAGTCGGAAATGTATTAAACAAGTGCTTTACCGGCGGTATGCAGCTGAAAAAGGCCTCTCTTGTGTTACAAAATATCATAAAGTCGGCAAGGTATTTGTTTACCATCTACCGACTATGTGCTAGTCGGCATTGTATTAACCAAATACCTTGCCGGCGGTATGCAGCTGAATATGACGTCTCCTGTGTATGAAACTTTTCATCGCCGACAGGGTAAGAAAATTAAAACGCTGTTGACGGTATGTTAGTCGGCATGCTATGGAAACAAAAACCTCTCCGACGAATTTAAAATTCAAATTTTGACAAGTACAATTGCATTGATTGACTACCATAAAGGCCAAATTTTGGCACCATCCTATAAATACACTAGTTTTCTCTACAAAACAACATACACCTAGTTCCATATACTCTGCAAAGCTCATATCATCATATACTCCATCTAACTCTCCCAATCCCTCTACAAACAACAATGGCATTATTTGATTCAAATGAAAATTTAGCAATCACCAAAGCTTGGTACGCGAAAACTCAAGTTAGAAGGCATAAGGGTGGACGACGAAACATTTTTGGCTAGGGTATACAACAAATATAGGCAAGAGTTTGGGGATCCTACTGGAAGAAGTGTTCAACAAATTCATGATAGGCACCAAGTCATCGAAAATGCGATACTTTCTTATTTAGCTATCCCAAAACCAATTTTCAACACTACCCACTTTAACTTGTCCATTGAACAATTTGTAAGTATTTTTATAGTTTATTTTACATAATCCAAGTTGTTTGATCTTCCAACTTAAACCGCACTAACAAAGTAAGTTTGTGTTTGTGTTTTTGTAGCATGAAGTCGTCAACGTGCGCTACTTGGAAGAAAAAAGGGAAGAATTCGCATTCGATGCAAGCTATCAATTCATGATATCCAAAATCCTGGAGTATGCCCCGGAGATGATGGAGGGTGTATCGTCGTCGGATTCCTCAGGCGAAGATTGATGGCTTTAGAAGTTTAAGTGTAGGTTTTGTGGGTAGATCTCTATGTCAACCCTCACGAGACTATAACTCGTCCACTAGGATCGCCTAGGGGGTTCAAATGCTTGATGCACATGTTAAGTGCATTCGTTCCGTCGACAAGGATTTAGATTTTATGTTTCAATCAATGTAGTAACGAAAATTATATGAATAAAGTGAATTACATCTTCCCATATTCTGTTTTATGTTGGGTATAACTACATGTCTTCAAGGTTACATTGCCGACTTTTCAACAACCTGTAATGTTAGAAATTATTCGCATGCCGACTATAAGTCAGTCGGCAATGTTAGAAATTATTTGCATGCCGACCATAAGATAGCTGGCACAAGATAGTCAGCATATTCTTCATTCAAAGACCCTTCCGGCCCATAAATAGTCCGCTTTTTCTTCATCCGCAGACCATGCCGGCTAGACTTAGTCGGCACCTTATTCAAACGTCAACCATGCCGGTAGAACTTAGTCGACACCTTATTCAAACGTCGACTTTGCCGACTTTTCACATTTTCAAAACCAAAATTTTTGATCGAAATCGAACTCATAAAACAGACAAAAGGTTTAATCTACTGAATTCATAATTTCAAAATTTTAATTTAAACTCAATTAATTAAGCTAATCAGAATTTTTAGTATTAATTAAAGAAGGGTATATTAGCCATTAAGAAAATATATGGTTAAGGGTGGCCTATTTTACTTTTAGATGTCTTGGATTTTGTCTCATTAGGTATACCCCAATTAATCTGGGTATACCCCAATCAAGCCGGGTTAAAAAAATGCTTTGGCTTATTTGTGGTTTACATGTTTCAGTCAAAGAATGTACACCTAATCATCTACAGTCAAGCACATGTTTCAATAAGTTTTAGTGAGATTCAATGATAATAATAAGGAACTTCTTGTGGGCGCCAAAGAGAGTTCCTAAAGAATATGAAAAAAAAAAAGGAACTTCTTGTAATCAGGTGATCCTGCTACTACAAAATGTTTCACTTTAAAGTGGAATAAGACTTAGTCTCCATTAAAGAAGGGTGGACTGGGATTGAGAATACTTGAGATCATAAATAAATCTCTCCTCATGAAAATGTACTGGAAAATGCAGAATGGGACGGATGAATGGGCAAGGAATTTCCAAGCTAAATTTCAAGATAAGAAAGCGGAATGGATTGGATACTACAAAAAATCATCTATATGGCCTAGTATGAAATGGTTAGATGAAGAAATGAGGGAACATTCCAGATGGATAATTGGGGATGGTGAAAAAATTTCTATATAGAAGGACTGCTGGATAAAAGACAAACCATTACAAGAATTATATCCTGAAAATTAATTCACGTTTCAATATCCATATATGAAGGTTTGAGATACTACTAGATGGTGAATGGGTGTTGCCAAATGAATTAACATCCATGATTAAGATAAATGAACTTCCAGTAGTGGATAACAAGGCATATAGAAGAGTGTGAAGTAGGACTCTCACTGGTAATTTTTCAGTTGCCACAGCTGCGGAATGTATCATATATAAGTATCCAAAACTGAGCTGGACAAAGGTATGGCACTTATCTACCCACCCAAGAACTTCAAGCAATATTTGGAAATTAATCAGGGGAGTAGTTGCTTCAGATGAAATCTTAAAGAAAAGAAAATTCAACATAACTTCAAGATGTATATTATGTAAGAATGCAGAAGAATCCTTAGAACATATATTATGGAAATGTGAAAAAAGCAAGCAGGTCTGGCAATGGCTAGGAAATATATTCATATTTGTGAATCCAATTTCATTTGAGGAAATCCTACAAATGTCATAGCACAAGAGTCCATCAGTAAAGGAAATATGGAGAAACTTTGCGTTCATAACAATGACATAATTTTTGTTCATGAATAATAGATGTGTGTTTGATGGTGAATCCTTCATAATCCATAATTTTAAACTTTACTCAGGAATGGGGTGTGAGGGTGAAATAAAACATGTGGAATACAGCTTATGATATGGAGATACTGATATCTTTTGGTATGAGATATAGGAAAGTTAAATGTGCCAGAGTAAAAGAGGTTTATTTCCGTCGGCCACCTGAAAACAAAATTCTTCTTTGTTGTGATGGAGCATCAAAAGGAAACCCTAGAGCAACATGGTATGGTTTCATAGGAAGAAATAATAGGGGAGATCACACAGTTTCAAGTGCAGGTGGTTTGGGTGTGCCCACAAACTATTTTGCAGAGGTAATAGCAGTTGTGAAAGCAGGTGAATGGGTAGTGAGTAAAGGCTTTAAATATGTTATTTTCAGAATAGATTCCAGTGTTGTGGTTAAAGCTTACACACAAAATCATATTCCTTGGCATGTTCTCATAAGATGGACTAAAATCTGTACTAGTTTATCATCCTGGGAGTTCACACATAGCTATAGAGAAGTAAATTTCTTTATAAACAAGTTAGCAAAAAGAGGTGTAAATATGCTAAGGGGTCAGAGCCAGATTTTTGAGATTAAGCCATAATTTTTGGAGGATCTTGAAAAAGAGGAACATGCATATTTTAGAATCTGTTTATATGTGAAGAATGGAGTCACAATCAGCTAAGTTATTTATCAAAAATATAGTAGATGTTGCTGGTGCTTTTAACATATGAAATTTTTTATCCAGAATCGGCTAGTCTTATTTTTTTATTTTAAATAAGCATTGCATTAAGAAACTAAAGCTTCGAAGAAGTCAAAATTACATCCGAAGTAGAGTCATCTAATATGGAGATATGTGGACTCTCCTAATATTAGATTTATCAACTGCGAACTTACGATGAATACAACAAGGTGGGGAAAGTTCCCAGTCCTTAACTGAATTAAATTTTTTTGCAAGTTTGGCAAGTGAGTCTACCACTACATTACCTAATCTAGGAACAAAATGAAATCCAAGGAAATTAGGACATTTCTTTGCAACTTTAGTTGCATCCTCCAAAAGCGCTTTACTTCTCCAAGATACATCTAATAAGATTGATAGAGTTTTGCTCGGTCGAACTCGCATGCGTTGATATCTCAAGCATGTTTTTCAATGTTAGTGATCAAAACTATAAGTCTTGATTTCTAGTCTACTATAGCTAAGGTCTCGGACTAGGATAGAAAGTGTAGTTAAGCTCAAGAACTCCATGGAAATCATCATACAAGACGAAGGACTACGTACTCAAGGAACTGGTGGATCTTCATCGACTAAAAGGTATGTGGAGACTTGAAGTAATCTATCACTCAAAATTATACTCTATCTCCTACTCTTGAGACAAAAGTCGTATAAGTATGATAGTTTTCATACATACACATTTCCTATTTCGATCCGAGTTTACTCGCCTATCTTTATCTCAAAATTCATGATAGTGTTGGTAAGTTTTTGCTTTAACCATTTTCATCTTTACCCGTGAAGAAAGTCATGATGACATTTCAATCTTGAAAATAGATTTGATGACGATAGTCGTGAATAATGATTTTTATAACATTATAGAAGAATGTTTCAATGATTGGAATGTAGAGTTGAGATTACCACCTATGGATATAAGCATATATAGTGTGTTCGCACATTAGTGTATAAATCCATGTACCGGAAACCAAGTGCGTACATATGTGTGCATGCGGTATTGTTGAAGGAGACAGGTTGCGTACGCGTACTGGTGGAACTTTCCTCCCGAAAAATTCTGCTGAGTTTGGAGTTCACCAACTCATAAACCAGTCACCTTAGGTATGCGTACTGGCGTAACTTTTCTACCCGAAATATTTTGCTGAGTTTGGAAACTAAAACCAACTCAAAATCCGGTAATTAAGGTATGCGTACCCAAGCTGGTTATTTCTCAAATCAGTAGTTCATGGACTTAAAACAATAAATTATAAGGAATGCAATATTTGCAAACCATGGATATATTGTTCATGAATTGATTCAAACGAATCGAACCGATTTTGTTTCAATTGTGTCCATGTATAAAGATCTAAGCAATTGAACAACTCTTCAACTTGTTCTTTTGAGTCATTTGAACTAGTTATGACAAAGATGAATACGGTTAATATGGAAGTGCTCATATGGCTAACCATTGGTTAACTATTTCTGTACCAACTAAGTGTACACGTTTAGGTACGGTTACTAAAACCTAAATAAAATACATTTCATTTGTGTGTGACAAGCTAAGTTTCGATCTAACGGTTAAAAGATATTATCTTGGTTGAATTAGGTTTTTCATCTAACGGTAAATATTGAATGCTTTGTTACCAAGGTAACTTAAATTGCAAACCCTAATTTGAAAAATATATAAGGAGAACTCTAGCAACTGGAAAAACTAATCCCCGCACCTCTTGTGTGATACTTATTGGTTTTGCTAGAGTCGATTCTCCTTTAACCTTAGGTTTCTTCTCGAGACCCTATAGGTTAATGACTTAAATACTTCATTGGAATTATGAAGCCAGACGAAACTACATTTCTTGGAATTGAACGATCTGATCTTGCCATTTTCTATCGTACGATTTCAATTGAATAATTGGCTTGAGATTATATCTATGATAGGGAAAGATAAAAAGAAATCACAAACATCTTCGTCTCATTGTTTGTGATTCCGAAATATCTTGTTTCGCTACCATACGATTAAGATTATTGTGAGGTAATTGATAATTCTAGGCCGTTCTTCAGGAATATAAGTCTGGGTTATCGATTAGTTCTTGTTCACCTTGATTTCTATCAAAATACGGAACAAACTCGAAGGTTTATCGGTGGGAGACAGATTTATCTATTATCTTAGACTTTTATGTGTGATACATATTTGTTTATTAAAGTCTTCGACTTTGGTTCGCAGCAACTCTTGGTTGTGGGTGAGATCAGCTAAGGAAATCAAGTGGGTAGTATCCTGCTGGGATAAGGGACGTAAGGAGCACAACTGTACCTTGAATCAGTTTGAGATTGATTAAGGTTCAACTACAGTCCAGATCGAAGGTAGTTTGTAGAAGGTTAGTGGCTATAGCGGCTTTATACAGTGTGGCGTTCAATCTGGATTAGGTCCCGAGGTTTTTATGCATTTGCGATTTCCTCGTTAACAAAACTTCTGGTATCTGTGTTATTTATATTCTGCATTATACTTTGTTATATAATTGAGATATCACAGGTTGTGCGTTGTATCGATCAATTGTGAAATTCAACCTTTGGTTGTTCATTAGAAATGGATTGATTCTTGGATATTGGTCTTTGATACCATCCAAGTTAATTCTTTTATGTTTAATTAAACTCGCAGATTTCTATTTGCTTGAGTAAGGATTAAATCATGAGATCGAGATAATAACCCTTTGATATACTTTTTTATAGATTAAGTCTAACTTTATAGTTGATTCCCTTAAAAGTATATTAGAGTTAGTCCATACAGATTGCTAATCGAAGTATTGGGTTAGGTTGTTAGACCCCCGCATTTTTAATTGGTATCAGAGCAGGCAAACACGTTAAAGACCTTATCAGTCTGTGTTTATAGCGATATGATTATGGACATGTCTATCTCTAATAACGTACAAGTTCAAAAATTACTAGATAATTCTGAAAGCTTGGATTCACCTGAGAGAACTGTCATATCTAAGTTAATATCTAAATATTCTCTTGATGTAAAAACTGTTGATTGGGAAACACTCCTAGAAGAACAGTTGGATGAACTTTCTGATGAAGGTGATCCATATATTGATAGAGATGTTGATGAGAAAGTCTCAGAGTATGTTAAGTTTATGGATTCGTGGAAAATGAAGAATATTACAACTTCTCATGCACTACACCATTTTAAGGTATTAGCAACCTACCATAGATGTTGCTAAACAGGATCGCAACAGGCTTTCTCTGTTGCTAAACACGGTGTCGCAATTTTTAGCAACGGCATAAGCTCTGTTGCGAATCTCGGTCAGCAACGGCATTTCGCAACGGAGGTTGCCGTTGCTAATATTTTTATTAGCAACAACAGCGTGTTGTTGCTAATCTGTTGCTAATTATAGGAATACCATTATCCGGAACCAGATACTGTTGGTTCTGGTTCTAATTTATTGGTTCTGGTTCTAATTTAGCAACAGAGCACTGAGGTTGCTAATTTTTTGCAACCACAAAAAAAAAGGTCAAGTCTATGTTTATTGACCTAGTCAAAATTCATTACCCCACAATTTCCCCCCTGCAATTACCCAGTTCCCAAAATTCAATATCCATACAAATATATAAACTACAATAGCAATACAAAACTGATACAAATTTAGTTGAGAATCACCACTGATAATATTATCATAAAAGAAAGAATTTTTCAATTGATAGAAATGTACACAAGTAAACTTATGTATGTTGTGACTGGCATACAATATTCGATCTATGTTGATGTTTATAAATTTTTGCCAACTGACAGAGGCATTGAAAACAGGGAAAAAAAGACTAAATATCACCAGAATTATCAACAGACTCCGCTTGCTTAACCAATCTCCTCAGAAAAGATTCAAATGCTTCTAAGTTAGAGAAGATGCTAACCCTGTCAAGTAACTTTCAGAGATTAAACCTAATACCTTAACTTAAGTTTCCCGAAATGAAAGAAAGATAAAGTTAATTCACCTTCCAACAAACATTCCAGATCAGTTAGAACTATCCCCTGCCAGTCTATTATCTGCAAATGGAAGGTTCATCAGCAGTCAATATAAGAAAACATAACGATATAAAAACAGACCTGCCAGTCTGTTAAATTTTAGAGACATCACATTCCCGTATTATATCAGACCTTCCTTGTATCAGCTTTTGAGACCACTAAATAACCAGAAGAAGAAAAAAAACCATGAAGGTTGAAATTCCTTATCATACATGACAGTCTTGCCTAAATAACTAGAATCCCCGACAATAAATAACAAATCACATAAATCATATGATACCTACACAACGAAGCTAGACAGAGGAACATGATCCACATAAACCATGGACTGATGAAAATAAATTGAATATTGCTTTCCCACAGTAAATTTATCTCTGACCTGTGCCAAAGACATACAGAAAAGTGGATTATTGAAATACAAGAGCAGTCAGTAGACTAATGTTCCAAAAAGAAAAGTTATTACCTGAATCTGAATGGACTTGATCTCTTCATCGCTAAATATTAATGACCTAGAATTGGCACGTTCATACTGAAGGAACGATTGAGCCGTATCAGATGCTTTTAAGGCAAACTCAAGCTGTATGTAATGGAAAAGGTTCGATTAGCGACGGTACGTAAAGTTTCTGAACATACACTAAGCAAATAAACAACAGAATAATTGTGCACGTTGATATACCTGGGACCACAGTTTTAGATTTTCTTTATATCACAATGAAATCTCTGTTTCCGCCTGCAAAACAATAGAAAATTTGTAACTGAAGCCAACATGAAGCTTCCGTATATAATGACACAAGATGGGCGGGAAGTGAAGGCATACGATTTCCTTCGACCGCCAGAGATAATGGACCAAACTTTGTAGGTCAAGATCACCGTATTGAGCTGAACCTATGCTTCCGGAAGAGCCACCAAAACAACTTGGATCTTCTTCAATGTGTAAAGCCTCCAGGTGATGATTATGTAGTATCTTGTTATAAAGAGGAACATGAGGATGGAAAAGCAAATAATATAACTTCAGAGCAGCAATCATCAAGATGAGTGGAGTAACATGAAAAGCAAATAATATAAATTATGATAACAAAAACATCTAAAGACTTGTGAATTTAAATTGTAACATATAGCTATACATTTGACCTAAAAAGGCATTCAGAAAAACAACTAGGGTGCTGAAAGATTTTGATTATCTTAGTTTCGATGATAAGTTGTCAACCTAGATTCTGGTAAAAGAATATAGGAAGCATAGACAGCAGAATATACAGCAAACGAAGATTTCCAAAGACTACAAAGCTTGAGGTTATCGATCCTTCCAGACTTAGAATACAAAGGGATAACTGTGAAAAAACCTTAATTTTCACAAGCTAAATGACACAAACAGCTTACCACTTTCATGGACAACTTTGAAAAAACGATTTCCAATTTTATACATAAATGGATGCCTTCCTTAGCCCAACGACAATGATTCTTAATCCCCTTTTATAAGATTACTCAATTAAACAACTTCTAAATAGTACACACAACTAAACTTCAGGAGTTACCTGTGGAGCTCAGTTGAACTCTTTATAAATCAAGTGTAAGGATCAGAACATATAAAGATCCAGTTTGTTACTAACAATGAAAGTTCATTCTCAGAGACAAACAAGCACAGATTCATCCAAATTCCCAATATCCACCTTTTTGTGCTAAAACTACCTAAAAGAATCCCAATCCCCCAGATTATGACTTAAAAATTTCCTTACAATAACTGAATCAATGACATAAATCCCATTTATCATCTTACTGAGCATATAAATATAGAAAAGTGAAACACCAATAACTTCAGTTCTTCAACCTTGACAAACCCTAAAATCGTATTACATACACATATGAAATCCTAAAACCGAAAAAGAAAGAATAAATTGAAAAACTGAAATCAAAAACTGAAAATAGCAAATTCAAAAATGAAACCCTAAAATTGATAAAACTGAAATCGAAATACTAAAATCAAAATCCCAAAAATCTGAAAGTAATAGATTCACAGATGAAACCCTAAAATTGATATACTAAAATGAAAAAAATAGATTCAACTGAAACCCTATAAATCAAAATCTCTAAAATCGTAAAATCTTTAAACCCTATAAACTGAAACGAAAAGATTATGAAAGAGAGTTCAAACCTGGTAGATTTCAGATGAAAAAGAGATGACGTTCTTCAGAGAGATGAAGTTTTTCAGAGCTTCTGTGGAGATGAGAAGGAAATATCGAAAAGGAAGGATATAGGGTAGATGTGAGTGAAGGGTGGAAAAATAAAAGAGAAGACTTGACCGAAGGTTGACTGGGGCGTAAAAAGTAGTCCTAGTGTTCCCGAACACACACGCACTTCACATGCTTGACCGAACAGCAGTTGCTATTCGCAACCGAAACAGTGAGGTTGCAAAATTAGCAACGAACATTTTCCGTTGCGAAAGTTTCGCAACCGACATTAGCAACAGAAAATTAGCAACGGCACTTGTGCCGTTGCTAAACTGAGTTGCTAATTCCTTAAAATGGTGTAGTGATGTCACACCTCTTCTGACTCCTTTCTGTTGAGAAAATAAGAAATTGAAAAGGTTTTACGGAGGTCTTTATGGTCAGAATCGCTCTTGCGAATCGGTCCTTAAAGATACCGAGGAAAACCTGAGTAGAAAGTCACTTGAATATGATCATGTATATCAAAAATACTTCTTGTTGGAAACTTGCAGAAACTGAAGGAAGGATTAACTCTCAACAGACAAGTTTTGATGACAGAGAAGGCGCGTATCTCGCTCGAGAAAAATGCCTTGAGGCTGATTTAGCTGATGCTCTTGGTAAAATCAAGATGTTGGAAGATGACTTGAAAAAAATTCAATACTAGTTCAAGAAAATTAACCACTATCTTAGGAGAAAGTAAAAATCATTGTGATACACGAGGATTGGGATATAAGGGAATATATGCTCCAAGTATTAGCAAAGAGGTAAAATTTGTCAAGGCTAGTGATTCTTTTCAACAAAAGGTTTCCACTGATGTCAAAAGTGATATACCTACACCGGCAGTTAAGGTTCAAAAGAGCAAAGTATATCAACCTCCAAAGTCAGCACACATGGATCGAGGTAAGAACATTCCTTATATTTGCCACTATTGCGGAAATAAAGGTCACCTGGAAAGGAGATGTCTTTTCCATATAAGGAATGACAAACTTCATGATGTTCTTTTTTGGGCATCACAAGAAGTTGTGAAACTAGGATCATATGTTAAGACTAACCCACTTAACATTACAGGTTGTAACTGTCCAACCTTTAGGCAAAGGAATCAGTGTTGTGATAAACCTATATTTTCCTACAAATGTCATAAAAATCCTTTTCACAATCGTAATGGTTATCAAAAGGATAACTTCGTAAATACGAAGACAAGATCCGATGCTCCCAATTAGAGAAAGACTAACTTGCAAAAGAATAGTCAATCCAATTCTCTTTCGAGAAATATAGAAGAGAGTAATGGGAAGAAGGTTCCGGTTGTTCCTAAACGCACTCATAAGTGGATACCAAAGAAATCCAATGATGTTTGGAGTGTGAAAATGAATGATCTCCCGGAAAATTCCATTACCATGGAGAAAGCAGTATCCATGATGTTGGAACTTAAAAAGTTCTCTGGAAAGATGGATTTGGATGTGAAAGTTTTTAAAAGCGATCTCTTTTATGATAATCCAAAAGTCACTTGTGGTGAGAAAGACATTATTCACCCCAACATAACTTGAGTGTGTTGTAAGTGCATCCTCACCAAGGAATGCCTTGTTATGTATACGGTGAGGGAAGTACGAGAATTGGGGCTCACATATTATGTTTGGTAAGGCTGTAGAATTCGATTGGATTCATCTAAAAAGTTATGTATATAAACTTGAGAAAGATTTGTGCTTTTATTTATTTGCTTAGAGTACTTATAATGATCCACGTACCTTTCTTATCGTTCGCATTTCTACCTAACTTGATTTGTGTTTAAGGTTCTTAAATGTTTAGGTTTGAAAATAGTAGTTCGGATGTTTGGAATTCATGGTACACATACCTGGTATGCATTCCATCATTTAAAATCAAAATCCAGGGGTTTAAGTACGCATACCCATTTGCATACTGCTCCAGGATACGAAAATTCGTTTGCAAACCCGTATGCATACTTGACGTCAATATTTGGTAAATTCATTTTGGTCGTAACTTCTTCGTCCGAACTATGAATGACCTAATTATTTTTTAATTCTCTTCATCTTTGAATTATCTTCAAAATGGTGATGCGAAATCCTAAATTTGGATGAGTTGAGGTTGGTCTTTGTCCCGTGTCTTTTTTTTTTTTGAGTGTTTTGCTCTATTTCATCGCACTTGTTCTACTTCTGTTGGACTTGGGCACTTGGATTCTTGGAGTAATTTTATTCTAAGCTCATTTGTAGATTTTACAAGAATGATGTTGGTGAATCACAAAGAAGGAAGTTCAAGAATGGGCAGTAGTACGCATTGATATGGGATTCTTGAATGTTCACAATCATCTTATGTGAACTATGATGCATATATTTAATGACATTGTATGTTCTTCTTTGTTAAGAAAATATTTTTATACTCTTTTGGTAACTACTCATGGTGTAAATCCGTGCGAAAAAGATTGATTCTACCATCTAAGGGCAAAGATTGTTTTTGCAGTATTTATCTTTATGGTTTCATATATTGCAATATGTTATAGGATATGCGTGTTAGTGTCCGTGAACTATTATTTTCCCATACAATGTCAAAAGTTATCTCTTTTATATGTCCATATTCAAGTATTGATACAAGATCGATGAACTTTTGACAAACAAAAGTTAAGCCTATTATGTCATTCATTGATGGAAGATAGGTTAAATTTTTTTGTTTACTAGGATTATATCTATATGTCATTGTGCAAATAATGATGGAAAATAGAATGAATCCTTGTCTATGCCGCAGTATTGATCTTCCCTGATCCATATTTTATGTATATATTGTGTGGATCCATAAGTCTTCTTGTGTGAGCATTTCCAACTAAACTAATCATATATTCATTTGTGGTTATTTTGGTTGTGTATTCAGATTAAATTAATCATGGGTTCTCTTATGATTAGTTTGATTGAGATTTTTTGGATACAAAATCATTTTTGTGGTTTTTGGTGTCCAAAGAAATCCTTATTTTCTCGTAAAAGTAAGGTTTCTTTTGTTGTTCTTTCAGGAATGACATCAAATGGGGGAGAGTTCTTTTGAACTTGCGCTTAATTTCCATATCTTTGTGGGAGTGCGGCTGTGGAATTTTGTAGGGGTTATCTTGTATCTTTATAAACTCCTTCATGAATGCATTTAGCTATTGCTTTATGATTGCATCTAAACAAAGTTGATATGTTTCTTTCTTTTGGTCTTGAAGTGTCTCCGTGAAAATTTCATTAGGATCTTTTTTTTTACCTTTACCAATTTTATTTACAAAAAGGTGGAGAATTAATATGTAGTTCATACTACAAAAATACATATGGTTTTCGGATAATTATGTAAGGGGAGGGATTTTCATGTTGAGACAAAAGTATTGACTAAGGGGGAGTGATACATATCACCATAGTATTGTTGTAAAAGTTGTGATACAATTGAACTTTGTTGTGTAATAATACTCTGACACTGTATAATAATGATTGAGAGCTTTTGTTTTCTCATTGTTATGGATACGGATCTTCAACAACTATGATGCTAAGCTGAACATCTATGGAATCATGGGAGTACATGAAAAAGACGAAGTTTTCAAGTAATGTTGAAGCACCAAGGAGATCAAGCATGTGGACGAGAAGCTACAAAGTTTTATATATTTTGTAATCCATATGTATAGTTTTGTCACTAAAATTGACAAAGAGGGAGATTGTTAGAGCATTGCTCGGTCGAACTCGCATGCGTTGCCATCTCAAGCATGTTTGTCAATGCTAGTGATCAAAACTAATGTCTTGATTTCTAGCCTTCTTATAGCTTAGTCTCGGTCTAGGACAGTTAAGTATAGTTGAGCTCCAGACTCCATGGAAATTATATTACAAAGACGAATAACTACTCAAGGAACCAGTGGAACTTTATCCGACTAAAAGGTATGTGGAGACTTGAACTTATCTATCACTCAAAAGTCTACTCTATCTCCTACTCTTGAGACAAAATTCATATAAGTATGATAGTTTTCATACATATACATTTGCTATTTCGAGCCGAGTTTACTCTCCTATATTTATCTCGAAATATGTGTTGGTAAACTTTTTCTTTAACCATTTTCATCTTTACCCGTGAAGAAAGTCATGATGACGTTTCAATCTTGAAAATAGCTTTGATGACGATAGTCGTGAATAACAATTATTATAACATTATAGAAGAATGTTTCAATGATTGAAATGTAGAGTTGAGATTACCACCTATGGATATAAGCATATATATAGTGTTTTCACACATTAGTGTATAAATCCATGTACCGGAATCCAAGTGTGTGCATATGTGTGCATGCAGTATTGTTGAAGGAGACATGTTGGGTATGCGTACCCATACGGGTACTGGCGGAACTTTCCTCCCAAAAAATTCTACTGAGTTTGGAGTTCACGAACTCATAAACTAGTCACCTTAGTTAAGCGTACTGGCAGAACTTTTCTACCCGAAAAATTCTGCAGATTTTGGAAACTGAAACCAACTCAAAATCTGGTAATTAAGGTATGCGTACCCAAGCTGGTTATTTCTCAAATCGGTAGTTCATGGACTTAAAACAATAAATTATAAGAAATGCAATCTTTGCAAACCATGGCTATATTGTTCATGAATTGATTCAAACGAATCGAACCGATTTTGTTTCAATTGTGTCCATGTATAAAGATCTAAGCAAATGAACAACTCTTCAACTAGTTCTTTTGAGTCATTTGAACTAGTTATGACAAAGATGAATACGATTAATATGAAAGTGCTCATATGGCTAACCATTGGTTAACTATTTTTGAACCAACTAAGTGTACACGTTTAGGTACGGTTAATCAAACCTAAGTGAAATACCTTTCATTTGTGTGTGACAAGCTAAGTTTTGATCTAACAGTTGAATGATATTAGCTTGGTAGAATCACGTTTTTCATCTAACGGTGAATATTGAATGCTTTGTTACCAAGGTAACTTAGATTGCAAACCCTAATTTTAAAACTATATAAGGGAAACTCTATCAACTAGAAAAACTAATCCCCACACCTCCTGTGTGATACTAGTTGGTTTTTCCAGAGTTGATTCTCCTTTAACCTTAGGTTTCTTCTCGAGACCCTATAGGTTAACGACTTAAAGACTTCATTGGGATTGTGAAGCCAGATAAAACTAATTTTCTTGGAATTGAGCGATCTGATCTTGCCATTTTCTGTCGTATGAGTTCAATTGAATAATTGGCTTGATATTATATCTCCGATAGGGAAAGATAAAAAGAAATCACAAACATCTTCGTCTCATTGTTTGTGATTCCGCAATATCTTGTTTCGCTACCATACGATTAAGATTATTATGAGGTGATTGATAATTCTAGGCCGTTCTTCGGGAATATAAGTCCGGGTTATAGATTAGTTCCTGTTCACCTTGATTTCTATCAAAATACGGAACAAACTCGGTTTATCGGTAGGAGAAAAATTTAACTATTATCTTAGACTTTTATGTGTGATACAGATTTGTTTATTAAAGTCTTCGACTTTGGGTCGCAGCAACTCTTGGTTGTGGGTGAGATCAACTAAGGGAATCAAGTGTGTAGTATCCTGCTGGGATAAGGGACGTAAGGAGCACAACTGTACCTTGAATCAGTGTGAGATTGATTAAGGTTCAACTACAATCCAGACCGAAGTTAGTTTGTAGTAGGTTAGTGTCTATAGCGGCTTAATACAGTGTGGTGTTCAATCTGGATTAGGTCCCGGGGTTTTTTTTGGATTTTCGGTTTCCTCGTTAACAAAACTTCTGGTGTTTGTATTATTTATATTCCGCATTATATTTTGTTAGATAATTAAAATATCACAGGTTGTGCATTGTATTGATCAATTGTGAAATCCAACCTTTGGTTGTTCATTGGAAATTGATTGATCCTTGGTTATTGGTCTTTGGTACCATCCAAGTTAATTTTCTTGTACTCGTATATTTCTATTTGCTTGAGTAAGGATTAGACCAAGAGATCGAGATAATAACTCTTTAATATACTTTTTTATAGATTGAGTCTAACTTTCTAGTTGATTCTCTTAAAAGTATCTTGGATTTAGTCCATACAAATTGCTAATCGAAATATTGGGTTAGTTTGTTAGACCCCCGCATTTTCAGAAAATTACAATGTCAAGCTATCCTAGTAAGATTTTGCTTACCTAAATTAAATAACCATTTTTAGCTCTAATAGAATCTAAAAATTACTAAAAATAAAATTTATATTTAATCCATAAAAAATCACAAATAACACCATTGGAGATGAACTATTTTTCCTCCCTAAACTTAATGAATAATTTATGAAAATATCTTATTTACGTTGCCACCTAGGAAATACAGACAACCACCATTAGAGAAGCTCTTAGAATTCAATCAAATAAGTGCTCAACCAGTCAGGTACAAGATGATACCTGATTTAAGTAGCTCAGAATACCTGACTTAAATAGCTCAGAGCCAGATATATATAAGGAGAGTCAAACCTGGAGTTAGGCCGGTTTCTTTTGCACCCACTATGAAACAATATAAGTGGCAAACATGCCTGGCAAAGTGGCAGATTTGCCACTTTACCAGGCCAGGTCGAGTCACTACTGAGCGGTCGAGATTAGACCGTTCGGTGTAATACAAACCAGTCGGTCGAAGTTAAACCGCCAGCGGTGTAAACTCGACCACCCACTGCTTCTCATCCAACGGTCACCATTTCATCACCCTATAATTAAGTACAATATCCAATTTCATTTTAACTCACACCATTTCTTCGATCTTCCTTATTTCACTCCACAAATCCTATATGTCAGTTCGAGGTCGTCAATTTAGCTTAGCTGAAGTTGAATCCATTTTCAGGAATTATGTTCTTGTTACATAAGATAGGTCCAATGGTGAACAATAAGATCAACATACTTTATAGAAAAACATATTTCAAAGATTTCAAGTAGAAACATTGAACCTCAATAATCGAGATGCAAATACTTTATGTCATCATTTTGGAGTAATCAGCAAGGATGTGATCTTTTTTGTTGCTGCGCTTATTAAAAGCAATCGAAATCGAGTAAATGGTAAAACCGTATCTGATGTGGAGCAAATGTGTCTGGTTGAATGGCGTAACAGAGTGAGAAAATATTTTCACTTTGAAAGTTGCTACCTTATCTTGTGGGTGTTGCCCAAATATGGTGCATTTAGATTTGCATTTGTATTATGCATCTTTCGTTTGTATGATGCATTTATATATAATCAAAATTTAAAGTTATTATCAAAGTTTAATTTTAACATATTAATATAAACTAGTGCATCTTTCATTAAGTTTGATAATTTACATTAGTGTCTCTTTCATTAATCTAGATAATTTACATTAGTACCTCTTCATTAGTCTAGAGAATAAGATATAAATTAGACATAACTTATTACAATAAAAAATTTAAAAATAAAATTTGGGATAATGTTCTTCATCTTGTTTATCTTCTTCATTTCACCAAATTTCCGATCAATGCGCTCATGAACATAGTTTACTTTTTTTATCTTCTTCTTTGCCTTCAAATTTTCTCTGCCTTGAAATTTTCTTTGTTTTTTCTAAGTTGGAGGTTTGATTTGGTTAATATCAAAAACTTGTAGACTTTTTGGTGTTTACCTATTTCTTTATAACCATCACATATCTTACTAATGGCGGATTCAAGCACCACTCTGAAAAAATCAAGTTGGGTAGCTGTCATGTCCCATGTACTAGTTATGTGCAGCCATCGGGTTAGGGGCACCCTTAGCATTTGGTGGTGTTTTTCTAGTCTCACTTGTGTGATTGTCACGTTCATGTAGATGTTGCCCTATTTAGTTTGGCTGATGTATTCTCTTAATTCTATCGAATAGAATTTGTGGAGTGTTTTTTCTTGTTTCTCTTTTGGGGTTTTACCCTTCAATCTCACAGTATAGATCCTGTAGATTGAGTCCGATCACTCATTTATAGAGTAGATCACTACAAGTGGTATCAAAGCCGGTCTTTCCTTAGATTGATCATGGATGATGATAATAGATTTAAGGATTTAACTGAACAATTATCTATTATTCTTTAAATTCAGGAAGAAATTACCAGTGCTTTAAAAAATAAATCATCTCATGTGCTTCTAGCCAGATACAAGAAAAATTTAGCAGCGGAAACAAAGAACCTTTTATTGCTGGAGCATGAGATATATTTGAGTCAATCTGTTGATGAGAATTGGGAATCAAATTATTAGGAAAGTTTGAATTAATTGGATCTGTGTTGAAGAACGTGACGCTGATTGAGAAATTAATTGATGAAAATCTTAAAGGATCTCCAATTTATTCAAGTTCAGATGAAGAATTGAAGACAATGGAGGAAGAAATTGATGATGTTGTAGAAGTAACGTCCGATGATTTAGATTCAGTAAAGGATCTGATTGAGAGCTCTTCAAATCCATCAGCAGTAGAAGAAGAAAATGATTATGTCGATTGCGAATTGATTTCGTCGTTTTTCTTTGAAGAAAAAGTGGATTTAATAAGTTTAGAGCCAGAAGAAGCTAATTGCATCAATGAATTGGGTAATTGGATTGATATTAAGGGTTCTCAAATTGGAATTGAGGTGGGGTTTTGCGAGCAGTTGAAGAAACTCAGCAGCAACCACAACCAACTGAACTGTAAGGGATGTTTTTATATTCTTTCTGATTGTTATCGAGTTCTATTTGATCATGGTAAAGATTGTTTTTATATTCTTTTTATTGAAAGGTATCCTTTTAATGTTAGAAGAAGTTCTAAGATCACTTTTGATATGCTCATTTCTTGTTTGGTTAAAATTAATGGGTTGGTTTTCATTGATGATTACCATGAGAGAATTGTTTATGAGATTGTACTTCAACATGGGTAACAACTGGATTCAATGTTTGCGAATTCAGTTGTGTTTCTATATGTTAAAAATGGAAACAAGCTTGATTCCAGCAAGCTGTTTGGTAAAATGCCACAGCAGGGTAATGTGCTTTACTCTAGTTTGATACAACATGTGAAAAATGGAAGTGAGTCTAGCAATACGTGTGAACTATTTCTTCAAAGTCATCCTAACATTAGACATAGTTCCAGTGGTAATAAAGGTTCTCTAAGGTTACAGCTAATACATGGTTTACTCAAAACGCCTGACAGTATAATGATACTTCTGAGTAGTGCATGATGTTTCCATTGTAACCGGGATATTGCTGGGAAGGTATTTGATCCAGGAAGGTTGGCAGAATTGATTGAGAGGTATTCTTATTACATTAGACAGTTCTAAAATAAGTTTTAGTATACTTTATTTTGGTCGGATGGTTCTTAATGGGAAGATTTTAATGAATAAACTCAATGCAATTATTTTTTATAAGCTAATTCTAGAACTTGGCAATGGTTTAGAATTATTCTT
This sequence comes from Papaver bracteatum, assembly GCA_023529315.1. Lineage (NCBI taxonomy): Eukaryota > Viridiplantae > Streptophyta > Magnoliopsida > Ranunculales > Papaveraceae > Papaver > Papaver bracteatum. The sequence goes on from JAJJWX010005243.1 coordinate 1,531,145, forward strand.
AGTGGAGTCGAATATGTTTTTGCTTATTGAGAAGGGTGACAATCTGGATGATTGCAAGTTGTTAGATAAAAGGATTCAACAAGGTAAGGTTCTATGGAATGTTTTTCTACTTTAAACGACGAAGGAGGCTGCTCATGGAAAAGATCTAGAACTATTTGAACAACTACACCATACTGGAAGATGGAGTGGCAGTGGCGATATATGTTCTTTACTCTTTCATCTGATGTCCGGGTTACTTAATCAATTGGTCACTGATTCTGTAATACAAGGGAGTGGAAAGGTTCAAAAGCTTTTCGAAAAAATTGCAGATTACACAGCTGGGAGTATGAGTACAGTTGGTGTTTGTAAAATTCCCTTGAAGGATCTTAGGTACCTCCAGGTGTTTTTTACTTCAATTCCCACTGTGGTGAAAGTTCATACTTATCTTTCAGAAATCAGGTTCTTGCACGTTTTATTACTTACACCTGAAGTCTTTGAGAGTTTTTCATTTCGTGAGAAAGTTATAATGACAATGGTTTATTCCACATGGATATTTTTCTACTCGTTTTTACTGTGCTCATCATTGGAGTTCTATTTGTAACCAATTGATGGGTGTGTGTATAAGTGTGCTTCCACTCAATATTCTCATTTGTGCTACAAGTACATGTAGGGAATTGCATGAGATACCGAGGAGAATTGTTTATGTATTGGTTGTTTACAGGCAAGGACATATAGTGAGACCTCCGTACATACTCACTTACATTCCAAATGCATTGATTTTAGTAGCCTTTTTGAAGTGGAAGTTTAAGTTATTTTCTACAAGCCCATGGGGTGTGGGGACTGTCAGCGAGAACGTATCAGTTCTTGTGGTAGTTGAAGGCATTCCGCCAAAGGTTGTCGATACTAAGAAAAGAAGGGTTTGTGTGATGCAAGTGACAACAAATGGAGCTGTAATTACTATCAGGTCAATTGGCAAGCGAGGGGATGAGACTATGATGAATACAGTGCTTCAGAATGTCATCGTGCAACTGAAACAAGATACATACTTGTTCAACAAGCCTACACCAACTCAACCCAAGGGAGGAGTTTTCTATGTTGGGTCATTGCAGGTCAAGAAAAAGTCAGTTGCTAGGTTTCGTAGTTCGACACAAATGACGTTCTAAGAAAGTGTTATTATGTGGAAGGACAGGGGAAATGGAAATTACTCCCACAAAGACTGATGAGGTTTTTTTGAATTATCTAAGTAAGGTTTACAAATTGCAAAATGGGATTGAATTAAAGGTTCTTGTGTATTCCGTGGCAAGAGTGTTCCTTGATAAAAGATTAATAAGATTAGTCTGCTTTTATTCAGTTATTGTGAAGTGGTTATGCGGCTTAATTAGTGCTGGCAGTATTAGGAAACTGTGCTTGCGTATGCGGGAGTGAGGGTGCTGACAGGAATATGAATAAGAGAATCTAGGTTTTCCATTGTCTACATATCCTTGTAGATCGCCATCAACACTACAAGCTATTGAAGGCCTCTGCAATCAATGGGATTTTTTTCAAGTAGAATGGGATTTCTTCAAGTAGTTCCACTTAGTGCCTGGCCTACTAACTGTCTCAAAAGATCTATATGTTCATCTCAAGATGTTTATGGACTTTATTCCCCAGGAGCGGACAAAGATATCTTTATTCAGGCCTCACATACCAAGACTGGCATTCCAAGTGGTGTATCTATAAATGACCATCCAGATGGGAGTTATGCATATAACGGGGTAGTCTATTTTGGACAACCAAACATAAGTCAGTTAAGTTCACTGGGTGTCTTTGAGGAAAGAACCGCAACCAGGTCCAAGCATTGCATTTCACATGTAGAAGAACAGTTGATTGTAAGGTGTATAGCTGCTTTATTTAAGTGCCTCACCTGGGTATTTTATTAGCACTGTGGTTCTGGTCTTGTATTGGGTCTCTTTCCAGCACTCAAGATAACTCTTTAACTTATATCCTTGAGGACAAGGATAGTTAGTTTAAAGGGGTGGGTATTTGTCATGTCCCATGTACTAGTTATGTGCAGCCATCGGGTTAGGGGCACCCTTAGCATTAGGTAGTGTTTTTCTAGTCTCACTTGTGTGAGTGGCACGTTCATGTTGATGTTGCCCTATTTAGTTTGGTTGATATATTCTCTTAATTCTATTGAATAGAATTTGTGGAGTGTTTTTTCTTCTTTCTTTTTTGAGGTTTTACCCTTCAATCTCACAGAGTGTAGATCCTATAAATTGAGCCTGATCACTCATTTGTAGTGTAGATCATTACAGTATCCAAGTCAAGTTGGGATTCAAACTTTGCCATTTTGTAAGAAAAGATAGAAAATTTTCATGTAAAAGATCTGGTGTAATTTTTGTGTTTGAACGTCACATTTTAATAGCGGTAGAGAAAGAGCAGTTGGAGCTTTAAAAATCAACCGAATGGTAAAGACTCGCCCACTTATTTTTTTTAGACCTCAAAAAAGAAAAATGGTAAAAAGAAAAAAAAAACACAAGCTAATGATATCCTATTCGGCGAGTCAGATGTCGAATCAGATCCAGATTGCGAGTTAGATTCAAATAAGGTACAAGTAAAGTAAAAGGGTATATTAATTATATATCCCTACTTTTAACTCCCAACAAATATATCCTTATGCAACAATAAATATGTCCCTCCTTTTTTATAACCTTATCCATTTAATATTTGATTACCTTAATACCCTCACTCATATAATATTTTTCTTTATTTCAAAATACAACAAATTTCTTCCTCTACCACTTCACCACCACCACCAACATTCAACTACCATTCCACCACCACCACCGTTCCACCACCACCGCCTTCCAACCGCCACCACCACCAATATTCCACCACCACTCCTTCACCGCCACCATTACACCACCACTAGTCTGTTGCCGACGCCACCACAAGTTCGTCGTCGCCGCCGCCGCCGCCGGTTCAAATATTTTTGTATAAACAAAAAGTAGTTGATCCATTTCAGTTGGATCAAACAGTGGATGTTTATCCATTGCAGTTGGATCAACAGTAACAATTTATCCATTTCAGTTGGATCAACAATGGATGTTTATCCATGCTGATGGAAAAATGCTACCACTTCATCAGCTGCAGTTTCAGATCCACCAACAAAACCATCAACAATAGAAATTTATCTAGTTTATCCAAGAAAAAAAGGATCAACAGTGGAAGTTGATCCAATTTTAGTGGATCAACAATGGAAGTTGATCCGTGTAAAATTGGATCAATAATGATAGTTTATCCATGTAAAATGGAGTGAACTTGGCGTGATTCGAACACGCATCATCTGACATGGAGTCGGTCATGCTACCATTGCACCACAAGCTTAACATTAGAACAAATTTACATGATTTAAACTACAAAACATGAGTTCAAAGGATCAACAACAGTAGTTGACCCATATAGATGGATCAACAACCATAGTTGATCCAAAAAATATGGATCAACAACCATAGTTGATCCAATATCACTGGCTGCTTCAACCCATATAACCACCATATTTCATTACCTGTAGCTTCATAAACACCAACAGCTCCAAGACCATCTTCAAAACCAATCTCAGTTGAATCAACAATGGATGTTTATCCATTTCAGTTGGATCAACAGTGGATGTTTATCCATTGCAGTTGGATCAACAACCATAGTTGATCCAAAATATATGGATCAACAACCATAGTGAACCCACCCACGGCTTTGGTGCACTCCCATGCCTCTCCACTCATTCTGCACCAAATACAAATTCACAATCAGAGGCGAAGAATTTATATTCCAATATTCATCAAATTCACAATCACAGATGAATAAACCATATTCCAACATTCATTAGCCAGTACAAACTGAAAAAGGAAGAAGAAGAAACAGAAAAGCAGCAGTTGGTGGTGTAGGAATCTAATTCCCTCATCTTCTTAATGAACATAATATAACTTTTACACATTTTCATGCAAAAAGTGCTGCCACCCGATTCCCTCATTTCCATCATTTCCCTCTTCCATCTAAAGCACATACATTAACATGGCAGTGAACCCAGGGTTGTAAAGTAGGAAAGAGGCCAATTAAGCTAGTAGTATAGTATTTACAAACATATATACTGTGCATCTTCAGCAGCTTTAATCTATTATATATACACGTATAGTCACTCTAGCTAGAGTTCATCTTTAATCTATTAGTTGTGAGGCTCACCTTTAAGGGAAAGTGAAAACGGAAATGAGCTTTTGCATTAATTTTCTGTATTTTTTTGATGATGCAGACCGCAGAGGATGTAAAATGCCAGCGAACTCAAAGAGATCAAATTTCAAAACATAGATCTAAAATTGATATTACCGAACATTGAATTTACCGTCGGACCTTTACCGTCAGTTCGTACGAAAGTTGTTCGATCGTCTGATTTCTTGATGATAATCACGTTTTGATTGGGAATCTTTCAATCTGTCTTAAGAAGTCTTTTATCGATCCGTCTTTATCCGCCGCCGTGATTTTTTTTTCCACATCGCGTAATCGCTGTAGGATAAAGTTTAGTTTCTGATGAAGTTTACTCATCCCGCATACTGAATCATGATTCGATCTGGATCTTGATATCAACTCAATTAAATCCAGATCCCATTTTCCAAGTTACATGAAGTGAGAAAGGTTAAAGATGGTGATAATGACGATTGAGATGATTGTGGTGTTGGTGTTGGTTGTGTTCGTTATGGTGGCGACGGAAATGCAGATGGTGGTGGCGACGGAGATGCAGATGGTGAGCTCGATCGTTTTTCTACGGATGAGAAATGAAGGAGATAAGAAGAAGCAGAAGTCAATAAGGTATAAAGATTAAGGGGTATATTTGGAAGTCCATAAATTGTTGATGGGCCCCTGATAGGCTTATAAATAAAGAGGGACAAAATTATTATGTGATAAGGATATTTCAATTACCACAAAGTAAAAAAAAAAAATGACAGTATAGTACTAAAACCTTCCGGTCCTAGTAGAAAACTAGAAACTGAAAACTCCAGAGAGCAAAAGAGAGAGAATCAAAAGCAAATAGACATGAGCGAAGGAGGTCCAAAACTTTACTCCAACAAACCTAAGAAATGTAAGTATTAATCTCCTTTCATCATCACCATCTATTACTAGATTCTTTTTCAGGGTAAAAAAGAAAAAATCGCATTTTATAATTTTTTTTGTATTATTTGTTGAAGATTTCTAATCAATTTTTATTTTGGGTGTGATTGAATCATTGAAACAAACAGCACAATTGAAGAAAACAATGTCTTCTTCACCAACAGGAGGACCAAATCCACCACCACGACCACCACCATCGGCGGCGGCGGGGGGAGCAACAACTGCATCAACATCAGGATCTTATTCTGGGTTTCCACCTCATAAGGAATCATTTGCGAGACGATATAAGTTTGTTTGGCCTATTCTCTTAACTGTGAATCTTGGGATTGGAGGTTTGTTCTTTCATCCGTTGCCTGTCTGAATGTTATTTTGATTTGAGTGATTTTGATTTTGATTGTGATTATGTTCTTTTTTGATCAAATTGAATGAAACCCTAGATTTTTTGATTGATTTTGAGACTTGGGTTGTTGTGAATTTGGGTTTTTTTTAGATGGTGGGGGAGTTTTGTGTAGGTTCTAGGGTTTTTTTTTTTTGTGGAATTTTGGATTTGGGGTTGTTTGAAGATATCTAAGAACACAAATCAGAATAGGTACAGATAGAAAATTCTCATTCCGAAGATACTGTGATTGGTAGTTCTAGACTTCTAGTCGTCTTCATTGAGGGATCGCTTCAAATGATGGAAAGTTTTTATGATACATCAAGTTGCTGGTTACTAGCTGCTAGAGTTTGTCATAAAATATGTTGTTGCCTTGTTGGGGATCTGAGAAAACATGAATCTGAGTATTAACATCCCGGCAGATTAAGGTTTAATTGCCATTTGGATCCGAGTATTGATGTTGGATTTTTGGTTCTTGGTTGGCTACTGATTTTTTCATTATAGCTGTAACATTGATTAGAAATGTAAGCGAAGGACGAAGGTGTATTAGGTATCAAATGAAGTTTTGCTAAAATTGCTATCAAATTCACACAGCCAAATAGGCATTGAGAAATTACAGTTTCTTTTGTCATTTCCTCATTGCATAACAGAGTGATGATGCTCAATATGGTTTTGCAATCATTTATGTTGATACTGGAATAGCAGGACATGGTGTAGTACTGTAGTGTCTAGTATTTGTTTCTTCCTCTTTAGATTGTTCTAATGAGTTATTAATAATTTGATCTAGTCTAAAGGGGTAGATGGAATTCCCAGGAAATTATTATTGATGAAAAGGGAAAGTTTGGACCTAGGAGCAGCACCTACACTATGATGAGTCTGAAGCTCTTAGGATGTTATTTGGATGTGAATCTGGTGGTCTTTTGGGCTTAGCAAATTGGTTTTTGCATATTCTTGCATTTAAACTTTGAACATGCTTTACTTAACATGGTGTTTCATTTCATTCCTGTCTCGCTAGAGTTTTATGTCACTTTTGGTCTCAATTCTTTTTCGTGTTGGTTTTAATTCTTGTTTTGAATGCATGTTAAAAGTTTTCCGTTTCAGTAGTTGATCGATGTTTATTTGTCTGGTTGCAACTTTTGCAGCCTACCTGTTTGCGAGGTCAGGACAAAAGAAAAAACTAGCTGCCGAGGACGATGAAGTTGCCGCTTCTGCCCCCTCCAGTGCAACTACAACTGCTCCAATTTCTGAACAATCCGTCACTGAGCCTGTGAAGCCCACTGCACAGCTTGTGAAGCCACAGACTCCCATCCCAGCTGAACAGCAGCGTGAGCTCTACAAATGGATTTTGGAAGAGAAGAGAAAAGTCAAACCCACAAGTGCAGAGGAGAAGAAAAAGCTTGATGAAGAGAAAGCAATACTCAAAGCGTTCATCCGGTCAAAATCCATTCCAAGCATTTAAAGTTTGAAATTGAATCGTTCTTGTTCCACTAACTGGGAGATTACTTATTGTCCAGATTACTCGACTTTTGTCTCTCTTTTCTCCGTCCCTGGTGTTTATTTGTGAATGATTGTGGATTTTCTTCTCTTCTGTGGGATATCGACTGTTACGCTTTTGTGAATGAAATGTGCCCTTTTCAAGATTACATGTCCAGAATACTAATTGCTGTTGCCTTTACTGTTTTAAGGTTCACTGCAGTTGACATTTCATATGTCAGAAGCTTTTAGAATGGGTTGGGTTGAAGAAGATAAAGATGATGTGGATATCTTCACCCCCAAAAAAGCCAGAAACTCCCCAAACCAGTGTAAGAGTATCCTGACCGTAAATCCAGACTCTATCCTGTTTTTTTCTACCCTTGGTTCTCTCCCCAGAAAACCACCACCAATATCAAAATTGAACCCTAAAGATAGAACCCTTTGTTCCAACGTTTGGTTTATCACATAAAGGTTGGATAGACCCCACAACAGAGAATTCCCTCCAACCAACCAAATCCACACTTGAAACCCTCTTAATTCCTTCCTTCAATCACTATTATCATTACTTCAACACTCTTAATTCCTTCACTCAATCACAATTGCCATTACTCCATTTTAAAATCACTCACTGACTTTTCTCATTTTTTAGTTTTTTCTTCATTTCAGTTCTCTTTGTTTCTTTTGGATTCAGATGCCGGGAACAATTCAAGTTTCAGGTACTGCTACTACAACTGATTTTTTTCTTTTCTTTTATCTTGCATTCTTAGCAATAATTCAAGTTACCACCTAACTTGTGCTTTTCAATTCTCTCTTCAGTGCTCGATTTATTGGAATTTCCATCTTCCTCTTCTTCGACGATATCAATTAAGGGTATGCAATTTTCTTGAACTTGATAATTTGAGCTTAATTGAGTTGGATTCTTGCATTTGATGGTGCTAATTTAATTGGGAATTTTTGGGGTTTGATATTGCAGTGTCAATGGGGAAGAGAGAGTTCCGGACATGGGATAAAGGAGAGTTTTCATTGTAAGCTAATCAACTCATGAATTTGTGTTTTAATTTCCTTTTCATTTTTATAAATTCTTCTTTCAATGTATGTGTAACTGAGAGTTGATTTGGTACAGCCCATTAACGACTCTGCGTGATAACATTATCATAACAATCCACGATGCAGAAGGCAAAGAACTGTCCCGAACAGGTTCTTAATTCAATTCTCCTTGTTTCTTCTGAAAATGGGTCTTTCATGTATCCGTTTTCAAGGTTGTTTGTTTTCTCTCTTCCTCCCTGTCAAGCAGGTGTGGCGACCATGTTGGTAGTTGAGAAAGGAATTTTGGATGATTTTTTCGTCCTTGAAGGAGGTGGGAGACTGCACATGAAGTTGCAGTTCATTCTCAATAGTGTAGAGCGCAAGAGGATCCAAGAACTGGTATGTTTTTCTGACCTCTTTATCATTAGATCTCGGAATCCTGCTTGTTCTACGTTGGATAATCTTCACAACATTCTCTGATTCATTATGTCATATTTATATAGAGAGAAATTGCATTGAAGAAAAAACAAGAGGAGATACTCATTGATAGGGCTAGACATTCAGAAGCTGCTGCATTGGCTAGCTTTCGTAGTAACGTTGGCTCGTCATCTATGTCTCTCAACCACGAGGTCACAGGTTCAGTCTTAGCCTAATCAAATAGAATTCATAAAAACTTAACTCAATGAAGCAAGTTCTTAGTTGCATTTATGATCTTTTGATGAATTTGTCCTGAATAGCTTTTTGTTGATATTGGAGTGGTGCATTTTCTCAAGATTCATCAGAAAGCCTTGTGCAAAAAGAAGCCGAGAGCAGTGGCGCAGAATCTCTCAGAAATGCTGATAACCGGAGCAAAGATGTGTCTGATTCATTAAATGAAGATGGAGTTCTGGCTGCTCAATTAGCGCATCCAGTTAAGGATTTGATTGCCATTTAAGTTTCCTTTCCCTCTCCTTGTACCCTTTCTCAACAGAACATAAATGAATACAGGATCCAATAAAGAATCCGTTGCTGACTCCTAGTAGTCACATAAAGGATTCAATACCAGGGACAGGAGGTAGCCAGGAAATTCTCCTCGATCGGTCAGAGGAACCAATTCGAGTTAAGCATTATTCATTATCTCTTTTCTTTCTTCTATTATATACTATTCTAGTCGAATTGTTAATGGAGAACTTGTTCAGTTCCACTGACACTGTATTTACAAATATTTTAGAGTGATATAAATGGAGGGGATGATTTGTCAACAGTTCTGCTCACAGAAGAGCCTCAAATCCATCATGCTAAAGCCGAAAAGCAAGATACTCATTCAGTTTCAGGCACAATTGAAGTAGATCGAGACTTAAATGAGAGCAAGTCTATGTTACCTCCCAATGACATTCTGGCGAGGCCTATTTCGTCACTGGAGAAGTTAGAGTCTCGTTCGTCAGAGGATTCAGTTTCAAGCAAATTCGAAGAAGATCAAATCCTGAATGAGGACAAGACTCCAGGATCTCCCACTGATATCCCACTAAGGCGCATTTCCTCACTTGTGGAGTTAAATTCTCATCCGGGTAACTATCTTATATCAACCAAATCTGAAGTAGAGCGCAGTTTGAACAACAACGAGACTCTGATACCTCCTGCAGATACCCCAGTGAGGCTCACTTCATCCTTTAAGGATTTGGCCAACCATTCGAATTCAAGCAAATTTGGAGAAACTCAGATGCTGAACAAGAGCAAGATGGTGGTACCAACCACTGATTTTCCGCTGAGGCGCATTGCATCACATGGAAATTTTGGTGAACATTCACGTTCTAGCAAATTGGAAGAAGACCGTGTTGTTATTCCTGAGAAGCCTAGTGTAGTGAAAAGAACTCCAAGTAACGTAAGGAAAATGATAAGTGCTTTCGAAACTAGTCAAGCTAAGGTGATTTTATATTTCATGAAAGCTTATGATCCATCATATTTGTGAAAGAAATAGTAATCTAATTTCTTCACTACAGTTCGTTTCATTGTTGAGATCGTAAGGAAATTATCTTTGCAGGGACAGGTGATTCGTGCTGATCCACCGATTATCCGATCTCAACCAATAAAGAGTAAATTTAACATTTCTCCAGCAGAACCAACAGTGAAGGAAGTTATGAAACTTCCGAATTACATTAGAGAAAGAAAAGATGGAGGCTTGGAGCAAAATGGAAAAGAAGCTAGACAGAAATATAAAACAGAAATAGCTGCGGAAATGGGATCAAGGTTTTCGGCGGCAGTGAAGACTCAGGAGAGGAATTTGCAAGAAAGTGGAAGTGAAATCAGAAAACAAATTCCAGTTAGTTTGGAGCTGGATGGAAGAGATAAGTTATGTGCACAAGAACCTTCTCAGGAACAGCTAATGGAGGCAACTACTTCTCCAAGTCAACGGCCTGCTGTTAGTAGGCTTCTCGAGGCGGATGAACATCCTAATACCACGGCGCAACCCAGAACGTCTGTGCCACATATAGAGAAGTCAATAATTGTTGAATCTGCATGTGACAAGACGAAACTGGTAGAAGATTGTAAGGCTAAAAAGCATCCAGTTGGTGGTTCAAGAAGTTGCATACTCACAGACCAATCGAGGCCTTTATGTATTACAACTGGAAGTAAGCAATTGATGAATCTTGTGGCAGGCACTAGTAAATTCTCAGGGAATGATCTAGAGGAGAAGAGTTCATACGAAACAGACGTCACAAATGAGGTTCAAATTCTCATTCCTCGTGTTGCTTTCTATTTGGAATTTATATTTTCAATTGGAGCTCATATTTTGTTCTTAACAATTTCAGCAAAATTTGCACCACAACACTTGTAATGAGGTGCAGAAAATTGGGAAAGCTTCTGATGATACGAGAAAATCGAACCTTGAAGGGCCACAAAATGTTATTGAAGGACTCATTGGACAGGTTTTTTTGTCTCTTTCTCTCCGTCTCCATCACCTTTTTGATGACAAATTATCAAGATTCTTAAGTGAGCGACAGCGCTCACTTACTGATTATATTAGCCTCAAATCACTATACGTACTTGTTCATATAAAGCCAAATGAGATTAGAATCCTCAAGCCTTTACCACATGTAAGTCGTAACCAAATTCAAACAAGAATAATCAGGATATGAAACATGTTTTTTTATGCATCCTGCAGGCAGGAAAAGTTGCAGCCATAGTCGCATTTGGGGCCCTTGTTATTTTCGCTAGAGAAAGGTATGACCCAAAATTTCCTCACATGTTCCACCTGCATTCAATGCATTTCTCAGTCTTTGATAGCTCTGCAATCCTGCTTACAGATAAACTACGTCGGTAGGTGGATATCCGTTTACGTATCGTTTTCAGCTGCACGTTGAATCGTTGATCGCAATCATTCGTCCTTTCAGAATTGCCACCCCATGTCTTCCGAATATGCGTCTTTCTTACTCTTTTTTTTGTATAGATTTAGACGAAAAATGCACGTATGAAAGCTTAGAATGGGGCAATTTTCTGGTTCTAGTACGCAATTATTAGGTCATTTTTGAGGCCTTTGTATACTCATCCATTCATTCGAGATTTGGTGTATGGTCCACAAAGATGCACACATTATATTTTGTCACTTGCACTCTATCTTCTTGTACCCATATCTGTCTTTGGTTAGGTCAATGTTAAGAAATTAGTGGCTATTCAATGAATGTAGTATTTTCTTCTTTATACACCCTGTTGTACCACTTTATGGGAGTATATTTTCTATGCAACTTGTGCTCTATCTTTTAGGTAAACCAAAAAGGAGAATTTGACACAAATGGTTAACCAAATAATTCCATTGTTTTTGTTGCAATCTTTTGTGTTGCAAGGAAAGATACCGATGCTTCACATAACCTGTGGTTTTAGCCTTTCAGTGGATTATGAAATCCCACCAAGAATATGAACATATAATTGGTTACAAAAAAGCGTCATTTGGTAGCTAATTCTTTGCCTTTGTTATCTTTACGTATTTTCAACTGCTCATTTTTCTTGAAAAGCGTCATATAACTCGTTACAAAAAAGTGCCATTTGATAGCTAATTGTTTGCCTTTGTTAACTTTACGTATTTTTAACCGTTCATTTTTCTTGTTTTTTTTTTTGTCATTTTTTAACTGAATAGGTTCCCAATCAAAAAAGTAATCATGCTACGCTGATCACAAATTGCATCCCCTTGTCTGTTCTGCCTCTTCCGGAGGCGGAGTCATTGCCCTGTGGACGGGTCTTTTGGATCACGTGGGTCCCACTTGTCCGAGGTGCACCTTATCATAACTCCCGGATGGATTTGAGAAGTCTTAAGTCTTTTGGGTAGCCTTTGCCCCACTGGAAAGATTCCACTTATATTGGAATAAATAAGCTAAATCAAAACTTGGGGTTTACTTAAGAATTTGAGAAGAAAAAACAAAACCCAATTTGAAAATTTTAGCTTAAAACCTTGTTTTATTGTCCCAAAATTTGGTTTGGAATTGCTTGTTTAGAGATATAATGCCTAACCTTTTTCGTCATTTTTGGGGGAAGGTGCACTAGAAGTAATGCCCTATGTTTAGGTACAAAATCACACGTTTTTCCATACATAACCAATATATATATATATATTATTTGATAAATAATATTACATTAACTAGTTGGAAGCCTAACAAGTTAAGCTCCAACAACATATTACTACATTAATTGAATAAGTTGTTGTGCTAACCTACTAGCGAGTCTCATGGGTAAGCCAAAGGAGCCGAAGCGGATGGGGGATGAAATTGTGTCACAAGGGGGCAAACTAACACTACCTTCCATGTTAATTCCTGCAATATTACGTCATTGGGGGCTTGAACCTGAGACCTTCTGGAACGCATGAAACTTTGGGAAACGAGGATGACCAGCTGAGCTAGGGCACGTTCTTCAATATATATTATTTTATGAAAAAAATTAACAAAATAAAATATAAAAAGTTTTGTGAATAAATTTGTGATTAACAATAAGCAAAAAGGTTTAGGTTCTTAAACAAGAGTTGTTTATCATAAAAGGGTGATGCTTGAGAGCGACTATCCCTCTAAAAAACACAACAAATAGTGACATGATAAGTCAAGCATATGCTTTCCAATTCCATCCCTATCCAACCAATCTAATTTCTTCCTCAGTTGTTTCCTAAATTTGCAAACTTAATCCACAAAATTAATTCATGAGGATGGATAAAGCCTTGAAGATTTACTACTCTTTTGCCAAAAGTAGATTTATCTGGTTCGAAACTTTTAGTACAATGGGAAGCAAAATTAGGGTTCATATTCAGTGTATGTACTACAGACATCCATCCATGTACTATATAATTTTACATCATATGTATGGCCTACCAATTTTCTAGTGCATATTTATTTGTTGTGGTGTTGAAAATTTCGATGGCTTTTCAGTGTAGTTGAAGTGTTAACTGGTTGACATTGACATTGACAGTTTCATCAAATGAAAGAAATGGAGAAAACAATAGAGAGAAATTGACATCGATGTCAACTTTACGAGAATGCTAGATAGTATATGCAGTTGGCAAGTACATTTCTCAAATCTTAACCCTTAAGGAACCACCTTGGACTGCACTTCAGTCAGTGCGATCAATTCATGCTAACGAGAGCAGAATTTTTTATTTTTGAATGTTATAAGAACAGAACTTTTGAATGTTGATTTTTTTATGAAAAAAATCTTAGTTTTGTATGTTTCTAATCTTTATCCCTTTTTGTTTTTTCCTGAAAAAGAGACTAATCTCATAATATATAGAAAACCGATTTAGGAAATCGGAAGACCTTACAAATATTTTTCATGATCACAAGGCATTCATACAAGTTATAGTATCTCCGCCAATTCTTGCCTATCCAGTCTAACCCTACAGATCTAAAAACAGTTTCAGAGAACCTTTTTCTCTCTCGCAAAAGAGAAGAACAAACACGTAGAGCCAAACTGATTTTGAAACCAAAACCAATATATGCCAAAGCATAAGGCAATGACTGGATCAGATCCAACCCAATGTTCATCGGAACATGTAAATAACATGAACTGAAGTTTTTTAAGTTTAGATTGCCTAATGCAGTCAAGGTAGCAATGACCCAACTAGAAGTAACAGTAGCCAAAAAGTAACCATAATGTCTCTGAAAGTAACCAAAGTGTTTCAAGTAACGGTAATCTGAATCGGTCTTTTGGTGTCTGTAGCGGAATGAATCGGCAGGCTGACTCGGCGTTGGAGATGTGGTAAAATATGAACTTAAAGAAGATCTTGAACGAGTTCCATCAATCTATGTTTTCATTTCTGAACCTAGAACCGTATATCTAAAACTAAAACTAAAACAAGGCTGAATCTAACGAAAGTAACATTTAAAAAAAACATACATGAGTTACAGGAAATAAAAGATACAATATTACAACCTTAGAAATGGTTTGAAGTGTTCTCTGAAGACAGTATCCTTTTGAGGAAGGTTTATAAGAACCATTGATATCCAGAACATAGGTTACAAAGCAGCAAGATTCCCTGGTTGAAATAGTAAGATCTTGAGTATTATCATCATCTGGAACCTGTCGGAGAACGTTGTCGTGAAGAGTTGAGCCGATATAGACCCTCATTAATTTGACAGCAGTAACCTTACACTCAAACTAACTAGAGTGAGATACACATAATACGCATTTAAGAAAAAGATAATCTAATGAAAGTAAAACATAAACAAAGCCGAAAAAAGATGCCTGAGATGATGCCGGAGATGAAAAAATTGCAGAGCGGTGAATAGAGATCATTTGTGTGAGGGATTTAGCGCCTTGATCTTCAAAAGATGGATCAAAACAACACAAATCCGCCAGCGAATCTTCAAACACCAACCAAAAAAAAGAAAAGATTCAAGGCCGAAAATCTAAAATCAAATCAAAAAAAGAAACTAAAAATCTAGCAGAGAAAGCAGTAACTGACGAGAAAGATTAAATCAAGCGAGGGCTGGAGGTAGATATGCTCAGATCTGCTCATTTGGAGCCGATCTGAGCAGATTTAGGTTTAGGAAGAGAGGGTTTTTCAGGCTTCTTTTTTCTAGAGGAGAGAGAGAGTAAAAAAATGCTTTTGAACTAACAAAAATGTTTCAAAGAAAAGTATACATCTGAAAAGTTACACAAAAAAGGTTTGTTATCTTCAGATATATTGTTAAATTTATCTGAATCAATCTCCTTACATGAGCAAGGAAACGCGTCCCTGCGTGATTAATTGATTGAAAACAAGCAGACAATCCATGAGCATCTCGGTTCCGGGGTTCCCATTTCTGAAACGAACATTGTGAATATGTTTTTCCAAAAAGACGTGTGTAACATGACTTGATCACGCATAAGATTTCCTACGGAATGAAAAACGTAGGTTTACAAATAGCTAAATCCTCTTCTTTGTATATCTAAGACCGTAAATTCAAACAGACATTTTTCTACAAATTTAGAGATTAAGATTTTTAAAATGAAAGATTAAGAATGAAGTGAAATTACAAAGTGGTGTAGAAGGTGTGAATTTGAGGTTCAGAAAAGATGAATTTGTAGGGTAAGAAATTAGAGCCATTGCATATATATCCATTGGAGGTCAAAGTAGCCCGCGCGATTTTAGCTAGATCGCCCAAATGAATTACTACCGACTATAAAATAACGGCTCTTCCTTCTTCTTCTTTTTTTTTCTATGGATACCACACTATTTTCATTCACAACCAACACTATCCATCATGTTTTTTAAAAGCGAAGGGAACAAAATGTAATGTGTGGAAGTAAAAGAGGTTTGTCCATTATGTTTCATGGATAATTACAATTTGATGCAATGTTCTTGGATGTATTCAAAGTGGCCACAAGAAGGTTGTTCGCGCATCAGAATGGTCATTGAATCACAACTGGAAAAGCCTAAGTATTTGCAATGTCAAGATATCAACTATCCAGATGAACCACATATGCTAGATGATGATATGGAGGTTAAAGATGAAGAAGCAGAAAATTCAAACTTAAAGCCAAATTGAATAAGAATTTATTACAGTGCGAGCACTGTGAAATGAAGATCACGAGTACAAACATTTTCCACAGAGAATTAATGGATGCTCAAAGCCCGGTTGCAGGACTTTATGCATTTCTACACTTCTACAGAAGAAGACAGAAAGCATTTCTGGAAATGTCCTAGGTGTTTTGTTGGTGGAGTTGACTAATTAAAGTGCAGGAACTAATTGATTCTTTGGTATTATGTTTTATGTTATGTTGGTGTTATGTTGCCTTATATATGTTTATTTAATCAATGGAATTTCTTTGCATTTGCACCATAAGTACAATAACTAATTCGAACCTTTCTTATAATAAAAGCACAATGTTATAAAAAATAAAAAATAAAAAAAGCATAATACATTGGATTAAAGGAATTACATTCGATTAAACCAACTACCACATAGTCGTCAATTAACGCCTCATTCAATTGCTGGGTGGTAGAGAGTCTAGGATGATAATTGAATATGTAGAGGATTTAGCTATTTGTAGAACCTATATTTTTTGAGATTATTTTTGAATGAGATTTAGAGGTGAAGAAGGTGTGAATTTGGAGGCGAAATGAGGATTATTTATAAGAAATTCAAAGAGAGCCGTTGAATATTAAATTTGTGCCCGTTCAGATATATTCGTTGGCGAGCAGGCAAGGGACAAGGATCCCTTCGAGCCGCCAGCGCATTTGGTTGGAATGCGCGAATTTAGAAGAACCGCCAGCAGATCAGGTTGAACCGCGCGGCTTTTTAAGAAGCATGCGGCTCTTGATGGACCGAAATGAACAAACTAATATATTTGCCAATTTTCCCATTGGTTTCTCAGTTTTGGTCAGTCCATAGTGGGATCAAAAATTTGGCTAGCCCATAGAAATTGCTCTAACCTTTCAATTTACAAAATGGACCGTTGGATCACCAGTGAATTCCCCATTTGATGATTTAGATTTTTGTGCCAAATAATTGGACGCAGACAACACGATTCAACTTTCACTTCAAACATTGGCTTCATCTGCAACATGAGTACTAGGTTTAGGCAACTATTTTCCATTTGAAATCTTAAAACTAGATAAGCATAAGAATCATAATCACTCTGGATTGGTACACACATTAGCAATGGGGGGTTACTAATGGTAACTGAAATAAAGATGCACTATAACTTTGATGCAAATTGCACAAACAAACAAAAAAAAACCTCTTCCATTTCCCCTCACATCTCCTCCATTTTGTCATCTTCTTGCAATTTTCTTTGCCATCTTCTCCCCAATTGCACCTTCCTGTATTCCTCCTTATTTCACTATACCCTTTTCCCACAACACAAAATCCCCACCCCCCCTTGACTCCCTCCATTTATTTCAATTATTAAATAATATCAACATCATTTATTAAATCAATTTCTTATTATTATTCTATCTTTTTAACTTTCTCTCTACAAAGTTAATCAGAAGCAAGAGGTTGGAGGGCATAAGCCCCCCTTCAAATCAAAAATTCCCCCAAATCCCCACTTGGGTTTGATTTTTTAGCTTCTTCACCAAGTTGTTTTTCTCAAACCCTAGATTCCCCCCACTCCCCCTTTCTCCTTCTTCAAAATTAGAGAAACCCATAAAAATTTGATCTTTGATGTCGAAAATGAAACATCTTCTTCGTAAACTTCATATTGGGAACAATAGTGATCATCAAAATCGATTGGGTCAGAATAATCAAACTAGTACTAGTAGTGCTACTGATGGTGGTGGTGGTGGTGGCGGTGGGACGAGTTCATCAACATCTACAACATCATCAGTGTCATCATCGAATTCGGCATTACCCACACCAAGAAATGATGTAATTTTGGGGAATAATCATAATAATACCAACAATACAGTTGATTTTAATTTCTTTGAGGAAGAATTTCAAGTGCAGTTAGCATTAGCTATTAGTGCATCGGATCCAGATGGTAAATTTAGAGGCGGTGGTGGTGGAGAAGATATTGAATTAGATCATCAGATTAAAGCTGCTCAAAGGATTAGTCTTGGGGTTCTTCCTTGTGGGGGTGGTTCTAATGTTCCTGTGCTGGATACTCCGGTTGATATTCTTTCTCTTCGTTACTGGGTTAGTGCTAATTTCTCTCATTCTCTTTGATTTCTGTTCAATTGGGGTGAATTTGTGATTAGGGTTTGAATTTAATTTGGGGGAAATTGAATTGTTTGAGTTGTGAAATTGAATTGCTTGAAAATTTTGGTGAAATTGTGAAAACATTGTCGGTGGGGGTGTTTTAGAAACGTACCCGCCTTGAGAATTGATGATATTTGAGTTTTTTTTTAACATCAATTGAACTTGGGGTATGTGGGAAAGGGTTACCTGGATTTCAATAGATGCAATGTAATGAATTTTCGGTTAAAAATGGGCAAAAGATGTATGACCGGATGATCGTTTTGTAGCATAGATCTGTTCAGATGTTAATGTTAGGAGGACCATCTGGAATTGCTAACTAAGATCGTTGTTGAAAAATGTTTTTGATGACTAATTTTGGTAAATTTGGTGGTGCAGAACTATAATGTTGTAAATTACGATGAGAAAGTTGTGGATGGATTTTATGATGTTTATGGAACCTCATTTTCAAGTACACAAGGAAAAATGCCGTTGTTGGTGGATCTTCAGGCTGTGTCTACTTCGGATAATATTGATTATGGAGTGATTTTAGTTGACCGCTCTATTGATCCTGCATTGCAACAGCTAGAGAGAAGAGCATTTTCTTTGTCTATGGAGTGCCAAACTTCGGAGTCTGATCCAATTGCAAGTGGGCTGGTACAAAAGATTGCTGATCTAGTTGTGGAAACCATGGGCGGTCCAGTTGCTGATGCTGATGAAATGATACGAAGGTGGATTGATAGAAGTTACGAGTTACGGAGAACTCTGAATACCATAGTCCTTCCTCTTGGTTGCTTTGATATTGGACTTTCGCGCCACAGGGCCTTGCTTTTTAAGGTTTTTATCCCGAGCCTTTCTATCTTATTATAGTTACCCTTCTTTTCCCTATCATATTTTCAGCTTCCTACGCCATTGGATTGGGTTTTTCAACAATTACTTATAGTAGTAGTTGCAACTTGCAAAAGAAATCATGAAATATGACCTACTGAGATGGCATCTTACATTGACGTCTTGCGTTTCTCGTTAATTTTTTTTATGTTCATGTAACAAACTCGTCATTATTATGAATCTAATAGATTTAGCCGGGGCTATTGAGTGACCCCATCCTCCCCACATTTAAAAAGTTGTGAAGATATTTTTGGACCTGTCTGCTGGTCGACATAAATATGATTTATTATATCCTAATACTTCATTATTTCTTAAGATATGACCTGGGTCTTATTCCAACTCAGACAGGAAGAAAGACTATTTGGCATTGACCAATTCAAGCTTGTCACATCGTACAGGGTCATAAAACATTTGGTCAATCCTGTAACAGAAACGTAGCTAATCTATATGACGTGAGTGTATGTACCCCTTTTTGGTGCACCAGTAGTTCACAACTTGACTTAAAAGTGAGAGAGGAGTCTGGATCTTATGTTGCCCTTTGTACACCATTAACCCCTTTTAGTTTTTTGTCTTAATTAATCACTTATTTATCCGTTTTAGGTCCCGAGGCTTTGGAGTCTGAAAGACCTACTTATTCTTGGTGTTTTCATTAATTACTTCAGTATATTTATTCTTTCTGGTATTCTGATGTTTGTAATTTTGGTAGTGATCTTTCAGCAATTTGATTTGTTAATACATCTTGTATCTATGTTGCTAGGTACTTGCGGATCGGATTAATCTTCCATGTAGATTGGTGAAAGGGAGCTATTACACTGGTACAGATGAGGGAGCTGTGAATTTGATTAAAATTGGTTATGAATGGTAATAGCTTCATCCTTTTTACATTTTAGTGGTAAAAATGCAATAACTTGACATTGGAAAAATTGGGACAGTCTAAGTGGTTTATGACCTGTCTTTTGTGTGAGAATCGCAAGTATAACTCCCGCTTAGAAACGGTTATACCTCTCCAAGCTTAATACTTTAAGCGCTCGTTCTGTTTTATCAAAGACTTGAGATTCCTGATTTTAAATTATCATTTGTATTGAGTGTTTGATGTTGTTTAGCTTTGATATTTCATTGTTGAATGATGCAGTGAATACATAATCGATCTAATGGGAGCTCCGGGTGCACTTATTCCTGCTGAGTTACCAAGCAATCCTGAAGATTCCCGAGCAGATGCAATAAGCCATGCAACTGCCCGAGATTCTTTTCTGGCACTTGACATTATCGACTTGCATTCTGAAGACAAAAGTGGAATACCTGGTGCTCCAGAAGTTGGTGGTTCAGAGTCAAACGCGGCATCAGGTGTTGGCAGCCACTTAATAGGGAAAGATGTGAGTCCTGTACAGAAGCAACAAACTGAAGTGTTTGAACATGAGTTCGGGAAGCTTCTTCCTTCATTACGTAAACCACGTGAAGGTGTACCAGGAACCAAAGGGAAAGCTTCATCTGCCCAAAAAATGAAAGTCAAGGATGTTTCCAAGTATGTCATAAGTGCAGCACAAAATCCAGAATTTGCACAGAAATTACATGCTGTTTTGTTAGAGAGTGGTGCGTCACCCCCGCCAGATTTGTTTGCTGATATAGCTCCTCTTGGAGAATCTGAAGAGCAGAAAGTCCATGCTCACACCCCTTTCGCCGAAGGAGAAGCAATGGATACTAAGGATAGGTCTGGAAAGCAAAAAGAGGATGGAGCAGTACATTCATATTCTCCGTTTACTGATAACTCTGGTTTTCGCAGCTCCGAACCTCGTTATGCTGGTGGCACAGACACTGACAATCAAGGTGCTTGTTTACCATTTGTTACTAAATATGAGGGATCTGTGTCGGTTGACAATGGGCTCGTTGAGGCAGTCCAATCTGATCTTATGCATGGGGGTGGTGATCCTTTATTAAGAGGTCCTTTAAATGAAGGACCAGTTCACAAGCATTCGATGTTATATGCAGGTGATTCATGCCAAAATCAGAAGGATGGTGACCATCACGTCGGTGGTGCCCAATGTTGTCATGGAAATGCAGGAAGGATTGTGAAGACAATGGAAACAGTAGAAACCATATCTTCACAAGATTGTCAAAAGTGTAATGCAGGAGCTATGCTGAGGCATATGGGAACCGAAAGTCATGACTTGCATATGGCAGTCAGCAGTCAGAATGAGTGGAACAGTCCAGTGATGGATGAAGTTGCAGAATGGGAGATCCCATGGGAAGATATTCAGACGGGTGAGCGAATTGGTTTAGGTAAGCATCAAATTGACTTATTCTCTTGAAGTTTGTTTTTCTTTGCTTGTGCATGAGATGCTATCATATCATATCATGCAATGCAATGGGTATTACCGTTACTTCTTTCTAGTACCTTCCACCCCTCTCCCCATGACTGTGTTTATGGTTTCATCTTACTGCTAAGACAGAGAACTAGTCAATGGGAATGATTTTCTTGATAGCATCTCATTTTAGATGGGCTCTGCGCTATCCTCCAATGTCACCTCACATTTTAAACAACGGGATATGAAGTCTGTATGTTTTATATGTTGCAGGCTCATATGGAGAGGTATATCATGCAGATTGGAATGGCACTGTAAGTCATTCTAGTTGGGATCAGTTCATATACTTTGGTATATCACTCTAGGGATTTACATACACATTTGCTTCCTGGCTTTCTTTAGTAATGATAGCATCTCTACTGCATGACAGGAGGTTGCTGTGAAGAAGTTCTTGGACCAAGACCTATGTGGTGATGCACTGGAGCAATTCAGATGTGAAGTAAGCATCACATCAATATATAGATGTTATTAGTCTTTTTATGAATAACTATATTCAGTATCTTACTAATCTGTGCCTTTCTGCAGGTGAGAATAATGCTCAGGCTGAGGCATCCAAATGTTGTTCTTTTCATGGGAGCAGTCACACGCCCTCCTAATCTGTCGATCCTAACAGAATTTCTTCCAAGGTTTGATGGGCTTTCTCACTTTCTGGGCCAACATATTTCTCCCGAGATTTGCTTTGTACATATATCCTGTGACTGTTATTCTTTTACTGATTTTTTTTTTTAAATTTACTAACCACGTACTTACTACTTAGAAATACTCAAATCATTGCTTTGAAATTCACAAACCAGTTTTCTGAATCGAATCCTTTTGTTATTTCCAGGGGAAGTTTGTATAGGTTACTGCATCGTCCCAACATTCACCTTGACGAAAAACGACGCCTGAGAATGGCTTTGGATGTGGTATGATTATTCTATATTGATAAGTGGATGTGGTATTAGTTGGTCAACCGTGTAAGTTCTCATTTCTTGTCTGTGTCATGTCTAATGATGTGATATTTGTTGTTCACAGGCTAAAGGAATGAATTACTTACACACAAGCCATCCTACAATTGTGCACCGTGATTTGAAATCCCCGAATCTCCTGGTTGATAAAAACTGGGTTGTTAAGGTTAGATCTCTCATTTAAGTTTAGCATGCAAGTAGTCATCCTGGTGGCGGGTGCTAGTCTGCTAGAACCATTTTTTCCATGAAAACTTTAAGATTAAACTGATATACAAGGCATATACTAGGATTTGGAAAAGAATACTTATTCTCTTGGCATGTCTGTGCAGGTTGCTGATTTTGGTTTATCTCGTTTGAAGCATCACACGTATTTATCTTCAAAATCCACTGCTGGAACGGTAATTTTCTTAAGAATTGCAAACTCCTTCAGGATCTTATCTGAGCTGTCTCTTCTATTTTTGTCTCTCTTTGTCAGTGTCGTTATCATGCTACAGATTTTTGTATTGTTAAGAGTAGTAAGACTACGGGAGCTCTTTGAGATCTGACAAATGTGTAATTCCTGTTTGTTTATGATGAACTGCAGCCTGAGTGGATGGCACCAGAAGTTTTACGAAACGAACCATCCAACGAAAAGTAAGGAAATACAGTTCACTTCCATTTGATAACCATTCGATTGCGGAAGAGCTTTACTTCGTGATAATATTCCAGTCCTAACATGTCTCTTTCTACTTGCAGGTGTGATGTGTACAGTTTTGGTGTGATATTGTGGGAGTTAACTACGCTGCGTATGCCATGGAGCGGGATGAACCCAATGCAAGTAGTCGGAGCTGTAGGATTCCAGAACAGACGCCTTGAGATACCTAAAGAGGTTGACCCTGCAGTTGCAAAGATAATATGTGATTGTTGGCAAAAGTATGCACATTCTCCCTGTCCCTCCCTTTGTCTAACTGGCTCAATTCTTATAATCATCGACTTAACGAACTCTTTTGTTCCTCCGCAGTGACCCACATTTGCGGCCCTCTTTCGCACAGCTTATGGTCCTCCTTAAGCGTCAACAACGTTTGATTGTTGCGAAATCATAATGCCCTAGAAGACCCATTCGTGTTTGGGGGTAACTACACACAATTGTATCTAATAGAAGATTATCATTTTGCCTTGGCTCAAAGAGCACAGGGGGCAGCAAAACTCTTGCTGCAAAATCCATTGCCAAAAGAAAAGAAAAAAATAATAATAAAAAAAAAAAAAACAGAATTAGTCTGAGAAAAAAGATTGAAGTTAGAGCTGTTGGTTCATTCGAAGTGGGAGCCAACACTAAGAGGAGGTCGAGGATGGTCTGTCCGTTGACGTAGAAGATACTCTATTCTGATGACTGCGCTAAGCGTAGAAGATACCGAGAAGTTGTTTTTTTGAATTACAAGTAGGAAAAAGAAAAAAAAAAAGAAATTTGTAAGAACAGAAGAACAGGAGTAGGTTTAGAGAACAACAAAAAGAGAGAACAAGGATGGAAAAATGTTGTTTGTTTTCTGTGTTTTGGAAATGGAGCTGAACCAGCTTCACAATTGTATACATGATATTATTGTTACTGTCTAAAGATATCCCTGCTGATAATTGTCTAAAGAGTGGGAAGCTGCACAAAATTAAGTGCCCTCCAATTCATTCTTACTTTTCCCATTTGTCACAGCTTAAAGAAACACAGGATATGAGACTCATAATTCTATCAATCTAGTCCCCCCTCATTCTGTACCCACCCTTGTAAGCCAACTGAAGAATTCTTCTCTTGAATCTAATCTCACTGGGCTGAACATTAAAGGTTTTTGAAACCCTGCCAAAGATTCAACCACCTAAATTCACACAGAGAATGTAATCCAAGCAGCGTTTATTGGTGAAACCGATACATGGCAGTTGCTATTCGCAAATGCTATGTATGCCATTGTCATTAGCGTATATGTTAATTTGCTAGGTAAGATCAACTGAACCAGTATTTATGGAAGAAATGGCAAATGAAACTGCTCTAGTTGCGGCTAATAATGCAGATTGGGATCTATCTCAATCGAAGTTAAACCATTGGAAAATTTACCCAACTGTGGAAGTAGGCACGAAGTGTGTAAGGTACCTTCGCTATAATAGTCTGCACGAAATTGTTGTTCAGAATTTTGATAGTAGTCTGCTAGGTACCTTTACTCATCACAGAGAATTCTGCCTAATTGATTCTATTGTTCTCGTGATATTTTATTGACGAAGGAAGAAAATGCAGAGTTAGCAAAGCAATATAGCTAAACCTAGAATAAGAAAGTAAGAACCATGCACTCCCACAAAATTGAAACGATGCTATAAAGACATAATAACAGTAGTCTACACATAGTGCTCACCAGAACAATGTCAACAACATTTAGGTTTTACATAAAAGGTTACTTGTTATCAAATTCAAAAAGAAACTTAACAAAGATTACCAGTTTATAAGTAAGTATCCGGCATGTCATCTTCCTGCAGATGTTTGAAAGGCTAATCATGGCTTTCCGTTTCCTCAATTTTAACGGACTCCATTATTTTCGCATCTTTTTCTCCCAATTCTGTCAACGAAACTAAGGTGTTCATGTGAGGGATAACTGCACGAAACTGTTCTTTAAAATCCACCATCCTTTTCGTGGTTGAAGCTTTTGTGCCGTAAATGTTTAGATAGTTATTAGTGTAAATTAAAACACCGTTGCTCTTCGTAACCCCAAACAATTCGACATCATCTACCCTGAACTCTTTACTCCAAACCAACGACTGACGTTGGTCTGGCTCTTTGACTCCATGCTTATCATCCTTCTTTTTTAGTAGCCATATGTCAAAACATTCGGCTCCTTCAACAACTAGATTAGTAGCAAAAAACAACAACCCGTTCAAAACCCCTATTCTATTATTCTGCCAAATACTGTCTGGTGGCAAAAGTGGTGGTGCAAGATGTCCATGGAATTTTTCCTCAGCCAAATCGAAGGCTAAGATAATTTCTAATTCATTGCACATCCAATAAATAGCTCCATTGACAAAGGCACCTTGATCCCAATGAATTGTACAGCTGAATTGAGAACTGAACTTTCCAACATTTCTCCATCCATTCCCACTGCCTAGAGTGTATATGTAGACTTCCATAGGCCTAGGCTCCGACCTATATATTCCTACAACTTTGTACTCATTTTTCGAAGAAACGTAACCGAATCCACTAGTGAATTCAATACTCCGAGGAGGATCACAATAACCTGTCTTAATTTCTGGAAGCACAATGTATTCTTTGGTGATAGGGTTACAAATACAATGAGGTTCTGCTCCTAAAAATGGATGTCGATCAAGACAGATCAAACCATTACACGAGAAAACATACCGAAAAGGCTTAAATGGAGGGTTCAAATTAATTCTTCTAATCCTTTCAATGGGTTGTGTTGTTGATTGACCATAATTCTCATTATATTCAAAATAATAAAATTTTGAAGAATTATGCCCAATCTCATTAGCCAAAGCAATAAAACTCAACTTACCTGAATCAGAATCAGCATGATTAAGATGATGATCCAAGTGCATCTTGGAGAACGATGGATGATGAGAAATAAGATGTCTCCATGTTTTGCAGACTGATTTGGAATCCAGGACTAATTCTGCTGGTAGGCGAGTCAGAATGTCTATTGTTATCTCCATAGGGAGGAACTTGAAATAATCCATGAAACCCATATGTTGTATGATCTTTAGAGAGACTGATAGAAATACTTGCTAGGGTTTGAGATATGGTGATGAAAACCAGGTGGAAATGGGGGTTTTGTTTGTTGAGGAGAAGAGTAAAGTTGGGAAGAAGATAAAAAAGAGAGCTTTGTTTTAGGTGGGATTGGGTTTGGTGAAGAAGATAAAAAAGAGAGCTTTGTTTTAGGTGGGATTGGGTTTGAGAGATGCAAAAATGGTTTGTTACCTTCGCCCACGTTAAAAATGGTAACTTGTTATTGGCCGAAGGAATCATTACAGGGGCAGAACCATGATAATAATGTCCCTCTAAATGGTTAGGGGGCGTCCTGGTACTGTAAATTGACTAAATTACCCTTTAAGTTATAAATGGACTAATTTACCTTCCTTTTTAGTTAAAAAGACTGAATTGTCCTTCCCTATTTTTAAATCAGTTTTCTTCGTCTTCCCTTCTCCTCCTCCCATCAACCGTAACCTCCATTAAAACTGAAAATTTCATCGTCTTCGATTAATTGGCGATTCAAAAAATTAATAATCATTAATTGAAATCTACATTAGGGGTGCCGAAGAAGAAGAAAGTTGAGGAAGATGGTAGCCATTCTAATCAACCACCTCCAATAGGTCAGGAACAACAATTCACTACGGGAAAAACAGTTATCTACAACTGTAACTTTACAACTCATATTTTTAAAGTTGTGAAAGGTGGAATGTTTTACTACCTTTATCAAATAATAGTTGTCAAAGTTAAAAACTTCCAACTCTTAGGATAAAGAGGACCAAAGAGTAGTGACGAGAATCAAAACCACAACATTTGTGTGCAAAGAGTAGTGACCACCTGTAGACTTTAACTACTCATAACGTAAAGATAGTGAATCACTATATAACAACATTCATAAGAGTTGTTGAAGTTAAAAAAAAAAATTGGTTCGACAAAAGCTGTTGGAGAGATTCGAACACAAGCCTACTACGCGTTAGTACAAGTCATCAACCATCCTTCCGTATTCACAATGTTGGTATAGTTTTGTGTTATTTTTTGTCATGCATAATCACAACCTCTATAAGAGTTGTAAAAAAAAATGATTTTGAAAAAAAATAAAATGAGGGTGAGGTGAGTCGAACCTGAGCCTATTCCTTCCAAGTCTGGGATTTCAACCATCCTTCCACATTTACATGTGTGATTATATTTTACATCTACTTTTATAAAAAGAAAAGATATGAAAAAAAATGTTAAGGAAAAAAAAAATGGATGGTTATGATGGGAGATTGAAAAGATAAGAAGAAAAATATAAATAAACCTTCTACAACCCCCCTTAAGAGTCGTTGTAGGGGTATAAACACTTCTGCTAAATTTTTCTTACTTCTGCTAGACTTTATTCACTTCTGCAAAAAATAAAATTCTCACTTCTGATAATTTTTTCTCACTTCTGCTAAAATTTTCTCACTTCTGATAAATAAACCTTCTACAACCCCCTTCAAGAGTCGTCGTAGAGGGTTAAACACTTCTGCTAAATTTTTCTCACTTCTGCTAGATTTTATTCTCTTATGCTAAATTTTTCTCACCTATGAATATTCTGAAGGAATCTTACCTGTGAATGGATGGATTCATCGTTTTTACCAAGTTTCCTCCTTATAGTAGTCCACTCCCAGCCAGATTTCGATCTCGGAGCCAGGGTATGCATACAGTATGCCAGAATAGGGTTTGTTTAAGGTTTCGAGGAATATTCCGAAGAAATCTTACCTGTAAATGGATGGATTCATCGTTCTTACCAAGTTTTTGACTTATAGTAGTCCACTCGCTGCCAAGTTTCGATCTCAGAGCCATGGTATGCGTATAATAGGCCAGAATATGGGTTGTTTAAGGTTTCAGGGATATTATGAAGGAATATTACCTGTAAATGGATGGATTCATGATTTTTACCGAGTTTTCAACGTATAGTAGTCCACTCCAAGCCAGGTTTCGATCTCGGAGCCAGGGTATGCATATAGTATGCCATAGTAGGGTTTGTTTAAGCTTTCGGGGAATATTCCAAAGGAATCTTACCTGTAAATGTATGGATTCATCATTCTTACCAAGTTTCCGACTTATAGTAGCCACTCACGGCCAGGTTTCGATCTCGGAGCCATGGTATGCATACAATATGCCATAATAGGATTTGTTTAAGGTTTCGGGGAATATTCCAAAGAAATCTTACCTGTAAATGGATGGATTCATCGTTCTTACCAAGTTTCCGGTTTATAGAAGTACACTCTCGGCCAGGTTTCGATCTCGGAGCCAGTGTATGCATATAATATGCTAGAATAGGGTTTGTTTAAAGTTTCTGGGCATATTCTGAAGGAATCTTACCTGTAAATGGATGGATTCATCTTTCTTACCAAGTTTCCGGTTTATAGAAGTACACTCCCGGCAAGGTTTCGATCTCGGAGCCATGGTATGGATACAATATGCTAGAATAGGATTTGTTTAAGGTTTCGTGGAATATTCTAAAGGAATATTACCTGTAAATGGATGGATTCATCGTTCTTACCAAGTTTCCGGTTTATAGAAGTACACTCCCGGCTAGGTTTCGACCTCGGAGCCAGAGTATGCATACAATATGTCAGAATAGGGTTTGTTTAAGATTTCGGGGAATATTCTAATGGAATCTTACATGTAAATGGATTGATTCATCTTTCGTACCAAGTTTCCGACTTATAGTAGCCACTCACGGCCAGGTTTCGATCTCGGAGCCATGGTATGCATACAGTATGCCAGAATAGGATTTGTTTAAGGTTTCGTGGAATATTCCAAAGAAATCTTACCTGTAAATGGATGGATTCATCGTTCTTACCAAGTTTCCGGTTTATAGAAGTACACTCCCGGCCAGGTTTCGATCTCGGAGCCAGTGTATGTATACAATATGCCGGAATAGGGTTTGTTTAAAGTTTCGGGGAATATTTTGAAGGAATCTTACCTGTAAATGGATGGATTCATCTTTCTTACCTAGTTTCCGACTTATAGTAGTCCACTCCAGGCCAGGTTTCGATCTCGGAGCCAGAGTATGCATATAATATGTCAGAATAGGGTTTGTTTAAGGTTTCGGGGAATATTCTAATGGAATCTTACCTGTAAATGGATGGATTCATCGTTCTTACCAAGTTTTCGACTTATAACAGTCCACTCACGGGCATGTTTCGATCTCGGAGCCAGGGTTTGCATACAATATGCCAGAATATAGTTTGTTTAATGTTTCGGGGAATATTCCGAAGGAATCTTACGTGTAAATGGATGGATTCATCGTTCTTACCAAGTTTCCGACTTATAATAGTCCACTCCCGGCCAGGTTTCGATCTCGGAGCCAGGGTATGCATACGATATGCCATAATTTGGTTTCGTTAAGGTTTCGGGGAATATTCCGAAGGAATATTACATGTAAATGGATGGATTCATCGTTCTTACGAAGTTTCCGACTTATAGTAGTCCACTCACTGCCAGGTTTCGATCTCGAAGCCAGGGTTTGCATACAATATGCCAGAATATGGTTTGTTTAATGCTTCGGGGAATATCCCGAAGGAATCTTACCTGTAAATGGATGGATTCATCATTCTTACGAAGTTTCCGACTTATAGTAGTCACACTCACGACCATGTTTCGGTCTCGGAGACAAGGTTTGCATAAAATATGCCAGAATATGGTTTGTTTAACGTTTCGGGGAATATTCTGAATGAATCTTACCTGTAAATGGATGGATTCATCATTCTTACGAAGTTTCCGACTTATACCACATTTTGTTTGCAGTTATACCACATTTGAAGTAAGAATCGACACTAAGCTTCATTTTTATCAATTTCGATGATGTATCCTTCTAAGTTTGAAGGTTGAACCCTCTCGGAGCTTTTTGGTTCATAGTTTATTTGTAGTTATACCACATTTGAAGTTGGAATCAACACTGAGCTTCATATTTATCGATTTCGATGATGTATCCTGCTAAGTTTGAAGGCTGTACCCTCTCGGAGCTTCTTGGTTCATAGTTTGTTTGTCGTTATGCCACATTTGAAGTTGGAATCAACACTGAGCTTCATATTTATCGATTTCGATGATGTATCCTGCTAAGTTTGAAGGCTATACCCTCTCGGAGCTTCTTGGTTCATAGTTTGTTTGTCGTTATGCCACATTTGAAGTTGGAATCACCACTGATCTTCATATTTATCGATTTCGATGATGTATCCTGCTAAGTTTGAAGGTTGTACCCTCTCGGAGCTTCTTGGTTCATAGTTTGTTTGTCGTTATGACACATTTGAAGTTGGAATCAACACTGAGCTTCATATTTATCGATTTTAGCTCATACTTATCGATTTCGATGATGTATCATGCTAAGTTTGCAGTCAGAACTCTCCCGGAGCTTCTTGGTTCACAATTTGTATGCCGTTATACCATATTTGAAGTTCGAATCAACACTGAGCTTCATATTTGTCGATTTCGATGATGTATCATGCTACTTCATAACCTGTATGACTTGTCAAAATTACTTAATGACCTATGCGACTAGTCGAAATTTAAACCGGAAGGACAAAGAGAAGGCACAAAGAAACACACCAATTATCGAATTCATTTTTCATTTTCCCGATTCATTCTTATACATTTTTTGGATTTTTTTATATCAGAATGTCGATAACAATGTCCTAAATTTATTAATATTTTTCTTGGATTTTTTTTCATGTCGAAGTTTGATAATTAAACCGAAGAAGTCCACGGCTACTCCTCTTTTCTTTTTCTTCTTTCTTTTCTCTTCCCTTCTAAAAAATAACTCTAGAGTCCTTTCACCTTCCTTGATCAGATTCGGTCCTTTTTGACTAGATCTGAGAAAGGATTTATTTTTCTTTTCTCGTTTTTGGTAATAGTTTATTGAATATAAGATGTTTCTACATCATTTTTTGTGTCTTTCGACAGGTTTCTTCGCCATTTTGGAGCAATTTTTCTTCGTCGTTGTGGGCGAGTTTTTTAATCTTTGATGGATGGTTCGTGGCTTGCTACTCTCGATTCAAAAACATCAATGATTCAACACGAAATCGCTTTGAATCCATAATCTATGGGTTTAGAGCATCAAACTTCATTTGGATCTACAAGTTTATGGGAAAAATATTCCTTTCTTTCGGGAGCATCTCTTATCATTGAAGAATACAACCAAATAGAATGGTCAGAATTATTTTCGGAATATACCATCATATCTAGATCCTTATACATAACTATAATACCGCTGCCACGGTGAGAAGGGTTGACCGAAGAAAAACGAAACATCGTTGCAAAATAATTGTAAAGAACATGTTATTTGATTTTCAGGTATTTTATACCGGCGAATTTTCAATGCTATAATGGCATGGCATTTTTGTGGAATTGATGGTGTTAGTGGTGGCATACTAGATAACATGTGCCATAACGGAAAATTATGTCATACTTACTGAATTATGAATGTGGTGACATTAGTGAAGTTAAATCACGTCACAAAGTAATGGGAAAAATAGTTGAGCGAGCAAAAGAGAAAGGAAAAAAAAAAACGCAATTGTGCTTTTGTGAGGGTAAAATACCCGATGGCCACGTATCAACATCTCAAGAGATGATCTTATGATGAGATGATAAGGTAGGAGCACCGAATAATTTTCTATGAAGATGATCTCTTCTGAATCGATACACCTTCCATGAACGCTACATGAACGACGCGTGTGAGGAGTGGTCTAATCGATTCAGTCAATCAAGTCTAAAAAGAAGGACCGCATTTAATGAAGAATCAGAAGAGGCATAGGCGAGTCTATGTCATAGCAAAAGGCTCGGATGATCTATACTGTAACTCGTAGAGTAAGCGGCATGAGGTTATCCAAGAAGGAGCTACACGATGGTGAACAGAGCGAGACAAATCGGAAGGAGTACCAAGCACACCACCACAAGGAAGAGTATAGAACCAGTCCAAAGCAATGAAGATGATGTATGATGACTCCGCAAGCTCGGTGAGGCCAGATCTTCATGAGTTTAGTTTTATCTATAAATACCATTCCATGTATCAGGAGATGGACAAGTTAGCTAATATAATATTATATGGTCTTTATACAGAGAATTCCTGAGAGAGATCTAGATAGAGACAGAGTAAAGGTTCTAAGTGATATCTGTAACTCTTTCAAGGGTAAGACCTTATGATCAATAAAGAAAACATCTTCTTTCCCGTGGACGTAGGTCTTCATGGACGAACCACGTTATATGATTGTGTTGATCTTTACTTTCATGTTCTTTATATATTGTTTATCTTTGAATCTTGAATGTTAGATAGATTGTATCCTTTAGATTCACATGGATGTAGCCATCAGAAAATATGCAACTGCATTTTGGCGCTAGAAACAGGGAGGTATGACAATCTAATCTACCTCCCTAATAACAACTCCATATTGTTTTCATAATATTTATGAGAGAAGTGGATTTCATACCACTATGTAATATTCTGTTAGATTCTGTGAGTAGAGCTCAGACTCAACACAGTCTTTACGATCTGTGAAGTCTAGAAGACCCTTAAAATCAACAAATCTACATCTGGTTTACTTGTTTTCTTCAGAATTTTTGTTCCTTCAATATTTCTTATACCCTCCAAAAGACACTTAAGAGAGTAAAAGATCGTAGTGAAAATTGAGTTTTCAATACTTCGGCACTCGAACGATCTCCTCCATGAAATGATGGGAAGAGATTAGTCAGTAAACTTCATAAGGAAAATATCGTCCTATGAAAGTTAAAAAGGTAAATTTTTCATGAAGAAGTTCTTCATCTTCCAAACAAACTCAAGATAACTCACAATCTTCTTCTTAGAAATCTAACTCTAAGTCAAGGGGAAGGATTAATGAGTACATAATCATTCATCAAACTCAAAGTTTCTTCAAAATTAAAAGTTCAAAGATGATGAGAAATATTTCCCAAAATGGAAAGATATACTCAATCATTATAATTTGATTTTTCCCAGCAAATATATAACGTATGGAGAAGGGTACTTTTCTTGAAAAGAGAAACAGATGAAACACCTTTTTTCCATCACTAAAACTTTATGCTAGAAGGGAATGTTTTGACATTTTCACATGTCTCCAAAATTTACTTCAAAGTCTTCCTGTACTTATCTGTCCAGTCTGAGCTATGACTTAGTAATTGCATATGACCTGCAAAACTAGGGTCCCACTTTTCTAAAAGAAAATACAAATTGAATATTAATGCATATATCGAAGGTAAGGCGATGGTGACGAGACGATTCGCTCGCAAGAGCCAAGGTGAAAACGGTGGAGCCCATCCAGAGGGATTAGACGAGATGGAGCTCGGTGAAACCATGCGCAACGGTGTACTCCCAGGAGAGGGACAACCTGATAACCAATATCGGGAAGGGTTAACTGATAACTCTAGCTTGGACGAGGAGGGGAACCCCTTCGAGTGCCAAGATGATATCCATCTAACTCAACTAGGAGGGTTGAATCGTTTGCCAAGGAAAATAGTAAACAATGAGCCCAAGAAGAATGACAATTCTGGCTTCGATGATGCTTCTGCAACAATTACATCCATCCTGAAGGCTCAAGAATCACAGGATGAGAGAATGAAAAAATTAGAAAGACGTAACAGGAGGTTAGAACGGAGGAACCGGAGGTTGAAACATAAATCCAAAAAGAAGGCGCCAGCCATCACGGTCGAAAATACCCCCGAGGAGGAGAATCCTTTTGAAAATTTGCAAGATGATGAAAGAGTTAATATCACTGAGACCTCGAATGAGGAAACAGGGAATCAATTTTCCAAGGGAAGCAGGGGCGCCATAGACTAGGAGGAAAGCCCGTCTGAAGGATCTGCCAATGTCGATCCAAAGCATAGGCGAGAGATGAATAAATAAAATAGAGTAAAGAGTAACAGTGAGGCCGAGAACCTCGTAGTCACTAACCCTAAGCGAGGGGAGACTTCAAAGTCTATTTGCTCTAAGATAGTATCCCATGCCGAATAATCAGACGAGGATTCAGGGCGATCAAGATATCGTAGACCAGAAACCTCTTTCTCGCCCGAGAAGGCACAAGGAAGAAGAAAGAAGGCCGAAAGAAATCTTTTAGACGATCAGTTGCAGGCCCGACTCTGCCAACTCAAAGTAATGTGCAGAAAGGCCACCGAAAGGCAAGATAATAAAAAGCAGGCAGAGGTAATGCAAGAGGCAAGACAGTTTCCCTTAGCAATGCACCTATTGGCCCAACCATTTCCGAGGAAATGCTCGCTTCCAACATTTGCAACCCCCTTTAATGGGACAGGTGATTCCATAGAACATCTTAGATTATATCGCATGACACTAACCCAGTGGAGCCACTACGATGTGGTTATGTGTAGATTTTTCCCAGCCAGTATAAAAGACGAGGCCCTAATGTGGTTTAATAACCTTCCGAAGGAGTCGGTCAGATCATTTTCCCACCTATCCGTGATATTCTTGGAGACGTACATACATAACAGCAGAGTTAAGCCGGAAATCGATATGTTGTTCCAATTAGCCAGAGGACCAAATGAGTCACTCCGATCGCTAGTAACACGATAGAGGAAGTTATGTTCTGAGATTGTAAGGGTCCCAGAGACCTATGCGATCTTGGGCTTCAAAAAAAACCTGAGAAAGACGGACCCAATATTTGTCCGCATGTACGAAACCATGCCACCTAATTTGGGCAAGTTGAGAGAGATTCAAGAAGACTACATAGCCCTTGAAGAACTCCAAGATGCGATTTATGACAAATTGGTGAAAGGAACCAATAGAGGGACATATGTGGTAGATCCACAGAATCCTCAAACAACAACACAAGGGGCAGGGCGATCCAATAACGGATCTACCCAGTGTGATAAACATCGGAGTGGAGGATAGAAAGGGCGAGACCAAGCCCAACAAAAAAAGGGTAAATTTCTTAGACCCTGTTTATACGAAGCTAAACGCTCCCATATCCGAGATCTTTAAGAAGATCGATGGGAAATATAAAATCACTTACCCATGGAACATAGGACATCATCCAAAGTGAGATAAAAACCAAACTGACTTCTGCGAGTTCCATCAATTCCATAGCCATACCTCCGACTCGTGCAGAGATTTGAAGAAAATGGTGCAAGAGATGATAGACGAGAGAAAAATTCATGAATACATCGCACAACCAGTGATCCAACCCACCATAGGGGCACCTATTCATCTCGTATAAATACCACACGAAGCACAATACTTAGGGTGCAATGCGATATCGCATTCATCCACTATTAATCCTTCACCCGAGGGAAGTATTACCCGGCGAATCTACAAGAGATATTTTAAAGGCTACGAAGTCTTCAACGTAGCAAAAGAACCTCCAATACTGGAGTGGATGAAAATTCCCATTATCTTCTCAGCCTCAGAGGCAACTGATGAAGCATGCAACCACAATGATCCACCGGTGGCAACAATGACCATTGCTCTTCCCGAACACGAGGTAGAGGAAGAAAAACCCAAGGCGCTGCCATGGGTTATGCCCAAGATACTAGTATATGGAGGAAGTTCCGTTGAGATCTTATTTTACGAAACATTCAAGAAAATAGGCCTCAAAGATGAATGCCTAATCCCTTTTACATATAACATATTTGGGTTCAATGGTCGGGTCGAGGTTACACTAGAAATTCGAGTAGGAAGTATCCTTTCTCTAACCAATTTATGTGTAGTGGATGTACATTCACCTTACACTGCCATTGTCGGAAGATCCTGGGTCCATGGGATCAAGGGAGTTGCCTCAACCTATCACCAAAGGCTGAGGTTTCCAACACCTGACCGGATCGCAGAAATTATCGGAGACTCAGGCTAAGCAAAATACTGCTACGATATGAACATGCAACATGAAGAAAAAAGGTCTTAGAATACTAGAGGCCGTGACAATACTAATGCCTATATATCAATGATAAACAATACGAGGCATTCAGGCAGCATGCTAATCGCAGACAATTCTCCAATCTTGCATTTACCTATGGAGTTCTTATAGAAATTAAAGAACCTCTACGATATTGGAGAGTGTGAGCCGACTTTCTGGTACGGATTATTATCCCAAATAGATGAATGCTCGGGTTATAGGAAAATTCTCCCTACCATCATACCCAGGTACAAAACCAACTTGAGTCCCGGGCCATTGGCAAAGAAAGGAGTCAGCATTGATAGACTCCCCCGAGTGGATACGGAGCACTCTGAATGCCCGATCATAGCTAAAAATTATTTTACGAATTGGCTCGATACCTCTACCTCAAGACCTGGAGGAGCCACACCGGGAGAATACCCAGGAGACGGACAAGATCATTTCTCTAATAAACGCAGACCTATGAGGCGTGAAATGCAAAGGATAACATTGGAGGTATCAGAAACTGCCCGAAGGGAAAAAATAACCAACATAGTGATAATACCAAAGGAGAATGAAGGAGCATGGTTCTGTATCAACAGAATCCACCTGACTCCAAATTTCAAATAGCTTATAAATGCCACAGCCGAGCATGGGCGTCTATCCCACATAGACAAGTTCCGCTCAATGAGCGAAGTCAAGGAAAAAACGCCTTTTCCACCTTCCGAAGTCTATACGACTATCCCAGCGAAGCTATCACCGATATAATCATGATGACGCTAGACGGACACGAGACCAGTCGTTGTGAACAACTACGTAATGTACTATTTTCTTTTCGGACCACACGAAGGAGAGCAGCGAGGACGACCCCCTTTGTTGTCACAAATGACAAAAACGCAATCGTACCAACTGAGACAATGGTCCCAATAATAAAGGCTGAGCTTTGGGAAAAGAACCCCACCTCAGACATATTTCTCGCAAAACTAGATGATCTCGAGAAAATCTGAGAAACATCTCTACACAAGGTAGATAATTATCATCGGAGAACAGCCCGAGAAACGACGAACATGTTCATTGGAGACAATTTAGCCCAGGCGATAAAGTCTGGAGCAAGGTCCTACCATACCAAGAGCGAGGAAAGAAAATCTACTGCCACCATGGAAGGAACACTAACCTTCATCGACAAAACAGGTGATGGAGCACACAGATTACTCAAACCCGATGGGGAAGAACTAGAACACCCCAGGGATATCAAATACCTCAAGCCATACAACGCTTAAACAGCTTATCGCTTAGGAAAACAAATTATGAAAATGGGACTCGATCTCCCATTTGTAAAAGGTCATGCTACCTTATCACAATGTACTAAGGGCTTATAAACCCTCTTTGGAGAATAATAAGATTAATCCTTTTGTGTGTGCTCATTCTACTTGCTTTGATTTTTCCTAATTTATCTTTTTTTTAATGATTTTAGTTACTTTAATTTTTTTTCTGTTTATCTTACCTTGCATTTGCATTTACATACTCATATCATATTTGCATTATAACCAAAGCCCATCAAGTTTATGGCACGGTGCTAGCCACACCTTCCATTTTACAATGAATGATGCGGGTAAAATACCTAAGCTGCCTAAGACAGACACATACCTAAGGCAATGCCATCTAGCTAAATGAAGCCAGATAAAGCGGGGGACACCCTATGCTACCTAAGACGGGAAAAAACCTAAGGTAATGCCATCACGATCACGAAATCGGATGATGTCCTGCCATAACAGGATATATCCATAATCAAGGTACTTACCTTTGGCTAAGGAAAGAATCACTTGACCTAGGTATCTCCCTCCAAACAATAGTTAATACTCAAGTGGCTTAGACAACTGATCACTTAACCCAGGGGCAAGTGTAACCTAAACATGACACAATTAAACTAAGCCCGTGAAGGCATTGCCACAAAGGAAAAAAGAGAAAAATGCTATACCTGAAATCCAACACCGCAAGAGATGACATATCCAATTAAGGAACTGATCACTCCTTGGGTTTGTCACCCATGGTTGGACCCATAACATGCACAAGATCCCCTTGAATCTAACAAATATAACCACATTATGAGATGAAATTAAACTGAAAACGTTATCATCCATATAGAAAAATACTCTAAGGAGAAAGTATTGTCGCCTCCCACATATGAGGACTTACTATAATAAATTTAATAATGCCTCTAAAACAACTGAGGACCTTCAGACAAAACAATATCTCCATTCGACAATAGTACGAGGACGAGACACACAAAATAATAAATAAAGATTTCCCAAAAAACGAGGACTATACGAGCAAAGAAGCTCAAGAACTCAAGCTTGTCCCCGATCAGTAGCACCCTTATCATTTTCCCTCTAATCCTCACCTACGGCGATATCAGGAGCAACTTTCTCTGACTCGTGCTCAACGGTTGGGTACGGATCCACAACACTGGCAGCAGCAACGACCATTTAACGATCACGAAGAACGACAGCCTTACAAGCTCTATTGATCATCAACTTAAACTCATCACGAAGATTTCTCAAATTCTGATTCTTATCAGCACGTTCAGCCTCGAGATATTCCTCATGCTTGCTCACCAACTCGTTAAGCTCCTCATCAAGGCTTTTCTTGGCAACCTTCATCTCATCCAACTTTCTCTCTAGCTCTGCAATGCGCTTACGAGCCTCTATACGAAAAACCAAAGGAGAGAATCAGTATAACAATAATTACTTACAAAAACTTAAGATGAACAAAACATTCATAGCCGCTAATAGGAAACCTTCATGCTCAACCAAAATAGAAGATAAGGTCTGTTCCACTTGGGACTTTTGGTTATCTAAGGCACTAATCTATGCTTCAACAGGAGTTATGGCAGCTTCGCCAGCCGGGCACGATAACATATGCCTATCACGTTCCTTTTCAAGATGCATGAAATCTCACTTGAAACGCGCTAACTCTTCCTTATCATCCTCAGCTTGTGCTAACAGTGACATATGGTCAGATTTCCAGTTAATCAGCTCATCCTTCTGAGCTCAGAGGAGCTTGATTTCATCCATCCGATCTACAACCTTCTGCTTTGCCCTTTCCAGCATCGCACGAAGATCAACGATGCGATCCCGATGAACATCCACATCTTGCTGAAGTTGATAATTCTCATGTTTTAAAGCATCAATTTTGCACTGACAAGAGCTGACATCGAGCTTTAGATTGTATATTTCCCTAGCATACCTAGACCGGTATTATCTATCTTCTCATCCAAACGTTTGATGGTGGCTACCAATAGAGGGGACTAGTTCAGAATTCTAGAACCTATCATGGCGATAAAAACATAAGACATAGAGGAGCAATAAATACCTTCTAGTTCTTTTTTATCTTGACGTAGAGAAAAAGCCTCCTCCTTAGCCAAATCTACAACATGACGATGATTTCGGACCTCGTGCTCGGCATCTCTAGCCCGATTCCTTGCCACACGAGTCTCATACAACATTCCCACACGAAGATTGTTGCTCTAGCAAATCGGACAACATCACCAGTTAGGAAAATTTTAACTGGATCAACAAATGCAAAAGCATATCGTTATAAACTTAGCCAAATTTCGGTACATCCCGCTAATACGAGTTGCTGCTGAGAAGACTTTGGCAAAGAAGTCAAAATACGAGCTAGCTCGTCCTCGCTCAATCAAGCATACTGCTCCGAGTATAACATCTTTATTGCCTCGGACCCGCCACTAAAGATAAGGGTGCACGAAATTGCCGGAGTGGAAGGAAACCCACCATCAAAAGCGCTCTGTACACCAGTACTAACACCATTACACGGAACCACAAAAATAACACCACTACCTGCTCGTCCACCCACATCAGGAGTAACGCCCTTGTCAGCGAGATTACTCGCCTGGGGCATCCTCACATCTGATGACGGAGAAGTGTTACCAGGGTTGGTTGGATCATTCAACAAAGCTTGGTCAATATCATCAAAAAATGCATCACCAAGATCCACCATATCACCTTCCCCAAATAAAGCATCAACATCGATGCCAAGAGAATGCTCTTCCACCACAAGGGAAATGGATGGCCCAGGACCATCACTAACCCTCATCATCTGCGCAAAACACTCAAACAACGTCAGATACTATGGTATAAAATAGGGGCAAGGTATATGTACGTTAATCATAACACAATATTTTCCACCGTAGCATCCTCAGCAGCCCTAGAAGTTTGTGATGGACGCCTACAAGGAGGGACCCATTTAAGCACCCAGGTATTATAATCTAGCAGATGATTATGCATCTCGCGGATCCCAGGAAAAACCTCGCCATCCTCATTCCAACCATAGATGTAAGGCCCCACAATACGCAGAGGAGCCATGGGCCACTTAGGATCGTTAGTCTTGCGAAGCGTAATTTGGGTAGGACTCGGAGGATCCAAATCGGTCATAAGAGAAGGACCTCAGAGGGGTTTATGAGATCTAGAAATCCCAACCCCAAAACCCTCGAAGGTGTCAGACTGATGGAACCAATAGTTCTCCACAAAGGTAGCAAGCGTATACAACTCCTTTTGCTTGGGAAAAAACTCGTTCAACTGGTGCTCTGTGACCTTACCTTGACTTCACTGAGAGCACTCTCGCATAATCCTATAAAAATTACCATTCGGCTAAAATATAGCTCGCTGATGGTTAATCATGGTAAATACCTCGTACT
This sequence comes from Papaver bracteatum, assembly GCA_023529315.1. Classification (NCBI taxonomy): domain Eukaryota; kingdom Viridiplantae; phylum Streptophyta; class Magnoliopsida; order Ranunculales; family Papaveraceae; genus Papaver; species Papaver bracteatum. Next base: position 1,571,722 of record JAJJWX010005243.1, read on the forward strand.
GAAAGGTATCGAGAGGGAAGTACAGGGGAAGACGAAGCCCAATATCGAGTTAGCCTGCCGCCACGATGATCTCGTGGGGACCACATGGGTTCTCTTGAAGAAGTTTTTTAGACAAAACACAGGCCTGACCATCTGGAGTGGCGAAACTAAATTCAAACCCTTGAAGATGATACTTAGTCTTCACCAAGTCTAAAAAATCGGCATCAAACATGCAATAAGAACGTCTGGTACTCGGAGTGCTCATCGGAGCCTTACCAGCACAATAAAAAGCAAACAGAAGAAAAGAATTAGAACTTATGCTGGAAAAAATTGGTAAGAACACCGCAAAAAAGACGGGGGAAGCACAAACTCCGAAGTTACAGAATAATGGCAAGAACCATTAATAATCATATAAGAACCACGAAGTTCAAAAGAATGAAACAAACCACTGATGATAACAGAAAACAAAAAGAAATAAAAAGAAAGAATCTTATTGTCACTGAGGTCGAGAAGGAGAATTTCTTCCAGGCATAATGAGTTTCCTTATGGGAGACAAGGAGAAGAAACAACAAAAGACAGAGGAGAGAAAGAATGAAAAAGTTCTGAAATATGAACACAAGAAATAAAGACATAATTCTTTTTTCCCAAGAGATTTTATAAGAAACCGATGGACCATCAACCGGTGCCTCAAGTCCAACAGATAAAAGCGCACTAAAAGTACTGACGTGGCGGAGATTACGGACGTGGAGTTAAAGACGGCACGATTACGAAGTTTTCTTCCCATCATGCCCTTGGCAAGTTGCAAAGAAAAGGAGCAAAATGTGAGGGTAAAGTACCCGATGGCCACGTGTCAATATCTCAAGAGATGATCTTATGATGAGATGATAAGGTAGGAGCACCGAAACATACTCTATAAAGATGATCTCATCTGAATCGAGACGCCTTCCACGAACGCTATATGAACTACACATGTGAGGAGTGGTCTAATCGATTTAGTCAGTCAAGTATAAAAAGAAGGACCGCATTTAATGAAGAATCAGAAGAGGCGTATGCGAGTCTTTGTCGTAGCAGAAGGTTCGAACGATCTATATTTTAACTCGTAGAGGAAGCGGCACGAGGTTCTCCAAGAAGGAGCTACACGATGGCGAACAGAGCGAGACAACTCGGAAGGAGAACCAAGCACACCACCACGAGGAAGAGTATAAAACCAGTCCGATGCAATGAATATGATGTAAGATCAATCCACAATCTCGGCGAGGACAGACCTTCACGAGTTTAGTTTTATCTATAAATACTAGTCCATGTATCAAGAGAAGGACAAGTTATCTAATGTAATATTAGATGGTCTTTCTACAGAGAATTCCTGATAGAGATCTAAATAGAGAGAGATTAAAGGTTTTAAGTGATATTTGTAACTCTTTTAAGGGTAAGACCTTATGATCAATAAAGAAAACATCTTCTTTCCCGTGGACGTAGGTCTTCATGGCCGAACCACGTTATATGCTTGTGTTGATCTTTACTTTCATGTTCTTTATATCTTGTTTATCTTTGAATCTTGAATGTTAGATATATTATAGCCTTTAGATTTACATGGATGTAGCCATCAGAAAAGATGCAACTATAGCTTTAGTTGGAGGAAAAAAATAATAATTCACCTTGTGTTATATACCCATGATACCACTACCTGGACACATAGCAACTTGACCACACTTGCAATTAACGCGTGTCAAAGCCAAAGTTAGTGATTGTAATTTTGTTTTCAACTTGACCACACCTGCAACAAAATTATTCTCACTCCCTAGGTCTCCTCCTCTCGCCGCCTCCCCCTCTTCCTCCTTCACCATTGCTCTAGCAACAATAGATGATTGTATTATCTATTTTCTACTAAGAATTTCACAATACACATGCATCACACTCAAAAACAACTTAGCAACATCAGTTTAAGCCGTATATGGCTGATGTTTCATTTTGTTAAAAAATAGTTTTTTTTAGCGTAAGTTTTGATTTTTGATAATTTAGCTGTTGATGTTAGATGTTAATGGGTTTTTTGAATGAGTGAATTTAATTATATATGGAGTTTGTAGTTTAGTAAGTACCAGATCTTAGGATTTTAATTTTATATCTTTGTTTACGGTGGTCGTGGCGATGGTTGGTGGTGAAAGAATGAATGATTTTGCCGGTGAAGAAATGACAGAGAGAGTGGTGGTGTTGTATCTGTGATGGTGAATTGGAAGAATTAATGATAGAAGTGTTGCTGTAATCAATTGAACCAATATGGAAATTAAGCAATTCATTCACCCAATTTTCAAATTTACAGTTTAGATGATGATGAAATCAAACGAAAACTATGAAATCTAAATTCGAAATATAAAGAAGGAATAATCTTAATCTGCCATGGTGATGAAGATGAAGAAAGAAGAGATATGGATTTGTTTTTGCGAAAGTGAAAATTTATTTTTGTGAATTCTGAGAATACAAGAAGTGGAGGAGGAGGGTGGTGGTGTTGAGTATGAATTGATTTGGTGTATGAACTGAAAGAAAAATTGGGGAAATTGAAATACATAATGAAAATTGGTGGTGGTGCTGGTAGCAAAGGTGGTGCTGGTTATGTTAACAACAGTTATGGTATCCTGTTGATGTTCTGAATCTGCTGGTACTGTTGTGTGGCGGTGGTAGCAGTAGAGACGGTGGTAGTGGCGCAGTGGTGGTGATAGTAAATGGTGGCTGTGAATAATGGTGTATGAATTTGGTGGTGGCGTTGGTTTTGTTGCTGGAGCTCGTTACGGTTGTGATGATGTTAAACGACTAGATGACGGGGGACATAATGGTCTTTTATTTTGCACATAAAGGGATACTTCCGTCCAAGAAAAAAGTAACCAAAAATTTGCACATGGAATTTCCAAATCTTTTTGTGAAATTGAAGATTTGCGTTACTCTTCATTTGACAAAAAAATGGCCATAAAAGGGACTCCCTCCCTACAGACCCTTCGGACCAATTGGGTATCTCTGCGGTTTATGTCTCTTTCTCTTCACGGTCTACTTGTAGTTGATATCTTTATTTTTATTAGGGTTTGATTATCTTGATATTTTTGTTAATCTTGTAAGCGAACATATAATTAATCATTTAGTTGATTTGAATGAATTGAAATTTGTTGTTTGACCAAGAAAATAAATAAATATATTTGGACTAAATTGTAAACCAGGAAGGTTATATGTGTATTTCCATATTTTAAATAATTGTTGGACTAAACTATACCTAGTTAATTCGGGATGGACTAATTTGTACTTTTTGACGCGTTTTTGGACTAAACCGGTTTTTCGCCATGCAGGCTCAATCCGCCGGTTTGTCCCTCCCGTCATAGTGGGTGTGAGTCGTGTGGCCCCTCCATCAAAATTGCTGAAATTATTAATAGACCGTTCGTAAAAATGAACCCCGAATGAGGAAATTCATCTAGGGCCGGCCCTGAGATTTTGCTGCCCCAAAGCTGCAGTAATTTTGTTGCCCCATTTCACAGTACACAAACATTTATAGCCAAGACATCGTATTCGTATTTGTACAACGTCAAAATAATCATTTTCCAATCTATTCAAGTTTTAAAGTTCAATTAGAAATCTTAAACTTTAAAGTGAAACTAGGCATATACAGCAAAAACATAACTCATGATACTAAGCCAAGATCGATCGTGACAAAATGATCAAATAATACGGAAGGAGTAATCAGCATTAAGAACAAGTGTTAATGGGAAAAGTAAAAACATATTCCTTAGTACAGTCAACCCAGTAATAAGAAACATGCAAAAAAAAAAAAAAAACACCATCAATTGTTTTCTTCTGTGTCTAACCAAAAGGAAACAATGAATTCTCTTTGCTCTTCTGGATGTTGCTTAAGAAAACAAGAAAGTACCAAAAGACAATAATTGTAGAACTAAGCGATAGGATTCAACGGTAGAACTGGATTCATGAAAACAATAACTAAAGAAACATTAGCAACAACCCTTTTTCATTGTATTATAGTACCAATAGATGAATTTGATTGAATTTTGGATTCAAAAAAAAAATTGCTCTAAAAATACAATCAAGTAATACTAACTAAAAATCAAAAGATTAGACTTAAAATCAATCTTTGAATATACAAAAAAATTTTCCCTAAAAATGCAAATAAGTAATACTAACTTCAAAAAAATCAAAAGAGATTCAAAGCAATCACAATAGATAAACTATAATCCATTCTTATTATTGAATTGGGGTTTAATTTTTCTTATCGTGGAGATGGTGGCTCAAGTAGAAGTGGTGTAGGGAAGGAACGAACCAGAAGTAAGGAGAAGAAGATTTCCAAAGAGTCTGATAGAAAGAAAATTGGTCTCTGATTCTCTTAGAATATTAAACTTGTTATATAATTATCAATAAGCCATTAAAATAACTAACTATTTGCAATATGCCCCTAAATTCATCAGGAATAAGTCCTTTTATATTTTGTAATCGCCATTTGACCCTTCATTTTTTTATTTTAACACAAACTACCACTGAACCAAAAACTGATCTGCTGCCCCTGTTTCGGTGCTGCGGCCCAAAGTCAACCTTCATTGACCTTGCCTCAGGGCCGGCCCTGAGTTCATCTATCATATACGAGAGTTTTGTTTCCAAATGTTGAAAGATTGTAACAGTGAAAACTATATGCTAACTGAGTAGCATGAAGTACTGAGTATGTGGCAGTTTGATTTGAATGCTTTGTACCTTTTCAAATCTGTACGGTTATTGAGTTTGAAAAGTAACATAACTCTTCGTATGTACCCTTTCATGAACCGTTGTAACTGTTAGAGAAATAACACCTTAACTGCCGTCTTTTGGAACTCTATAAATAAGAGAAAGCAAACGGAAGGAAAACATAGAAATCTGATTTCTTCTTCCTTCTCTTCTCTTATCCACACCTCTCTCATAGATTGATTTCCTTCTTCTTCGTTGTTGAAAATTCTAAGAAAATTTCTAGTTTTGTTAAACTATAAATTCTGAACTTTGATGTATCTTGGAAGTGATTCGCTTAGAACCTATTAGCAACTTATATACATTATAAGTAGGAGCGAATATTACTTTAAGGACAACGTATAAACGTGCCTCAAAGTTCTGTCATTGTATCCAGTAATTTCTCATATTCTTAGCCTCAAGTTCTAACACCAAATGCAGTAGGGTAGGTTTGGGATTGTTCGCTCTAATAAATTTTTGGGGTGTGGTGTAGATTTTAGCTTACTGAGCCATGGAACAAATTTAGAATCACTTCAATGCATTACGATTCCCTTCAATTAAGAGTCAAGACCCACACTATATCCTCGTTCCTCCCTCTGTCTAACTCACTCAAATTTATAATCCCTGACTTAAGGAATTCTTTTGTTCTTCTGTATGAAACGTCGATGGACCTTTAAATCAAATGAGATGTATCTACAATTGGAATGATAATCATAATGACAATGAAGCACCGACATATAAACCTCGAATTCAAAAATGGAGAAAATAGTAAACGGACATAAGTTGCATGCAGAAGAAAAAAGAAAGAAAAGAAAAGGGACATGTAGACCTCTTGAACATTTGTAACTACCTGAAATATATTTTCAATGAAGAATAGTAAACAATAATTCAATGAAGCTAAATGAATAAACTACGATTGCAAGTTAGTGAAACTAAGTTCTCCACATAACTCTTGGATTCCACACTAGAAAAATTATCATCGGTACCATTGATATTCAGCCGGCACCTGATTCTGTCATTCTCTTGGTCGTATAAAAAGAAATGCTGCAGGACCAGTATTAGAATCCCACCGTTATCAAAAGACCAATGGAACTCTAAGAAACAAGGATATTCAGTAATTTCTATTTGCGTAGTGGTAAATTGCTTGGCCCAAGATTCCGTCATTCCATAATTTTTCATGACCCATACATCAACTCGACCACGGTGACCACAAACTAAGCAAAGGGAATCTCCCAACACTTTGAGATAACAACTATCATCTGGATGTAGCATTATAGTTTCTTCTGGAAAAGGCAAATTCATGTACGTCTCACTGCTCAAATCAAAAGCAACTATTAGCTTGGTCCGTTCGGGGAATTCGCGGGTGACCACAGTCCCCAACCAATGAAGAACACCATTAAGATGCAAACCTTCGTAATGAAAATCACAAATGGTGGTGGTATTGACTATTCTCCATACATCTGATCCCAACGTGTATACATAAATTCACCCCAATCTATATGCACAAACTTGTAGTTATTTATTCTGCTATCGTAACCAAATCCATAACCTTTAGCACCCGGCCAAAGCACACAGCTTGGTAGTATAATTTTCTGAGATTCTTTAGTATATGGGTTCCAGAGTATCAGTGTACGATTCCCATTAAAGTTTAAACAAAGCAACCCATTACAAGATGCAAACATCTTAAAGTAAAAAGGGGTATTTAAAAGTTCTCCCTTCATTGGATCATTCATTAGAACTGCTCCTTCATGCATGCATGTGCTTGACGACGATGATGATGAGGACGATGATAATAGTGATGCATAGTCTATTGAATAAAACATACCTTTATCGATCCATAGGTTGGTATCTCTCATCATGATCAGTCTAGGGTTTTTTCCCGTAAGGCTAAGGTGATCCTTTGCAAATTTAGGAGCACAAATTAATGTATACCAACTCTTGCATACGGACTTGAAACGTAAGATGGATTTCACTGGTAACCTTAACAGTATATGTTCTTGGATCTCTCGGGGAAGGCTTGACATTGCTGCTTTCTTCGTTACGGAACTAGGGTTTAAAGGTTATGTGAGAAATTTATGCGTGTGCCATTTTTGATCGGTCTCAACGTTTTATGTAAAAGACAAAGTTGTGCCTGCATGCGACTTAGCCCGTAATAGTCCAAAGCATATTTTTTTTCACGGGCCACGATATCCAGGCCTAATCCAGCAAGTTTCATGGGGAAAGAATTCCATGCATTGTTGCTTCTTTTTTGCAACGAGTAGGGAATTAGTTTTCCATGCATTGTTAACGGATCCTCGGTAACTTAGTTTGTAGTTGCAGGATTTCCTACAACCACACCAAAGATTCACTCAAATTTCAAGAACAATTACCAAAGTTTTATTAATTTCTCTTAAGAATCTTACAAGAATGATAAGAATACAAGGAAATAAGAATTGTTCTAGACTTCTTCTCTCCTATTTTTTCTCTCCACACTCTCAAAAGATCTCCCTTTTTTCAAGTATACTTGGTTCATTATATAGGGTATTACATAGTGGATGACAGCTAAGTCAACCTTTATTTTCGGATCTGGCTTGCGTCATTTTCGCGAGTTTATAAGAGTTTTATTCGCACGTGTTCCTTAATTTCGCAAGATCTTCACACTTTCCTCATGATTAGGCTTACGCCATCTGCTACGTCACTTTTCAAATATTCCGCGGTGCTTTTCGCATACACTGGTTGGTTAAAATTTCACTAAGATATTACTGTTGCGAGATTCTGCTCCTACATCTTTCCTCTTCTCATGTCTTCTCTGCGAAGAAGAGAATGATGTGAGAACCTCTAATTTATAATGCCGCACCCGCTCATGTTTCCATATTCTTCTCTACTGACAAGATTCCGTAGTTTACGCAGAATGAACTATACGTGCCTCTTCAACCATCTACTTCTTGACACGTCTTTTATAACCGTCATTTCTCAACCGCTCATGTCCACTATTCGCATTAATGAGTTTATATTTTCGAGATATCCTTCTCTCTATATATATCCTACTCATTCTTCCTTTTCTCTCTTTTTATTTTCCTTTCATTCTCTCTACAATTTTTTCTTCATCACTCTTCCGCAAATTCCGCTTTTGCTACTGCACTTTTTAGTTCTTTCTCCTTTTGATCATCATTTCTTCTTCATTCCCATACTCAAAGATGCCTCCAAGCGGTCGCAAATATGAAATTTCTTTTGAAGAAATTCAAAAATATTTCAAAGAAAGAGGTTTTACATTATCCACCATTCCTGATCAAGGTTCTAAATCCATTCTTTCTTCTAAGTTGTTTTATGATCATCATTGTAACAGTGAAGAAATCATAGTCTCACTTGTGTCAGCTTCTCGCTGGTCTCCCCATACCTCTTTACAACCCTGATTTCCCTTTATTTTATGAGATCCTTTCCCATGCGAATTTTTTGCGAGCCGTCTACCAACTGTGTGGAGACTGCATTCGACTTATATTTTGGTTTGCTCATCGTGGTGCACGTTTGGGGTTTCTTTATACACAAAAACTTAGAGATCCTAAATTCACTGACTTATAATTAATCATCCCTGGGTAATACACTGTGGAGAGCTTCTTCGAGAATTATAAAGTAATCACTATGAAGAAAGAGAGCACTCATTGGGTTGTTCGCTTGAAGAAGAAGGAGAATGTTTCCAGCGAAAAAATACTCATGCAAGATATTGACTGGCATTCTGGTAATAACAAAACTCCACTTCAATCTAAAGATGATAAATGGTGCGTCTTTGTTTTGGTTTTGAAAGGGCCTTATATCTTTGGTTTTAATGTTTTACCCGAAAATCTCGCTGCATATCAACCCTGGGTATTCAACTGGCCCGAAAAGGAAGTAGAGGTATGTTTCCAAATTTCGTTCAGCGTATAATTCTACATTTATTCCTACTCCATTCTTTTCTAATCTTGCGAAATTTTTGGATTGCAAAGTTGACAAAGAACTACAACAAAACTTGGAAGGCAAGTATCTTAGAAGCACTACATTCGATCACGGATGAAGTAAGAAATACTATTAGTATTAATTTTTAACAATATTGTTTCCTCTGTTTCTTATCTTTATCCGTGTGCGAAGGTTGACGTCAGAATTTTCGAAGAGGAAGAAACTGAGGAGCCTAGCGAGATTACAAAAACTAAAGGCAAGAGTAAGGGTTTCCTTCGCAAGGAGAAATCAGCTGCTTCACTTTCTTCTAAGAATCTCTCCAAGAAGCGAAAAGTTCGCTCTCCTTCTCATTCGAATCTTCAATCAGATAAAAACACAAATGATGATGATGAGACTTCTTTTGCAAAAGAAGGTTCTTCACCTGAATCATCCATGGCGCAGTTATCCAGCATATTCTATGATTCTCTACAAGAAGTGGGCAACGTTCCTTTAGTTAGCATCTTCCGGACTATTTCCAATACTTGTGATGCCCCCCTTTTAGACGATAATGAATATCTTCGCGGGGTTTCTAAATCAGTGATTCCAAGATTCCTAAACTCGCTTAGTATCTTGGTAAACCTTCATATCTCTACTTATTTTAATTACAATTCGAAATTAATATTTGTTTTGACAATTTCTATATTCTTTCGTATGATGGAAAAGCTTCCTACGCAGTTTCTTCTGATCTAACGAAGAGGTGTGAAAACTTTGAGAAGAAGAACCTCCAACTTAACAATCAACTTAATAAAAACGCAGAGGAATTTCGCAAGAAGAGCGAGGAACTAGAAGCTGAAGTTGTTGATCTTCGCAAGAAGAACAAACAGTTGGAAATTAACACCTCCACTCAACAAAACAAAATATCTAGTGTTCAGAAGGCGAATGACCAACTTTACGATAAGTGATTTTTTTTCTATCCCTCTACTCCTTTTTCCCATTGTTTTGCCTTATTTGATTAATCATTTTTGTAGACATTTACGGTCTTTCTGATGAAGCCATATTTCTTCGCTCCTTTCCCCATTCTATGGATGATGATACCCTTCTCTAACGCCTTAACACTTCTTTAAACATCTTCACAAATGACAAAATAGAATCGCTTTCATTAAATGAGCTCAGATCTAAGTTCCACCTCTTAGAAATTGACCATAGAAGCAGTTTGAAAACAACCCATAGTTTTAAGCACCACTACCTTGACTCTAAAGATGAAATTAATGATTTAAGAGTTAAGATCAACAATCTTATGGATGATAAAGACTGCATCACTAGTCAAGGTGCTCAAGCTTTAGAAAAATTCCACAAAACCCTTCTCGAAACCCAACTAGAGCGAGATGAAGTTAACCGTAAAAATTCCGTTCTTATCAAAAGATAGAATCAAATTCGCTCCCATATCCTCATAAATAGTGATGATGAATTTGCTTGGGCTGCGAAAGTCTTAGATGATGCCAGAAATATCTTAGGTGTAAATGTTAGCCTTTAAGTTGATCATTCGGCCTTGGTTATAGATATGATCTCTAACAGAGAAGGTTGTTAACTTTGCTTCCTTACAAACTATTTTTTTTTATAAACTTCAATCGAGTTACTGATTTTTTATTATACGTTCGCAGAAGCTGAGAAGGATCTTCGCAAGGGGATTGAAGATTTGGAGACTCAAACTAAAGTTCTTGAAGCAGAAAAAGTGCAACTCGCATAAGACTTATCTGTTCGCAATGATAAATGTCGCAGACTCAAGAATCAACTGAAGCTTACTATCGCTAACTTTGAGAATGACGCACTTCATTTTCGCAATCAGACTATTATGAAGATTTGTGATGATAACAACATTCCTCACTCTACATATCCTTGTCTCTCAGAGGAAATTCCGAAAAATGTATCCCTTCCAGCCATTTCGGATAGTGACGAAAGTGAAGAAGAAATGGAAGAAGAGGTGGAAGAAGAAAGTGAGAGAGAAGAAGAATATGATGAAGAAAGAGAAGAATACGATCTTGGATAAGAGGAGGAAGAATCTAGCGAGAAATAAATTTTCTCTCTTCATTGACTTTTTCCCTTTTTGTAGTATTTGTGTATCTGTTCTTTATGCTTTTGTAATATATTGTTTCGAACTCCTCCAACTTCCAAAATCTCTCAATATAAGATCAATCTCTTTGTTTTACCTGCACATGTTAGTAAAGCAATTCTTTTTCGTAGTATCATACAATTGATCAAAATATAATCAACATTTACATAAAATTTTCAGTCTATGCGTAAATCTGTCAAGTGGTGGCAAATAACACATACCTAAGTTTGTTAATTATTTGCATTCCCATACTTGCCTCTGTTATTTGCTTCCAAATGATAGATTAAGCATCTTATCTCTTAATAAGAATATCATTCGTTACCACATACTTACTGTTGCAATATTTCTGTGTGGAAATTTCGCATTCACGTTTTCGTGTACCTGTAGAATTTCGCTATCATGCATGTTATCAGATATGTCTTGGAATTTTCCAATATATGTCTTGGAATTTTGTTATCGTGTGTGCATTATTATTCTCTTATGTGGTCTTATTTTTCCTTCCTAAGTAAATGTCTTATTTTGCCACCCCTTGTCTTTGAGACAAAATCGCAGGCCGTATTTACACTTTCATGTAATGACCTATTGATCTTGTCTTATCATTTTATTGTATTATTTCCTCAACAAGATATTTTTCATGCGACAATATGATAGGCCTAAATATTCTTGTGAACATAAAGCCCATGACATTGCCGTCTTGCGACAAAATCGCAGGACGTCTTTACACTTTCGTGCACTGACCCGTTGATGTCGTCTTATATTTCTATTGTATTATTACCTCTACAGGATTGTTGCACAAATATGACAAGTATTAATACTCCCGTGAGTAAAAAGCCTCATGACATTTGCATCTTTGACACATATCAGCTTCCTAATGGAGGGTGCCGTCCTTATCATCCCCATGGTTTCCCCTTCAAGGAGGCGTACCTCTACTATACAAAGTTGGCTCCTCCCATAAGGTCTTAACAACAATCACTTATTTTCACGGACTCTTATCCCTTAGCCGAAAGGGCTCATGGTTACAAGGCCGCACCCTAAATGGGGTTTTCTTCGCACCGAGTGCATCATAGTAAAAACTTGCCAAGAATGGCCAGGGACGCTCCAGACTCCCCAGACACGCTTGGGTCAACCGTGTACCTCGGCGCCTTGATCGAGTTATGCACTCCTTAGTAGAGACCTTCTCACCTTAGTCGTCCAACCTAATTCATAAGATTAGGATAAAAATCCAAGGCGCCTCTCCTAGATAATCTCCATGACCCAGGTTCCGGTGGTGGTGCAGCCTTTCCCTAATCCATGCAATAGGTTCTGCCTTCTATGACGCACTTTAGGTCTTACATTTGCCTCTTGCGAATTTTTTTCGCGAACTAAGGTGTACGCCATAGTTGGGTGCCTCTTTCATTCTTTGTTCATTCTGTTGCCTTTTGTTATGCTCTATTTTAATTTTTAATTTTTGCTTTCTTCAGTCAATAAAAAATATTTTTCAAATTTATTTCTACAAATTTTCTTTCTTTCTTTCTCTTCTCAATTTCGTCAATTTCATTCTCATTTTATATCTTAAGTTTCTTACTTTTTCTACCTTCTGCCTGTGCCTCTTTGAGTTATCTCACGCTATTGATCATTTTGTTTCGCATAATGTTCTTTTCTTGTTGTGTACTGTCACTACCATTTACACCATATTTTCGCAGATATTTCTCATTGTATACTGCAGTTTTCACACCCTCTAGCTCATATTTTCCTTCCCCGACCACATTTGTTCCCGTGTAAGGACCTTCCCATCTTTTTGCAGAATCATCTTCGCCACTCCTATGATAAGTTGGTTGCAAACGTAATACAAGATCTCCTCTGCGAAATACTCGCCAGTTCTCATTTTCAGCAGACATTGATTTCGCAACACTCCCTTCTCCTCTATGCTCTACTGCATCTACCATCATTCTTTCGCCTCTTTGCTTTTCCTTGATATTATGCTTCCAATTATTCTTTAGTTGCTCTTTCTTCATATTTGTCCATATCAATTTCATGAAACTTTCACCCCTCAGCCCAATCTCCTCTTATGATTCCAACGCCGCTGGGATGAGGAAACTTTATGCATTGGTGGAAGGTTGATGCTACTCCCTGAATTTTATGCAACCGAGGTCAGCCAATTAGTGCATTGTATGATGACTCCACATCAACAACACAGAGCAGAATTTCGGAAGATAATCCCTTCAAAGGAATTCGCATAGCAATCTCTCCCTTAGGTTTGTTCGCAGTACCATTGAAACCATAGATCTTGTAAGTCGAAGGTATCAAGTCCTCATCCTTTCCTCCCATAGTCTTGTAAGCATGGTAGAATAAAATATCTACAGAACTTCCAGTATCAATTAATATTTTGTTGATTGCCCACGAATTCTCAGCATGGTAGAATAGAATATCTACAGAAATTCCAGTATCATGTGCTTGACGACGATGATGATGAGGACGCTGATAATACTGATGCATAGTCTATCGAATAAAACTTACCTTTATCGAGCCATAGGTTGGTATTTCTGATCATGATCAGTCTAGGATTTTTTTCCGTAAGACTAAGGTGATCCTCGGCAAATTTAGGACTACAAAGTAATGTATACTAACTCTTGCATGCGGGCTTGAAACGTAAGATGGATTTCACTGGTAACCTATGAAGTATATCTTCTTCGATCTCTCGGGGAAGGCTTGACATTGTTTCTTTCTTCGTTACGGAACTAGGGTTTAAAGATTATATGAGAAATTTATGTGTTTACCATTTTCGGTCTGAACGTTTTATGTAAAAGACAAAGTTGGGCCTGCATGCTATCGACTTAGCCGGCAATAGTCTAGCACAGTTGTGTGAATCATTGGGTGCCATGTCTGGGGTCTTTCCATCATCTTATATATCCGTGCAGAGGCGGCGAAGCCAAATAAGGCTATGTGAGGGCACAACTTCTCCCGCTTGCATTATTTTATTTTATTTTTTTATTTTTGTAAGTAGATCGAAAAAACAATTTATTTCGTGATTTTAAATCCCCGAATATCCTAGTTGATAAAAACTGGGTTGTCAAGCTTTAGATTTCTTATTTAAGTGTAGTATGCAAAGGAGTCAACCGGATGGGTGCCAGTCTGCTAGAACCTTTTTTTTCCTTGAAGGCTTTAAGTAAAGCTGATGCACAAGTTCGCTCAATCATTATATAACTCCTCAGGTTGTTTGGAATATCAACCAGTACCAAAATGAAATATGATTTTAGTGTTTATTCGATCCATTGAAATGTGCATCAGTCATACATTGAGATGCATCAGCTGTACAAGCATAGCTATACTAGGGTTTGGAAATCACTTATGTTTTTTAAGGGTTTTTTCTGTGTGAAAATTTCAAAGTTATCATGCAATTTGAAGAACACTTATTCTTCTGGCATGTCTGGTGCAGGTCGCTCGTTTTGAAGTATCTATCGTCAAAGTCCACTGCTGGAACGGCAATAGGGGTGGGACTTGGGTTGGGTCAACCCACCCAACCCATGCCCAACCCGAACGTTAGGCGGACATGGGCAACGTATTTCAAAACTTTGGGCAAGCTTGGGCCTAAATTTTATGAACCCTCAAGCATGGGCACAAATATTTCTAACCCGAAGAACTATATATAAGATATTTTTTATAATTAGTATTATCATCTATTTAGAAAATTTTTAGATATTATCTTCAAATCTATTAACGAAAATATAAAGTATATCTATCTCATTAATCATTCGATATGAAAAGAGTTTATATTATTGTAAATAATCATCAGTTATTTGGAAATTTAAAATAAATGGAGCAATTAAATCTTATTATTACTAAATTTATTATTATCACATTAACAACTTGCATGTCTAGTGGAACTTGGGCCAACCCGAGGAACCCGGGGAACATAACTTGGGCGGACTTGGGCAACACCTCAGTGGGTTCCACGGGTTCGATGGGCAATCTGGGCATAAAATTCCTAGCTTGGGTTTGCCTCGGCCAAGCTTTCTAACCCGCCCAACCAACCCAAGTCCCACCCCTAAACGGCAATCCCCTAAGAACTGCAAAACTAGCTCAGGAGTCGGGATCTTATCTGAGCTACATATTTTCATTTGTTATAGTAAGACTGAGATCTGACAAACGTATAATTCATGTTTGTTAATGATGAACTGCTGCCTGTGTGGATGGCACCAGAAGTTTTACGAAACGAACCATCCAACGAAAAGTAAGAAAAATCTTGTATTACAGTTCACTTCTATTTGATGACCGTCACTTGCTGGAGAGCTTTACTTCATGGTAATATTCCAGTCCTAACGTGTCTCTTTCTACTTGCAGGTGTGATGTGTACGGTTTTGGTGTGATATTTGTAAGAAAAGAAGAACGGAACAGGTTTAGAGAACAAATTTTTTTTTTTTCCACTCTCATGCGCAGATTATTTTTCAGTAACATAGACAGAAAAGCCGACAGAATTCATCAAAGGAGCATCCCCAAACCAAAAGACTTGATATTTGCACAATTTTGGCGGCATCCCCAAGCAGTCATTCCTGGGTTTGTCCATCTTATAACACATGGGTTTAAACTAGCAGGTTTCCCTAGAAACAAACAAATTAATAGGTACTTACATTTCTCTCAACATTTTAAACCCTTACTGCTTTCGATCGTCCGTTTTGTACTTCACGACATGTTTGGTTTCTGCAATTATTCTCCTTCTGTACCAGTTGGATATGTGCCTTGATTTGCCGAGATTGGTTGTTTCTTTCGCCCCTTTGTGAAGATTCAACAATTTCATCTCTTCTCCTTTCTGCGATTTCTTCTCCTGCAGATGCCTGCCACAACATTCTTTAGTCCTGAAATAATATTTTCTTTTGACAAAGAAAAAAGTATTCTTCAAAGAACCAAAATTTTTGTTCTTTAGTCCTGAAATAATATTTTCTCTTATCAGATCGCACATACATATATATATAGTAAGACTAGTATTAACACGGCAATCTCATTTCAATTGGGGTAAATCAATGTTGTTAAACACTAACTATAATCTTATAATGCACACCACCTACAAAGGATAGCAGAAGGAACACATATAGAACTACAGTAACTCTCAGCGCTAACTATAATCTTATAATGCACAAAAGCAGAGCCGATCCTAAGATTAGAAGGGCCTTGTGCAAATTTGTTCATAGGGCCTTTTATGCGGATAAATTTTTTTCACTCGGAATATTAAAATTAATAATAAACAATTATTTTTTGGTAGTATATCCAATAATCCAAATATTAATCACACAATTCGTTTTTCATTGTCCAACTTTTGAAAATGTATGCAAAAAAACCAAAAATAAAATAAAAAAAATCTAACAGGAGATAACTAAAAAGAGTTTGATTTCATAAAAAATCTATGAATTAGAGTATATTTATATACACGCCCTAAATCTCACAAATGAGTAACTAGCATAGTGATTTTTTTGGTGCATTCACGGAGAGTGGGAGGTTCAGATTTCGAATCTCTTCACTTTCATCTTTTTTCTCTTTACCTTCCATTTTTTTCCCATGAAAAAGTCCCAGAATGGGCTTAATTTACAATTGAAAAATGGCCCTAATTGGTAGGGAGAAAAGCTTAGACAGAACTGGGCCTGGGGCGACCGCACCTCTCGCCCTACCCCAGGCACGGCTCTGCACAAAAGATGAGAACAGCTAAGATACATCGTGAATAGATACTACCGCACGACCATAAAATTGAGAAACCACTACAATTTTAGCTGGATTCAAATAAATTCAGGAATTTTTTTTACAGTAACCAAACCTGCAAGTGGTTGGACTATACCAAGCTACCCAGACTCCAAAATATAATTGACTTGATGAACACTGAGTTAAAGACGCAGAACTAAAGCCATAAAAGTATCAGAAAACCAGGTCTTAACTAAATCAATAGCTAATTTTGAAACAAATATAAAATAACAAGAACTTAAAGCCATGATTGCAGCGACCGAAGTTGAAGAATGAAAAATAATTATAGCGCACAATGGGCTGCTCGTCGGAAGGTACCTTATGCCCTTGAACTTTTTGGGTACAGTCATCACCAAATGATCTGCAATGTAAACTGAATTTGGTGAATAAGAATAGGTAATATAATTTGCACAAATCTAGCAATATTTCATATACAAATATAATTTTTTTAGTTAATCTAAATAGACAGAATGGAAGAACTTACAACCACAGAAATTTATTCATCCCTAGCAATTTCTCCTCTAACTTGTATGATTGCTGCGACCAGGGTTGCATAATGGAAGACAACTGTAGCCCACAATGGATGCTCATAAGAATGAACCTTGTGCCTTTAAACTTTTTCTCTACAATCTTCACCAAATCATCTGCAGTGTAAAATGAGTTTGGCGATTAAGATAAGATAACACTATTTGCACAAATTTAGCAATGTTTCATACAAAAATTTAACAATGTTTCATAGATACTTAATTAAACACCAATCACTTTGCATTGCAGAAAACTCTAATACATCCCGTGCGCTAGATTAATTGGTTCAAACACCACCACTACTAGTACTACAATACAGTGATAACACTCCTGCTAAAACAAGTAGTGAAGCTAATTTCACTATTCCTGATAGCATTAGCAATACTACTGATATCAGCATCCTTGCCCCTAAGTTATATTAATCCATATGCTAAAAATCTTGGTGGTAGTACATATGGTGTTCATGAGAATGTTAGTGGTGTCACCTGTGGAGGAATCTTTTCCAGCCGAAGTTGGAGCTGTTTAAGATGTCAACGGGCTAAAAAATTGAAATTCACAAGAGAAAGATCCAAAGCGATGCACCGAGCATTAGATTCTTGTGACTTTTAACACCCTTGAACCAACAGCCTCAAAGGCTTTCTGATTGCCCTCCCAACACTTTGTCTATCTTGCATTTATCTGCTGGTACATCTACTAATGACTCCGTTAGGAACTTATATGGATACTCCACAATTAGTGGAATATATCATTCCTTACTTTACAAAACAACATTTCCTGATTTGAGCATTACATTCCATCATGCACCTTCATTCTGATGGTTCGGGCACATGGAGCATTAAAGTGCTTCGTATTCTCATAGGTAACCTAATAGTAACAAAACAAACAAATATATAAATTATGAGATTCTGGTTTTAATTGAACTCAAAAAACAATAAATAGGAAAATACTCACAAACTCATTCATTACTTGAGATGCCGAGAGAGCAAGTCCTTCCCATCCTTGTCTTCATTTTCTTGTAATATTTATATCTTGCATGTTTAATCTTACTACGCAATAGTTCAATTGTTCAAAACTAAAATCAGCACCAATCCGTTCCAATCATAAATAGGGTTTTTACCTCGCATGACATAATCAGCCATACCTTTCTTCATGAGATTCGACAGAATTTTCCCAAGAGTGGAGTTCCACATTCCTTAGATTCTTATGAATCGCTTCTGCATCGCCAATCAAACCCAAACCTTTCTTCGTAAGTTTTTCACCATAGATGTATAAGTTGTTACTTGCAAGAAATTTGAGAGAACTCGATTTAAAGAAGATAACTATGAAGTTGATGAAAATGATTAAGAGGGTCTCCAAACTTACCCCCAATTTGATATAGGAAGGGATTTCAGAAACAACCTAATAACAAAACAAAACAATTTTTTTTTTTTTTTAAGAATCTGGTAAAAATTGAATTAACATATAAACTAAAAATTAAATTATACCAATAGAAAGGATTTTGAGAAGCAACCAGAAAAATAATTATATTTTTCAGAATCTGGTATTAATTGAATTAAAACTGAAACACAAAGAATCTAAAAATTGAATCATATACCAATAGACAGAACTTAGAAACCTACTTATTTCTGAGAGGAAATATCATAATGTTTGGTCTGAAGGTTTCTTCTTCCACCAGAATCCCATGCAAAATCAGTATCAAATCTTGAATCCATCACTACCTTCTTACTGTATTCTTATTGATTTTAGGGAAAACAAAAATGAGATCTAGGATGTGTTTTGGTTCTGATTTGGAGGAAAGAGGAAATGAGATTCGGAATTTAGGGCAATGCTATTGTTTATATAGGGCAACTAAACTTGGATCGACCAGCAAGCCCACCAGGAGTATTATCCATAGTTCGGACTTTTATCGGATACGGGTTCGGGTCCTGCTCGCTCCATTTGTACTGGAAAGAATTTACTTGCCGTTGCTCCCCCCCCAAGAATCTCCATTAGGCGTTGCTAATCTCCGGCTAGTTTGAACGACTGTCCATGGCATTTGGATTTCTTGGTTGTCATTAAAGAAGTGGTAGAGCACATGCCGTGCATGATAAACACATAAAAAAGGAACAAATGCAACTGGGACTCTCAAGATTCAAGTTTTTGCAACAGACGCAGACAGTATAATAAGTCAAACAGATTGATATTGGCTAGCATGTAACCTTGCTAAATTGGGGCCTATAGCTAGATGACAAAAAAGGTCATTAGAAATAACCTTCACACCACCCCTTATCAAAATAATTACCTAAGTACCTATTTTACCCGTGACTAATTAGCATTAATTAATCGTATTATTGGTTAATTATGTTTTGGATGTAAGATTAGCTAATGTTAGAGAGTTCATCAAAACATCAAACATTTTGATTTTATTTTCGTAAACACCAATCCAGAATCGGTTTACGTTCATTCACTTTTAAACCGATTCTGGATTGGTGTTTACAAATTAACATAGGACATCTATAATCAGTTAATGTTGACATGTTTATAATCCGATTTTGGTAATCGGATTTTACTTTTAACATATATAAACGGTTTTTTTCCTAAACGCACGTGGGGCTCCCTGGGGCTAGCGGATTGATTGAATTTATTAATATTTATGGATGAGGTGTTTCCATGTGGTTGCGGTGGTGTTAACCATGCTAGATGTTTTTTGAAGGGATTGAAAAATATTGCATAAAATGTTTTGTTGCTTCTTTGCCTACTGAGTGTCAAAACTCACGTCGTTTCATGAAAAAAAATTCCAGATTTTATGACACTACAAGGAGCTAATGACGGAAAAGCATAGAGATCGGTTTTGGTGCTTTAATTAGTAGTTTGCATAGAATTTATGATTGAAAAATTGTAATAAAATATCATCAAACTCTCTTTTAGATGATTTATTGAGTATTTATTGATTACTAATACTTTGGAGATTATTGGGTTAATGTATAACCAATGGAACAATGTGTTATTAAGAAACTTTTATTTGATTAGACAATGAAAATTTCTGAGTCACGTCAGTTTGACTGTTAATGATAATTATTTTGTACGATATTTATGACTGAATATTTTATGGTATGCGTAAAACTCATGGTTTATGAATTTGTTAAAATATTAGAATTTTCTGAGTTCCAAAAGTATTTTTCAAACAATTGTTTCTCACTTTAAGAAATTCAGACGTTTTCTGACAGATTCAACTATATTGAAGTATTATTGTTTCAAATTTATTCTACAAAATGTTTTAGGATTTGGTGTCTTCTGTAAACTTGAAGATCTTTTTTTTTTGAGTTTTAAAATGTTAAACTAAACCCGATTTGGAGTTGTGAGTGATTTTATACGATTTTTATAAAATGACTATCTCTGTTTTTCTTTTATGCAGTTATGGTCAACTACACGTTTGACTGTGGTTATAGGATACTCAACTCAATTAAAAATCCTGAATAATTTACTCCTAATAGTATTTACAGTATAGCTTTTGTCCGTTTTAACATCCGATAAATTTTGGAACTTGCATGAAGTCGGAAAAATTCTAGTAATCCACCTTGGTCTGTTTTCAGTTTTACAATTTGGGGTTGAAATCGTTTCTTATTAATTAATCTTAAGACTTGAATGGTGTTAGTATTTTTATTTGAGAACCAAAATGTGTTTTTATTCCGGTGGCTTTCAAATTAGGTTAAATCTACGGTTAGATTTTCCAAAGTAATTTTCTAAGTATTCCACTGCTATAAAAATGTTAAAACGGGCATAATTAAATTAGCCCAAATAAATTAGTTTATGAGCTTGGACTTAGTAGTCGGGCCTCGGCTATGGTATCCAAGTAGAACCTCCATTTTTCGGGAACGAGATCCGGGCCCCGAAAACCGGGGCGTTACAAAGAGATATAGTTGTGGTGGCTTAGACCGGGAATGTTTAAGCTTTTTGAATCTCAAGTTGATTTTCTTTTTGTTTTTTAAGGTTTTTTCACTAATGATTGATCAGACATGATTCTTTTGTCATATGATTAATATAATATGTGTTTTTGGTAATTGTATGATTAATTTGTACCAATGGTTATTAATATGAATTTCTCTACACACATACAAATAAGTGGCCAATAAGTACCTAAAGGCACTTGATATAATAGGTGGCCGATACTGGCTTTTCGTGGCTGAGCATAAAATAGGCCATCATTTAGATGTGAAACCATGGCCAAAGGATAGGTTTTAGTCATGGTTATGCGGTTAAAGTAACTATAAGTCATGAATTCATCATGTTTAACAATTTTGGGAGTGTCTGAATAATAGAAATGGCCATGGTTAAAACAAATCCATATGGCTTAAGGGTAGCTGTAAATCATGATTTGGCCTTCATAAAGCAAATTTTGTGTCTTAATGATAGAGATGGCCATGGTTAAAATAATTCCATGTAGCTGTACAACACATAATATCCACATCGAACCATATTCAGTGTGTCCGAATGATAGCAAAAGCCATGCTTAAAATGCATTTTCGTGGCTTTAAGGCAAACACTAGCCACGTTAAAAGTAATTTGTATGTCTACAAGGATCTTATAGCCATGGTTATAGGAAAAAGACTTTATTATGAAAAAATAATGAGTACTATTTAGACACGGTGTATTTCTACGATAGAGGTATTGCTACGGAAAATCATGTTAAGTAGTCACTTAAAGTTCATGTAG
Source organism: Papaver bracteatum (assembly GCA_023529315.1). Classification (NCBI taxonomy): domain Eukaryota; kingdom Viridiplantae; phylum Streptophyta; class Magnoliopsida; order Ranunculales; family Papaveraceae; genus Papaver; species Papaver bracteatum. The sequence goes on from JAJJWX010005243.1 coordinate 1,593,362, forward strand.
CCACAAAGGTACCCTATTGTAACACCTCCTACCATAACGGTTTTAGAGTGAAAAAAATCCATGGCTATAGGTCTATGGACACGGTGTTCAAGTGTGTGCTAGGAGAGGATTTGTACTGGTGCACTGTGCCAATGGAAAACCATGCCATCCACATCTCTGCGCCAAGGCATGCAAACCATGCCAGCCGCACCACTGTGTCAATGGCAAACCATGCCAGCCATATCTCTGCGCCAAGGCATGCCAACCATGCCAGCCGCACCACTGTGCCAATGGAAAACCATGCAAGCCACATCTCCACTCCAAGGCATGCCAACCATGATAGCCGCACCATGCGCCAAGGCATACCAACCATGCCAGCCGCACCAATGAAAAACCATGCCAGCCACGTCTACAGCGCCAAGGCATGCCAACCATGCTAGCCGCACCATGCGCCAATGGCATGAAAAACCCTTGCCCCACCATGCCAACCCAACCGCACCTTGCCTTGGCCCCCACCTTTCCAAGATGTTCGTGCCAAACCATTGGCCCCATTATGCCAAGCCATCCGCGCCATTTTTGCCTTGGCCCCACCATGTCGGCCTTCCCTATGCGACTACCAAAACGAAGGCGTGCGACGATCAATGGCCACCCTTCCATCCTAGATGCAAATCCTAGCCGTCCAAGGTTGCCAAACAACGCATAGTAACCTTTGTCCCAAAATCCTAGTTTTGGCCATGCCAAACCGCGCCAAGGCATGCCATGCCATATGTGCCAATGGCATGCCAACCACCTTGCCGCGCCACGCCATACCGGCCTTCCTTATGCGACTACCAAAACGAAGGCCTGCAACAATCAACAACCACTTTTTCATTTAAGGTGCAGATATTAGCCGTCCAAGGTTACCAACCAATGCATGGCAACCTTTGTCCCTAGTTTAGTCGCACCTAAACAAAGCCAAAAACCTAACTTTTGGCCACGCCTAAACTAAGCCATATTAAAGCCATGATGATCATGCTTTCATGCCACTGGCTACCAAACGAAGGGTTGCAATAATCAACGACTATCTTTCCTCATAAGATGAAAAATCTCGATCGTCGTAGATCGCCACCGATCCGGCAAGTCTCCCAAGCTCAACTCGTCGGCAACAAAAATGTGCTACATGTTTTCCACGAAAAAACTCGAGACATCAACGCATGTCACAAACTGGGGGATGCTCATTGGGTATTGGTTTGGCGGTTTACAGTGTACGGCGTACACTACGCCCGTTATAACAAAGTGTCATAAGGATGGGGTAGTTAGTAAATACAGGGAGTAATAGTGAAATGCTTTCTTTTATAGAACATCAATTCCAGGCATTACCGGTTACCACCTCCTCCTATTTACTCACCTGTTTTCCATTTCTTAATGAGACCAGAGTACGTTTCACTTCGACTTGTAAAAATAGGCATTACCTATTTCCACTGAAAAACAAGTATAGGTCATAAACATAAAACACTCAGAAAACATTTGCTAGCTCTCCATATGTTATCTCCCCACTTTCTGATACAAGTCGTAAAGCAATTACTCTTCCAGAATCAACTATTCTGGTCTCAACACTTTCTTTGCTTCCCTTCCAAGAACCAACCCTTCTCCTTCACTTTATGACCGAAGCAGGCCTGGGACGGCCATTTATTGGTTTATGATGGATTTGTACAGATTGATCTCTCGAATTTAAAGTACTCCCTTGCAGTACATTGTTTAGGGTTTAAATTCGTTTCTCACCCACACATCCGAAATTACCAAAATCAACAGAAACCGCTTTCACCCCCAAACAATTGGCGATCACGGTGGGACGTTGATCTTTCGGTTAGAATGCCAATTTTTTACCATCGATCTCATGCTTCGACCCAGACATTAAGATGGTAGAAGCAGGTGATCCTCTCAGGGATCGACGACTCAGTTACCAGACGACCCGATTATCAGTCTTGACACGGCGTGGGATGACTGGGGACTACCTAGAGATTTAAAGCGAATGATCCAACTAGGGATCGATGACTCGATTATCAGATGAACAACTGGGGACTTTCCACAATCACGGTGGTGCTTCCCATAAAACTCGGTCTTACACCTGGAAGGTTCCCTTTTTATTAGGAGACCTGAAAAACCGAGTAAGTCTTACCTAGACAAGATACATGGTTTGCTATTTCATGTTTTCGTGGGAATGATAAAACCGATAGCCATGTTATATTTCACCCCATATCATCTACCCATACACGGTCCCATGGTTTTTCTGAGATGTTTGCATTACTTGCAATCGTAACCAAGACAATATCATTCCCAAAATAATCCATTCCAAAATAATTCATTCCAGAAGAATAATCCAAAACCCTCAAGGTAACATTTGTCTATCAAACCAAGAAATCCGGGAAATCAAAACCATAAACTAGGCGTTTTATTTGCATTTCAAAAAAAAAAAAAACCTAAAAATAAGAAGTTCAGAAGACAGAAATGCATTCAAGAAAAGGTTTTCAACAATGGCTTTCTTTTATTAGCAAGAGCCACCTTTGTTCTTTGGAGAGCCGCCCTTTTCAACTTCAGCTTCCTGGAAAATTTATCGACTTTCGCTTCTTGCTTCTTCAACATACCCGCAGAAGGACCTTCGACTGTTTCGACTAGCAACTTTTCAACCTCAGAGAAACCTTCAACGAACCAAAGAACATTGAATTCGAATTTTACACACATGTCACGATGGAACCTCCATCTCGAGATTACATCCTCAGAAAAAGTATGACCAGTCATTTTGCACATGTCGTCAATCGAAGACAAAGCTTCCTCCACCCGTTTAACAAACGCAAATCGACTTGTAATTTTCTTAGTCGTGGAGATATGTTCGTATCTTTCCCATATTTTAGTGTATAGCACCGCATGTTTGGATGGCACGCTAAATCCCCCGATCAACACATGATCCGGATAAGGGACCAGGTACGGAGGGTTGAAAGTGGAGCCCGAAACCGCATCAGCGGCCGGCAAGGGATTCCTAACGACGATTACACCTACGGACGTTGGAGTACTCTCCATTGTTTGAGTCACGATGACGCTTTCATCTCGATCAACATCTATTTCAAGGTCGCCCGGTGTGGCTGCAATAGTTGAAGATGAAGTTGTATCTCCACCAGTCTCTGTCTCAAGGCCGTATTCAGAAACGGTTTCCCCTTACGACATCATGGATTAGATATTCTTCCAAAGAAAAAATAAGAAAAAAGAAGAAGAAAAAAACATGCGGGAGACTCACTGATTCGCTTTCAGACCGGCTAGAGGAAGATTCAGCACTGCTGTCGGAAGAACTACTCTCGCCATCACCGAACTATAAACTTTCATCCTTATCGGGTTCCCCATCACCATGGATAGGCTCAGCACCGCCACCCTCCGTCTCGAGAAGCGATGTTTTATGACTACTTGCAAGTTTGGTAAAGGCGTTCACGCTGCTGAGACCATAGGCAAGATTTAAAAGATGGATACTCAGAAAAGAAACAAGGATATACACGATCCAACTAAAATCAAGAGGAAAATCATACGTACCCACATATTGGACGAACTAAAAGTCGGTAGGACTTTCAAAGCTGACTGGGAACCATCTGCACAGCGTTTAGATCTTTGCTCCTTCACTTGGGGACTATCTGTATTCGGGCTAACGAATTTTATCTTTGGGCGAAGAAGGATCCCTCAACAGTGGATGCTCTTCTAAAGCCGCGGGAGAAGGCTTACCTCCACGGATTTATACCACATCATTCACGAATCCATGGATAACGAGAAACTCATCCTGCCAAAATATGTTATATTTGAAGGTTTTTGATGGATTTCGTTCCACAAGCAGAAAAGGCAGACTTTTACCCGACACAAGAATACTAGCATCGAGAACAGTTGGAAACGGGACTTCTGGAACAATCGGCTGACGAACGAGTGGGACCTCTTGGTCAAAACCCATATGCCGAGCCGCCTTATTAATATTGTAAGAGACTACTTTGCAAGATCCTCGAAATAAAGACGTCACATCACCAGTCTTACAGCTTCGCATGAACACCATCTTCACAACACTCATATCCTCTTTATCAGAAGACAAAGACATGCTTGGAGTAGGAGCAAAGGCACTGATCTGAGTTGTTGACGCATGAACTGGAGCCCATGGACAAAAATTAACCATGTGCGAATTATCAAGAAATCCAACCAGGTTCGAACCAATCTTTGGGCGCCTATTCGACCAGCGCAGTATCCTTGAGCCACCACAAGACTCGGGAAGTACGGCCAATAGTTTTGGAGCGTACCTTTCGAAGTGCTCCCACATCCACGCTTGGAGAAAGGAGGCATGAATATGCGAATCCAATTTCATGTATCCATTTGAAGTGCACATATCCGTGACTAGCTGATCCAAGTGTGTGTACAGAGAACTAAGAAACAAGCCGCCAATAAGGAGAAAGACACCTTTTGCCAATTTCATGGAAAAACTAATAAGTTCCTGTCTTATCTCCTTCTTAGCCGAGCCGTCATCAAAAATATCTCTGGATAACCAAAGAGCCAAGAATACCGCAACATGAAGCGTACTATTCTTCTGATTCGGATCCAACTCATCAGGAAACCACTAAGACACCCACCATCCATAGAAGTACCTCATCTCATTTTCTTTATGAACGAATCCTCTTGATTTCGCAACAAGAGCGGCGCGCATTTTTTCTTCATCTGCAGACAATTTGATATCGAGGTTTCCTATTACGGGAAGGTTCAGCAATACATCCACGCTCTATAAGGATATAGTCATTTTACCCCACCTGCATATGGCCGTGTGGGTGTTCGGACACCATATGGAAATAAAAGAAGCCAATCCTGGAATATCTTTCCTAATTTGAAGCACTGCGGAAGCCGCGACAGCATCAATGATCTGCGCCTTGGTCAAACTAGATTTTACACATTCCTGGTTCATCATGAATCGCATCCATTTATAAAAGGGACGCAACGGACTCACAGAGATTTTAAGTTCGATAGGAGAAGCATGATACTCTTTCCTTTGAAGACAAAACCTTATTACACCTCCAGGCCGAACTGATCGGGCCTCTCCTTCACTTTCCGGACCAGTCAGAAGAATCGACACATACTTGGGATGGTTTTTCCTAATCGTGGTGGATGTTGTAAAGAACTCATCATCTATGTTTGGCTTGGAATTGCCAACGTCTTTCGGTACGGCGGGACTTTTCTTAAATGACATTTTAATGAAAATTCTCTCAAGCTACTTCCACCTTCAAAACAACTACAAAGGAACAATGCGAAGAGAAATTTTTATAGAAAGTGAATGGAAATAATTTTATCAGACACAGGAGATGTGATAGACCGAAAAATTACGCCTTCGGTGCGTTGCGACGCATGCCATAACTTTCCCGATGCGCCATGATGAAGCTACAATCCTATCCTTAAAGCTAGGCAAATGCACGTCCATTTTCCCTTGAAATCATGTTGGTGGAGCATGATGCATCTAACTTAGCTTCCACACCATTCCAACTTACCCTTATTCTTTAGAGGGTTTATTAAGAAAGTAAAAACACTCTTAAAACGGCCTTTTGAGGCCCTAAACGATGTAATTTGGCTAAATTCTGGTGACCATGTGGTTCAACATGTCTTGAAATTTGTGCCATTTCCCATCAAAATGGACTCCTCTTGAGCTAAATCACGATACTCAGGTTTTTAGCCTATGTCGAACGCATTGATAGGAAGTATGAGCATCCAATGGATGACATGCAACTTGCCTCATCAAGTATGGCCACAATCATCTCTTGCGTCAAGCTAACGATCTTAGATGATAATGAGGGTTCAGAATGTCACAATTATCTCCCAATTAGATGATATGAGCGACAGAGTGCTGGACCGGCAATGCTCCAACTCATTGTGGATGCCTACGTACCCTTTCATACTCTAAAGGGATCAAGAACAGACCATAGATCATCCACGAAGGGACAGAAACTTAAGCCAACTCGTTTGCATGGTCGTGGCCAAGCAATAATGGATGGCCTAGTCTGTATAAGCTGTTCCGTTGAAATGCATTCAATTGATGCATGTTTGGTCCGCAATATGGCATAACAATGCCAAAGCATCAAATGCCCTCTTCGGGAGGCTACACAACTATAAATGAGCCTTATGCATCATTTATACTCTTCCGGCTAAGCTATGAAGCTTACTTGGCCATAGTCCGCATTTATACAATCAACCAACTACCCCTCCCTATATATGTAAAAATGACATTTTTACAACTTGAATTGGGGGACTAAAAATATTTCATCAACTCCCTACTTTTACTATTCATGGTCGTTGCCATATATTTCTGAATAACGGTCCAAGATGGTTGTTCACTATGAATGCCAACTCCGATGTCCGGCCATGTTGGCCGTACAATGCTAACCCGATGTCCGGCCATGTTAGCCGTACAATGCGAACCCGATTTCCGGCCATGTTGGCCGTCCACTTCCAAACCAATGTCCGGCCATCCACTGCCAACTCGATATCCAGCCTTGTTGGCCGTACATTCTAAACACATTGGCCAAGGGCCAATGTTCCTTTTCCTACGCAACGGAAGCTTTGGATGAAGCTTCATCTCATGTCATGGCGCATCATTGAGCATGCGTCATGCTAAAAACACGGGGTGTTACACTATTCACCCCTTTAAAGAATTTCGTCCCCAAAATTCAAAACAAAAACTATTGTGGACAATCTCTTCGGTTTGGATTCCTGAGCAAAAGTCCCATACCAGATGCTCAGAAGTCACGGGTTTCTTCAGTTTTTCATGGAGCATCAATTAGGACCTTATGAGAAAAAGTTCCATGCTGCATACTCAGGAATCCAAAATGAGTCCACAACGTTACCAAGAATCTCAATTAGGCAGTGCGAAAAGGATATCTCAACAAGGTAGCCTAAGTGTGCATCCCATACTACACACTCAGGAGTCCCTATAGTTCACAAAGTTGGATCCAATAATTAGTAGTACCGTGCGGACACGATCCAGTTTCCCACCGTCTCAGACGGTCATCCAGGTTGCCACTCGTAAGTGGGATGCTAGCCGGGCCGGACAACGCACACCATTAGCCAGTTTCCAATGTGTGGGGATAATCAGTCCCATTGTCTACCCACCGTCCCAGACGGTCTTCCAGATATCCATTTGTAAGTGGGGTGCCACTTAGGCCAGGCAAACTCACAACACTTAAACAAGCTCAACTCGATTCCCAAAGTAACTAGCTTAGAAGTTTCAAACCGTTGACGCGCAAAGGTTGGCATACTCTCCAACTTTATTTCCTTTTTGAAGGAAGAATACTCGTTGATGAGTCCACTCCGCATAGTCCCTAGAGCTATCTCGGAACTTGCTCTGATACCAACTGTGACGGACCGGAAAATTACGCCTTTGGCGCATTGCCACGCAGGCCATAACTTCCTCGATGCAACATGATAAATCTAGGATCCGAGCCTTAAATCTAGGAAAATGCACGTCCATTTTCCCTTGAAAGCATGCTCGTGGAGCATGATGCAACTAACTTAGCTTCCACACCATTCCAACTTACCATTGTTCCGTAAAGGGTTTATTAAGAAAGTAAAAACTCTCTTAAAACGGCATTTTGAGGCCCTAAACGATGTAATTTGGCTAAATTCTGGTGACCATGTGGATCAACATGTCTTGAACTTTGGGTCGTTTCCCACCAAAATAGACTCCTCTTGAGCTAAATTACTACACTCAGGTTTTTAGCCTATGCCGAACGCCTTGATAGGAAGTATGAGCATCCAATGGATGGCATGCAACTTGCCTCATCAAGTATGGACACAATCATCTCTTGCGTCAAGATAACGAGCTTAGATGATATGAGGGTCCAGAATGTCACAATCATCTCCCAATTAGATGATATGAGCGACAGAGTGCTAGACCGGCAATGATGCAACTCATTGCGGCTTCCTACGTACCCTTCTCTACTATAAAGGGATCAAGCACAGACAGTATCATCCACAAAGGGACAGAAACTTAAGACAACTCGTTTGCAGGGCTGTGGACAAGCAATATTAGATATGGCCTAGTCCGTATAGGTCGTTCCGTCGAAATATATTCAAGTGATGGATGTTTGGTCCGCAATATAGCATAAATATTCCTAAGTATCAAATGCCCTCTTCGCGAGGTTACGCGACTATAAATGATCCTTAGGCATCATTTATACTCTTCCGGCTAAGCTATGAAGCTAACTTGGCGCATAGTCCGCATAAGCACCATCAACCAACTACCCCTCCCTATATATGTAAAAATGACATTTTTACAACTTGAATTGGGGAACTAAAAATCTTTCATCAACTCCCTAATTTTACTATTCATGACCGTTGCCATATATTTCTGAATAACCGTCCAAGATGGCTGTCACTACGAATGCCTACTCCGATGTCCAGCCATGTTGGTCGTCCACTTCCAACCCGATGTCCGGCCATCCACTGCCAACCCGATATCCAGCCATGTTGGCTGTACATTCTCAACACATTGGACAAGGTCCAATGTTCCTTTTCCTACGCAACAGATGCTTTGGATGAAGCTTCATCTCAGGACATAGCTGATAGACGCATTTATGTGTCTAATTTATCCTCAATGTTTCGTATTGTTAGTACTCGTTTTTGTCCTTTTTATTGTGTTTTGTGTGTTTGTAGGTATTTTTTGGAAATAAAGATTGTTGGAAAATTTGGCTCGAAAAGTTGTTCGGAACACCCCCGAAGGTCATTTGCTATTCAGACTCTCACTTTAGATAAGGGGCATCCACGCCTATATGTAGCCCATTTGTCCTCAGCACCCACGACTATATATAACCCATTTATCCTCAGCACCCATCTTCCTCATTTGAACATAAATTTTGGCGGGAAAACTTGGTTTCACGCGACCAGATTTAGGGTTCAATTTTTGGACATCTTATGAAGAGATTCAATGGCTGATTTTGAGTAGGATGACTTGACTGAGCTCAACAAGGAAGGTATGGTCATTACATTTGGTTAGTTTTGGCTAGAACATCGGATTGAAGAAATCATAGCTACACGGGACCGGAGGAGATAATCACGGATTTACAGCGAGTTAAACATGTGTTGCTCGTGTTTGGATTGAGCTGGGTCTCTGAATAAGGGTGCAGGAGATAAATAAGGAAGTTTCAACAGCTGCAGAAGCGTTGGAGTCTTGGAGAAAGATTATAGGGAAGAAAATATTCTCAAGAATATTTTTATCAATGCCGAGTAATGGATAATTGTTTGAAGTTATTACGTGTGATTTCCTTGTCCTTTTGAGTATAAAAGAGGAGTATGGGATGCTTACAAGGGGGGACAGAGAGATTTGGAGAGTTGCAGAGCATCAGAGAGTCGAGATAATCAAGTTGCAGAAAACCACCATTTCTGCTGCTGCTGAAGAACACGAAGAACAAAAGACCACCAGGGGCAGTCGTTCATGCTACAACAACAACGACAGTTAGACGAGGGTCGCAGAGTTCCAGTAACAGCTACATTTCTTATTTATCATTTTCTGTAACGGTGTTTTGCAACAATTATAAGCGTTGCAACACCCGATTTTCATCATTTTCTCCATTTCATTTTTGTAAACACCATTTGAGCAATAATAATGATTTTTGAGTGTGTTTCCAACATGATGAGTGGCTAATTCTCCCACAACCAAGGAAATGAGGAAGCTATTCACACATGGATAATTGGTAACTATTTTATAATTCACTCAATCACTTCTTTTGCAGAGTTTTAAATTGTTTGCGTAATTTTCTTCATTAGTTGTGATTCAATTATATAGGTTATGCTTTGTTAAGATAATCTGTGCTTAGGGGATACAATTAATTATTGAGAATTTTCCTGATTATTTGTGAATTAAGAAATAAAAGACTTAAAAGATAATTAGAGTTTTGGGTTATTTACCACAATTTATACATGTGTAATAGTGGAATCAGTGTCTTGGTTATTCTCTCTTATCTTGAAATCAATTTTGATCTAAGTTTTCTTTACTTTTAAGTTTTATTAAATCTAAAATCCATTGCTTTCACAAGTCTCACGAACCTATTTACTGCAACATTATTGATTCACATAAATTTTTTGCGCCGCTGCCGTCGACACAGAGCTTGTCTTTAGGCTAGAGTTTTTAGATTTTTATTCTTTTTTTTAGGTTTTTATTTGTTTTTATTTTATTTGTTCTTCTTTACGTTATTGTTTTTGTCTTTTTACTACAGATTTTGGAATTTGGAGAGAAAGAAAAATTTGCCAAAGCTTTTGGTGAATACTTAAAGTTTGGAGTTAAAGACAAAGCGAAAGGAGAAGATTTTTTTTTTTATATAAAAAAGAGAGAAAAAAAATAAAAGTTTATTTTTTTAGATTTTTTTTTTTAATAATAAGTGAATGAATTTAAGAGTTGTACAAAGCCTTAGTTGGTAACCGAGCAACAAGATGGGCACCAACTCCTTTTTGAATAGCTACTCCTAATCTATGGAAAATAAAACTACCAGAACCACAGCCTGCATCGTTGCTAACTAAACAATTCTTCAAACGCAACGCAAAAAAACAAATAGTATCATCACCCAGCTCCCCCCAAGGTGGTGAAAGCTAGAACACCCAAACCATATCCGTGTGAAGTGCATATTTCTGAATATTTAGTATGTTTACGCGCAGTAGCTTTCGCGATGGCTTGACCTGGAACGAAAGTACGGACCCCCTCCCCAGTGAATGGAGAAACTCCAGTAACATCCATACACACATCTTGTCCATTTTCCCAGTTAAGGACAAGGATATCTGCTGGACGTAGGTCCTTGTTAGTATCTGACAAAAGGCCCAAATCAACTTCCTTACGCACATGCACTCTAGCTTTGTGGCAAATATCCACAATCACATCGCGAGCAAGATCATGACGAAACTTGTTACCTACATCTTTGGCACAATGGAGAGCATGGTCACCAAAAATATCCATGGGCTTATTGCAACTAGAGCACAAACTGTCCTCACCAAACAAGGGAATGCCAAAACGATAACAAACAACCGCCCTTAACAGTCTAGGCCCAAGGCATTGATCTAATCCACTAATGGGAACATCCAAAAGATAGTCTTGAGCATGCTTAACCCTGTTACATTGCCATAAAATCGAATCTCTTGTAGACAAGGGAAATTGGACATGGATTTGCTTTTAACTGCATCAAAATAAGTGACTGCCAAAGAGTGCATGGAAGGGGGGGCAGTATTATCGACACAATAAGTGGAAGGCAAACCACATACCTGAGTGAAGTTCTGAAGAGAAAGTTGATACGCAGAGCCATTATCCGTAGAGAATAAACTACCGAGAATCGCTTTACGCACCGAGGTAGTCTGACACTGTGAGGCAAGATAACAATAAGTACGAGTGTCCGCCATAGTGTAGATACCAAGCCCACCATCCTTGATAGGCAAGGTAGCCAATCTCTGCTTCAAGGGCCCAAAACTAGCACCATCACCCGTAATTAAGAGTCTTAAATACTTGAGTAAATGGTCATCGTAAAGATCATAGGCTTGTTGAAGAGCTGAGGGATTGGTAGTACGCATTGCAAAATAAAGTCTCGACACACCGGAGAAATTACGAAGTAACAACATCTCACTTTGGGGATCTTTGAGCTTTTTGACAGAGTTCATAAGATGAATAGTCTTGTTCACCCTACTCAGTACCATGTCACTCATAAAGTTCAAATCCAGACTCACTGGCCCCCCCAAAAGTTTGACACCCTTACTAGGTCTACCAATATCGATAGGGAAAACACCTTCTTCTAAGCTTCGAGGGTCAACTGAGGGCCAAAATACCTCAGTCTTCTTAATATTAAGGTGAAGACCCCTAATCGGCCCTTCGGAATCAATGATGCTCAAATCCTTGGCCACCTCAAGCGTGTCTCCAATAATTGTACCATCATCAAGGTACCAAGCATGCAAATCAAGTGTACAACGAGAAGCAATAGACTTCACTAGGGGATGAAGTGTAAGCGCAAACAAGAGGGGACCGAGAGGGTCGCCTTGTTGAACACCGAGTGCAGAAGACAAAATATATTGATCATAATAAAGTCTGGACGGCTTAGCATAACAAAATTCAACCAGCGGGAAATACCTGGACACTGAAGACGAACCTCTTTGATAAGGTGAGATCTGCACACCAAGTTGAACGCATTAGAGAAGTCAATAAGTAACATTGACATCTTATCTGAGTGACCTTTTAGCTCCAACAACCCATTTACATCATGTAAAATACCCTCACCCCCAACCGGCACACAAACCCCAAATTGATGATCTCCTAAATAAGACGACATAGACTTCCCAACAGAGAAGGAAGCCACCTTAGAGACCAAACGACGCCAAACAGTTCCAACCGCAATTGGCCTGAGGCCTCCCCCGGGTTTGATCAAAGGCGTGAGAGGTGCACTAGCAATGTATTCGCCTAAAACACTAGGGCAATGGCCTGCCATCCAAAGGTTGACAACTCCCGTAATTGAATTTAACAACTCATCCGCCACAGCCCTGCTGTCCCACTGAGCGCATCAATAAGATGTTGGGCGCGCAACCCATCACGACCACAAGAAGTCCCCTTTGGAAAGCTCTTAATAGCCCCAAGAACCGCTTTCGAATCAACCATGATGGAGTCACAACTAACCGCCTCAGATGGAATAGAAGGAAGCGGAGCGGAGGGGTGCTTGGACTGCAGATCAAGCAAAGTACTCTCATCACGGGGGGCAATACCATTCGAAGATAAAACCCTGATGGCAGCACCATAATGCCCACTACAAATCTTCTTTTGGCAGGCGGTTAAAGTACCTGAATCCTTCCTATTTTTCTCGTCCTGAGTAGTAGACAAACCCAGTTTAGAAGCTCCTAAACGAACTGGCGACTTCAGCAATCTGTCAAGAAGAATAAAACAACCGTTTGGTTCTTTCCAGGTTAATAAAGCCTGCTGAATAGCAGCTATTTGGAGGCGCTTCCTCTTACCAGATCTCGCTTCAGTCGAGTTCTTGGGACGGTATAAAGACAAGACGCAAACAGGCAGTAAAATTAGTTGAATCCAATAAGAAACGTTGGTTGGGCTAGTAAGAACCTTGTCCAATCAAGCTTTTAGAGTTCTCGAGAAATAGAGTCTGCACTGATGAGGAACAGATGCCACAGTCGAGAGCTATCTTTGGAAGGCGGTATTAAGCAATTCTGGAGATAACTCAGAGAAGCATACCTACTTACCCGAAGTTTCATCAGCACTGCTATCCAACTCATAAGAACTAAAAAATACGTCTCCAACTGAGTTGCTGCAGTCTAAAGTCGATGTAGGTTTCTTCAAGCCGTGAATAAGAAAATCTGGATTATTACCAGGTCCTGCAATGATGTCGTTGTGGAATGTACCTCCCTGTCCTTTACACGGCATTTTCCAGGCATGTATTTGCATGCATTGACCACATAACCAACTTTGTAAACGCAATAGACTCTGCTCCCAATCAAGGTAAACATGAAGGTCAGAGGAGATCAGATTTCTACACAGGCTAAGGTTATCGGTAGAGATGAGATGCCTGTCTTGCAGATGACGGAAAAAAGAACCCTTGGCATACCCTCTGCCATTAACACCATTGTTGTAGTCATCGAAATTATTATAAGGGCACTGGAAGTATCCATCATTAGCAACAACGACTTCACCAACAGAAGAGATACCTTTCAAAGAACTCTTAGAAACAGCATCATACGGAGAAGGAGTGGGTAGCGAAGCCCTGGTAAATCTCGGCATGGCAGTAAACCCAAAACCCTAAAAATAGAAATGGAGAAAAAGGGAAAAAAGGAAACCCTAACAAAAGAAAAGAAACCGAAGGAAATCCAATGGAAAAGAAAACCAATACGCCAAGGTTACGAAAACAAAAACAAATCAAAAGAGAATCAAAAACAAAATCAAGTACGGAAAACATGATGAACCCGGTGATGGAACCTGGTTTTCAGTCGCCAGGGTAGTCGCCGGAGAAAACATGTCCAAGAGGATCTTTTTTTGAACTTTTGAGTAGTCGCCGGACGATGTTTTGCACGATGTTTCCAAATAAAGAATAAAACTACCCTTCGACGATGTTTTTCTTTTTAGATTGTATTAGGATTTCTTTATTCTTGTAATTTTCTTATTCTTTATCACTTTAATTTATTTTTTTGGACTTTCGAATTTGGACTTGGACATTTGGAAATTCTTTTATTTTTAAACCCTACGGAAGGGTAGTTTAAATATTAAACTATTTGCAGAGAAGTACGGTGATTACGATATCACTTCGGCCCCTCGGGTTCGTACACGACATATGAGTCGTGGACCGAGTCGACTACAACGGTTCATCCCCCATATGTAACGGGAGGTAAGTTTGTCGAAACACTCGCGAATCCCCTATCAGCGAGTTACTGTATTCCTTTGTTTGCATATATGTTGAAGAACTGAATACGGCTGTTTTAAATTCCTAGTAAAGGGAAAGGACTGGCCATACAAGATAAGGGTTCGGATTTCATCACCGCTTCTCTTCTTTCCCGCCTTAGGAAAACGAAACTTAACGCGAACCTAAGCCTTAAAATTTGGAATAGAACGAGACCAATAGGGTAACGAGATTAATAGGAAACTCGTTCGAAAAATATTGGTTACTCTTTTGAGCATTCTTCGAAGGTCATGATGGTTTTTGTGAGTTGAATGGGTGACTGCGCAGCCTTGTAATGCGGTGAGGCCTTGGGTATCAAAGCTTCACGCAGCTTCCCTCGCCTCTATTCAACTTGCTTAAACTATTATTGATTCTAGAGGGGTTTGCTCAGATTGTAACGAATTCCCTTTCGAAGGATTAGAAGCTGGTCTAGAAAACAATTTAAGTGGAGCCATCATGATTTTTGTTTGCTAGAAATCTATAGGTTTGGTTTGGTGGAGTCAGCCTTGTTTGTGTTTTCATAGAACCTCCTTCCTTTTAGGATTTTTCTTTTTTCTTTTTATTTTGTTTTTCTAGTGTATACCCGAGGTCATTAGAGAACGGGCTTGGAAAAGAAACACTCTAGGTCGTTTGATTAGTGACAAACCTAGTAGTTCTTCTTGTGAAGGCGGGGAGCTCGAAGACTCTTCTTTTGAGAGCCCCGTTTTTGGAAACTTCAGTTTTGAGAATCTGTCTCTTTGTGAGGAAAGTACCCCTAGTAATTCAAATGTGCCAGCAATGACTACTTTGAAAGATTACATGTTCCCAACTAGGGCCAACCGAGCTTCGTGCATTAAATTGCCAGCCAATACGGCTAATTTCGAGATAAAACCTAGTATTCTTCAGATGATCCCTATATTCTTATGAAAAGATGATGAGAACCCTTATTTTCATATTATGGACTTTGAGGAAATTTGTGGGACAGTTAGAATAAAAGACCTTACTGATGAAGTCTTGAAACTTGAGATGTTTCCCTTTTCCTTGAGAGATAAAGCCAAGACCTCGCTGAACAACCTACTATCTGAATCCATTGAAACATGGAAGGAACTGATTGCAGCCTTTTATATGAAATTCTACCCTAATCATAAAACTGCAGCTGTTAGGTAGAAAATTAGTGCTAGAGTGCAACAAGAGAGAGAGTCTCTTTATAGGTTTTTAGAAAGATTCAATGATCTCCTATCCCAGTGTCCTCACCATGGATTTGATAAGATGAAACTTGTGGAGTTATTTATAACAGTTTAGAATATTCGACTAAATCCATGGTCGAGTCTATGTGCGCTGGTGAGTTCACTAATAAAACTGTTGATGAGGCTTTTACCTTCTTAGGATCTATCACTGAAAAATCCCAACAGTGGGAGCCTTGTGTTGAACCCCCTAAAAGACTCTTGGTCAATAAAAGTAGCACCAATGTGGTAGATACAAGCTTCGAGTCAGATGCTAAGTTTACTGCATTGTCTAGAAGGTTAGAAGCTTTGGAAATGGGTCAGTCTAAAAATAGGTCCCTCGTTGAACCTAATAGAGCCTCTCAAGTCTCTAGTTGTGGAATAGATCCCGATAACTCATTTTGGGAAGGTCATGTTAGTGAAAAACAAGCCCATGTTGTCTATAACAATGCTAGTTTTGAGAACCGTCAGAAGTTAATTTGACCCATACTCAGAGACCTACAATCCTTGTTGGAGAAACCATCCTAATTTTTCTTGGTCTAAGGGACAGAATCAAGGTCAGTCTAGTAATTCTCAACCTCCCCCAGGTTTTGTTTATGCTAAGAACTCTTCGGGTCAACCCCAGTTCTAGAACCATTTGGATAAAAAGATCACAAGCTTAGAAGAGACTCTCGCCTCGTTTATTAAAATCTCTGAAAAGATCAACCAAATGGTTGCGCAAGGGATAGAAGAAAGTAAGAGTATAGGTTATGCTAACTCTCACGCTATTTCCGAGTTGAAAACCTAGGTTAGTCATATAAATGAGTCTTTGAGGGAAAAAGGTAAGTTTCCTAGTCAAACTCAACCCAAACCTAGAGAAGTTCATGTGGTAGGTGGAAGACCATCAGAACATGTGAATGCTATTAAAACCCTGAGGAGTGGTAGAGTGGTAGACAACAAGGTAACCATGCCTGATAGTGAACATGCTGTAGTTCACCCTGCTGAGCCAGAAAATTATGAGGAGACTGATAGAGTCTCTAATGAGACCAATGAGGGTCATATTGAGCCAGGCTTTGTTCCCAAAGCCCCATTGTTAGATGTGATTAAGCAGATTCCCGCTTATACAAAATTCCTTAAGGACTTGTGTACACGAAAGCGTAAGCTTAGTGTTCAAAAGAAAGCCTTCCTAGATAGTCATGTGAGTTCTATTATTCAACCACTACTCCTAAGTACAAAGACCCAGGGTCCCCTACCATTGCTTGCACAATAGGTAAATACCGTGTTGAGAAAGCGTTGCTTGACTTAGGAGCCAGTGTGAACTTACTCCCATACCATGTGTACCTTAAGCTAGGACTTGGTGGGATGAAACCTACCCAGATGACTCTTCAGTTAGCTGATAGGTCCGTTAAAATTCCTCGTGGTGTGATCGAGGATGTTCTCATAGAGGTAGATAAGTTTATTTATCCATTGGATTTTGTTATCCTAGATGCCCAACCTATCCCTGGCCCAGAGAACCAGATACCGGTAATTTTAGGTCGCCCATTTTTAGCTACATCCAATGCGATCATTAACTGTCGATCTGGTATTATGAATTTGTCTTTTGGTAATATGACTACTGAGCTGAATGTCTTTCATATTAGTAAGCTACCCTCTGAACTAGATGACTCGAGCATAGAAGAGGTGAACATGATAGGAACATTAGTCGAGGAGTCATTACCAAACACTTTGATGGAAGATCCATTAGAGAAATTCCTAGCTCACTTTGGGATTGATTTTGATTTTGATGATATGATTAATGAGGTGAATGCTTTGTTAGATTCAACCCCTTTGATAGACACTAGTAATAGATGGAAACCTAAGTTCGAACCTCTACCCGTTTCTGAGTCTACCCTAGTTCCTTCGTTGGAAAATCCTCATAAATTGGACCTTAAACCATTACCCAATACCTTGAAGTATGTGTTTTTAGGCCCATGTGAAACTTTACCTGTGATTATAGCATCCAACTTGGATAGTGATCAAGAAAGTAGGCTAGTAACCGTCCTTCAAAATAATAAGGAAGCTTTAGGGTGGACCATAGCAAACATTAAGGGTATAAGTCCTAATGTTTGTATGCATCAGCTCTATTTAGAGGAAGATACCAAACCTTATAGGGAAATGCAACGTCGACTGAACCCTAATATGAAATAAGTAGTTCGAACCGAGGTTCTAAAGCTGTTAGATGCAGGCATTATCTACCCCATTTCAGACAGTAAGTGGGTCATCCCCGTTCAGGTTGTTCCCAAGAAATCTGGTATTACTGTAGTCCAGAATGATAATAATGAGTTAATACCAACCCGAATGACCACGGTTTGGCGTGTCTGTATTGACTATAAAAAATCGAACAAGATCACTAGGAAGGACCACTTTCCCCTTCCCTTCATCGACCAAATGCTAGAAAGATTAGCTGGCCGTAGCCATTTTTGCTTTTTAGATGGATTTTTCGGCTATAATCAGGTTCCTATTGCCCCAGAAGACCAAGACAAAACCACTTGTACATGTCCCTTTGGTACCTTTGCGTATAAACGCATGCCTTTCAGGCTATGTAATGCCCCTGCGACCTTTCAACGTTGTATGTTGAACATATTTTCTGACATGGTAGAACGGTTCTTAGAGGTCTTTATGGATGATTTTTCAGTGTTTGGTTCGTCTTTCGATGAGTTCTTGCATCATTTGTCATTAGTTTTGACTAGGTATAAGGAAAAGAATTTAGTTCTTAATTGGGAGAAATGTCATTTCATGGTTCGTTCAGGAATCGTTCTAGGGCATATCGTGTCTTCGAAGGGTATAGAGGTAGATAGAGCCAAATTTGACCTTATTAAAACTTTACCGGTCCTACAAACTGTAAGAGATATTAGGTCATTCTTAGGGAACGCTGGTTTTTATCGTCGATTCATCAAGGATTTTAGCTTGATTTCTAGACCTCTTTGCAATTTGCTTGCAAAAAATGCTAAGTTTGTCTTTGATGATACTTGTTTAGAGGCTTTTGAGAAGATTAAGAATTTACTCACTACCGCCCCCATAGTCCAGGCACCCAAATGGAACCTACCCTTTGAGATCATGTGTGATGCTTTAGATTATGCTATTGGTGTTATGCTAGGTCAGCGAGAAAATAAGTTACTTCATGTGATTTACTATGCTAGAAAAACTCTGAATGATGCCCAGTTAAATTATACCACTACGGAGAAGGAACTATTAGCTATTATGTTTCCCTTAGACAAGTTTAGATCCTACCTTTTAGGTTCAATATCGTAATCTATACTGATCATGCTGCTTTGAAATACCTTTTGTCTAAGAAGGATACCAAACCTAGATTGATTAGGTGGATCCTATTGTTACAAGAATTTTATCCCGACATTAGGGATAAAAAGGGTGCATAAAATGTAGTAGGAGACCACTTTTCTAGGCTAGTTGTTAGTTCCCCTTGTTATGCCCTTCCTATAAGGGACATCTTTCCTGATGAACAATTGTTCTTTGTTTCCCAATCACCTTGGTATGCGAATATAGTGAACTATCTTGTTACTGGTCGAATGCCCCAACATTAGGGTAAACAAGATCATTCTAGGTTTTTAGCCGAGGTCAAGCACTTCTTTTGGGATGATCCTTATTTATTTAAGTATTGTCCAGACCAAATTATTAGGAGATGTATACCTGAGAGTGACCAGTCCAGTATTATTTTATTTTGTCATGATCATGCTTGTAGGGATCACTTTAGTGCTAAGAAGACTACTTCTAAGATATTGCAATGTGGATTCTATTGGACTTCGTTGTTTAAAGACTCCCATAGTTACTGTGTTACTTGTGAACGTTGCCAGAAATTAGGAACCATTTCTCGTAGGAATATGATGCCCTTGAACCAGATTCTAATTGTTGAGGTCTTTGATGTGTGGGGTATTGACTTTATGAGTCCATTTCCTAATTCTTTTGGTAACCTATACATCCTTGTCGCCGTAGACTATGTCTCTAAGTGGATAAATGCGGTTGCATGTAAAACCAATGACCATAGGGTTTTGATTGAGTTCTTGAAAAATAATATACTTACACGTTTTGGTACACCGCGAGCTATAATTAGTGATGGAGGGTCGCACTTTTGTAATGGACCTTTTAAGCTTTTGATGAAGAAATATGGTATTACACATAATGTAGCCACCCCGTATCATCCGCAGACTAGTGGTTAGGTAGAGGTTTCCAATAGGGAGATAAAACGTATATTAGAGATGTAATACCCTGTATTTTTAGTTGCGGTTTCGGGTTGGGATGTACCCAAATTAGCTAACCATGTGGTTTAGATTGTTGTCCCTTAGCCTTAGCCTAGGTGGGTGGATTGAACTAGAAAGTCTACAAGTTAGGGTGGAAATATAGTCATGTTATTAGTTTTAATAATTAAATAAAAATGAGAGAAAAATGAAAAGACAAATACATAAATAAAGTTTAGGAAAAAGAATTTTACAAGTTTGAAAACATAAGGCTAAGGAGAAGAAGAAAGAGATGGAGCTAGAGATTTTTAGAGAAGAAATCAAGAGGATTTTGTAGCAATTGAGAGGTAGAATGTTAAATCTCCTTTCTCCTTGTGTTTTTATTAATACTTGATTTTAATTTCGTTTAATCTTGCATCATTAGGTTTCTGAAATTTACCTGTGTGGTTTTATGCACCCAATTGATGATCAGACTTTGAATATTGATAGATAACATGATTAGGTACCTATGGTTAAATTTTGAGAACAATACACCACAAATTCACCGTTGAATTTCTGTTTGAATTCGGATGATAGTTTCTGAAATTCTGGACAGATCCGCTTTTCTGTGTTTTTGATATTATTAGGAAGTCTTAATGATGTTAATATGATTTAAGGTCTTAACCAAAGTTGTAGATAAATGTCTTATCTTTCATTATGTTTTGGATTTGTTTAATTTGAGACTAATATGAATTTATGGTGAATTGTTTGGTAATGACATGTAATCTGCCCAGCTTTTAGAATGTCCTTGTAAATTCTATAACTTTTGTTTGAACCATTTCTTTTATGTGAAATTTGGATATGTTGTTTCTTATGGAGATGTGTATGTTCTATAAAAGTTTCATGAAGATCAGATGAATAAATCACCCAAATATGTATGATACAAAATGGATGCAGTTAGCATGTTTGTAGAAATGCTTGAAAGACAATTATGTTCTTATGCCATGGTTGCGTGTGCTATGTGTAAAAATGATTTATCAAAGGAAATGAGTTCATGTTTTTCCGTTAGATGGAATATCATTTCATGCTAATGGCGGGTAATGATCCCCGAGAGTTAAATGGGTAATGATCCCCATGGGAACTTGTGTTTCCCGACCATCGATGGCGGCTGTCCGTGCCGGTAAACGATAGGTGGTGTACGAACCAAGGTTTTCGTACTGTGAATGAAACGGGTAATGATCCCCGAGAGAAAATGGGTATGATCCCCATAGGAACATTTGTTCCAGACCATCGATGGAGGCTGTCCGTGCCGATAAACGATAGGTGGTGTACGAACCAAGGTTTTCGTACCGTGAACTCATGGTTTGAGGTGACTTATAAATATGTGAATAATGTGTTCGAAATCAAAATTAAATGAGTTATTGAAAACATAATCGGTGTTATGAACTCATTTGTGAAATTCAAATGGATAAATTGTTGGAAACAATATTGTTGTTGTGAATTGAGGAGTTGAATCCTAAATGGATGATTTGATAAATAGTTTGTTGATAATAATATAAATGTTGTGAATTCATGTTTTTTATGTGACTATATTAATACATTAATATATGTGTTGAATCACCAATGAATGACTTGTTGATAATTGTTTTGGTATTGTAAACTCATGGCTTGTTGTGACAATATTAATTTGTGAATCATGTGTTGAAATCTAGATTAAATGAATTGTTGGAAACATAATTGGTTTTATGAACTCAAGCTTTGAAATACGAATTGACGTATTTGTAGGAAATATTAACAGTGTTATGAATTCGTGTATGCAATCTAATTGGATGAATTGCTGAAAATTAGTATTGGTGCTATGAACTTATATGTTGAAATCTTATTAGATAAATTGTTGACAGTAATATTGACATTGTGAACTCATAATTGGACAAATGAATTAGATGATTTAGTGAAAATAATATTTGTGAGGTAATGTTGTTGGTTGAATATATTCGTTGAAGTTGCACTGTATTTCTCATCGTATGTCATTCCTTGCTAAAATGATTATGTTTGCGCATCTTTGGAGAATTGGGAATGCATTCTATTGAGATGTCATCTCACCCCAATTGACATCCTTGCAGATTTATCAGAGTGGCGCATCGAAAGTTAGGAATGAGTAGCTTAGTGATTGAATTGCTTAATTGTATTGCTTGAAATGTAATTTAAAATAATAAATTTGATGGAAATGTAGTTACAAATGATTAGGAAATTCATATGTTTAAATTCATATTATAAAGGCTAAATTATATTTGTTGTAATAAAAAAAAATTAACTAAGAGAAATATGTATGTATAAGCCTCTTCCCGACCCGTAACGCTTAGAGTTCGGATCTCCATATGGGTTTGACCCTGGTCCGGAACTCGGGGTGTTACAAGTTGGTATCAGAGCTCTAGGCTTTAGATCTTGAATGGGACCGTAAAATAAATTATTTGATATGTTGATGTGATACTAAGCATGCTTGTTTGATTTGATTGCTTGTGTCATTGTATTAGTTGTATTGTAGCTTTTGTGTAATTCTTGGCATTATAAATTGTTTGCTAGATTGAATTGTTTTTTTTTTGGAATTTTTAGATTACACGTATGTTTTAAATTTCGGGACGAAATTTCTTTTGAGGGTGGTAGAATGTAATACTTTGTATTTTTAGTTGCGGTTTCGGGTTGGGATGTACCCAAATTAGCTAACCATGTGGTTTAGATTGTTGTCCCTTAGCCTTAGCCTAGGTGGGTGGATTGAACTAGAAAGTCTACAAGTTAGGGTGGAAATATAGTCATGTTATTAGTTTTAATAATTAAATAAAAATGAGAGAAAAATGAAAAGACAAATACATAAATAAAGTTTAGGAAAAAGAATTTTACAAGTTTGAAAACATAAGGCTAAGGAGAAGAAGAAAGAGATGGAGCTAGAGATTTTTAGAGAAGAAATCAAGAGGATTTTGTAGCAATTGAGAGGTAGAATGTTAAATCCCCTTTCTCCTTGTGTTTTTATTAATACTTGATTTTAATTTCATTTAATCTTGCATCATTAGTTTTCTAAATTTTACCTGTGTGGTTTTATGCACCCAATTGATGATCAGACTTTGAATATTGATAGATAACATGATTAGGTACCTATGGTTAAATTTTGAGAACAATACACCACAAATTCACCGTTGAATTTCTGTTTGAATTCGGATGATAGTTTCTGAAATTCTGGACAGATCCGCTTTTCTGTGTTTTTGATATTATTATGAAGTCTTAATGATGTTAATATGATTTAAGGTCTTAACCAAAGTTGTAGATAAATGTCTTATCTTTCATTATGTTTTGGATTTGCTTAATTTGAGACTAATATGAATTTATGGTGAATTGTTTGGTAATGACATGTAATCTGCCCAACTTTTAGAATGTCCTTGTAAATTCTATAACTTTTGTTTGAACCATTGCTTTTATGTGAAATTTGGATATGTTGTTGCTTATGGAGCTGTGTATGTTCTGTAAAAGTTTCAGGAAGATCAGATGAATAAATCACCCAAATATGTATGATACAAAATGGATGCAGTTAGCATGTTTGTAGAAATGCTTGAAAGACAATTATGTTCTTATGCCATGGTTGCGTGTGCTATGTGTAAAAATGATTTATCAAAGGAAATGAGTTCATGTTTTTCCGTTAGATGGAATATCATTTCATGCTAATGGCGGGTAATGATCCCCGAGAGTTAAATGGGTAATGATCCCCATGGGAACTTGTGTTTCCCGACCATCGATGGCGGATGTCCGTGCCGGTAAACGATAGGTGGTGTACCAACCAAGGTTTTCGTACTGTGAATGAAACGGGTAATGATCCCCGAGAGCAAATAGGTATGATCCCCATAGGAACATTTGTTCCTGACCATCGATGGAGGCTGTCCGTGCCGATAAACGATAGGTGGTGTACGAACCAAGGTTTTCGTACCGTGAACTCATGGTTTGAGGTGACTTATAAATATGTGAATAATGTGTTCGAAATCAAAATTAAATGAGTTATTGAAAACATAATCGGTGTTATGAACTCATTTGTGAAATTCAAATGGATAAATTGTTGGAAACAATATTGTTGTTGTGAATTGAGGAGTTGAATCCTAAATGGATGATTTGATAAATAGTTTGTTGATAATAATATAAATGTTGTGAATTCATGTTTTCTATGTGACTATATTAATACATTAATATATGTGTTGAATCACCAATGAATGACTTGTTGATAATTGTTTTGGTATTGTAAACTCATGGCTTGTTGTGACAATATTAATTTGTGAATCATGTGTTGAAATCTAGATTAAATGAATTGTTGGAAACATATTTGGTTTTATGAACTCAAGATTTGAAATACGAATTGACGTATTTGTAGGAAATATTAACAGTGTTATGAATTCGTGTATGCAATCTAATTGGATGAATTGCTGAAAATTAGTATTGGTGCTATGAACTTATATGTTGAAATCTTATTAGATAAATTGTTGACAGTAATATTGACATTGTGAACTCATAATTGGACAAATGAATTAGATGATTTAGTGAAAATAATATTTGTGAGGTAATGTTGTTGGTTGAATATATTCGTTGAAGTTGCACTGTATTTCTCATCGTATGTCATTCCTTGCTAAAATGATTATGTTTGCGCATCTTTGGAGAATTGGGAATGCATTCTATTGAGATGTCATCTCACCCCAATTGACATCCTTGCAGATTTATCAGAGTGGCGCATCGAAAGCTAGGAATGAGTAGCTTAGTGATTGAATTGGTTAATTGTATTGCTTGAAATGTAATTTAAAATAATAAATTCGATGGTTACAAATGATTAGGAAATTCATATGTTTAAATTCATATTATAAAGGCTAAATTATATTTGTTGTAATAAAAAAAAAAATTTAACTAAGAGAAATATGTATGCATAAGCCTCTTCCCGACCCGTAACGCTTCGAGTTCGGATCTCCATATGGGTTTGACCCTGGTCCGGAACTCGGGGTGTTACAAGAGAAAACAGTTAATCCTAATCGGAAAAACTGGTCGTCTAAGCTTACTGATGCCTTATGGGCTTATCGTTCTGCGTTTAAAACCCCCATTGTAATGTCTCCTTATCGGCTTGTTTATGGCAAGGAATGTCATTTACCTGTTGAGTTAGAACATAGATCTTATTGGGCTGTTGAGCAGGAGCCCATAGGAAACTCCAGCTGAATGAGTTGGACGAGATTTGTATAGATGCTTACGATAGTGCGAAGGAGTATAAGAACAAAATGAAACTTGTGCATGATAGAAATATTTTACGAAATTCATTTTCTCCAGGTCAAAAAGTTCTTCTATATGATACCCGCTTGCATCTTTTCCCTGGGAAGTTACGTTCTCGGTGGACGGGTCCTTTTATTGTTCGCATTGTCTTTTCTCATGGAGTTGTTGAAATTGAGACACCGGATGGTAGTAGTTCTTCGAAGGTTAATGGTCAGAGATTGAAACCCTTTTTAGAGCCCTTTCCTACAGCTGATGTTGAGGAGGTCCCTCTGGAGGACCCTGTTTACCCTAGATTGTATATTAGTTTTGATTTTCTCTCTCTTTACCCGGGTATTATCTCTCCAACTTCTCCTCGTGTTATTTTACTTTTGGTATTGATCTTTCATTAGAAACATTGAGGACAATGTTAGATTTAAGTTTAGGGGTGGGAAAGAACTTTTAAGTTGCACTTTTGAAACTTCTAGCGTCACATGGTATCCGGTTAGCTAAGTTTACATACTATTTCTCATCGAAAAGATAGAAATTGGAATGCTAGGGATAACAACCTATTGAGACATTAGAGAAAAGACATTGAGATCCTTGAAATTCAGGAGAGAACTTGTTCCTTTTAGAGGGTAACCGTGATGGACCTAACCATCCATGATGGAAAGGCAAGTAGGTCAGGAAATGCCAGAAAGACAAAGAAACCTCACAACGTAGTCTTAGTTACTGGATTACAACTCTCTCTCAGTAGAAACTTATCATCATCAACAAGCGGAGCGACATCAAAATCTATGAAAAACGTTGAAGACATTTAAGGTTTTAAAAAAAAAAAGTGCAAATGATATAATTTGTTGAAGTTCATGATACTAAGACATTACAAGTTACGAAGATCTAAGTGTTAAATTCCTTCTGTAATGGCCATGTAAATTTTTGTCTTGTTGTTACTCAAAAAAAAAATGAAAAAATGAAGGAAAAAAAAAAGATATAAAGTTTAAAATTTAAATTTTGTTCACTAAGGCCATAGGGAAGTAGAAATCTATAAGGAAGTTTCAAGTGAGGAATCGAAGAAGAGTTAATTTTCAAGGTTCTACGAGTTTCAAGAACTTATCATCAACAGTTGAAGCCGAAGAAGACGTTGTTTCTACTAAGCACTATGAGAGAGTCGAAGAAAGACACATTTGGTTGCTTTGTTAGTCCGCTTTCAATCTAACATAAGATCTTTCTAGCACTGGTTCAACTCATCACATGTAATTAGTCCAGCTGTGTAGCAGATGTCCCTCTCATTTTTATCTCTTTCCTAATCTTATCCAGCTGTAAATCAGCGGACACATCTTATAATGTTTATCTAGTTGTGTAGCGGATATACCTTTATCTAGCAGTGTTGCGGATGTGTCTCCCCTTTTCTTCAGCCATCTTTAGAGTTGACACGTTTAATTTCTCTGGCATTCTAGTCACTTGGAGATAGGTTGAGAATATGTATGTCCTCATAGCTCTTTGGAAACTTGTGACCAATTAGAAGTACATGTTTTTTAGGTACACCTCTGGTAAACCCTCCGGAGACAACACTCCTTCGCTAGGGCCACCTAGCGGTTTAATTGCTTGCTGCTCGTGCTAAGTGTAGTCATTTTATTTTCTAGATTAGATTTGCTCGGGACTAGCAAATAATAAGTTTGGGGGTATTTGATAGACGCATTTATGTGTCTAATTTGTCCTCAATGTTTCATATTGTTAGTACTCGTTTTTGTCCTTATTATTGTGTTTTGTGTGTTTGTAAGTATTTTTTGGAAATAAAGATTGTTGGAAAATTTTGCTCGAAAAGTTGCTCGAAACACCCCCGGAGGGCATTTGCTATTCGGACTCTCACTTTAGAAAAGGGGCATCCACGGGTATATGTATCCCATTTGTCCTCAGCACCCATGGCTATATATAGCCCATTTATTCTCAGCACCCATCTTCCCCATTTGACCATAAATTTTGGCGGGAAAACTTGGTTTCACACGACCAAATTTAGGGTTCGATTTTTGGACATCTTATGAAGAGATTCAATGGCTGATTTTGAGTAGGATGATTTGACTGAGCTCAACAGGGAAGGTATGGTCGTTACATTTGGTTAGTTTTGGCTAGAACGTCGGATTGAAGAAATCATAGCTACACGGGACCAGAGGAGATAATCACGGATTTACAGCGAGTTAAACATGTGCTGCTCATGTTTGGATTGAGCCGGGTCTCTGAATAAGCGTGCAGGAGCTAAATAAGGAAGTTTCAACAGCTGCAGAACCGTTGGAGAAAGATTATAGGGAAGAAAATATTCTCGAGAATATTTTTATCAATGCCGAGTAATAGAGAATTGTTTGAAGTTATTACGTGTGATTTCCTTGTCCTGCAATCCTGCAACTCATTGCGGCTGCCTACGTACCCTTACAATTCCAACCCGATATCCATCCATGTTGAACCCGGCCATGTTATCCATCCATGTTGGCCATCAACTTCCAACCCGATATCCATCCATGTTGGTCGTACATTCTTTGGATGAATCTTTGGATGAAGCTTCATCTCAGGCCATGGCGCATCATTGAGCATGTTCCATGCTAAAAACATGGGGTGTTACACTATTCACCCCTTTAAAGAATTTTGTCCGCAAAATTCAAAACAAAAACCATTGTGGACAATCTCTTCGGTTTGGATTCCTGAGCAAAAGTCCCATACCAGATGCTTAAAAATCACGGGTTTCTTCAGTTTGTCATGGAGCATCAATTAGGACCTTCTGAGAAAACGTCCCATACCGCATACTTAGGAATCCAAAATGAGTCCACAACGTTACCAAGAATCTCAATTAGACAGTGTCAAAAGTATATCTCAACAAGGTAGCCTAAGTGTGCATCCCATACTACACACTCAAGAGTCCCTATAGTTCACAAAGTTGGTGCCAATAATTAGTAGTACCGTGCGGAACATGATCTAGTTTCCCACCGTCTCAGACGGTCCTCCAGGTTGCCACTCGTAAGTAGGATGCTAGCTGGGCCTGTCAACGCACACCATTGGCCAGTTTCCAATGTGTGGGGATGATCAGTCCCATTATCTACCCACCGTACCAGACAGTCTTCCGGACATCCATTTGTAAGTGGTGTTCCACTTAGGCCAAGCAAACTCACAGCACTTAAACAAGCACAACTCGATTCCCAAAGTAACTAGCTTAGCAGTTACAAACTATTTCCGCAAAGTTTGGCCTACTCTCAAACTTTATTTCCTTTTTAAAGGAAGAATACTCGTTGAGGAGTCCACTCCGCACAGTCCCTAGAGTTATCTCGGAACTTTCTCTGATACCAACTGTGACGGACATGAAAATTACTCCTTTGACGCGTTGCCACGCTGGCCATAACTTCCTAGATGCACCATGATGAATCTGGGATCCGATCCTTAAAGCTAGGAAAATGCATGTCCATTTGCCCTTGAAAGCATGCTTGTGGAGCATGATGCAACTAACTTAGCTTCCACACCATTCCCACTTACCATTGTTCCGTAAAGGGTTTATTAAGAAAGTAAAAACTCTCTTAAAACATCCTTTTAAGGCCCTAAATTATGTAATTTGGCTAAATTCTGGTGACCATGTGGATCAACATGTCTTATACTTTGGGCCGTTTCCCATAAAAATGGACTCCTCTTGAGCTAAATTACTACACTCGGGTTTTAAGCCTATGCCGAATGCCTTGATAGGAAGTATGAGCATCCAATGGATGGCATGCAACTTGCCTCATCAAGTATGGACACAATCATCTCTTGCGTCAAACTAACGATCTTTGATGATATGAGGGTCCAGAATGTCACAATCATCTCCCAATTAGATGATATGAGCGATAGAGTGCTGGAACGGAAATGCTGCAACTCATTGCGGCTGCCTACGTACCCTTTCCTACTCTAAAGGGATCAAGCACAGACCGTATCATCCACGAAGGGGAAGAAACTTAAGCCAACTCGTTTCCAGGGCCGTGGCCAAGCAATAATAGAAATGGCCTAGTCCATATAGGCCGTTCCGCAGAAATACATTCAAGTGATGCATGTTTGGTCCGCAATATAGCATAATGATGCCTAAGCATCAAATGCCCTCTTCGCTAGGCTACGCAACTATAAATGAGCCTTAGGCATCCTTTATACTCTTCCGGCTAAGCTACAAAGCTAAGTTGGCGCATAGTCCGCATAAGCACCATCAACCAACTACCCCTCCCTATATATGTAAAAATGACATTTTTACTACTTCAATTGGGGGACTAAAAATATTTCATCAACTACCTACTTTTACTATTCATGACCATTGCCATATATTTCTGAATAACCGTCCAAGATGGTTGTTCACTACGAATGCCAACTCCAATGTCCGGCCATGTTGGCCGTACAATGCGAACCTGATGTCCATCCATGTTGGCCATACACTTCCAACCCAATATCCGGCCATCCACTTCCAACCCGATATCCATCCATGTTGGTCGTGCATTCTTTGGATGAAGCTTCATATCAGGCCATGGCGCATCATTGAGAATGCGCCATGCTAAAAACGCGGGGTGTTACACTATTCACCCCTTTAAAGAATTTCGTCCGCAAAATTCAAAACAAAAACCATTGTGGGAAATCTCTTCGGTTTGGATTCCTGAGCAAAAGTCCCATACCAGATGCTTACAAATCACGGGTTTCTTCAGTTTTTCATGGAGAATTAATTAGGACCTTATGAGAAAACGTCCCATACCGCATACTCAGGAATCCAAAATGAGTCCACAAAATTACCAAGAATCTCAATTAGCCAGTGCCAAAAGGATATCTCAACAAGGTATCCTAAGTGTGCATCCCATACTACACACTCAGGAGTCCCTATAATTCACAAAGTTGGTGCCAATAATAAGTAGTACCGTGCGGAACACGATCTAGTTTCCCACCGTCTCATACGGTCATCCAGGTTGCCACTCGTAAGTATGATGCTAGATGGTCCTGTCAACGCACACCATTGGCCAGTTTCCAATGTGTGGGGATGATCAGTCCCATTGTATATCCACCATCCAAGACATTCTTCCGGATATCCATTTGTAAGTGGGGTTCCACTTAGGCCAGGCAAACTCACAGCACTTAAACAAGCTCAACTCGATTCCCAAAGTAACTAGCTTAGCAGTTACGAACCGTTTCCGCGCAAAGGTTGGCCTACTCTCCAACTTTATTTTCTTTTTGAATGAAGAATACTAGTTGAAGAGTCCACTCCGCACAATCCTTAGAGTTATCTCGAAACTTGCTCTGACACCAACTGTGACGGACCGGAAAATTACACCTTTGGCACGTTGCCACGCAGGCCATAACTTCCTCGATGCACCATGATGAAGCTAGGATCCGATCCTTAAAGCTAGGAAAATGCACGTCCATTTTCCCTTGAAAGCATGCTCATGGAGCATGATGTAGCTAACTTAGCTTCCACGCCATTCCAACTTACCATTGTTCCATAAAGGGTTTATTAAGAAAGTAAAAACTCTCTTAAAGCGGAATTTTGAGGCCCTAAACGATGTAATTTGGCTAAATTCTGGTGACCATGTGGGTCAACATGTCTTGAACTTTGTGCCGTTTCCCATCAAAATGGACTCCTCTTAAGCTAAATTACTACACTCGGGTTTTTAGCCTATGTCTAACGCCTTGATAGGAAGTATGAGAATCCAATGGATGGCATGAAACTTGCCTCATCAAGTATGGCCAAAATCATCTCTTGCGTCAAGATAACGATCTTAGATGATATGAGGGTCCAGAATGTCACAATCATCTCCTAATTAGATGATATGAGCGATAGAGTGCTGGACCGGCAATGCTGCAACTCATTGTGGCTGCCTACGTACCCTTCCCTACTCTAAAGGGATCAAGCACAGATAGTATCATCCACGAAGGGGAAGAAACTTAAGCCAACTCGTTTGCAGGGCCGTGGCCAAGCAATAATAGAAATGGCCTAGTCCGTATAGGCCGTTCCGTCGAAATACATTCAAGTGATGCATATTTGGTCCGCAATATAGCATAATGATGCCTAAGCATCAAATGCCATCTTCGCGAGGCTACGCAACTATAAATGAGCCTTAGGCATCATTTATACTCTTCCGGCTAAGCTATGAAGCTTAGTTGGTGCATAGTCCGCATAAGCACCATCAACCAACTACCCCTCCCTATATATGTAAAAATGACATTTTTCAACTTGAATTGGGGGACTAAAAATCTTTCATCAACTACTTAGTTTTACTATTCATGACCATTGCCATATATTTCTGAATAACCGTCCAAGATGGTTGTTCACTACGAATGCCAAATCCAATGTCCGACCATGTTGGCCGTACAATGCGAACCCGATGTCCGGCCATGTTGGCCATCCACTTCCAACCCGATGTCCGGCTATCCAATTCCAACCCGATATCCATCCATGTTGGTCGTACATTCTTTGGATGAAGCTTCATCTCAGGCCATGGCGCATCATTGAGCATGCGTCATGCTAAAAACACGGGGTGTTACACTATTCACCCATTTAAATAATTTCGTCCGCAAAATTCAAAACAAAAACCATTGTGGACAATCTCTTCGGTTTGGATTCCTTAGCAAAAGTCCCATATCAAATGCTTAAAAATCACGGGTTTCTTCAGTTTGTAATGGAGCATCAATTAGGACCTTCTGAGAAAACGTCACATACCGTATACTCAGGAATCCAAAATGAGTCCATAACGTTACAATGAATCTCAATTAGCCAGTGCCAAAAGGATATCTCAACAAGGTAGCCTAAGTGTGCATCCCATACTACACACTCAAGAATCTATATAGTTCACAAATTTCTTTCCAATAATTAGTAGTACCGTGCGGAACACGATCCAGTTTCCCATTGTCCCAGATGGTCATCCATGTTGCCACTCGTAAGTAGGATGCTAGCCGGGCCTGTCAACGCACACCATTGGCCAGTTTCCAATGTGTGGGGATGATCAGTCCCATTGTCTTCCCATTGTCCCAGATGGGCTTCCAGATATCTATTTGTAAGTGGGGTTCCACTTAGGATAGGCAAAACTCACAACACTTAAACAATCTCAACTCGATTCCTAAAGTAACTAGCTTAGCAGTTACGAACCGTTTTTCGTGCAAAGGTTGGCCTACTCTCCAACTTTATTTTCTTTTTGAATGAAGAATACTCGTTGAAGAGTCCACTCCGCAAAGTCCTTAGAGTTATCTCGAAACTTGCTCTGACACCAACTGTGACGGACCGGAAAATTACACCTTTGGCGCTTTGCCACGCAGGCCATAACTTCCTCGATGCACCATGATGAATCTAGGATCCGATCCTTAAAGCTAGGAAAATGCACGTCCAGTTGCCATTGAAAGCATGCTCGTGGAGCATGATATAGCTAACTTAGCTTCCACACCATTCCAACTTACCATTGTTCCGTAAAGGGTTTATTAAGAAAGTAAAAACTCTCTTAAAGCGGTCTTTTGAGGCCCTAAACGATGTAATTTGTCTAAATTCTGGTGACCATGTGGATCAACATGTCTTGAACTTTGGGCCTTTTCCCATCAAAATAGACTCCTCTTGAGCTAAATTACGACACTCAGGTTTTTATCCTATGTCTAATGCCTTGATAAGAAGTATGAGAATCCAATGGATGGCATGCAACTTACCTCATCAAGTATGGCCACAATCATCTCTTGCGTCAAGCTAATGATATTAGATGATATGAGGGTCACAATCATGTCACAATTAGATGATATGAGCGACAGAGTACTGGACCGGCAATGCTGCAACTCATTGCGGTTGCCTACGTACCCTTCCCTACTCTAAAGGGATCAAGCATAGATTATATCATCCATGAAGGGGCGGAAACTTAAGCCAACTCGTTTGCAGGGATGTGGCCAAGCAATAATGGAAATGGCCTAGTACGTATAGGCCGTTCCGTCGAAATACATTCAAGTGATGCATGTTTGGTCTGCAATATAACATAACGATGCCTAAGTATCAAATTCCCTCTTTGCGAGGCTACGCAACTATAAATGAGCCATAGGCATCATTTATACTCTTCAGGCTAAGCTATGAAGCTTACTTGGCACATAGTCCGCATATGAACCATCAACCAACTACTCCTCCCTATATATGTAAAAATGACATTTTTACAACTTGAATTGGGGGACCAAAAATCTTTCACCAACTCACCACTTTTACTATTCATGGCCGTTGCCATATATTTCTGAATAATCGGCCAAGATGGATGTTCACTACGAATGCCAACTCTGATGTCCGGCCATGTTAGCCATACAATTCCAACCCGATATCCGGCGATCTTGGCCGTCCACTGCCAACCCGAGATCCAGCCATGTTTGTCGTACATTCCCAACACATTGGCCAAGGGCCAATGTTCCTTTTCCTACACAACATAAGCTTTGGATGAAGCTTCATCTCAGGCCATGGAGCATCATTGAGCATGTTCCATGCTAAAAACACGAGGTGTTACACTATTCACCCCTTTAAAGAATTTTGTCCCCAAAATTCAAAACAAAAACTATTGTGGACAATCTCTTCGGTTTGGATTCCTGAGCAATAGTCCCATACCAGATGCTCAAAAATCACGGGTTTCTTCAGTTTTTCATGGAGCATCAACTAGGACCTTCTGAGAAAACGTCCCATACCGCATACTCAGGAATCCAAAATGTGTCCACAACGTTACCAAGAATCTCAATTATCCAGTGGCAAAAGGATATCTCAACAAGGTAGCCTAAGTGTGCATCCCATACTACACACTCAAGAATACCTATAGTTCACAAATTTGGTTCCAATAATTAGTAGTACCGTGCGGAACACGATCCAGTTTCCCACCGTCCCAGACGGTCATACAGGTTTCCACTCGTAAGTATGATGCTATCCGGGCATATCAACGCACACCATTGGCCAGTTTCCAATGTGTAGGGATGATCAGTCTCATTATCTACCCATTGTCCCAGATGGTCTTCCGGATATCCATTTGTAAGTGGGGTTCCACTTAGGACAGGCAAACTCACAACACTTAAACAAGCTCAACTCGATTCCCAAAGTAACTAGCTTAGCAGTTATGAACCGTTTTCGCGCAATGGTTGGCCTACTCTCCAACTTTATTTTCTTTTTGAATGAAGAATACTCGTTGAAGAGTCCACTCCGCACAGTCCTTAGAGTTATCTCGAAACTTTCTCTGACACCAACTGTGACGGACCGGAAAATTACACCTTTGGCGCGTTGCCACGCAGGCCATAACTTCCTCGATGCACCATGATGAAGCTAGGATCCGAGCCTTAAAGCTAGGAAAATGCACGTCTAGTTGCCATTGAAAGCATGCTCGTGGAGCATGATGTAGTTAACTTAGCTTCCGCACCATTACAACTTACCATTGTTCCATAAAGGGTTTATTAAGAAAGTAAAAACTCTCTTAAAGCGGTCTTTTGAGGCCCTAAACGATGTAATTTGGCTAAATTCTGGTGACCATGTGGATCAACATGTCTTGAACTTTGGGCCATTTCCCATCAAAATGGACTCCTCTTGAGCTAAATTACGACACTCGGGTTTTTAGCCTATGTCTAACGCCTTGATAGGAAGTATGAGCATCCAATGGATGGCATGAAACTTGCCTCATCAAGTATGGCCACAATCATCTCTTGCTTCAAGCTAACGATCTTAGATGTTATGAGGGTCCAGAATGTCACAATCATCTCCCAATTAGATGATATGAGCGATAGAGTGCAGGACCGGCAACGCTGCAACTCATTGCGGCTGCCTAAGTACCCTTCCCTACTATAAAGGGATCAATCACAGACCGTATCATCCACGAAGGGGAAGAAACTTAATCCAACTCGTTTGCAGGGCCGTGGTCAAGAAATAATAGAAATGGCTTAGTCCGTATAGGCCGTTCCGTCGAAATACATTCAAGTGATGCATGTTTGGTCCGCAATATAGCATAATGATGCCTAAGCATCAAATGCCCTCTTCGCGAGGCTACGCAACTATAAATGAGCCTTAGGCATCATTTATACACTTCCGGATAAGCTATGAAGCTAAGTTGGCGCATAGTCCGCATAAGAACCATCAACCAACTACCCCTCCCTATATATGTAAAAATGACATTTTTACAACTTGAATTGGGGGACTCAAAATATTTCATCAACTACCTACTTTTACTATTCATGACCATTGCCATATATTTCTGAATAACCGTCCAAGATGGTTGTTCACTACGAATGCCAACTCCAATGTCCGGCCATGTTGGCCGTACAATGCGAACCCGATGTCCAGCCATGTTGGCCATACACTTCCAACCCAATGTCCGGCCATCCACTTCCAACCCGATATCCATCCATGTTGGTCGTACATTCTTTGGATGAAGCTTCATCTCAGGCCATGGCGCATCGTTGAGCATGCGCCATGCTAAAAACACGGGGTGTTACACTATTCACCCCTTTAAAGAATTTCTTCCGCAAAATTCAAAACAAAAACCATTGTGGACAATCTCTTCGGTTTGGATTCCTGAGCAAAAGTCCCATACCAGATGCTTACAAATCACGGGTTTCTTCAGTTTTTCATGGAGCATCAATTAAGACCTTATGAGAAAACGTTCCATACCGAATACTCAGGAATCTAAAATGAGTCCACAACGTTACCAAGAATCTCAATTAGCAAGTGCCAAAAGGATATCTCAACAAGGTAGCCTAAGTGTGCATCCCATACTACACACTCAGGAGTCCCTATAGTTCACAATGTTGGTGCCAATAATTAGTAGTACCGTGCGGAACACGATCTAGTTTCCCACCATCTCAGACGGTCATCCAGGTTGCCACTCGTAAGTAGGATGCTAGCTGGGCCTGTCAACGCACACCATTGGCCAGTTTCCAATGTGTGGGGATGACCAGTACCATTTTCTACCCACCGTCCCAGATGGTCTTCCGGATATCCATTTGTAAGTGGGGTTCCAATTAGGCCAGGCAAACTCACAGCACTTAAACAAGCTCAACTCGATTCCCAAAGTAACTAGCTTAGCAGTTACGAACCGTTTTCGCGCAATGGTTGGCCTAGTCTCCAACTTTATTTTATTTTTGAATGAAGAATACTCGTTGAAGATTCCACTCCGCACATTCCTTAGAGTTATCTCGAAACTTGCTCTGACACCAACTGTGACGGACCGGAAAATTACACCTTTGGCGCGTTGCCACGCAGGCCATAACTTCCTCGATGCACCATGATGAAGCTAGGATCCGAGCCTTAAAGATAGGAAAATGCACGTCCATTTTCCCTTGAAAGCATGCTCATGGAGCATGATATAGATAACTTAGCTTCCACGCCATTCCAACTTACCATTGTTCCGTAAAGGGTTTATTAAGAAAGTAAAAACTCTCTTAAAGCGGTCTTTTGAGGCCCTAAACGATGTAATTTGGCTAAATTCTGGTGACCATGTGGATCAACATGTCTTGAACTTTGGGCCGTTTCCCATCAAAATGGACTCCTCTTGAGCTAAATTACTACACTCGGGTTTTTAGCCTATGTATAACGCCTTGATAGGAAGTATGAGCATCCAATGGATGGCATGCAAATTGCCTCACCAAGTATGGCCACAATCATCTCTTGCGTCAAGCTAGCGATCTTAGATGATATGAGGGTCCAGAATGTCACAATCATCTCCCAATTAAATGATATGAGCGATAGAGTGCTGGACCGGCAATGCTGTAACTCATTGCGGCTACCTACGTACCCTTCCCTACTCTAAAGGGATCAAGCACAGACTGTATCATCCACGAAGGGGAAGAAACTTAAGCCAACTCGTTTGCAGGGCCGTGGCCAAGCAATAATAGAAATGGCCTAGTCCGTATAGGCCGTTCCGTCGAAATACATTCAAGTGATGCATGTTTGGTCCGCAATATAGCATAATGATGCCTAAGCATTAAATGCCATCTTCGCGAGGATACGCAACTATAAATGAGCCTTAGGCATCATTTATACTCTTACGGCTAAGCTATGAAGCTAAGTTGGCGCATAGTCCGCATAAGCACCATCAACCAACTTGAATTGGGGGACTAAAAATCTTTCATCAACTACTTACTTTTACTATTCATGACTATTGCCATATATTTCTGAATAACCGTCCAAGATTATAGTTCACTACGAATGCCAACTCCAATGTCCGGCCATGTTGGCCGTACAATGCGAACCCGATGTCCGTCCATGTTGGCCATCCACTTCCAACCCGATGTCCGGCCATCCACTTCCAACCCGATATCCATCCATGTTGGTCGTACATTCTTTGGATGAAGCTTCATCTCAGGCCATGGCGCATCATTGAGCATGCGCCATGCTAAAAACACGGGGTGTTACACTATTCACCCCTTTAAATAATTTCGTCCGCAAAATTCAAAACAAAAACCATTGTGGACAATCTCTTCGGTTTGGATTCCTGAGCAAAAGTCCCATACCAAATGCTTAAAAATCACGGGTTTTTTCAGTTTGTCATGGAGCATCAATTAGGACCTTCTGAGAAAACGTCCCATACCGCATACTCAGGAATCCAAAATGAGTCCACAACGTTACCATGAATCTCAATTAGCTAGTGCCAAAAGGATATCTCAACAAGGTAGCCTAAGTGTGCATCCCATACTACACACTCAAGAATCTCTATAGTTCAAAAATTTGGTTCCAATAATTAGTAGTACCGTGCGGAACACGATCCAGTTTCCCACCGTCCCAGACGGTCATCCAGGTTTCCACTCGTAAGTAGGATGCTAGCCGGGCCTGTCAACGCACACCATTGTCCAGTTTCCAATGTGTGGGGATGATCAGTCTCATTGTCTTCCCATTGTCCCAGATGGGCTTCCGGATATCTATTTGTAAGTGGGGTTCCACTTAGGCCAGGCAAACTCACAACACTTAAACAAGCTTAACTCGATTCCCAAAGTAACTAGCTTAGCAGTTATGAACCGTTTTCGCGCAAAGGTTGGCCTACTCTCCAACTTTATTTCCTTTTTGAATGAAGAATACTCGTTGAAGAGTCCACTCCGCACAGTCCTTAGAGTTATCTTGAAACTTTCTCTGACACCAACTGTGACGGACCGGAAAATTACACCTTTGGCGCGTTGCCACGCAGGCCATAACTTCCTCGATGCACCATGATGAATCTAGGATACGATCCTTAAAGCTAGGAAAATGCACGTCCAGTTTCCATTGAAAGCATGCTCGTGGAGCATGATGTAGCTAACTTATCTTCCACACCATTCCAACTTACCATTGTTCCGTAAAGGGTTTATTAAGAAAGTAAAAACTCTCTTAAAGCGATCTTTTGAGGCCCTAAACGATGTAATTTGGATAAATTCTGGTGACCATGTGGATCAACATGTCTTGAACTTTGGGCCATTTCCCATCAAAATGGAATCCTCTTGAGCTAAATTACAACACTCAGGTTTTTAGCCTATGGCTTCATCTCAGGCCATGGCGCATCATTGAGCATGTGCCATGCTAAAAACACGAGGTGTTACACTATTCACCCCTTTAAAGAATTTCGTCCCCAAAATTCAAAACAAAAACTATTGTGGACAATCTCTTTGGTTTGGATTCCTAAGAAAAAGTCCCATACCAGATGCTCAAAAATCATGGGTTTCTTGTCATGGATCATCAACTAGGACCTTATGAGAAAACATCCCATACCGCATACTCATGAATCCAAAATGAGTCCACAACGTTACCAATAATCTCAATTAGCCAGTGCCAAAAGGATATCTCAACAAGGTAGCCTAAGTGTGCATCCTATATTACACACTCAGGAGTCCCTATAGTTCACAAAGTTGGTGCCAATAATTAGTAGTATCGTACGGAACATGATCCAGTTTTCCACCATCCCAGACGGTCATCCATGTTGCCACTCGTAAGTAGGATGCTAGCCAGGCCTGTCAACGCACACCATTGGCCAGTTTCCAATGTGTGGGGATGATCAGTCCCATTGTCTACCCATTGTCCCAAATGGTCTTTCGGATATCCATTTGTAAGTGGGGTTCCACTTAGGCCAGGAAAACTCACAGCACTTAAACAAGCTCAACTCGATTCGCAAAGTAACTAGCTTAGCAGTTACAAACCGTTTCCGCACAAAGTTTGGCCTACTCTCCAACTTTATTTCCATTTTGAAGGAAGAATACTCATTGACGAGTCCACTACACACAGTCCCTAGAGATATCTTGGAACTTGCTCTGATACCAACTGTGACGGACCGAAAAATTACGCCTTTGGCGCGTTGCCACGCAGGCCATAACTTCCTCGATGCACCATGATGAAGCTAGGATCCGAGCCTTAAAGCTAGGAAAATGCACGTCCATTTTCTCTTGAAATCATGCTCGTGGAGAATGATGCAGATAACTTAGCTTCCACACCATTCCAACTTACCATTGTTCCGTAAAGGGTTTATTAAGAAAGTAAAAATTGTTTTAAAAAGGCCTAAAACGGCCTTTTGAGGCCCTAAACGATGGAATTTTGCTAAATTCTGGTGACCATGTGGATCAACATGTCTTGATCTTTGGGCCGTTTACCATCAAATTGACTCTTCTCGAGCTAAATTACGACACTCCGGTTTTTAGCCTATGTCGAACGCCTTGATAGGAAGTATGAACATCCACTGGATAGCATGCAACTTGCCTCATAAAGTATGGCCATAATTATCTCTTGTGTCAAGATAACGAGCTTAGATGATATGAGGGGCCAGAATGTCGCAATCATCTCCCAATTATATGATATGAGCTATAGAGTGCTGGACCGGCAATTCTGCAACTCATTTCGGCTTCCTACGTACCATTCCCTACTATAAAGGGATCAAGCACATTCCATAGATCATCCACGAAGGGACATCAACTTAAGCCAACTTTTTTTCATGGCCATGTCCAAGAAATAATGGAAATTGCATGTTCCGTATACGCCGTTCCGTCGAAATGTATTCAACTGATTCATGTTTGGTACGCAATATGACGTAATGATACCTAAGCATCAAATGCCCTCTACAAAACTATAAATGATCCTTAGGCATCATTTATACTCTTCCGGCTAAGCTATGAAGCTTACTTGGTGCACAGTCCGCATATGCACCATCCACCAACTACCCCTCCCTATATATGTAAAAATGACATTTTTACAACTTGAATTGGGGGACGAAAAATCTTTCATCAACTCCCCACTTTTATAACCAGATGGATGTTCACTACGAATGCCAACTCCGATGTCCGGCCATGTTGGCCGTACAATGCCAACCCGATGTCCGTCCATGTTGGCCGTTTACTTCCTACACGATATCCGTCCATGTTGGCCGTCCACTGCCAACCCGATATCCTTCCATGTTGGCCGTACCTAACGCGCCAAAACCCTAAATGGCAAACCATGCCAGCCATACCTACCGCGCCAAGGCATGCCAACCGTGCTAGCATGTGCCAATGGAAAACCATGCCAGCCACATATCCGCGCCAAGGCATGCCAACCATGCTAGCCACATCTCCGTGCCAAGGAATGCCAACCATGCTAGCCGCACCATGCGCCACGGCATGCCAACCATGTCAGCCGAACCAATTGCAAACCATGCCAGCCACGTCTACCGCGCCAAGGCATGCCAACCATGCTAGACGCACCATGCACCAATGGCATGCCAAACCCTTGGCCTTACCATGGCAACCGCACCTTGACTTGTTCCTAACCATGCTAGCCGCACCATGCGCCAATCGCACCTTTCCTTGGACCCACCATGCCAAGTCGTCCGTGCCAAACCCTTGGCCCCACTATGCCAAGCCATCCGTGCTATTTTTTCCTTGGACCCACCATGCCGGCCTTCCCTATGCGGCTGCCAAAATGAAGGCGTGCGACGATCAACGACCACCCTTCCATCCTAGATTCAAATCCTAGCCGTCCAAGGTCGCCAAACAATGCATAGTAACCTTTGGCCCAAAACCCTGGTTTTTTCCACGCCAAACCGCACCAAGGCATGCCAACTGCTTTGTCGCGCCATACCATGCCGGCCTTCCCTATTGTGGCTACCTAAACGAAGGCGTGCGACGATCAACGGCCACCCTTCCATCCTAGATGTGAATCCTAGCCGACCAAGGTTTCCAAAAAACGCATAATATTACAATTATTACACAATATAGAAAGTTTCACTGCCCATATGATATCTATTGTTTTTACTAA
Source organism: Papaver bracteatum (assembly GCA_023529315.1). Lineage (NCBI taxonomy): Eukaryota > Viridiplantae > Streptophyta > Magnoliopsida > Ranunculales > Papaveraceae > Papaver > Papaver bracteatum. The sequence goes on from JAJJWX010005243.1 coordinate 1,634,634, forward strand.
AGTAATATCATGTGCTCTAAAGTTCATTTTAAACTTTTTAGTATTGCCAAAATCTTCACTGATCATGTAACTTTGTCTGCGAGCTTCCGCATACATTCCCACCAGCAACACTAGAGTTGGCTCTGAATCTCTCCTAAAGGAGATCCTATAGCCACTCCAACAAGTTTCCCATTGGAAAGAGGCTTCCGCTCCTACCATTTCTAACTCTTCTATGGTTGTACTATCAATGGTAAGTCCTCTTGCTTCTCTGACTGCACCTGTATGATCAACAAGTATTAATCCAATGTTTGCTTCTCTGACTGCACCCGTAATACCATACAAAACCTACTCATTCTAGAACGCTTCACTAATTTATTCCTTACTTAAGATGCAATGAGAGCAAAATGTTAGATGCGAAATTGGAGATAATTATATCCAAAATGGAGCTCCAAATCCCTTAGCCCATGAATCCCGAACCATTATCTCTTCAGGAGGGAATAATTCGAGACGATGAAAATGGTTTTAAAGGGACTCCAACTTCATCACAACTTGACATGTCTTGGAAAGCAATGAAATTGAAAAATAATAGACAGAAGAATTATACTTAGAATTGAGAGGAGATATCATTATGCTGCAATCTGAGTGAAAAAAATTTAATGGATATCATTATGCTGCAATCTGAGTGAAAAAAAATTAATGGATTCTTACTTGATTGATGAGTTCTTACTTGAATTTGAGAGAAAATATCATCATGCTAAGGCTGCGTTTGGTAATGCTTTAATTTTTTTTAAAACACTTTCAAAACCTATATATGTCAACAATTTTTGTAATTGGTGTTTGGTAAAAAGAAATCAAAATGCTTTTCACCTAAAGCACTTCCCAAATTCCTCAATTCTTCTAAGCTGGGGAGGAGGAGCTTTTAAAATCTATAAAAACATAAGCTTTGGTCCCACAAAAATTTAATGCTTGATTTTTCTTTTTTGTCCCTATTTTATTTTATAAATGACAAAAATTACCCTTAAATATATAAACAATCAATTTTTTTTTTATTTTTTAAATATTGTTATATTTTATTTTCAAACTATTTTTTTTGAAGCATGTTCAAACAATTTTATGATATCATTTCATTTAGTTTGTCAAAAATAAAAATAGAAACAGATATTAAATAATTACTTAATTTTAGTTTGATTTTTTTTTTGAAAATATATATATTAAAAAGAACGCGCAATTGGGGGATATGAAAACTAATTGGGGGATATAGCTACAAGATAAAATAGGAGTCCCAATAGAAATTCTGGGTCACCCCTTATGTAATTATTTTTTTAATTCCTATTCTAACCCTCACTAATTAGGTTTAGTGGTTAATAATAATTAGTTAAAATCTTAAGTATTTGGGGGATAGATTAGTATGTATTTTTATTTGTGTTTGGGTGCGAGTAGAAGGAGGGAAAAAAAATATTTGAGAGGAATTTCTTTTTTTGAAAATGGAAGATGATTGTGATGAGATAATTACTGCTAATAAGAGGTTGAAAAATTGATTTTTTTTCTTTGATTCCCCCATTGTTGCAGCTGAAAAAGCTTGGTGCCGGCATGGTATTCAACCAAAAACCCATGCCAGCAATTGTTAGAAAGACCATGCCGATATTGTTTTCCGGCATAGAAAATAAAGCAACATGCTATGCCGGAAAACAATACCGGCATGGTCTTCATATCAACTGACCATGCCGGCAGTGGACTGATTAAAACCAGAAAAATTCAAAACGGAAGTGATGAAGACCATGCCGGAATTGATGAAGACCATATGCCGGAACATGGTACCGGCATGGTCTTCATCAATTCCGGCATGGTCATCATCACTTTCAGCATGATCTTCATCACTACCGAATAAAAAAAAAATCGTTTCCAAAGTGAGGAGAAGAGAATTTGATATAGAGTGGGGAGAGTTTAGAATTTGAAAGGGAATGGGGAATATTTGTGTTTCAAAGATCTACCCCTAAATAAGATTAATAAGAAGTGGAGATGGAAATGGGGGATATGATTTTGTTTTTTGATTTTAAGTTTTTGATTTTTTTTTTTGTGGGAAGGGTATTTTAGTATTTTCATAACCAAAAATAACCCCTTAACACATACCATGGGTTGGGGGAAGTAATTTATATCCCCCGATTAGTTTTCATATCCCCCAATTGCGCGTTCATTAAAAAGTGGTTAAGTAAAATATTTTTTTTAACAATCATAATAATAATAACAATTAGTGAATTTAACATTTAATATATTTATATTTAGTAGTAAAAATAATTAAACAATGGAAATAAAATTATTTATTTTTAAACCCAATAAAATTGATTAATAATATTTTCAGAGATATCTCTATTTTTGTCATTTTTCACAATAACAATGATTGATCTGATATTTTACCAAACACGCTTTGATTGTTTTTTAATCAGCTTTAACTTTAATTAATATTTTACCAAACGTCTAGCTGTTTTTTTCTCACAGCACAGCATAGCACAACAACGCACAACAACGCACAACAGAAAAGTGCTTTTATAAAAGCGGCAGCAATACCAAACTAAGCCTAAGTCTTTATGTGTGTATGAGTGAAGGTTCCTCCACCAGAATCCCATACAAATCCAGCACACCATCTTGAATTAATCACTGTCGTACTGGTTATTACTATTGATTGGGCCGACTGATCGGAGGGTCCGAAGGGAGGTAGTCCCATTTATGGCCATATTTTTGTAAATTTAAACCTAACATAAATATGCAATTTGACAAAAAAAGATTGGATTTGGTGTCCATGGTTAGTCTTTTTCAGTTGACACAATTATTCCTCCCTTTTAGCTCAATTACTATAACTCTATATGTATCCTATTTTTTAGGGGTATAATTGGAAAACAAACTTTAATATATAACATATCAAAAAATCCGTGCCTTGGAATTTTATAAATTTTATCTCGTTGGAAAGCTTATAAAAAAAGTTACGCAATGAGTAAAAACAACAATATCAAATTTAGAGTTTTTATGAAAAATTCGGAAGTATCTACCATTTAGCCCCAATTTTATAAAATTAAATGTATATCCATTATGTAATCAAAGATGTTTCGTTTTTCTTCGGTCGGCCATCCCCACCGTGGCAGCGGTGTTCTAGTTACTTGGGGTTTTAATTCGATGGAAAATAAAAATGAGATCTAGATTTATTGGGATTTTGATTTAGGGGAGGAAAAGATAAAATGAGATCTAGGAATTAGAATTTAGGGCAATGATATCACTTTGTATACATATAGGGCAGCTGAATGTGGATCCAGTTGCAAGCCCACTAGGAGTATTATCCGTAGTTCGGACTTGTTCTTTAGCTTATTGGACGCGGGTCTGGGCACTGGTTATGTTGGCTAGACCAGATATTGTGTGTCTGCAGCCTAGTTAGAAATTCGGGGTACGGGTAGTAGTTCGGGACGGCATACATACGGGAATTATACGGATTTGGATAGATCGGATTCGGTCAAAAATCCGGTCAACGGTTCGTTGTTCGGACAGTAGTTCGGAACGACATACGTACGTGCATATTCGTTTTATAAATGTGAGTTCGGCACTTAAAATTCGGCTAACATATATGATAAATTGATAAGTATTATGACCTTATTACGAGACTAATTTGATTTGTATATGATTTATAAGATGGAAAAAAATATTTTAGCGTGATTATTTAACAAGAAGTAAACAATTTAATCGCGTAAATGTATTATAAAACTTATATACTTTTAAACAAAAATAAACACATAAAACATTGGTTAAACAACTACCAATAGAAAATTTTAATTGAATAATTGTATTTAAATATAAAGTATATACAAAATCAAACAAAAACCAATCAACAGAACTCTGGTGAGAGAGTTACCTATGGGATTTCTAGTTCGGAAATATCATTCGGATACGGTCAGTTTGGATACATTCGTGAGGTCCATATAATCCGGGAACTAGGTTCGGAGTTCAAATAGTTCGGAAGTATCATTCGGATTCGGTCAGTTCGGATACGTTCGCGAATCATTCGGGAATGATTCGGAGAATTACTAACTAGGGTCTGCAGCTAATTTGAGCTCCGAAAAATAGCACCGATTGTTACTGTTGAGCTCTGAGTAGGGGTAGGACTTGGGTTGGGTTAATCCACCCGACCCATGCCCAACCCGATTTCAATAATTTGGGAAAGCTTGGGCATAAATATAAAGTTTATAAACTCGAGTTCAATTTGGGCAAGCATCGGAAAAAGTGCTTTTAACCCAAGCAACCCGCAACCCGAAAAACTGTGATATAGTTATATAAAACTATTTCTATAATGGTATTATTATATATATTTATAGTAATTTTAGATATTATCTTCAAGTCTAATAATGAAACTGTAAATTATATTTATCTAATTAATCATTAAATATGAAAAAAATTGTATATTATTGTAAATAATCTTCAGTTATTTGGAAATTAGAGATAAATGGAGCAATTAAAGATCTTATTATTACTAAAATTTGTTATTTTCATATTAACAAACTTGTCTGTCCAGCGAAATTTGGGCCAACCCGAGGAACCCGAGGAACCCGGGGAACCCGAGAAACATAACATCGACGGACTTGGGAAGTACCTCCATGGGTTCTACGGGTTCGATGGGCAATTTGGGCAAATAAATCCTAGCTCGAGTCTGCCTCGGCCAAGCTTTCTAACCCGCCCAACCAACCTAAGTCCCACCCCTAGCTCTGAGCATGTGCCATTACTGGCGGAAAAACAAAAACCTGAATTTGGATTTCCTTGTTGTTCATCAAAAAGTTTGTAGAGCATAAAGAAGGCTTCGAAGTTTTTGAAACCGGTTTTTGGTTGTGTCTCTCTAGGGAACTATCTTGATGAAGTCGTTTTGGGTCAAGGTTTTTAAATCGTAAATCGAATCGTGAATTTTTTTTGAAAATTAGATTTCTTTAATACTTATTCACTTGTCACTAGAATCACTTCTATTAGGATGTTGATTTCTATTACTTATATTTATGATTTGCATATACATCAGATGGATGTTAAACCTACATTTTTAAATGGTGAATTGAATGAAGAAATTTATATGGACCAAGATGAAGGTTTTGTTGTAAAAGGTTGTGAAAACAAAGTATGCAAATTGATAATATCTCTATATGGTTTAAAACAAGCACCTAAACAATGACATGAAAAATTTGATCAAGTAATGATATCTAGTGGTATTAAAATCAATGAATCTGACAAATGTGTTTACATTAAATTTGTGAATGATGCTCATGTGATTATATGCCTATACGTTGATGATATGCTCATATAAGGAAGTAACATTGATATAATTAATACCACTAAAAGCATGTTTAATGAAAACTTTGACATGAAAGACTTAGGCCCTGCTGATGTAATCTTAGGGATGAAAATTAGAAAAACGTCTGATGGATATAGTCTCAGTCAATCTGATTATGTTGAAACCGTACTTAAGAAATTTAATCATGAAAATGTTAAACCTGTCTCTGCTCCTTATGATTCTACTTGTGACTTGAAAAAGAACAAGAGTAAGGGAATTTCTCAACTTGAGTATTCCCGCGTAATTGGAAGTCTTATGTATTTGATGAACTGCACAACACATGATATTTCTTACGCTGTGAGTAGAATGAGCAGGTACACTTGCAACCCTGTGCGCGATCATTGGAATGCTCTTAATAGAGTTCTGCGCTACTTGAGAGGCACCTCAAACTTTTGCTAAAGCTTTGGGAGGTTTCCTGCTGTGCTAGAAGACTCAGTTGAGTCCAAATCCACTAGTGGGTACATCTTCACTCTTGGAGATGCATCTGTGTCATGGAAGTCTTCCAAACAAGCATGTATAGCTCGATCCAATATGGAGTTTGAGTTTGTAGCCTTGGAGAAAGATGAAGAGGAATATGAATGGATACGAGCTTTCTTGGAATCTATTGCACTATGGCCCAAGCCCGTGTCTTCGATCGAAATCCACTGTGACAGTCAAGCTGCTATTGATTGTGCAAGGAATAGTGTATATAACGGAAATTCACTACATATACGAAGAAGACACAAGACAGTGAAACAACTACTCTCTACTGCTATTATCTCTCTTGACTTCGTAAGGTCCAAAGATAATATTGCAGATCCTTTGACGAAAGGTTTATCTGGAAAGGTAGTTAGATCTACATCGAGAGGGGTGGAACTTAAGCTCGTAAAATAAATCACCATGAAGGATACTCAACCTTCTGAATGGAGCTCTAAGATCAAGGTTCAATGAGATAACTAATTTATGGTGATATCGAGACAACACTATCTTTGTCCATCCCTATGGTGTAACCGTGTGATAGTGCTACCTGCATGAGTTAGGATGATCTATTGAGATCTTAATGGGTTCCATGGCTTTGTTTAAAGTGGGATGTGGCAAGACACTCTTAATGGACTCACCTACGTGGATGTTGGAAGTGGGGCCGCTTCCTATGAGAATTTGAGATGATTCTTTAGAGACATTCATTAAATCCAATATTTAGCCTACGGCCAAAACGGGCACAACCACAAGAGCTGGGCAGCGTTCCTTTGAGACATCGAGTGTGGTTCTTATTTTTGAATTGCATTCATTGTTGGAGGTTCAAGACATTGTGTTCACCATCACAACAAGCAGTTACAGTAACCTCTCACTAAGTTAAGGTTCAATCTCTGGGACACCTTGGCCTAATTTTGATGTCTTCTGTATTCTCGTACTTTATTGATGTGTTTTATCATTCATGTGGGGGATTGTTAGAAAAACATGTTTTGTGTTTTCTTTTGAATTGGTAAAAGAAAAAGATGTTTTTTGATAAAAGCAAAAGCTGTCTGATAAAAGCAAAAGTTGTCTTTTTGATAAAAGCAAAAATTGTCTGAGAAAAGCAAAAGTTGTTTTTCTGATAAAAACAAAAGTAGTTTTCTGACAGAAAAGCAAAAGTTGTTTTTTCTGAAAAGCTATTTTCTGATTAAAGCAAATGCATGCACTGTTTTTCACTAGACATAACCGGTAGAAGTGAGAACCTTCTCAAAAAAATTATGTCATACGCATGGGTTTCTCTCCTCTTGTTTCCAACGTTTTGAACACCATATAAGAGAGTATTCTTCACCTTATTTGACATAAACAGATAAACAACTCTACTTCTTCTCTTCCTTTGTTTTCTGTAAACAATTTTGTTGTTGAGTTTTCTCTGTTTAGTTTCATCAATCACTGCCAAGTTCGGCGATCTCTTGTATGCTACAATGGGGAACGCTAACGATAGTTGTATATCCAGGAGGCAACTCGTCGATAAAGCTATAACATCTCTCTGCTTAGAGGAGTAGCAGGCGATATTGTCTTTAGGACAACTATATATTATACGTGCCTCTATCATTTCCTACTACAAACATTGTTGTTGCGTCCGAAACCAATCATTGGCTCCAGCTAAGTATTATTCTCAGTATTTTTACAATTGTTGTCACTATTTCCAACATGATGTACCCGTTAACTAAATACTAGCGGGCCCTACTGATTAAGGGTTTTTCTCGACTGTTCGAACAAACCGAATGAATGTCTGAATACGCACACTATTCACCCATCGAAAGAAAATCCAAAAGTTTAGAAATGTAGGAATTTTTTATAAAAACTCTGGTTAAGCTAAACTGTAAATGCTACAAATCTCCCATTCGCCTCTCGGTTTTCTAAGTTCTTCGAATAAAGCTCTGGAATTTCTTGTGCAAGACTTGATTTATCTAGACAGACAGTAAATGTTATAAATCATCGATTCATAGTTTGAAACACAAACGGTTGAGATCCCTCTCAAGATTTCCTTGCATCAAAGGATGTTGTTATAGTAATAGCATAGAAGAGTATTATGTTCCTTTGAGTCATTCACGAGCCTGGCCGGGCGCTGTGGAGGAAAAACACAAATGACTGCAAAAGTAGTTAGTTCAAACTTCGATTAGTTTTGATTCATTGCATTTTCATGATTTTGACAGTCCACAAATGCAACACAATAAATAAATGGCCTAATCGTTTCATAAACTTAATTTCTTATTGGTTGAAAATGTGCAAATTCCGTTAATTGCCATCACTTTGGTAGAGGGAGTAGTTCTGAATTTTGATTCCGTTAATTGCCATCACTTTGATTCACTGATCTGAATTTTGAGGGATTGAAGAATGAATGATCAATTTGGTAGAGGGAGTAGTTCTGTATCCACCAAGAAAAAAATCTCATGTACTATTCTTTTGTAAAACCTTTAAAAGCTAGCTTAATCTAGATTGTAAATATTATAGGCTGTCCAACCGAAATTTCATAAGTATAATGGCTGAACTTTTCTATAGAACTTGATAAGAACTGCATCAATCTAGATTGTAAATGACCCAGATTGTCATCCAGAAATTTTCAATGGTGTTTCTCTGTCGAATCCTCAAAATTAGCTAGACTAAATTGTAGATGACTCAAATTTGTTAGAAACTGAAACTGGTACTCATAAATTTGGTAGAAACTGAAATTGGGGCTGAAGTTTTTGTGACAGACAGAAAACTTTAGTATATTTTGCAGATCATGAAATTAGATTACAGCAAAATCTGGAGACAGAGCTACGAAGTAATGATATTTTCAACTGAGAAAGAATAAGATGATGAACTTTTGCTAATATATTTGGTCCAAAAAGGAATGCAGCAACCCATATAAATAAACTGATGCTACCCCTACTTTATCGCCATTACTGATCCAAACAGCTTCAACTATACCTCTACTCCCAACCTGAATGCTGGTGCTACATTTCAGCGTGCAAGTGGGGACTTCCCGACTGACAGTGTGGACTGGTTCCCCTTGCTGTAGTAGCGGCAGCATCAGGATTCCAAGCTCTATGGTGGGTGTATGGGCGTCGACAAACCACTATGTGTTGGTCATTCTAGTACCTGCACAGTTGTAAGAAGTCAGATGAAGTCTGGGCCTTATCTGATCCAACATACATGTAAAGACAGATACAAACACACTAGTCTCATTTCAATTGGATACATCAATGTTGTTAAATCACCAATGCAGAAGGAATACTTACAAGAACCAACTCTCAATACTAAATTTAGTATGCACAGAAGATGAGAACCACAATCACATATCGTGATCTTCAAAATTCAGTTGAACCAATATATATTACTGCACCACCATAAAATTGAGAATCCACTAGTGGACTACAAATTTTAGTTTGATCCCAACAAATTCAGAATTGTTTTTTTCCAGTAACCAAACAAAAATTTAACCAAGCCTGCAAGTGGTTGGACTACACCAAGATAACCAGACACCGAAATAGAAGACAGCTAGAAAGATTAGTCTAACATACCATAAAACGAACTGCAAACCATCAAAAACTAGACTATAACCAGAAGGTTAAAAACATCAAAAAACAGAAAATAAGCAGTATGTTATCTGGGTTTGTATGCTACCTCCAGCAGTTCACTGGGTTTGTATGTTACCTCCATCTCCATCTACATTCAGGCCAATAAATAAGTGTCAAGTAACTAACTTAGATCCATAGTCCAGAAGCTGGACTCCAGCTTGACAAATGTGAAATGATGACTACATGTAGATGGAGATGGGAGGAACAAGTTTCCGATAATCAAGCATGAGATAAAATGGAGAGCCTAAACAACAGATATATTCACAGATTGAGAACAACTAAGGCGACCCTCTCACCAACAAGAGCATATATCACAACAAAAAGATGTAAGAGCCAGTTTCAGTAATAGGTTATTGCATTTCAAAGAAAGAGATTGAATATTCACATTTCCAAGCTCCAGTCTGAGTGCACTATACATTTTTTCCCATAAATCACTAAGAAACCAACCTAGCAAAAATTCAGAAAGTAGACACGTATATATCGATTACACAGTAGTTATAGTCTTCTTTCTCTGCATGCCTCAAACAAGTTTCTGAGTTACGTAACACTAGGCTCTCCACATAAACATAACTACTGACAGACTCAGCCTCTAACTCCATGACTTCAAGAATTCTACTAGTATCATGTTCTGGGGTCATGCAAACTCGAAAATGGCACACTAAATCTTGAAATTATGACATTAAACAAACCAAATATAAGCAGAGAACTAAGAAACAGATAGATTTTCTAGAAGCCTAGGAGCATAAGCCTACTGGGAAAGCTCTCAGTTTCATGTAAAAGGAAATAAGTTAACTGAAGTAAATTACAAAATCGGCAGTAAACATAGCAAGAGCAATTCATACATGATATAATACCACATAATGTCGATTCAAGAAAGATTCATTGTCACTTCAAAATACTTAGAATTTCAATAAAGGTTTATTGCCATTACACTTACCTAAAGATTACTTGCTTCATTTTGCGGCTTCTTCAGTTTTTATCATTGTTTTCTGTCTCCTCACTTGAACTTGCTCTTTCACCAGATTCCATTGTTTTTGCATCTTTCTCTCCTAATAACTTTAGTGAAACTAAAGTATTCTTGTGAGGGATGGCAGCAGTAATTTTAAAGTTGCCAAACCTCGCAACCATTTTGCCAGTCGATGCTTTTGGATCGTAACCATAAACTTTGCAATGCTCAAAGAATAGAAGCCTACCACTCTTCATAAACCCAAATGGCGATGAATCCCGTAATATACGAACGTCTTCGAAACTGAACTCTTTACTCCAGCTCAATTCATCACAATTATCTTTATTCTTCTTCAACAACCATAATTCACTTCCACCAAAATTGCTACAATGAGTAGCACTCAGACAATCTTCTAAAACCCCTAGTGAAATTGGAAAATGTGGAAAACTAGGCCGCGTGAACCAAGGTGGCGATGGAAGTTCCCTAAACTTTTCATCAGTCAAGTGGAAAGCAAGAATGGTTCCATATCCGTCTACCCAATGAAGAGCTCCGTTTGCAAATGCACCAGAACGTATTGTCCACAATTCAATCTTGTTTTCCATCTTTCCTAAATTTCTCCATCCAGTGCTACTCCCAAGAGTGTATACCTGAACATTTGAGTCTCCCCTAGAGTGATACACCCTAACAACCTTGTACTCATTGGTGGAAGGAATGTAACCAAATCCAGACCAGTAGTAATCTCCTTCAGAGGTTGGAAGAATAATATATTCTCTGGTGACTGGATTAAAGATATAAGTAGGTCCATAAATATCTTTATGAAATGAGTCTAGGCAAATTAAACCATTGCAAGATCCAGCTAACGAATAATCATATCTAGACTCGTATAATGGAAGGTTTACATTCATTCTTGCTTTCCTACTAAAGGGTGTCTCTTGAAAATTCTCATCATACTCGGCATAAGAAAATTCATCAAGCTGAGTACATTCTCCGGTGATTGGATTATGATTTACGATCAGACGACTTAAGAAAACAAAATTCAACTTACCAGAATCATCACCAGCAGAATTAAGATGATTCAAGTGCTTTTGAGAGAAGGATGGAAGATGAACAACATCTCTCCAAGGTTTGCAAACCAATTTACACTCTAGAACCGACTCCGTTGGTAATCTACTCAATATCTCTGGTATGATCTCTTTTGGTAGATCTTCAAACCTTCCCATGATGAAAGTATCATTTTTCTTGAAACGGAGGGGTACATTGTTTTATTAGTTGCAACGGAAAATTGGTTGATGAATAAACCAAAATTTTGCTACATAAACTATTATGTATCCTTTATGGTGGTTTGCATAATGGATATATATTTAATTTTCTAAAATTGTGCCTAAAATGATAAATACCTCTGAATTTTTCGTAAAAACTCAAAATTTGATATTGTTGTTTGTGCTCGTTGGATAGGTTTTTTTATTAGCTTTCCAACGAGATAAAATTTGTAGAATTCCAAGGTGCGGATTTTTAGATATGTTATATTAAAGTTTGTTGTCCAATTATACCCCTGAAAAGATAGGATACACAATGAATTGTAGTAATTAGACTAAAAGGGAGGGACATTTTTGGTTTTTCGGCCCTAACCATTTTCAATCTTTTTGTGTCAATCTGGGATGCACGGACGCACCGATTTTGGTGCCGTGTCCGTGTCCGATGCACCAAATACGCGTCCTGCGCGCGTCCTTTTTGGACGCACCGATGACTTGGGTTTGAAGCATTTTTTTTCCATTTTCATTTAAACTTCTTCCTTTATTTTTACTATTATTAACTAAATGAAGAAAGACAAACATTTAGATCAATCATGTAACTCTTTATTAGGATTTTGTAATTGGAAATACATCACATATACCCTTGGTTGGGCATGTGTTGTTCTAAGAATGCAATTTTATTGTGCAATGTGTTTAATAGTGATTGATTGCTTGACCTTCGACGTGTATAAACAAACGATCTTTCATTTTCTTTTGAAATTTATACACATGTAGCATTATTTTCTAATTTTTAGGATGGAAATACTTGACTTTACTGTATAAATACATAATTATATATATATAAATAAAATATGTATATACGCGTCCGCGTCCTAGTTTTTTGAGAATTTTGTAGTGTCCGCGTCCGCGTCGTGTCGTGTCCGCGTCTACGCATCCACGTCCGTGCAACCCAGGTGTCAATTGATCACTTACATTTTACAAAAAAATGGCCATATAAAGGTCCTCCCTCGCTTCGCTCGGTCAGCCCAATAATGAAAATTCCAAAACTCAAGAAACTGGAGAACTTGTTTAGCTTCTGAAATCTGGTGATGTAATTACTAAGCTAAGTTTTTCTCTTTCACTCACCACTGATTTAGCATCCAGTGATTCCAGTCTGAGTAAAAAAACTGATTTACATTGTGTAGCATACTACCAACCTAAATCTGCTTTACAAGTTGCTGGCCCTTCTTCTACTGGTTTTCTAAATACTCCAATCTAATTACCTCTACCCCCACGCTAAACCTGTGGTCACTGCTGGTGCTTCAATTGTACGTTGCAAGAGGACTTCCCCCTTGACATTGTGAACTGGTTCGGTGGTTCTCCTTGCTGATAGCATAATTATTCCAAGCTTGATCGTGTATGGGAGTCAGAATACTAGTATATATGTGCGGGTGTTTCTAGTACCAGAGCAGTTGTTGCAAGAAGTTAGATGTCTTCTCTCCATTTCTGATCCAACATTCATATGATATAAACACAGATATACACATACTAGTCTTGTTTCAATCGGACTAGTGACTGTTTTTAATCACCAACATATAATGTAAAAATGCACACCACCAACAAAGGATAGCAGAAGGAATACCTAAAGAACCAACTCTTAATGCTAAATCCGGTGTGAAAAAAAGATGAGAACAACCATGATATATTCTGAATTTACAAAATTCAGTTACCCAACATATACTACCCGCACCATCATAAAATTGAGAATCCAGACACAAATTTTAACTTGATCCAACCAAATTAAGAAACTTTTTCTACAGTAACTAAACAATAGATCCTGCTAGTGAATCCAACACCCTTAAACAAACAACCTGAAAAGGCTTTTCGATGGCTCTCCAAACACTTTGTCAATCTTGATAAAGCATTTATCTGCTGCTATTGACTACCAAAAGAACATGCTAGATTTCGTATAGTTAGAACAAAGGGTTTGGTGAATATCTTCCATAGTTTTTAATTGTGGAGATAGAAGAGTTTATTTATAAGATTCAAAGACTACTATGCAGTTACATAGTTGTTACAGATTCAAAAACAAATTCAAGATTTGCTTAACAGACCAAACGCATAGCCATAGGGATAGTCCTAGTTACTAGGTCTATTGACCAACCGAAGTGACTCAGTTGAGCTGTCTTGACTCTTATCCTTAACATCCCCCCTCAAGTTGTACCTCAGCTGGCGGATGTGCAACTTGGACCTTAAAATTTGAAATCTCGGCGCAGCCAGCCCCTTTGTAAAGATATCTGCCAATTGATCTTTCGAACTTATAAACCTCACAATTAGTTGTTTGTTCGTAACACGTTCCCTGACAAAATGGTAATCTATTTCAATGTGTTTCCTGCGGGCATGAAACACCGGATTTTATGTTAGATAAGTTGCGCCTAAATTGTCACACCAAAGAATAGGAACTGTAGACATAACACCAAGCTCCATTAACAATGATTGAATCCAAATAAGTTCCGATGTAGCAATGGCAACACCGCGGTATTTTGCTTCCGTACTAGATTTGGACACTGTCTTTTGTTTACGTGCAATCCAGGAAATTAAGTTGTTTCCAAAGTAGATACTGTAACCACTCGTGGATCTTCGATCATCTAAGCTACCTGCCCAATCCGCATCGGAATATGCATGAAGAGAGAAATCTTTCTTTGAATTTAGATGCAAACCATAATCCACAGTACTCTTCAGATATCTGAGTATTCATTTAACCAGCTACCAATGCTCAACAAACGGATCATGCATATATTTGCAAACTTTGTTGACAGCTACAGAAATATCAGGTCTTGTCATATGCAAATATTGCAGAGAACCTACCACACTGCGATACAAGGTTGCATCTGTGAATCTTGATGTACCAAATTTTTGTATCTTCTCAGTTGGACTAAGTGGTGTGTTAACAGGTTTCACTCCATCCATCTTAACACGCTTCAGCAAATCAGTCACGTACTTACGCTGCGTGAGAACTATCTCAGCATCTTGTCGCAAAAATTCTACACCCAAAAAGAAGGATAGGTCACCCATATCCTTAAGTGAAAATTCAGAGCCAAGAGCTGCAATTAGACTACTGATTTGCGCTGAATCCTACCTAGTGACAATAATGTCATCAACGTACACAAGAACATAAGTAATTGACGTTGGCGTTTTGCAGACAAAGAGAGAACTGTCCGCAATAGAACCAGTGAAACCAATCTTTATTAAGTAGGTACTCAATCTTGAAAACCAAGCATGTGGTGCTTGTTTAAGTCCATAAAAAGACTTATGTAACTTGCAAACATAGTTTGGATAATTTGGATCTACATACCCTGCAGGATGCTTCATGTAGACCTCCTCTTCAAGTGTACCATGCAAGAAAGCATTCTTAACGTCCAGTTGCTTAAGTGGCCAATTATTCATCACCGCAATTGATAACACTATACGAATTGTACACGGCTTGATCACTGGGCTGAATGTCTCACCATAATCCACACCTTCCTGCTGATTGAACCCTTTCGCAACAAGTCGAGCTTTGTAGCGATCAATCGTCCCATCTGGATTTTGCTTGACACGGAAAACCCATTTCGAGCCTACCACGTTTATACCATCGTCATACTTTACTAATGAGTACGTGACATTACGAATCAAAGCATTTATTTGGGTATCCATTGCTGACCTCCATTTTGGGTTTTTACTGGCTTTTGAGTAACATGTAGGTTCCATGAAAGCAGACTCAGTAAGTGGGTGTTTTGTAGTTTTCAAGCACAGCCTTTGAACAGGTTTACGTATTCCTGATTTTGCCCTGGTAACCATAGGATGAGAAGAAGCATTACTCTGAGCTGATTGAACTTCCGGTTCACCTTGTTGTGCTATATCTGATGTTACCATGTCTGCAGAATTATCATGTGAGGCTAACTGCTCTAAAGTTGTTGGTGTAGGCAGAGTGGTAGAACTTCCTGTAGTATCTTCAGTTGGAACTGTGATATCAGACAATTCTGGAGAATGTACAACAGCACCTTCCTGTAGAATGTTTATACTTCTATTTCGAAAAGGAGAAGTTAGAAGTAAACTAGTATCTGATGGTGTAATACATGGATTTGACACTGGGTGAAGCTGTTGCATCGGCTTGAATGGGAAGGTCTGCTCTTCAAATCTTACATGACGAGAGATGTAGATTCTACCAGATTGTCTATGAAGACATTGATAGCCCTTATGTGCATTACTATAGCCCACAAAAACACATGCTATGGATCTTGGCTCTAGTTTGGTGTTATTGTATGACCTAAGGCATGGGTAATCAAGGCAACCAAAAACTCTTAGGAAGGAATAATCCGGCTTTTTATGGAAGAGCAATTCTAGTGGAGTTGCTTTATCAGTTGAAGATTTTGGAAGTTTGTTTATCAAATAACAAGCCGTAGTGAAAGCATCCGACCAAAATGACATTGACATGTGTGCTTGAAATAAAAGTGCTAAACCAGACTCTGTCACATGTCGAATTTTTCTTTCTGCGATTCCATTTTGAGGGGAGGTATGTGGACATAAAAATCTGTGTTGTATTCCAGAATTGTTAAGATAAGCAATGAACTTTTTATACTCCAAGGCATTATCAAATTGAAAAACTTTTATTCTATGACCAGTAAGGTTTTCAACTTGCTTTTGAAACTGAATGAAGGTATTTAAAGCATCATATTTTTGAACCAAAGGAAACACCCATGTGAAATGAGAATAAACATCCATAACAAGCATGTAATATCGAAAACCAGTTCTCGAAAATTTTGGAGACACCCATATGTCAGAAACTACCAGACTTAAAGGAGTATCAATTCTTGAAGTGCTAAGAGAAAATGGCAATTTTTTGCTTTTGCTAAAATGACAGGAATGACAGTAATCAATCTTTTTATTGGAGACTGGTAAGGAAAACCTATGACAAATTTCTGAGACAGTGCACATCATTGGGTGGCCCATACGTTGATGCCATATTGGATAGGTAGAAGCAACTTGAGCTTGAGGCTTGACCGGATCATCTAGCTTGTCAATACCCTCAAAAATATAAAGACCATTCCTATTCAACCCGCGCAGCAGCGTTGCTCCCGTGTGCATGTCCTTCACAAAGAATCGAGTAGTGTGAAACTCAAAATAAACTGCATTATCTTTACAAAATTGTGAAACAGATAGCAAATTGGTCTGAGGGACATGAAAAACTTGATTTAAATTAAACTTCCTTGAGTTATAGGTAAAAGAAGCTTTACCAACATTAGAAATGTTTAATGCATTGCCATTCCCAACTTGAACTTGCTCAGTTCCATCATACTCATGAGGGATAGTCAAGTTCCTCAAATCTGCAGTTAAATGATGGGTAGCTCCAGTATCAGTGACCCACTGATTAGCATGTTCACCTCCGGGAAGAGGAATAAAAGCTACTGGCGCCTTTTGTTGATTTGGGTTTGGTTTGTCATACCGAAACCAACATCTGGTTGCTTGATGGTTATCTTTCTTACAGATTTGACACGGCTTCTCAAACTTCTTTGAACCAGACTGATTTTGACGCTGATTGTTGTTCATTTGAGGTGGTCCACGATATTGCTGATTGTAATTCCTTTGGCCACCTCTGTTGTTAGATCCCGAGGTGGAGGCTGCAATATTGGCAATTGGTTGCTGGAGCAAAGAAAGTTGTTGTTCAAGCCTCACATCAAACGAAATAAGATGAGAATAGAATGTGTCCATCTCCATATCCTCAATGGTTCCCAGTGCATTCACAGTGGGGTCATAGGACTGATTTAGTCCATTGCAAATTGATTGTTTCTTCTCATCATCAGTAGCAGTATACCCTGATGCTGCAAGTTGATCAAATAGATTCTTAGCTTCAATCATTTTTTTTTAAGGATTTGTTACCTTTGCTCAGTGAGTGGAATTTTTTCTTAAGATTCATCAGATGAACCTTAGTTTTTGGTGCAAAATATGCTTAAAGTTTATCCCAAACTTGTTTTGCCGTATCTAGTCCTCTTACATGGCAGAGAACTTCTGGAGTCAAAGTAGAATTGAGCCATCCCACTAGCAAAGAGTCTTGTTCTTCATAATCTTTAAAGGCAGGATTTATTGTTTGCGCATTAGGTATATTTCTAGGTGGTATTTCTTCGGTTCCATCAATGAAACCCTGTAAACCATATCCTTTGAGGATAGGTTTAAACTGAGTCTTCCATAGAGAGAAGTTTGTTTCAGTAAGCTTTAGAGTAACAAGGTGATGTATTTGGATATTTCTGAGATTATTGGTAGTGTTGTTTCCTGCCATTGGTTTTTTTTTTGTGTTTTTAGGGTTTTGATATTGAAGAAGCGTGAGGGATCGAACCCTCCTGATACCAAATTAGAACAAAGGGTTTGGTGAATATCTTCCACAGTTTTTAATTGTGGAGATAGAAGAGTTTATTTAAAAGATTCAAAGACTGCTATGCAGTTACACAGTTGTTACAGATTCAAAAACAAATTCAAGATTTGCTTAACAGACCAAACACATAGCCATAGGGATAGTCCTAGTTACTAGGTCTATTGACCAACCGAAGTGACTCAGTTGAGATGTCTTGACTCTTATCATTAACACGTATATTTGTGGCTTCTCATTAGCAGGAACCTTCTGCATTTGAACTTTTGAACAGTGGAGTTTCACCACGCTCCTTAGGTTCTTCTGAATCCGTACATGAAGATTACTACCTGGATTTATGTGTATGGGAGTCTTCTTTCAGTCAGCCTGTTAAGTTGATGAAAATGGTTTAGGTGGTCTCCGAATTTACCCCCAATTTGATACAAAACAAAAAAAAATTAATTTTGAGAATCTGGTAAAAATTGAATTAACAGATAAACTGAAAATTAAATTGTACCAATAGAAAAAACTTAGAAATACTTACTTATTTTGAGAGGAAATATCATAATGGTGATGTCTTTGTGTGAAAATTTCTCCACCAGAATCCCATCTTGAATCCATCAATAACTTACTATTTATTGCTTAAAGATTTTAATTTTAGGGTCTGTTTGTGAGGGTTTTTATTTGGGGATATCAAAACTAATTGGGGGATATAGCTACAGGACAAAATCGGTGTCCCAATAGCATTTCTGGATGACCCCCTATGTAATTATTTTTTTAATTCCTAATCTAGCCCTCACTAATCCTAATTAGTGATTAATTTTAATTAGTAAATTCTTAAGTATTTGGGGGATAGATTAGTTTGATTTTTTTTTTTTAATTTGTGTGAGTGAGGAGTAGAAGGAGAGGAAAAAAAATTGAGTGGAATTTTTTTTTTGAAAAAGGAAGATGAGTGTGATGAGAGAATTGTTGGAGCTGAATCTTTAGCTCAACTACAACAACAATCATATCTTCAATCTTCGATGTATGATAACAACTCACAATTAGAGTTATATGATGAACCAACACCCTTGGATCATGATTTTCGTGACCATGAAGTGTTTTGTGAAGAACTAACCCAAGAAAGTAAACATGTTCAGCATACAAGCAACCCAAATACAAGCTTCAAGGAGGTCGAAAATTTGATTTTTCTTTTAGAAATCGCCATTTTTTCCCCTGTAAAATCTTAGTACCGGTATGCTCGTTGTATGAAGACTACGCCGGAACTTGTGCTACCGGCGTGGTATTCATACAACACAAATGCCGGTACCATATATCCCCCATTTTAAACACGTTCCCAGCGTGGTTTTCATACACTCTTCCATGCCGGTACAACATATCCCCCATTTTTAAAACATTCCCGGCGTAGTATTGAAACAATCAATGTATGCCGATAGTAGTGTGTATATTTTTTTGTTTTTGGGTGAGAGTAGAAGGAGGGAAAAATATATTTGAGAGGAATATCTTTTTTTGAAAATGGAAGATGATTGTGATGAGAGAATTACTGCCACGATTTTTTCCTGGTTTTGAACTGGTACCGGCATGGTAATCTAGTTTTCGAGCATGCCGGTACCTGTTCCTGGATAAAAAAACAAGACTACCGGCACTCATGTATAATAAAAATCAATGCCGGATTTAGGTACCGACATAAATAAAAAAATGTCGAGGATACCGGTACAGTCTTGGAAGTTCCTGCATAACTAAACACCAAAACCGGCATACCCATCAAATAATCATTGATGCCGGGATTGAGTACCGGCATTGAAAAGAAAATGCCGAAGATGCCGGCACAACTCACTAAACCCTTTTCTTCTCTGTATATTAGAAGTTCAATACCGGCGTGGTCTTCAACCTAGATCGAGTGCCGGTACCTAAATCCGGTGTCGTATTCATCCTAGATCGCATGCCGGTATCCACTACCGGTGCGGTATTCAAACTAATGCGTATGCCGGAATTTCTGAAACTCAAAAATTGCAGTTAGGATTTTGCGATTTTGACCTAAACCCATACCTACAAATCCGTTGAAACACTAATTTAACACTTTAAAATGACTAACCTTCTCACAGAAGCCATCTTTGATAGTAGTTTATCTTTCAATTTGGGTTCGATTGGGAAGTTGTTCTCTTTCGTGGAAGCATGATTATAATTTGGGTAGGTTAATCGACGAAGAAATTTTTGATTTAACGATTAATCATCAATGAAGAACGATGAAGAAGATGAAGAAAAAAAAATCAAAACGATGAAGAAAATGAAAAAAAAAAAAATCATGCCATTTAAACTTAGAATGGGGGATATTTGATTTGGTTTTTAGATTTTATGTTTTAGTAGAAAGGGCATAACAGTCTTTTCATAATATTTTTTAATTAATCTAAGGGTGTTTTAGTATTTTCGCCCCCAAAAAACACCCCTTTGCAGCCACCTTTGGTTGGGGGAAGTAATTCATATCCCCCAATTAATTCCCATATCCCCAGTTGTGGGTTCAAGATAAAATGAGATCTGTGATTTGGAATTTAGGGCAATGATATTTGTTTATACAGGGATCGAGCTGAAAGCCCACTAGGATAGTAGGATATTATCCATAGAGTTCGGAATTGGATGCGGATTCGGTTACTTGTCGCTCCATTTGTAGAGCATAGCTTTGGCGTTGGGTGGTCAGGGTAGAAAGTAGAAACTAAAGAATACAACGAATTATTTTGTTGAAAAAAAGCTACAAAATGAACATTTGTATGACAATTCGCCAGTTTGGAAGTCTATGGGAACTAAAAAGAATATGAATCGCGACTGTGACTCAAAAAATGCTGCAACAGACAAAAAACTGTATTCATAGTTTGCAAACAGCTTCGGTCTAGTTAACTCTACGCCCAACCTGATCCTGTGGCAACAACTAATGTAATTTGGGAGGTCTAGAGAACCATTCTTACCAACTGCTGAATAAAGAAATTGATTTAGCTTATCTTTCCACACTGCCAGCCAGCTGCTAAGCCTGCTTTATTTCTACCGAGTTCTAACCTAAATCTGTGATCAGTGCGCTGGTGCTTCAATTGTACGTGCAATACGACTTCCCTGCTGATATTGTGGACTGAATCTCCTTGCAGGAGTTGTGATAGCATAACTGATTCCAAGCATGATCGCGTATAGGTGTCAGGAATACCACTATGTGCCGATGTTTCTAATACCTGCGCAGTTGTTGTGAGAAATTAGATGCAGCGATCCAACATACATACATATAAAGACAGATATGAACACGTTAGCCTCATTTCAGTTGGATTGATCAATGTTGCTAATCACCAACGTATATTCTTATAGTGCACACCACACACAAAGGATAGCTGAAGGAATACATAAAGAACTAACTCTCAGGTTGTGCACAAAAGATGAGAACAACTATAACACACAGCGACTCTACAAAATTCAGTTGACCCAATATATACTACTGCACCACCATAAAATTGAGAACCCACTGATGGAGTACAAATTTTAACTTGATCCAACCAAATCCAGAAATTTTTTCTACCGTGACTGTACAAAAAGTTAACCAAGTCTGCCAGTGGTTGGACTATATTAAGCTAACCAGACATTGAAATAGAATGAGTTGGTAAACTGTGAATTAATCTAAATAGTCCCAGAATTGAAGCCATGAAAGTGTCAGAATTTCCTTTATCCCAAGAAGTATCGACATGAAGAGGTCTTGAAAAAATTCATTAGCTAAAGTAATGTTGAAACAGAAATTATACAGTCACAAGAACTTAAAGCCAGTGAGAATTTCTTCATTACTAGCAAATTCTTCTCTACCTTGCATGACTGCAGCGTTGATACCCATCAAGAACGCAGAATCGCGATAGTGCAGCGTCCGGGATTGCAAAATGGAAAACACTGTAGCCCACAGTGGCTTCTCATCAGCAGGAACCTTCTGCATTCGAACCTTTTCGATATAATCATCACCAAATGACCTGCAGAATAAAATGGAATTCGCGAATAAGATAAGATAATATAAATTTGCACAGAGGTAGCAATATTTGATATAAAAATATGTTTCGAAGTTAATAGCATATATACATAATTACACACTATTTCAGCTTTGCATCGCGAAAAACTTTTTATGCATGCCATGTGCTTGATTACTTGTTTCAAACACCACCACTAGTACTACAGTAAGGCTATAGTACTCTTGCTAATACAGTAATACTTGTAATGCCGCTAATTTCACTATTCCAAACAGCATTACTAATTCTACGAATATCAGCATCCTTGCCCCTACATAAATACACTAATCCTTATGCTATAAATCTTAGTGGTAGCATGTACTGTGCTCATGAGAATGTTAGTTTGTAACCAGCGGAAGTTGAAGCTGTTTAAGATAACTATGGCCAAACAAATGCACTGATAGAGCTTGCACCAACAACCTGAAAAACTCTAGACATTAAATCTGTAAGGGAAGTTTTCTAATGCCTCTCCAAAAAGGCAAACGCTTTCCCAATCTTGACAAAAGCATTAACCTATTTGTAAGATTGGCTCTCCGGCAATATATATGAAGTCTTTCTCAGATAATATACATCTCCTAACTGACTCCATGGTTAACCTACATAAATACTCCACTGAATAAATTACTCCTTACTCCAAAGATGAACTTTTCCGTATATCTAATGGATATAACACATACTCCCTCCGTCCCTATTATATAGGCGGAATTTTGATTTTCATTTGTCCCACTAGATAGGCGTAGTCCAAGTTTCAAGATAAATTTTCTCCTAAATAACCTTATTTATTGTGCATGGAAACTTGTAATAGGAATAGGACAAGGGGTAAAACAAGAAAAAGTATGGAAAATTATGAATCCAATACAATTTTCTTAATCTAAGAGATTGTCTCACTTCGCCTATATATGTGGGACAGAGGGAGTATATCACTAAACATGTCGTCACATTCTCATAAAAAACCAAATAACAAACAAACATATTTAGACTATGAAATTTTGATGTAATTGAATTTATACGAAACCAAAAGATAATAAACAACAAAATATTACTTAGAATGCTGTCTTTGAGTGTATGAGTAAAGTGGTTCCTGCGCCAGAATGCTACTCTATCTGAACCCATCACTAACTTATTCGTTACTAAAGATACAGAGACAACAAAGTAAAAGGAGATGCGAAATTTGGGAGAATTTTATCCGAGTAAGCTTCTGAATCTCCCAGTGAATTCAAACCTAGGTTGTTTCCCACAATTGAATAAATTCTTGTTATCCTGAAATCTAAGAGAATTATATCTGGAGGAGATCCAATGGAGTTGTAGAGGGGTATGAAAATAGTTCCACAGGGTCTGAACCTCCTCCCAATTTTATATGTGCTCCATCTTCAATGGAAACCTAATAACATAACAAACAAATTTAGAACTTTGAGATTCTGGAAATAATTGAATTGAAAAGGAATATAAGGAAAGTGATAAACAACGGACAGAAAAGAATGCTTTACCTAATCTTGAGAGGAAATATCATAATGCTGGGTACTTATCTGTGAGTGTTCCTTCCTCCACCAGAATCTCATACAAAATCAGTACCAAATCTTGAATCCATCGCTACCTTCTTACTGTATTTTTATTGATTTTGATTTAAGGGAAAACAACAATGAGATCTAGGATGTGTTGCCTTTGGTTCTTATTTTGTGGGAAGATAAAATGAGATTTGAGAACTGAGATTTGGAATTTAGGGCAATCTTATTGTTTATATAGGGCAACTGAACTTGGATCCAGCTGGAAGCCCACTAGGAGCAGTTAGGACTTGTTTTTTGAGAATTTTGTTGTTTGGTCCAGTAAACCCAAATAACTTTATCTTGTAGTCCGGCGCCAAAAGGGAGTTAACCGGAGGTCCAAAAAAGTTTTAAAATAGCTAAAATTAATAGCCTACCCTCACCACACACGTGTGGACTTAACTGTCTCCTTCTTCCTTCTTCCTTCTTTTCAATCTGTCCACAACAAAATCAAAACCTAAGACCCATACTTAATCATCTCTAAAAACCAAAATTTCCTATCGATTTTCTTCAGAAAAAACCAAAATCTCCTATGAATCTTCTTCAACATTAACCCTAATTTCATTTTCATCAAACCTAAACTGTTCCAGTAATTTTTTTTAAAATGGTTACCAAAAGGGAAATCAAACGAACAATTATTGTAGAAGAATCTCCTTCACCGACAAAGACAAGAAAGAAAACTTCCGTTGATTCACCAACAGCAAAAACCAAAGAAACCATCGCTGCAAATTCACCAAGAACAAGAAGTATGAGAAAATCTTCTCAATCTGTCACTCCTCCATTAACTAAAACGAATGAAAACGACGGTACTCCTTCACCAGCAGCCAAAGGGGAAGAATCAAATGTAAACCTGAAAAAAGGTAAAATATCTATTCAAATGATACTTAGACTACATATCAATATCTATTGTTTTTATTATGTTATGCAAAATCTACTTTTAGACACTACATATCAATATGTTAAGTTTTGATACCGTTTCATAGTCTTTCATACCCAACTAGGTACTACATACCAATATGTACTGTTGGTAGATTTGCATGTGGAAAACCTGTTAAGTTTTGATACTATTCGACACTACATATTAATATGTATGATATTTGTTTTGATACTGTTTTTGGTTTACAACAACATGAAAAACCAAAAGAAAGGCAACAGCGGCTACTCCAAAAAAAAAAGCAAAAAAGGCGACAAAGGCTGATAATCTTCTACCAAAAGCAAAGGGGAAGAAAGCACTTGTCCTGAAAGCTGCAACTCCTTCACCAAAAGCGAAGTGGAATAAAGCAAATGTACCCCTGAAAGAAGGTATGTAGTACAACTACCTATTACAAACTACATATTAGCGCATAAAAATATGTAGTAAATATTATAAGTATCATTTAATGTTCACATATTGATATGTAGTTATAATACCAGTATGTAGTGGTATCTGATATGTACCATATCAGCATGTAGTTGTTTAAAGTACATAGTAGATATCATAACTACATATTGATGTTATAACTACATATCATCATGTTCAAAAAAATTACATATCGATATTATAACTTACATATGTACGTTGAGTTTTAAATCGGTATATTGATATGTTATGTAATGGTTTTAAATACATGTTATCATGTAGGTGGTAATAAGTGTAGGAAAGCAGCAGAAAACCAAGAGATACTTCCTTGCGAGACTCATGTGACATCCATACAAACATCTCGACCATTCTCCTAGTTGAGAACAAGAATGTCAGCAGGCCTCAAATCCTTGTCATCGTCTGATAGAATACCGAGAGAGACTTCCTTGCGCGCTGGCACACCAGCTTTGTAACAAATGTCTACAACCACATCACAAACAAGATCATGTCGGAACTTACTTCCAACATCTTTAGCACAATGAAGCGCATGGTCTCCAGAGATATCCATAGATTTGTTACAACTTCAGCATAAGCTATTCTCAACAAACAATGGGATGCCAAGGATGTAGCAAAGCACAGCTCTGAAATTTCTAGGTCCTAGGCACTGATTAAGCCCACTAATGAGAACCTCCAGTAAATAATCATGTGCATGCTTGACATGATTATACTGCCACAAAATGGAATCTCTGGCAAACATGGAAAATTGGTCTTGGATTCTCTTCTTGACTGCATCAAAATAAGTAACTGCCAGGGAGTGCATGGAAGGGGGGGCAACATCATCGACACAATAAGAAGGAGGAAATCCACAAACCTGGATAAAATTCTGAAGAGCCAACTGATAAGCAGTTGAGAATAGCAAGATAAGCTAAATATTAGATAAAGAGTATTACATTAACTAGTTGGAAGCCTAACAAGCTAAGCTCCAACAACATACCACTACATTAATTGAACAGGTTCATGTGCTAGTCTACCAGCGAGTCTCATGGGTAACTTAGCCAAGAAAACCGAAGCAGATGGGGGCTAAGATTGTGTCACAAAGGGACAAACTAACTCTACCTTCCATGTAATTATTATTATTATTTTCTTCATAGGTAGAGACATGTCATTCGATGTTGGAAAGCTAAATAGATTCTGGAGCATGAGATAAATTAATACGGTTCCCAAATCAGTTGGTTACAGGCTAGATCCAGCGCAGAGTGGATGTGAATCCTCTGACCCCTCCATAAAAATTCATCTAGCACTACTGTAAAAACTGACCCCGAATGAGGTGCTAGGCTAGGTCCCACCCACTATGAGGGTGGGACATGCAAAATCCCCGCCTGGCTTCTGTTTTCCTAGCCCAAAGTAAACGAAAAAAGAGATTTGCGAGAAATGTTAGATTTTGGTTCCCTTTTAGGTTTAAGTTTCCTCGCACCTTACAGTTATCTGTAACACTTGCATATGTTTGCTTAAACTGTCATAAGATAACGTGATTTGCTTTAAAATTCCCTTGAGGATGGATGCTGAATGGATATCAAATTCTGTCCCTAGGCCTAGATGTTTACAATTTTGTTTTACCATTTAATGATGCATTTTGGCTAAACAAGCATTCATCCTCAATCTCTCATGTAAAGGCACCCACTATAAAGGCCATATAAATTGCCATCTAATTGGCTTAAAGATGAATTTTGTGTCCATGAACGCAACCAAGAAATGTTAGCATTTGCTATTATTTCCTTCTAAACATAAACCTTATTAGCTTGTATGGCATTGAGATTTTTCTATACGAAACTTCTGTCGCTTGACGTAAAAAATGCTTTTGTTCTTCTGTACGAAACTTCGACCTTTAAATCAAATGAGATGTATCTACATTCGGAACGATAATCACATTGACAATGAAGTACCAACATATAAACCTCCAATTCAAAAATGGGGAAAACTTATAGTAACCAGATAAACCAAACAAACAGACGTTGGATTATTTTTTTAAAGCTTATAAGACATAAGTTGGATGCAGAAGAAAAAAGAAAAAAAAAAAGGGACATGTAGTCCTCTTGAACATTTGTAACCCAAGACTACCTAAAACATCTTTTCAATGAAGAATAGTATACCAAATTTCAGTGAAGCTAAATGAATAAATTACGATTACCGGTCAGTGAAACTAAGCTCTCCACGTAACTTTTCGATATCACGCAATTAAAATTATTATCGGTACCATTGATATTCAGCAACCTAACTCTGTCATTCTCTTGGTTGTATAAAAAGAATTGTTGCTGAACCTGTATTAAAATCTCACCGTTATCAAAAGACCAATGGAATTCTAAGTAATAAGGATGTATAGTAATTTCTTCTTGCTTAGTGGTGAATTGCTTGGTCCAAGATTCAGTCACTCCATAATTTTGCATAACCCATACATCAACTCGACTACGGAGACCACAAACTAAGCAAAGCGAATCTCCCAACACTTGGAGCTTGAGGACACCATTACCATCTGGATGTGGAATTATAGTTTCTTCTGGAAAATGCAAATTCATGTACGTCTCACTGCTCAAATCAAAAGCAACTATTAGTTTGGTCCGTTTGGGGGTGACCATAGTAGTCAACCAATGAAGAGCACCATTAAGATGCAAACCTTCGTAAGGAAAACAAAAATCACAAGTGGTGTTGGTATTGACTCTTCTCCATAAATCTGATCCCAACGTGTATACGTAAACTTCATTCCAATCTATATGTACAAACTTGTATTCATTTTTTCTGCTATCGTAACCAAATCCATAACCTTTAGCAGCTGGCCAGAGCACACAGCTAGGTAATATGATTTTCTTTGATTCTTTAGTATATGGGTTCCAAAGAATCAGCGTACGATTCCCATTAAGGTTTAAACCGAGCAAGCCATTACAAGCAAACATCTTAGTGTGGAAACGAGTACTTAAAAGTTCTCCATTCGTTGGATCATCCATTAGAACTGCTCCTTCACACTCGCATGTGCTTGACGACGATGGAGATGAGGATGCTGATAATATTGATGAATGATCTATGGAATAAAACATACCTTTATCGAGCCATATGTTAGCATTTCTCATCATGATCAGTCTAGGGTTTTTGTTGGTAAGATTAAAGCGATCCTTGACGAATTTAGGACCACAGATTAATGTATACCAAATCCTGCATACGGACTTGAAACGTAAGATGGGTTTCACTGGTAACCTTAATAAAATATCTTCTTCGATCTCTTGGGGAAGGCTTGACTTTGTTGCTTTCTTCATTGCAAGTACGGAAGTAGGGTTTGAAGATTATACGAGAAATTTATTTGTGTATCTTCTTCGGAATCTACATTTTATGTTAAAGACAAAGTTGGGCCTGCACTCTATGCATTTTTATCGGGCCAAATCCTTTAGAGCAAGTCGTGTTTGGAAGAATTCCATCGTCCAAATTTTATGCCAGCTCATCACTTGCAAAGGGGCAAAGAAATACCGTTTGGCATTGTTCAGTAGTGAACCAATCTTTCTTTATGGGAATGCTTGCCTTGCATGACGTTCTTCCAACTAATTTTAGATTACTCTGGACGTATCTTTTGTGGAATTGAAGATGCGTATAACAGTAAAGCATTATTCTTTCATTGTTATTTTGAAAATCTCCCTTCATGAATGTTCACTCTAATGTATTATTACCAAATTTCGACCTATAAATCAAATGAGATATGTCGACAATGGAATGAAAAGGAATGAGATACCAACATATAAACCTCGAATTCAAAAATGGAGAATTCATGCTAAACTTAATATAACCAAACAAGCAGAAAAACTACTCGTTGGCAGTGTAAGCTTGGACTTTGCATACGAAGCTGTAGAGTGTAGTAGGAACTAAATAAAAGGGACATGTAGCCCCCCTTGAGCATTTGCATCCCCGCACTACCTGAAACATCTTATTGCAGGATTATGATTGTGCTAGAGAAATATGGTTTACCAAAATTCAATGAAGCTAAGTGCATAACTAACAATTTCAAGTTAGCGAAACTAAGCTCTCCACGTAACTCTCTGATATCATAGAATAATACCCATCATTGACACCATCGATATTCAGCCACCTAACTCTGTCATTCTCTTGGTCGTATAAAAAGAAATGTTCCATCACCTGTATTAGAATCTCACCATTATCAAAAGACCAATGGAACTGTAAGAAAGAAGGAAGTTTAGTAATTTCGGCTTGCGTAGTGGTGAATTGCTTGGTCCAAGATTCTGTCACTCCATAATTTTGCATGACCCATACATCAATTCGAACATCAAGGAGACCGCAAACTAAGCAAAGAGAATCTCCCAACAGTTTGATCCCAAAACTACCATTTGGATGTGGCATTATAGTTTTTTCTGGAAAATGCAAATTCATGAACGTCTCAAAAGCAACTATTACTTTGGAGAATTCGCGGGTGACCAACCAATGCAGAACACCATTAAGATGCAAGCCTCCATAAGTAAAGTTACAAAGGGTATGGACTTTTCTCCATAAATATGATCCCAACGTGTATACGTAAACTCCATCCGGTTCTAGGCATACAAACTTATAGTAATTTGTTTTGCTTTCGTAACCAAACCCATAAGCTTTAGCATCAGGCCAAGAAATAAAGCTTGGTGGTATAATTATCTTAGATTCTTTGGTAAATGGGTTCCAAAAAATCAATGTAGGATTCTTATAAGCACCTACACAAAGAAAACCATTACAAGATCCATACATTCTAATGCTACGAGTTCTTAATCCATCGCTGGATCATCCATTATAACGGCTCCTTCACAGTTGCATGTTATCGACGACGATGATGATGACAACGCTGATAATATTGATGCATAATCTATAGAATAGAGGATATCATTACGGTCATTAATGACCTGTGTGTTAGTATATAACGTATATATTATCATGAGTCTAGGGTTTTTGCTGGTAAGAGAAAGGTGATGATTGAAAAATTTAGGACTACAAAGTAAGGTATACCAACTCTTGCATACGGACTTGAAACGTAAGATGGATTTCACTGGTAACCTTAACAAAAATTCTTCTTCAATCTCGGGGGGAATGGTTGGCATTGTTGCTTCTTTTCTGCAACAAGTAGGAAATTAGGGTTCGAAGATATACGTAAATTAATCAGTTCCCCACGTACCTCACCATTCTTTACTTTTATATGACAGAGTTAGCCAGTTAGGCCTGCACGCTACGGGCCTTTCCCGCCTAAGTCTAAACAATTTTTCTTTTCTTTTTTTGAGGGCCCTGGGTGTTTGATCCAGGAAAGACTATGGGCCTTTCCATGACCGTGTTATTTTTGATGGGCCTGGGTATCTCTTGGAGAGAATGAGAGTTTTCAATAGAACGTTATTTTGGGGACCCTTCTTTTTTTGAGGGGACCATGGTGTTTTAGGCACCCGATGATACTATTGTTTAGGGCTGTCCTAAAAAATGTTTGATTACTAATTTGCCCTTTAACCTAATTGTAATTAATCCTAACCTAATAACCGTAATTAACTTAATCTAATATATAAAAGTTTTCTAACCTATCAGACCCAAAAACAAAAACAAGAAGAGTTTCTTCTCCTCTCCTACCTCATGTTCTATCCCATTTTCACATCGTTTTCATCGATTAATCGTCGATTCATAAAATTTTCATCGTCGATTAATCAATCGAGTATAAGAATGTGCTTCGAAAGCAAACTAAACGAGTAACAGGAAAAGGTCCCCCATTAGGACATCTAGCAAATCAGAAAAGTTCATTGGAGATTGACAAAGTAGTGGAAACGGAAGACAAATTGGAGATTCAACCCGAAGTGGGCATGGGAAAGATCCGCGAGGTAATTTTAACCAAACCCATTAGTTTTAATTTGATTTTAGTTCGTTTAATTGAATAGAAATCATCAAAATAGGGTTTGAATGTAAGTAATATGATGCTTGGTTCGGTTAGTAGTCGGAACCCAAAAACCCTGGTTTGGTAAATCGAACTTCCCGAAAGGAAGAACACGAAGAACTGTTTAGGTTGATTATGATTGAACAATATGTAACCGAACTATTCAGTTCGGTTATTTCGCTAATTTTTCAAAAAGCCATCTTCTAACCGAACACTTCCCATTTTACCAAAATAAAAATAATTTCACTTTCCAACCGAACTCAACTAATTTACTCATTACTTTGAGTTCTTAGTTAACCGAACTTTGTCAAAACAATTCGGTTAGTTCGCACAATATTTTAAAACAATTTCTCAACCGAACTCAAAACATTACAAAGAAAACAAAAAAACCTATGTAACCGAACTGATCTTATTTTCCCACTATGTTGAACTATCATTTAACCGAACATTATGTAGTCTGTTCGGTTGGTTCGCAATATTTTGTTTATCGAACTACAAACCGAACTCCTTGCTAATTGCATATATGTTGAGTTCGGTTTGTTCGCAAGAAAAATTCTAAACCGAACTCCTCCCTAATTTCATAGAATTTTGAGTTCGGTTGTTTAGCAAAATAGATGTACCAACCGAACTCAGTGCTAATGTCATTCATGTCGAGTTCGGTGAAATCGCAATTTTTTGTTTAGGTAACTGCTAACCGAACTCAGTGCTAATGTCATTCATGTCGAGTTCGGTTTTTTCGCAAGAAATAGTCAGTGCTAATTGCAAACCGAACTCTAGCCCTTAACAGAATTATGAGTATGAAAATCATTTTTGGGTGAAGCTAATATGTTTTGTTTTCTTGGTTAGGGGCAGAGCACCAAAATCAAACCAACCTTCACTGGAAGAACTTAGAACTCCCACTCCTCGAGGCCAAAAACACTTAGGTTTTAATAAGCGTGGAACCAAATATGTTAAGCATAGAGGTGGTTCAACACCGGGTGTTGTCATCCAAGATGATGTCAATAGAGATAATGTTGACAATGTTATACATCAAGTTAATCAAGAGATTTTGGAAGAAATGGGTAATCAAGAACATAATCAAGGTGGAGAAGAGGAATCACCCGAAGAAGGAGGAAATGAAGATGAACAAGGAGATGACAATGATGACAGTGAAGAAGATGGAGATAATGAAGATGATGAATCAGAGGAGGAAGAGGATGAAGAGGATAAAGAACAAGTAAAAATAGTTAAAAAACCAAAAAAGACCCCGAAAAAGCCTTGTGCTAGATATGCATACATTCCTGATGATACTTTGTGTTTGGCCCCAAAGAACCCAACTTATGGTACTCCAAGAGATGGAGGGGAGGTATTGATTGGCTACAAAAACTCATGGGCTACCAAGATTTATGCTACAAAGGTATTGAATCTTATACATGAATATTTCTTTGTCATATATTTTTCGGTATATATTAGTAAATAAGATATGATGTTGTATTTGTAGGATCATAATAATGTTGTTCGTGTTTTGAAACGTCAAAAGAACAAGAAATGGGATATAGGTAATGAGTGTGATGAGGTCAGGTTGGCCGTATTTGATTGTGTGCTATGGTACGCGATACAACATGCACACCAAAAATTTGATGATGTCACTGTTTCCGCATTTGCCGAGAGGGTTTATCCTGAGACCGAAACCTTTCATCTACCGTTTGGTGAGATCGCAATCACTCCGGATGATTGTTTTCGAATCACAGGCCTACCAACTACTGGAACAAGTGTTCGAGATGGGTACGATCCCTCCATGAGTTATGAGCTTCTTGAACAGTTGGTGGAGAGGTGTCTAGGATGGAGCGCTAAGAAGGCACATTGTGAGTTTAGACGAGCTGAAAAAGAGCTTGATGAAGGTGATGAGTATAATGAGTTAAACCCAGACCGGTATTACAAGAAGAAGTTGAAAAAGATCAAGTTGAAAGTTTTGTTAAAAGAGTTTGGAGGGACGAAAGATTTGGTTGCCAAGGGAAAGTTGGTCATGACAGAAGAGAAGATTAAACACCATGTGACTGCTTATTTGTTATATCAACTAGGAACCATTTTCTTCCCCGACACTTCAGGTCATTCGGTAAATGCCCATTACCTCCAGCTATTGGACCCCCTTAATGAGGTGAACAACTATTCTTGGGGAATTGCGGTTCTATCATTCGTACAAGCGGAGCTCAGAAAAGCTTCGAGGCTTAAGTGTTTATATTTTGGACGCTTATACACCCTTGTTCAGGTACCCCGTTAATTTATCCTTTGTGTTTTCCAAGATATGTTTGCTAAGTGAATGAATGTATATTTTTACTAATGAATACATATTTACTAATCACATGTGTGGTTTCTTCTCATAGGTTTGGGTGTACGACCACTTCCCAAAACTGAAATTGTCTTATGCTCACACTCCTTGGCCTTATGGGAAACCTACAGCTGGTAAATATGAATTTTTGGACTCGCAAATGAAGGGTAAGAAAAATAGGTTGTTGAGGTTGAGAGAGAAATTGGATAATGAAACGCTTGGAGATGTGGTTTTCCATCCATACAAGCTTCAATTAGATGACGAAGAGGAAGATGTTGAGCCTGTTGATTTCTAACCTATTTCGGCTTATAATGGCCCATTGTTTTATCCTGGCGGTTGTACAATGTACAATCCTCGAAGAATAATGAGAAAATTATCTTGTGTCCAAAGTGTCCCAGCAGAGGATAAATTCAAATTCAAGGTGATGAAGCGGGGAACTAAGAACACCGAAAAGAATTTTGTTCCAAAGTACAATCCTGCTCCATCAGTGGACCAATGGAACAAATGTGAGGATTATTATATTCCAGTTCAAGAGTTAGAAGATTGTTATGGTGAGCCAAATGCTGCTGAAGAAGGGTATATGGAATGGTATGAAAATTTTTCTCATCCTCGTGTAATAAACACACAACAACAAGCTCGTGCTGAGAAAGCAAAATCGAAGGCAGTGGAGAAAGAGACCCAAAAAATTATGAAGCATACCCCAACCTGTGGTGATGAGGCATTGATCTTATGGAATTCAACGGTAAGATATTTACTCTTATTTTTCCTTTTTATAAACTGATTAAGCATGCAAATATAGGAAATTTATACTTGTTTATGATTTTCATTGAAAAAGGTGAAGTCAAGTTCTAAATTGTTGAAGAAAATGATGTCAAAAATCCGTAGTGGAGAGCCGATGAACATTGCTGAACAAACGGAACTCTACAACCAATGGACAAATGTTTTTTCACCCAACACCGCTGATCAAAGCCAGAGCATGTCGATGAAGAGGGGTCGACGAGAAGGGGAAGGTTCAAGTCGAATGGTTGAACAACAAAGAAGTGGATATGACACTCCTAGTGATGAAGGACCAGCTAAAGCTCCTAAATGCAAGGGTAGAAAAGTCTCACGTAGTGGTCGTCGTGAATGAGTGATTGCAAGAATTAGTAATTTGGCATTTTATGTTTAGAATACGTTTTTATTCCGGATTTGGGACTTTGTTCTCTTATGTTTGGAAGACCTTTTTATTCCGGATTTGGTACTTTGTTCTCTTATGTTTGGAATACCTCTTTATTGTGGATTTGGTAGTTTGTTTACTTATTTTTTTGTTTTAGTAAACGAATTTAATGTTTTTGTTTCTAATTTGTGTCTAAGTTCGGTAAGATATAAACGTTCGGTTTGATCGCAATTACAAAATTCAACCAAACTGAACACTACCAAAAAAAAAAACAAGTTACAGAGTGATGTTCGGTTTGATCGCAATTACAAAATTCAACCGAACTGATCACTACAAAAAAAAAATATCAGAGTGATGTTCGGTTTGATCTCAATTACACAATTCCACCGAACTGATCACTACCAAAAATATTAAAAGTTACAGAGTGATGTTCGGTTATCTGGCTAAAAATTGCAGGTTACTGAACTTAGTTGTTCGAAAATAAAACCTGATGTTCGGTTACCTGCGAAAATTTTATTACAAACCGAACGCATAGGTTTGAAAATAAAACCTTTTGTTCGGTTACCTGTCATTTTTACCAAGTTAACCGAATATGACTCTGTAACTTTTAAATTCTTTGTTAGTGTTCAGTTCGGTTAGATATAAAAACTGAACTAACCGAACATAATTGTTGACCAAAACTTGTACTTGATCTGACACATGTAACGGCTATTTTTTAGTTCGTTATACACCCCAATGCTATATATATGGGTCTGATGCTTCATTTTTTTGTATACCATTTCATAAAAATGGCATTTTGTAGTCATAAATTTACTTTAGAAGAAGATCTTTCTATTTGTAGAAACTTCGTACTGTGGTTTCCAAAGAGGGGTGAAGAACAGTTAAGGCATGGTCGGATTAGTAATAGTTATTGGGGGAAAATTCATGAGAAATTCTGCGATGACATAGGTAACCCTCATAACCTTGAAGAGCTATCTTTGTTCATTCGATTTGAAAAAATTCAAAAAAGGGTTGTGGATCTTTTGATTTTGTATCGGATAGTTGCGAGGAATCGATTGAGGGGTGAAACATACGAGGAAATCGTTTTAATGTCAAAGAATGAATGGCGACGATGGAAAGTAAAGGATTTCAAATATGAAGATCATTTCCGCATCCTTAGAGACTTTTTCATAATGCGTTTTGGATATTAAGTCTTTTATAATTTTATTTCGGCAATGTCATGTAATTTCATTTCCAAACCGAACTAATGTTGTAATGTAATAGTTCGGTAATGTCATTTAATGTAATTTCTTAACCGAACTTATATATTTTAAATTGCAAACCACAGTGGACCTACAATCTTTATGCCAAATGACTCCTAATAAAAACCAAATACCAAAAAACACAATCTTTCATTGTTATGTTGATTTTCAAAGCATACTAACAATCAAAAAACACCATCTAACTAAAGGTACAATTAATCATCCGCAAGGGAAATACAACCTTGGTGTATAATCACTTCCAAATCCTTCAAATCTTTCCACATCTCCATGTTATGTTCATACATAACGCACCAACCCAACATTGTGTCGGGGTTAAATTCATTCCAATAAGAGTATGGGCATATCAGAGGCAATGGACAATTGTCTTCTAACCGGAGGCCTATAAAATGGTTGTAGTTAAACAACGCAATCACCACTCTCCTACGTTTTAGTTGCTCGATACATATGGTTTTTTTCGGAGTGTATGTGAAACTACCACATTTTGAGAACAAGTGAACCACGCAATTGAATGCTTCGGCTATTAAGTGCCCACATATCGGCATGCTCATCCAATGATCCCTTGTGATTGGATTGCCCCCGTGGAGACGGCTTTGATATCTAACAAACTTCACATTGAGACTATCATCCCCATCGGACAACATTTTCTTGTAAAATTCCGGTTTCTCCCTTAGATTCATCAACAACCTTTGACGGACATAAGTGATTTGATTATCATTATATATCTTGGAACCTTGAGTGAAAGGCCCTAGTTGTTGTACGACAACGTGGAAACCGCAATTACCATCCGCAGGGACGTAATTGGTGGTTATGACGTAATCTCTAATGTAAGGAGGTAGCTCTTCCATGAACCTTTTCTCAACAGGAGGGGAAGTCATATCAATTGGACTAGGTTGAGAGTGTAACATAGGTCCTTTTTTCTTCATATCATGTTCACTTGTCTCGCCCTTTTCAACAATATTCCTAGCCATTTTCTTACAATCTTCTTGGTACTTAGCCGCGGTATGCTCATGTTGCGAAGGATCTCTAGTAAAAGAGGTCATTTCACTCTTCCTCTTGCCCAAAACCTTTGCATATTCTATGACTTGTTTTTTGGTTTCTTTGGTTGGTGGCCTACCTTTGGCCTTGACTTTATTCGGTTCTTGCACATTTTCTGAAGTCTGCGGATAAATGATTGGCTGCATTTCATCCCAAAAGATTTTCCTTTCAAGATTGTTCATGTTTTGGTACCTCTCAATAACGACTCTTCCCATTTCATTATCACCAAACTCTTCTCCGACATCGCCCTTTGGAGGAGGAACAAAACTTAAGTGTTGCCAATGTGGATCTATATCGATTAAAGGGATTATGCCATGTTCATACTTAGCTATCATGTGGCGACAAGGGAGCCCAATAGACTTCATCATGTTGCAAACACACACCTCTTCCAGCTTGGTTCCCCATATGCGGATCAAATTCACCTCAACCAATAACCTCTTAATGCAAGCATGCGAAACATTATAGTGGAATCCCTTGAAAAACCGAAGGTCCTCCATTTTCACGATGTTACCACCTTTGTTTATAATATTTTTGTACTTCATGATGCGACTTTTTTGAAACTTCTCTTTAATTCTATCAATCTCGCGGTTGAAGTAAACCTCCATAGCGTTAAACACAACCAAAAAATTATCAATACATCCAAAGAGATTTTTCTTCAACCGGTGGTGAGCCGATTCTACCAAAATTGTAGCTTGATTCCCAAAGTGTTTATGGTGGTTGGTAAAAGCATAAAAAAACCGCTCTTTGTGCGGTTCCAACCATTGCTCGACCACATACATTACAATATCATTAGGATATTCGGGGCTACACCAATGCTCAACAAATTCAGCAAGATTTAGATTATACTCTTCTTCGGTGAGAGACCAAGTCAAAACCTCCCATTCCCCGGATAAATCTACCCATTTAGCATGATTTATGGTGTATTGTTCATCGAATGCCTCTTTTGCATCATCTTGTTCATCTTCCGGTAGCTTACTAATCTCTTCGAATGCTATCCTCTTTGGTGGACAAAGTTGAGGCTTGCACCTATTCATCACATTGCACCATATATGAAATGTACAAAGCATATTATGTGCCAATGGGAAGACTCTCTCTATTGCATTCATCAATGATACTTGATTTTCCGTCACTATAACCCCCGGGATATCATCATCTCAGTAGATCGCCTTCAATTGTTGTAGCGCCCACCTATAACTTGGTTCTTGCTCGTCCTTTAGAAAACAAAAAGCAATGGTAAAAGGTGACTTCGTCGACGTACGACCAACAATGTTCAACAATGGCATCTCGTATTTGTTTGTCTTGTAAGTGCAATCCATTATAAGAACTTCATGGAAGGATTGAGCCAGTTGAACACTCTTCGGATGAGCAATGAAGAGATGAGTTATTTCTTCACCCTGACCTAGCTTCTTTTGAACCGCGTAGCCTTTCTCTTCAGCCAACATAAATAATTGTTGCATGACTTTTCTATCCTTCCATTCATTCCTTTTAATTGACTCAATTGCATTGTAAATGGTGGACGGGGATGATACGTTTTGAAATACCCCGTATTTTTAGTTGCGGTTTCGGGTCGGGTTGAACCCAAATTAGTTAACCATGTGGTTTAGATTGTTGTTTCCTTAGCCTTAGCCTAAGTGGGTGGATTGAACTAGAAAGGCTTCAAGTGAGGGGGTAAATAGAATAATCAATAATAAATAAAATTAAGAGAAAATGAAAAGAAAATTAAAATAGTGAAGAAAAATAATAGTTAATATATAGCTTTTCTATTAATGTAAATGGAAAGAATTTTAGAAGTTGGAAAAAGAAAGGTTAGGAGAAAAAGAAGAAGTTGGAGCTATGTTTCTTTTAGAGAAGAAGATTATGGAGAATCAAGAGGATCAAAGGATTGAGAGGTAGAATGCTAAACCCTTTCTCTTTGGGTATTTTTCTTTGGTGTTTATTTTAAATGATTTTGTATTGTTATGATTCAGTTATTTATTTTAATAAATATATACATCTTGTTGATGATCAGGATTCTATTATTGATATATAACATGATTAAGTATCTCTTGTTGAAATTTGAGAATTTTCCAATGTAAATTCACCGTTGAATGTGTGTTTGAATTTGAGTGATATTTTCTGAATTTCTGGACAGTTTCGCCTTGTTGTGATGTTGTTGTTCTTAGGAAGTCTTAGTGATGTTAAAATGATTTGATCTTTTAACAAAAGTTGTAGATAAATGTATTATCTTTCATTGTGCTTTTGGTTTGATTAATTTGAGACTAATATGAATATATGGTGAATATTTTAGTAAAATGATGTTATCTGCCTATATTTTGTAATGCCTTTGTAAAATCAATATCTTTTGATTGCACCGGTAGTTTCATGTCAAATTTGGATATGTTATACATGGTGGTGACAGTAATGTTCATATCAAAATTGAAGACAATCGGATAAAGCTAGCACTATGAAAACTATAATATAAGATTCTGTAGTTAATGTATTTGTTTAAATGCTTGAAAGAGATCCATGTTGTTAAGCCATGGTTGCTTGTGTTGTGTGTAAAAAAACAATTTGTAAAAGTAAATGAGTTCATGTTTTTCCGTTAGATGGAATATCGTTTCATGCTAACGGCGGGTAATGATCCCCGAGAATTAAATGAGTAATGATCCCCATGGGAACATGTGTTTCCCGACCATCGATGGCGGCTGTCCGTGCCGGTAAACGATAGGTGGTGTACGAACCAAGGTTTTCGTACTGTGAATGAAACGGTTAATGATCCCCATAGGAACTTTTGTTCCTGACCATCGATGGAGGCTGTCTGTGCCGATAAACGATAGGTGGGTGTACGAACCAAGGTTTTCGTACCGTGAACTCATGGTTTGAGGTGGTGACTTATAAATATGTGAATAATGTGTTCGAAATCTAAATTAAATGAGTTATTGAAAACATAATCGGTGTTATGAACTCATTTGTGAAATTCAAATGGATGATTTGTTGAAAACAATATTGTTGTTGTGAATTGATGAGTTGAGTCCTAAATGAATGATTTGATAAATGGTTTGTTGATAATAATATAAATGTTGTGAACTCATGGCTTGTAGGTGACAATATTAAGTTGTGAATCATGTGTTGGAATCTCTATTGAATGATTAGTGGAAACCTTATTGGTTTTATGAACTCAAGCATTGAAATACGAATTGAAGTATTTGTAGGAAACATTAATATTGTTGTGAACTCATGTGCGAAATCTATTTTAGTGAATTGTTGAATTCAATTGTGAAATCTAATTGGATGAATTATTGAAAGTATTACTGGTATTATGAACTCATGATTGAAGGGTGATTTGTTGAAATAATATTAATATTGTGAAGACTTGTTTTAAACTATTAAGATGATTTGTTAGAAACAATATTTGTATTGTGAAAACATGATTAAACAAATATACTTGTGTGGTGATCATGTTGGGTGAGCATCTATATTAGATATTTTCTCGAAATTATGTCGTATGCTCATGATGTATGTTATTTGACTCATT
Organism: Papaver bracteatum; assembly: GCA_023529315.1. Lineage (NCBI taxonomy): Eukaryota > Viridiplantae > Streptophyta > Magnoliopsida > Ranunculales > Papaveraceae > Papaver > Papaver bracteatum. Next base: position 1,674,684 of record JAJJWX010005243.1, read on the forward strand.
GACATTGTTATGAATGTTTTGAGATTGGGAATGCGTTCTATTGAGCTGTCATCTCACCCCAATTGACACCCTTATAGATTTATCAGAGTGGCGCAGCGAAAGCTAGGAATGAGTAGCTTAGTGATTGAATTTCTTGAAATGTAATTTGAAATAATATGTTCGTTGTTAAGATAATAAGAGGATTTATATGCTTCATTTTATGTTATGTAAAGTTTCAACTATGTTTTGTGAAAAAGTAATTTAGCAAAAATATGTATGCATAAGTCTCTTTCCGACCAAAAATATGTATGCATAAGTCTCTTTCCGACCCGTAACGCTTCGAGTTCGGATCTCCATATGGGTTTGACCCTGGTCCGGAACTCGGGGTGTTACAAGTTGGTATCAGAGCTCTAGGCTTTAGATCTTGAATGTGACCATAAATACATTATTTCATATGTTGTTATGCATGCTTGTCTGATTTGAGTGTTGTATATCTTGCTTCATCATAATAGTTGACTTTGTGTAACTCATGTGAATTGTTCATTTTGCGCTGGATTGAATTGTCGTGTTGTTTACTATATTATTTATATTATATGAATATTTAGGTTTACGTATCTTCTAAATTTCGGGACGAAATTTCTTTTAAGGGTGGTAGAATATTATACCCCGTATTTTTAGTTGCGGTTTCGGGTCGGGTTGAACCCAAATTAGTTAACCATGTGGTTTAGATTGTTGTTTCCTTAGCCTTAGCCTAAGTGGGTGGATTGAACTAGAAAGGCTTCAAGTGAGGGGGTAAATAGAATAATCAATAATAAATAAAATTAAGAGAAAATGAAAAGAAAATTAAAATAGTGAAGAAAAATAATAATTAATATATAGCTTTTCTATTAATGTAAATGGAAAGAATTTTAGAAGTTGGAAAAAGAAAGGTTAGGAGAAAAAGAAGAAGTTGGAGCTATGTTTCTTTTAGAGAAGAAGATTATGGAGAATCAAGAGGATCAAAGGATTGAGAGGTAGAATGCTAAACCCTTTCTCTTTGGGTATTTTTCTTTGATGTTTATTTTAAATAATTTTGTATTGTTATGATTCAGTTATTTATTTTAATAAATATATACATCTTGTTGATGATCAGGATTCTATTATGGATATATAACATGATTAAGTATCTCTTGTTGAAATTTGAGAATTTTCCAATGTAAATTCACCGTTGAATGTGTGTTTGAATTTGAGTGATATTTTCGGAATTTCTGGACAGTTTCGCCTTGTTGTGATGTTGTTGTTCTTAGGAAGTCTTAGTGATGTTAAAATTATTTGATGTCTTAACAAAAGTTGTAGATAAATGTATTATCTTTCATTGTGCTTTTGGTTTGATTAATTTGAGACTAATATGAATATATGGTGAATATTTTAGTAAAATGATGTTATCTGCCTATATTTTGTAATGCCTTTGTAAAATCAATATCTTTTGATTTCACAGTTAGTTTCATGTGAAATTTGTATATGTTATATATGGTGGTGTCAGTAATGTTCATATCAATATTGAAGACAATCGGATAAAGCTAACACTATGAAAACTATAATATAAGATTCTGTAGTTAATGTATTTGTTTAAATGCTTGAAAGAGATCCATGTTGTTAAGCCATGGTTGCTTGTGTTGTGTGTAAAAAAACAATTTGTAAAAGTAAATGAGTTCATGTTTTTCCGTTAGATGGAATATCGTTTCATGCTAACGGCGGGTAATAATACCCGAGAGTTAAATGGGTAATGATCCCCATGGGAACATGTGTTTCCCGACCATCGATGGCGGCTGTCCGTGCCGGTAAACGATAGGTGGTGCACGAACCAAGGTTTTCATACTGTGAATGAAACGGGTAATGATACCCAAGAGAAAATGGGTATGATCCCCATAGGAACTTTTGTTCCTGACCATCGATGGAGGCTATCAGTGCCAATAAACGATAGGTGGGTGTACGAACCAAGGTTTTCGTACCGTGAACTCATGGTTTGAGGTGGTGACTTATAAATATGTGAATAATGTGTTCGAAATCTAAATTAAATGAGTTATTGAAAACATAATCGGTGTTATGAACTCATTTGTGAAATTCAAATGGATGATTTGTTGAAAACAATATTGTTGTTGTGAATTGATGAGTTGAGTACTAAATGGATGATTTTATAAATGGTTTGTTGATAATAATATAAATGTTGTGAACTTATGGCTTGTTGGTGACAATATTAAGTTGTGAATCATGTGTTGGAATCTCTATTGAATGATTAGTGGAAACCTTATTGGTTTTATGAACTCAAGCATTGAAATACGAATTGAAGTATTTGTAGGAAACATTAATATTGTTGTGAACTCATGTGTGAAATCTATTTCAGTGAATTATTGAATTCAATTGTGAAATCTAGTTGGATGAATTATTGAATGTATTACTGGTATTATGAACTCATGATTGAAGGGTGATTAGTTGAAATAATATTAATATTGTGATGACTTGTTTTAAACTATTAAGATGATTTGTTAGAAACAATATTTGTATTGTGAAAACATGATTAAACAAATATACTTGTGTGGTGATCATGTTGGGTGAGCATCTATATTAGATATTTTCTCGAAATTATGTCGTATGCTCATGTTGTATGTTATTTGACTCATTGACATTGTTATGAATGTTTTGAGATTGGGAATGCGTTCTATTGAGCTGTCATCTCACCCCAATTGACACCCTTGCAGATTTATCAGAGTGGCGCAGCGAAAGCTAGGAATGAGTAGCTTAGTGATTGAATTGATTGAAATGTAATTTGAAATAATATGTTCGTTGTTAAGATAATAAGAGGATTTATATGCTTCATTTTATGTTATGTAAAGTTTCAACTATGTTTTGTGCAAAAGTAATTTAGCAAAAATATGTATGCATAAGTCTCTTTCCGACCAAAAATATGTATGCATAAGTCTCTTTCCGACCTGTAACGCTTCGAGTTCGGATCTCCATATGGGTTTGACCCTGGTCCGGAACTCGGGGTGTTACAAATTTTCCGTGTTATCATCCTTTAATAAGCGAAGCATACCAGCTGGGGAAATACGCAATCTCCTATATTTAGCTACTTTCTCCTTTTCTTGAGGAGTCAGCCTTGCATCCATTGAATGTCCTTCAAGATGCTCCGGACGATGGTGGTTGTGATTACCTACCACCTTATTCATCGATAGAACCCATCCTGTTTTTAGTTTTGAGTAACTAAAAACTAGCTTGAACTGACGTAGCGGAAGCATATGTTTTGGATCAAAGATCCGATAAAAGATAAAAACTAGTGTGAGATCAATAGATTCACAAAAGTGATAAGAAAATAAAGATAAAAAAAAACAAAAGATAAATTTGATATTATTCAAATAATAATATTGGTTGTAGAATTGTGTCTCTCTACTATGTCTAGGCCTTCTTATATAGGCTTCAAGGATTCTAAATATAACTAGGACTTGAAATGGAAATCAAACTAAACAAAGAAACAAACTAGAATTAGGGATTGCAAGATCACATACTCAGGGATAGTGGAGTAGAAGGTATGGACGATAATTTTTATATGGCATTGAAAACCTTACAAGAAAATCTGCCCGACCAAGACTTTAGTAGTTTTACCAATAAAGACACCGCCCCACTTAAAGCACAAAGCAACCTGGCGAGTGCTCTTTTTGGTAAAGTTGTTAAAGATATGGGTAGGGTTTATGGGTTTTCGGATAGACAGAAGCGATTTTTGAGTGTCTACAAGCGGCCGCATGCGCAGATTTTCTTTCTCGCTATCCCGATTGACGGCCTTGGACAGAAGATGTCCCCCTTGGAGTATCGGTGCATCCTTAAATACAGGTTAATGATCCCCCTATACCCTTCTGATTCTCGTTGCCCTGCTTGTATTACAGGCTGCCTAGACGCATATGGGGAACATGTTGTTCACTGTAAGGTGGATCCTGGTTTCAAATATAGACATGACCATGTGAGAGATATCTTATATGATGTATTATGGAGGGCTGGTATTTCGGCAAAGAAAGAGGCGTGGTCAACTTTTTGACGGATCCTCTTGAAGGCAGATCAACACTCGGGCCATGAGATGTTCTTATTTTTGGGTGGGCCAACGGAAAACATACGTGTGTTGATCTTCTTGGGGTTTCTCCATTAGTAGGCATCGGGCAAGGCTCTTTCATTGAGTTGGACAAGCGGCTTTGAAAGCTGCCTTGGGTAAGATAACGAAGCATGAAAAGGCTTGTATTGATAATGGACATTCTTTTATTCCCTTTGCCTTTGACACTTTTGGGTATTTAGCTCCGGGAGGCGGTTGGACTCTAGCGAGAGTTCAAAGAGTCATGCATAGTAATGTCATGACTCCCGATTCTAGAGAGTTTGTGTTTAAGAGGATAGGGTTTGCCATTCAAAAAGGGCTTGCGGCGCAGCTTGTTGCTCGCTTGCCTTCTATGTAATAACTCATGAATCTGTTATTAATCATAATTTAATTAAAGTCGTTACTAGAATTATGAAAGAAATCCTAAATTAAGAAATAGTCTAATATTAGGAAATAGGTCTTCTGAGTAGGATGTCCTACATTAGGCCCCCCTTCTTGAAAAGAACTCGACCACGAGTTCACTGTAGGGAGACAAACGTCCTTTACAGGATCATATGGTCGGAAACGACGGCGAAGATTGTCATCGATCAAATTCCTCATGTTCGGTAAGAAATGACAAACACCGTCGATGCCAGGATCATAAGGCCGAAAACGACCGCGAAGATTGCCGTCGATCAAATACCTCAGTTTCAGTATGAAATGACAGACACTGTCGACGCCAGGATCATAAGGTCGAAAATGTCGACGAAGATCATTAGCTATCAGATACTTCTCATTTTCCACTTCTGAAAACTTTTGTGTGAATAATTGAAAATGTGAAACACCTTTCCAGGAACGTCTATCATTCCTCCCCATTATACCTTCCCCCAGTGCAAATCCCATTTGATTGGACGCAAGAACCTGTTGTTGTTCAGTAGATCCATCCAACTGGTCCCCAATTATATTAGTTGCAAGAGCACAAAAAATCGTCTCCCGAATGATAGCTAACTTATAATGAGGGTCCAAGAATTCATAACGGCCCCATTGTGTTGTTCTTATGTCAGTTGACAATTCAACATTTTCTTTTTATTCCAAGGCATCCCACTGATATTCGGACCAACTCAAATTTTGAGTTAAAAATTTAAAAATCTCTTTTGGCTTATAGTTCTCTTGTACAGTTGTCAAATAGTCTCCATGGTAAATAAGTACGTGAAGCAATGCTGAATGTGATTTCAGAACATGAATGATGAGATGGGTGTCCTTGCAGATAACATTCTTAAAATCTTCAGATGAAAATGTCCAGAAGTGCACCATCCAAAATTTAACTGTCACTTCATCATATTCCCATCTATTCAGCTTAGAATCTGCAGCTCTATTCATACAAATAAATTGATTATAATAATCCATATCCTTCGAGACAGTGGAGGCGCCCGTATGAGCTGTAGTTAAGTAATTCGTTGCTTCTTGAATAATGATATGAGGAGTTTGATCCTCAACTTTCAAAGCATACACTATCTTAACTCCGAAAACTTGAGTCGTATGTTGCAAGAGAAATCTAATTTCTTTTATGACCCCTATGCCGAGAGTAGGGTACTGCTTTATCTCCATGGTCTCACTAACAGCCTTATTCCCAAGGTCTTTCAGTAAACCATGATCTATACAAACTGTTATATTGCCAAATGAAATCTTAACATCAGAAGACCTAAACCCGATCTCTAATATTTTATCAACAACAAAACTATGTTGCGTATCTTCCTCGTAGCGTTTGTTAACTGTAATCTTTGATACAGAAGAGGTAGATAAAGACACCTCATTCCATGAATTTTCCATAGTAGATGAACCATTAGGTTTTAGAACTCCTGCACGATTTAGATTTGGCTTTCGAAAGCCAACACAAATAAACCAAGGAGGTTTTCGTGGAATCTCATAATCCTTTAGCACAGTTCTAAGCTGCTGATGAATAGTGGCTAGAAGATATGTCTTCAAGAAATGCTTTGAAAATGGTAGTCTCGAGAGAAACTGACCTGATTCATCTATCGGATGGCTCTTAAGAGTAGCTACCTTGATTGGTTGGCAGTCAATATTTGCATCGGTAACATGCGGATCAGGCATCTGATTAGTGAACGTTTCCTGGGCATGTCTTCCTGCTAGTAGATGAGAATTAATATAGGAAGAAATTCTCATTACAGTCCCCATCCAATATGGACTACCAGACTGCACAATAACGGCATGTGGGTGCTCTATGGAAACAACAGCTCTAGCTGTCATTGTAAACTTCTCCGATGTTTTTCCAGGGCTTATAAAATACATGCCATCACCTACTCCTTTGAATCTCTCCATCTGGAAATTAACATTTCCGCTGTGTGCATTTGCCGTTAACAGCTTGCCTGTATCTTCCTCCTTTTGAGCGAAGACTTCTGCCGTAATTGTTGCTGTCTGGGATGGAATAGTATCTCCACTTCTTTTTCTTCTTTTACACCGCAAAAGTACAACCAGCCAAGGAAGCTTTCTAGGAATCTCATGAACACCATGAGGATTTGATAAAGCGTCGTCACATTTGTTGAATGAAGCTTCATAGTTACTAATCCAGTTTGAAGAATTCAACCGCGAACTTGAATTCGAGTCAGTAATCGAGTGCAAGTATCCATCTGCAAGGAGTTTTACTTGTATAATCTTGTTCATAGAATCGAAAAATATCGAATCCTTACTCACGCAGATAGTTAAAATTTTCGAGAAGCACGAATAATCAGGAACATGCTTCTTCAGAACACCAAAATCCGTTGTTTGAGGAGGAGCACCGTCAGTGAAATTGTTATCATCTTCTGTTTGAAACCATTTCTTAACTTTCTTTCTCCTGATCAAGTTGTTATCCTCTAGCTCTTTCCTAATTAATTTTCTTCTCGTATCGTCGATGCCTAGAAATTCAACATCATCACCTAAATCTTTGGGAAGTGAAGTGTAAATCTCTAGTACCCTTGCCTAAATATCATAGGCGACCCGTGGAGAGCCGTGAGAACGAGATTGATTAATGAAATATCTCAACACCTCTATCCTAGTAGGAAAATTCCTTCGTATCAGTAGGTGTTTCTGCGATTTTCTGCATATAGTAACATGTTGATCTCTCGAATTAAGTGTGTCTGACTCTTGTTCCACATCTATGGAAACCTGCGAAATCATCTTGGAGATATACTTTTGTTTTGGAATCAGTTCAAGTGATTCATTTAGAGGAACATGTCCGCAATCTTTTGACGGACTCGCCTTCAAGTCTAGTAAGTATTGCGAGCACCCATCCCAGCGAACAATATACTTTGACTGTTTCTGTATCTTCAGTTGCTTATACCATAAAATAGGAAAATCCATCAACTTGACATATATACTGATGTCATTGAAGTTTGGCTTTGGAATTACTAGATCAACGGAAGTACGAGAAACATCATCAATCTCAAGACATGGTGGAAGTGGATTCTTATAGGAAGTATCAGATTTTTCTTGAGGAACAGTAAGATCAAGTGATTGTGGGTGCTTGATTTCATCAACACTAGGGTCCTCCTCATTGTCGTTGTTTTCTTCTTCTTTATTTAAGATAGGCTCTTGGGATTCCAGCGCTGGTGTAGGATCTTCAACATATATTTTCTCTCGGAAACTGGCAAGTATCTCATGGAATTCTTTCAAAAATTTTGACTTTTCTTTTTTAGTCCAACGTTGTAATGGTGTTGGTTCCTGTAATCCCATTAAGCAATGTATTTTGTTCCCTTGATGAAAATCAAAACTGTGCAAATTTTCATTATACACAGCACCTAAACTCGATAGCCAGGGTTCGCCCAACAACACATGACAATTATTCATAGAAGACAGTTCACAGTAAGCAAAACTGAAATAATTACCTCCGTCGAAGCTAAAATCAAGAAATCGCCAAATAAATCCCATTCACCACAATTCCTTTCTCTGAAGTAATTTGATTCTCCAATAGATATATAGTTTTTCGGGCTTGATGGATCAATAATAAAGTCAGTGATCATTCCATCTACACTGAATCTAGTACGAAATTCCTTTTCCATAACGAAGAACTTGAAAGTCAAGGCACTCAATGGAGGCACTTAACCGTGGATAGAACACAAAGTAAAGATACTCAAAAGAGAATCTCAATCGTGGCTCTGATGCCACTTGACGTAGCGGAAGCGTATGTTTTGGATCAAAGATCCGATAAAAGATAAAAACTAGTGTGAGATCAATAGATTCACAAAAGTGATAAGAAAATAAAGATAAAAAAAAAGATAAATTTGATATTAATCAAATAATAATATTGGTTGTAGAATTGTGTCTCTCTACTATGTCTAGGCCTTCTTATATAGGCTTCAAGGATTCTAAATATAACTAGGACTTGAAATGGAAATCAAACTAAACAAAGAAACAAACTAGAATTATGAAAGAAATCCTAAATTAAGAAATAGTCTAGTATTAGGAAATAGGTCTTGTGAGTAGGATGTCCTACATCATGAACGAACATTCTATTTTCTTTGAGCACACTGTGTTCTTCCTCGTCGTCTTTCCTTTATACACATACCCCTTTCTCTTGTGGCTAGCATCCGGATCTCCACTTCTCTCGCAAACCATTTCAAAATGAGTTTTGCTTTCTTTTCCATTCAAAACTAATACGCACATGGCTCTCTTGGCATGCTCTCTAGCCCAATTATTCGCATCAATAGGTTGATCAAATACCAAATCATTGGCATAGTGATGGGATGTATCTTCGTACAAGATACCAATTGGAGAAGGTTGATCATCCATTGGTATATCTTGGCATTCAATCTACAAGAAATGGAACAACATCAATTGCAATCACAATCGCGTTCGGTAAGCTATTAATTTAAGCACGTAAACCAAACTACAAATTCGGTGAACAAACCAAAAGGCCATATAACCGAACATATAAAGTATATGTAGTTCGGTTACAATATATTTTACCTAGGTCACCGAATACAACACTGGAACTATTCATTTTTTTGGATTCATAAGTTCGGTTAGGTATGCTCTTGGGATCAAGTATGCGAAATAACCGAACCTGCATAACTTAGTGTACTCTTATATTTTGTACAATTCGGTTAGATAGTGGCTTTACAGGAAGTGTGCAAACAAACCGAACTTTGTATGCTAAGTTTAATCTTAGTTTTACGTAAAGTTCGGTTGGTTAATAGTTGCAAAGCAACCGAACTTTGTACATTAAGTTAAATCATAAATTTACGTTAAGTTCGGTTAGTGTATATTGGTTGCGAAACAATCGAACATTACACGGGAATTCATCAAACTTCCATCAATGCATAGTTCGGTTACCTGCATGTTTGTCTAATGTAACCGAACTGCATATCCCGATGAGTTCGGTTAGATGTTCTTCACCTTTCGTAACCGAACTGCATATCCAGATGAGTTCGGTTAGATGTTCTTCACCTTTCTTAACCGAACTACTTAAAAAATGTACATTTGGTTTGAAAATTTGGAGCAACTAGACCAACATTAGCTAAGTTTGGAGCATACATGGATACCCAAATGCTCTTCCTCCGGTTGTGGTTGATAAAATCCATCATTTTCATATTGAGATTGAGTTTGTGGAAGAATACATTCACCATCTAAGAAATTACTCATATCCGGATCATTGTGAAGATTAAAAAATACTCTAGGAGTTAATGGAGATGAAGAATCAGATGAGCTTTCATCACTAGAATTCCCAAACGTAGTGAATGTGAAATAATATTTTTTTTCCCTGGTTTTCTCCTTATTCTTCTCTAACTTTATCCTCTAAAAAATTCAATTTCTTTTTTAATAACTCATGTTTTAATCTAATCTCACTAATTAGTTTTTTCTTAATCATTTCAATAATGATTTCACTAATCAAAACCAAAAGATAATTAAAAGGGTATTTTAGGTAATATAAAAAATATTAGATTAGGGCACCACTACCCAAAATAACATCATGGTCCCCTCAAAAAAAAAGGGTCCCCAAAATAACGTTCTTTCAATAGAACCCTATTTTGGGGCAGACCCAATTTTTTTGGGGCATACATATAAGACAAAAACATGGGTGCTTATAGTATTTCAAGGGTGACCCTTATCCTGCATTTTTCAAAAATGCTAAAATACCCCTCATGAGATTAGTGTTTAATTAGTGATAATAAAAATTAATTAATTGTTAATGATTAAAATTAGTTTAGTGTTAATTTAGAAGGATTAACCGGGGAATACTTTTATTAATTGGGGGATATGAAATAGTAATGTTACTGTTCATACAGGCATGGTTTGTTGTACAATTTTTTTTACTATGCCGTTATGAACAGTAACAGTACTATTTATATCCCCCAATTGCATGTTCTTAATTTATGATAATAATTTTTTGTTAAAGGATAGTTAGTTAGTGAATAATTTTAGAAAAAGAAGGAGGAAAGAAGGAGAGGAGGAAAATTGTTTTTTTTTTCTTTGTTTGTGATCTTTGTGAATATTGAGAGATGTGTGATACAAATTCGAGTGAGCAAGGTGAATCTTCATCATGTAAAGCTAAGAAAATACATATCAATTACGATGGAGATCCAGAAATGGATGATTTGTTGGATTATGAAAATGATTTTACCAAAACTCAACTTTTTTCTCAAGCTCAAGATGATTCATTTATGGAGCCAAATCCCGAAGATGAGTACATAGATGAAGAACCCAATGCTAATAATATACAGGTATGGTTGTATAAGTTGTTTAATGTCAGTTTTGTAGGTTTATTTCACCAAAAGTTATGATTTTTGCAACTAGTTCGGCGCAACAGAGTAAGGTTCGGCAGATAATCTGTATGCCGAACCATAGTAAACAAGAACAGTTCGGCTTATTCGTTTGAGAAATATGTACGCCGAACTGTCACTAAATTTTCGCGCCAAATAATTTTCATAGTTCGGCTCAAATGTGAGGTAAAATTGTAAGCCGAACCATATCTAAAAAAACATACGAGTTACAGTGTAATGTTCGGCTTACTTGTTCTACAGCCGAACAATAATTTTTGTTATTAGAATTTTTTAGAATTTTTAAGTGTTATGGTTCGGCTTATAATATTAGACCCAAATAGGCCGAATCCATGTTTTACGTGTAGTTCGGCTTTCATATAGTTGTTCGTGTTAGCCGAACCTGACCCAAAACCTGTGCGATATTGTTGTAGATTGTTGCTGAAATGGAAACTATGGAGGATCAACCACCGCCTGTTGATGTCATTTATGAAGATACTATAGATCACTTCCAAACTGACTTGGTAGGTAAATAACGTAGTTTATTTTTTTATTAATTTTCAGGTATGTTGTATGAAAAATCATTAATAAAACTAAAGTTTTGTACTTGTGGATATGTAGACGTGGAAAACCAAAGAAGAAGCTGTTAAATGGGTTGAGGAACATGCTTGGAAAATCAATTGCGTCCTAGTTAAAGGTAGACAAAGCCGAAAGAAGCGGGTCGAGATGGTTTGTGAGAGGGGCGGGAAGAAAGTAAGCAAGAAGAAAAAAGGTAAGCCATATGTTGGGAAGACCGGGAAAAAATATAAGACTAAAACAAGGAAGATAAATTGTCCTTTCAAGATCGTCTTAAATTGGAACGAAGATGAAGAAATTTTCACAATGAATAAAGATATGGATTGCCGTCATAACCACCCACGTCCAAAGGATCTTCATGGACATTATAGAGCCGGACGACTCAAACCTCATGAATATGCGGAGCTAGATAAAATGACACGAGCACGTATGCCTCCCTCTAAAATTCTTAGCAAGTTGAAGGGGGATGATAATAATAACAAGACTACGTTGCAACAAATCTATAACGCGATAAGTACTTTGAGAAGAAAGGATTTGCAAGGTAGGTTGGTGATGGAACAATTATTGTGGTTGGTGAAAAAGAAGAACTATGCTTGCCAAAAGAAATTGGATGAATTCGGCCATGTGACGCACCTTTTTATTTCCCATCCGGAATGCGTAAAGTTGGCGTTATGCTTCCCACAAATTCTCATATTGGATTGCACTTACAAGACCAATAAGTATGAGATTCCCTTGATGAACGTTGTTGGTCATACGTCAACCAAGTCACCTTTCACCGATGCTTTTTGTTTTTTGCATGATGAGTTGAAAGAAAGCTATGTGTGGGCATTGGAAGAAGTGAAGTTAATATTCCGGGAGGATGCTCTTCCAAAGGTCATGGTAACCGACCAAGAGGCGACATTGATGTTTGCTATAAGGAAGGTATTTCCGAATGCGCAAAAATTTCTCTGTACCTTTCATGTATGGAATAATGTTAAGAAAAAATGCCAAGGGATAATCCAACCGCTCAAGTTGAAAGAACTAGAGAAGATTGCTACATTACCGGATGGAGAACGAGAAGTGAAGAAGAAAGAATTCAAGGAAGCATATGAGTCTAATGAAAGGATGTGGGCATGTTTCCACAATGATTGGGAAGCTTTGACTTGGTCCATCACCGAAGAAGTGTTTGAAGAAAATGTTGCAAAGCTCATTGCGAATTGGGGCGTCAAATACCCGGAAATCATTATATATTTACGGAAGAAATTCTTGGATACGAATGCACATAGATTTGTTAGTGCATTTAAAAATCACCACAAGCACTTCGACAACCAAGCTACAAGTATGGTAGATTCAGCTCACTATTGTTTGAAGAAGAATCTATTTGGGTGCGTGGACACGTTCGTCACGGTGTTTGACACAATGGAGGACTATTTCATGAGTGACGTTATAAGTATTAGAGCGTTATTCAAAAAAAGTCTAATAATTAAGCATGATGAATTCCCGGATGATAAGTGGCTCCGGGGACTAACCCATATGGTCCCTCATTTGTGCATTGAACTTATAATGAAGGAAGTGGATTTGATGGACAAAATGGACGCTAACTCCCAAGAAGAGTGTGTTTATAAAATGAGGGAAAGCATGGGACTTCCGTGTCGGCATGAACTACTTTGGTACAAGGATTGTAGGATACCTTTTGAGGCTATTGATACTCATTGGAAACAATTGAGTATTGATTCTATTCCCTAAAAGGACGATGATATAGAGATTTGGGACACATCTTACGGAAAAAGGTTGGCTGAAATGTATTGTGTGATGTTGCGACCTCATAAACGGATCTTATGGGAAAACATGATGCCAATCCTCTATCCTCATACCCAACAAGGTATGTTAGAACCGGAAAGGGGGCCACAAAAAGGTAAGCCACCCACAAAAGAAAACCGACAAGAGCAGAGAGCAAGAGCGTATGCTATTACCAAAAAACCAACACCTACCACAAGGGATCCATGCGGGGTGGAGTACCATGTTGCAAAGTACGAAGAAGAGAAGAAGGCAATTGAGAAGTTAGACAAGATGGATGAAGTGAAGCTATCAAAGAAATGTGGTCGACCGAGCAATGGTAAAGGTGAAACAAGTAACAAAGATGTTAAGAATAGTGGTCCTCTATGTCCTCCACCATTGGAAGGAGACGTAAAGCTTAAAGGTAAGATGTTTCCATCTCAACAAATGGAAACAACAAAGAGCACGCTGCTGCCCAAGCAAAATGAGAAAAAAAATCATATATGCGGAATGGAAAATGAAGGGTCCTAAAAGAGATACTTTGGGGAAGTATTTGAGACCTTCTAATATGATTTACAGAAACTACTTGGAGAACCTACCCGAAGCCATTCATGAGTTTATTATATCCATGGACAATATCGAAGGGGATGGAAATTGTGGTTTCCATGTCATCGCGGAACAACTAGGACCTTTTAATGATGGGAACCAACCGGTTTCCCAAGGGGATGAAGTAAATCATATTCGTCAAAGATTGTTACAAACTACAAGTCAATGATGAGAGGCGGAAGAGACCACGGGGTCTCACAAGAGTTCATTAGTTTTGAACGGTGTTTACATGGGGATGCCGTCATCACACGTGATCATTGGATGCAAATGCCGATATGTGGGTTTTTAATCGCGGAGACCTTTAATTGTGTTGTTCATTATTTTTCGAGGGACGGAAGTTGTTCCACCTATGCGCCTCCAACAAAGCCTTGCAATGAGAGTGTGAAAGATAGAATACTAGTCATTGCATTTGTTCAGGGATTCCATTATATCGGTCTTAAATTTAGACCCAGTTTCCTAATACCTCAATTGTCTCCTGAAGCCTTTTGGCCTGTTTTTGAAGAAAATTACGCTATGGATTGGTGTGAAAATTACTCTACGGAGATGGATCTTTGGAGAAGTTTGCATCCACCTCTTCCACTCGGACTAGTGTTTGTAATGGATGATAAGGATGAAGAAGATGTTTCCGAGGATGATGAAGAAGATGTTTCTGAAGATGACGAAGAAGATGTTGTGAGGTTAGGATCACCCTAGTACTTGTTCTAATATGTATAATTGTTTTGCATTTTTTTTTTTCGTCGGATGCCAAGGTTGATATGAGATTATGAATGCTACATAATGGATCCTAAAGCGCATCTTATGAATTTAAAATATTTTGTGGTTGTTTAACTTGTTTTTTGGTGCAAATATTTGAATAAAAAGAACTTTCAGTAAATGGTTCGGCTTAAATTTGACGATTTGTGTGTGTCGAACTTTAGTGTGGATTTGTATTCCAACACTAAGTTAAAGGTTCATCTTATTCGAAATATTCAATAATAAGCCGGTCCTGATATGATTTCATATATTGTATGGTTCGGCTTACATTTTACGATTTTTTTGTGCCGAACTTTAGTGCCCCTAAAAATTCCAAAACGCAGTGCTTGGTTCGGCTTATTCGATATGTGGGTTTAATAAGCCGATCCTAATAAGATTTCATACATTGTATGGTTCGGCTTATAGATAATTTACAAGGTTCAGCTTATTCGATATGTGCGTGACCCTGCAATTGTTTTAAATCATAAAATCAGCATTACAAATTAACCATTACAAAGTAAAAATTACAAGGATTTAATAACCAAAACGAGTTATGACAAACTTTCTACGGATATTGTAGTGAGCTTGGTATTTGAAATTTTTTCCTTTCCATCTTCGCCATTCCTCTAGAGCTCGAACAACAACCTCATCATTTGTTTCACCTTTAAGCCGATATCGATTCACAATCTGAATCATAGCTATGAAGTCCCTAACTTTATTTTTAATTGTTTCGATTCGACAAAACATGGAAGCGCTATCCCGGTTGTTTGGATTACCTGTTTTATTGGTGAATGCTTCATGAATTCTGACCAAGTAGTACATACTCATTAAACCCTTTACTCGTCGCTCGGCACCCTTCTCCGGATAGTAAGTTATGTAATGTTTGCAAAGAGATAAATCTTCTTCGAGAGTATACTTAGGACTAGACGCTGCCATTTTGTACTTTGAAAATGAGATATCATATGTGGCTATAAATATGAGTGACAGATTGCACTATTTGTAACGGCTATATTATCAAATGTTGATTAAACCTATCTAGTTAGGCTAGTACGGCATTTATATTACAAGCCGAACTACACATAACGTACCATTCCCAACGACTACTTTTCAAATTTTAAAAAACACTATGAGTTCGGCAGACATACATTTTGATTTAAAATTATCTCGGAATTCTTCTCTAATAAATCTCGGATTTAAAATTATCTCAGCGCAAAGCTCTCTAATAAATCTCGGAATTCTTCTCTACAGCCATGTGTAACATATTCCGAGATCGTATCTTCTTCCTCCATGGCGTATAGCCCAAATCCTTTGAATTCTAGCTTCCTAAATAAAATGGAATGCAATGTTAGTTTTATAAAAAGAAAACTAAACAACTCTATAATGGAACACTAAGCTTTTGGATTACTCACTTTTTCTTCATTAGTTTCGTTGGGATGATATTGATTCTTAATACTCTGATGTAATCTTTCATCGTATAACGGATTTGTCGGAATCTTTCGGCTAATTCCGAACGCGTACGATGTTTAGGATTTCCATCTCACCGAAAATGGTATTCTTTAAATTTTTTCCAAAACATCGAATAATGCTCTCCATAAATACGATAAGTCCGAATGAAAGCTCTAACAAGCAACTTATCATCTTCTACGGTAAATGGTTCCATGAATTAGTATAGACGGAAACAATGAGTTAAGCAGACCCAATGTTATGAATAGAAACACTATATATAGTAAATGCCACAACTGATCTATTTTTTTTGAGAAGACAGTGTTATGTTCGGCGCATGTGAAATATTTATTTATTAGCCGAACCTGTTGATTTAAAGGTTCGGCTAATTCGTGTCTGGTCAAATGCGCCGAACCCAAACATTATCAAAATTTGATTGAAGGTCCGAGGTTCGGAAACTACGCAAATTGTAATTTTAGCGGAACTTGTTCATTTTGTGTTGTTTAAAACACCACCTAACATTCGAAAAAAGCATATAAAATCATTTAAAATTACATTAAAACATGTGATTTAAGGTACCTAACAAGTGTATTTAACAAAACATAACAAACTAAGTGTGTTTAACAACTTCAAATAAAATATAACAAACTAAGTGTACTTCATGACACATCCATCCACACTTATAGTTCACTCACCACAACCTCTTTTCCCTTTAAGACGTACATTCTCGTCCTCTTCACCAGTTGGCCTGCCACTAGTAGGTTGACTTGAGCCTTCACCTTTTTGACGTGGCCTCTTGCTCGTCGGCCTTTTTTTCTGGTTTATTGGGTCCTTTCCCTTTGTTTATGACTGCATCCCACTGGTTGTACCAATCCTTTTGCTCCTCCACCGTCATCTTAGTTTTGCAAGAAATTATTTTCTTTAAATTTCTCAACAACTCCTTACCCTCCGCAACCTAGTTCAAGGTAAAGGTCACTTAAACAAGAACTTTAATATTTAAGAAGTAACACTTAAACAAGTATAAATTGATTACATCACTTACCATTGTTTTATATTCCTTTTGAATGTCAATGGCCTTGGACTTCTTTTTGGAAACATTTTCCTTCTCCCCGTCAGCTACAACTTGACTTGCTCTATTGATAATAAGCGGATGTGAAATTTCATTATACCAATCCATATAGCCTGGCTCTACTCGTGGAGGACCGTCATCCAAAATATGCAAGTGGTTCATATTTAACTTGTTGGCATCCAACCTTCTCCAGTACTGTAAGCTTGGTTCTGGATCATATTTGGGGCACCACGAAGAGGTGGTGCTTTTAGTCCTAGTGCTACTCAATGGCAACAACCTGAACTTATCGTTAACTACTGGGAGCGTTTGGACAGATCCTAACTGACGTAGAACGCGACGAGGATCATATATTACATAACCACCGGGATAAAATAAAGGTCCATAGTACATACCTATCGGCACAAAATGATCTTGAACAACATAATCTTCTCGAACATCTCTCAAATATGGGTCAAATACGACATCACTCTCATCTAAAGAGTCTAATTTCTCTCTGAGATTAATAAACACATCTTTCGTATTTCTTTCTTTCTTGGCTTCCATATCATATCGATTCGCTATTGGAGTTCTTTTATCCCAATTAGCATGTACTTTGGAAAATTTCAATTTCGGGTAATGGTTATATACCCACACCTACATAAATAATTCAAGATTTGAAGAAATATCCTCTGAACTATAAATGCTCGACAGATAATGAAATTTTAAAAACCTCCCGAACCTATTCTTCAGAAAGATCGGCTAACACATATGCAAAGTTTTAAGTCGAACTTGTCACTGAGAAACCAAAGTTTTGTTTTCAATAAGTATAATTTGAACAAAAAAACCAAATTTAATGAAGATTATTACCTGAAGCATAGTAAAATTTCCTCAAATGTTTGTACTCGCCAACCTAGATGCTTGTGCGAGTTGATTGAGTAGGTAGGCAAGTGACGCTGTCCCCGAAGCATAAGTATTAACCGAGTAAACATCCTTGAAAAATTGGATATACTGAGCACTCACCTTGTTCCCAGAAGTGTTTGCAAAGATATCTCTTCCAAGAGTGTACAACATATATGCTGTTGCAGTTTGTTTCACCAACTCCTCAGTCATCATCAACTTTCCATCTTTAACCCTGTCCGCTGTTTTCTCAAAATAGGTTTTCAACCTCACCAACTTGAAATTATTGTTTTTCTTGTTAGGCGCACATTTATCATCATGGGTAGAAGTGACAAATCTCACAGAACAACAAAACTCTAGTTCGGTTTTCGATTTTGGCCAACCTAGAGTTTTCTCGGCCAACTTATACAACTCATCCCAACTCATGTTATAAAACACTGCATCCACTCTTTCTCCGGTGACACTAATGCCCGTAATCTTAAAAGCGTCGTCAGGAGTGATTGTCATCTCGCCAAAAGGGAGATGAAATGTGTAAGTCTCAGGAGAAAATATCTCAGCAAAGGAAGAGGCTGTCACTCTATCACATTACTGATGACCATATTTAATGGCAGGCCATAAACCATAGAATTTCACTATAGAAACCACCTCAGGCACCTCTTTAAACAAATCCCAATGTGCATCCCTTTGATATCTCAAAACTCTTACCGCACGACAATGGTCAGGAGTCTCATATATCCTCTTAGCCCAAGACTCTCGGTAAACAATCAACACCTTGCCTCCATAAGCTGGAAGACCGTGTGGTAAACCATCATCTCTTGGATCTATTACATAATCATCATCAGGAATGTGAAACCCAACAACACGAGGTGTAGCTTCTTGCTTCTCTGGTTGTTGTTGTTGTTGCACTTCAGGTTGATCTTCCACATCAAGTTGATTTTCCCGGCTTTTCATTTTACCCTTTAGGTTCCTATACATATTACAAAAACATAAATAAGTATAACCAAACATAAAAGTTCGGCGTATACAAATGCCAGTATAAACATCCGAACCAATGCTACTCAAATATCGGCGATTATCTACAGCAGCCGAACCGTTCTTCAGTTAAAGGTTAGGCTTATCATAAATTACACTATATGAGCCGAACATGTCTCTGTGTTTCGGAAAAATCTTCTAAAAAGCTAGGTTTTTTCAATTAAACCTAATTTAAGAATACAATAAAATGCATTAATCAACAAGTTAAATGGTTGGGTGTGTATAACATACCTTCTAATCCTCATTTCAGGGGTTTCTTCTTCACTTGATTGAACTTCTTTTCCAATTTCAGTTTCAACTCCTTCTAACGGTTGTTGCTCTTCAATCGACGAATTAAAAAAAGATTTGGACCGCCTACCAGTTGTTGTTTTTCTTGTTATGAGCCATTTTATAGTTGTGTTTAATCAACGATCAAATTTTTATGAATCGACGATCAATTTAGGCGATGAAATATGATTTTAACCGATTTTATACGAATTGGTTTGAATAGAGAAGAGGAGAAGAACAAAAAGGTTCTTCTGATGTTCCTTATGCTTTCACCCCAAAGAGAATTTTTTGCTTTTATATCAACTTAGGGGTAGTATAGTAATTTACAAGTTGCTAGAGAATTCTAATACTTTGCTATTTGGTTCGGCTATTTAGTAAGATGGAACTTATTGCCGAACTTTCTCTTAAGAGAATAATTGAGTGTCACAGTATAAGGTTCGGCGGATACTCGTTAAACACTTATAAGCCGAGCTTTTAACTAACCAAACTTTTGAAGGTCAGTATCAGGTTCGACTAATACGTATAACATACTAATAAGCCGAACTTTCAACTGTAACTTTCATATCGCAGTGCATTCAAAGCTTAGAATTTCATTTAAACATAAAAGCATAACATTGTAGTTAAACATCAAAACATTGTACCTAAAACCAAACATATAACATTGTTTTCTTCAAGTAAATAAAATTGTGCTAAAATCAAACATTACTTAAAATCTAAACCATTATTTTGAAAATAATCATCTATTGAGAACAACCGCATCTTCCACCAACACGACCTTTTTTAGCACCCCTTCCACTCTCACCTTCACCTTTGTTGATTGATCCATCCCAATGACTGTACATATATTCTTGCTCTTCCACCGCCATATCCATATTGCAATCAATTTTCTTCTTCATAGCCTTCAACCCGTCGTTACCCCCATCCATCTGATAAAATTTAGTTAAAACATATAAGCAACAATAGACCAAAATAGTGATAACAAGTTTAAAAGTATGCACTCAATATACCATAGTTAGGCAAGACTTCGAAACATCTTCAACCATGCCCTTTGTGTTCTTCCTCGTCTTCGGCTCGACTTCCTTTTGTGTTCGCTTTCCACTCTTACCATCTACCAAAGCTTGAATTTCCCTATTAATGATTAAATGATGTGAAATTTGGTTATACCAATCTATATAAGCCGGGTCAACTTCACAAGGATCCTCACGCAACTCTTCTAAGTGAACCCAACTTAATTTGTTATCTTCCAATTTATTCCAACAATCAATGGAAGTGTCGGGATCATATTCGGCATTCCATTAACTTTCCGTACTCTTTGTTCCCTTAGAACACTTGGGAAACAACTTGAACTTTGATTCCTCTAGCACCAGAATCGTTTGGATAAATCCATATTGACGGAGTACTCGACGGGGATCAAATAATATAAAGCCTTCGGGATAAAACAATGGCCCATAGTACATCCCCAATGGCATATCATCATCCTCGACAACTTCATCATCTTCTTCATCCTTTTTGTATGGTTGAAATACAACTTGTTCAACATTCAAAGAGTCTAACTTTTCTCTCAAAGCTATCAAGATTTCCTTTTTATTCCTCTTCTTATTTTCCTTGAAACTCCATTTTCCCGAGGTAGGGAATGTGTCTACCCATTTCTCATCTTCCTTGGATAAATTCAAATCTGGAAAATGGTCATATATCCATACCTACACCAACAATATAAAAAACAAAACACAAAACTTATTTATTAGGATCAGTAGAATTGGATCATGGAGGTTGGAAACTTTGGGAAACAGAATCAAGTTCGGCTTATTTTCAAAAAAAAGTGTAAAGGCGAACCAAATAAGTTCGGCTAAGTAAATTATATTCTAAACAGCCGAACCATTTGAAAAATAGGTTCGGCTTACCAAAAATACAAAATTGAAAGCCGAGTTTTTTCTTGAAAATGGAACTACAATGTGTAAACTTACGTGAAGCATTGTGAAATAACCTCTAATGTTTCTACTTGTTAACCTAGACGTAGTTCCAAATAGGTTCGGCCTACCAAAAAGTACTTGTGGCATCTTTTCAAATCCCTTAACAATTTGGAGGTATTGAGCATTAACCTTGTTCCCACTGTTATCGGGAAATATAACACTTCCTAAAGTATACAACAAATACGCGGTAGCAGTGCGATTAGCTGTGACCTCGTCCATAACCAACTCCCCCTTTGAAATTTTCTCCTTTGTGTCTCCAAAACACTTTTTCAAAGCAGTGAACTTGATTTTCTTCAACTTCTTAGTGCTAGAATCCACAAACTTCACCTCTTTAGAAGCTCATGCAAACTCCAATTCTGTTTTGTCTTTTTGCCAACCAAGAGTTTCCTCAGCAAGTACATACAAATCATCCCAAGTCATTTCATAAACCGCTGAGTACACATTTTTCCCATGCATTCTAAGACCACTAATATTCTGTGCATCATCTGGAGTAATTGACATCTCTCCAAAGGGGAGATGAAATGTGTAAGTCTCCGGATATAATCTCTCACAAAAGGTTGAGTTTGTAACTGCATCAAATTCCTATTGTACATAAAAAATAGCAGGCCATAAACCAAAGCTTTGTACTAAAGCCACCACCTCAGGAGCCTCTTTGAAAATATCCCAATGTGCGGCGCTTTGGTGTCTAAGTACGCGGACTGCATCCCTGTGATATGGAGTCTCGTAAATTCTCTTGGCCCATGACTCCTTGTAGCCAATCAACACTCTTCCTCCATCTTTAGGGAGACCATGGGGCAAACCATCCCTGCGAGGATGTATCACATTATCCGGATGAGGAATGTGCTTACCTGTCTCCCTTGATGTAACAACTTTCTCTTGTTCTTGTTCTTGTTCTAGTTCTTCTTCTTCTTGACCTTCCTCATCAACATCTTCATCATTGTGATCCTCTTTTTCTACGGGCAAAGAGCAAGTCATGTCAATTCCCCTTTTGCCTACATGTAGGTTCTTTGTGCCACCACCTCGAGGTTTGGGAGTTTTTGAGTTAAAAGGAGTCACTTCCATTGTTCTCCTTTTAAGCCTCTCTTTGAATTTTCCAGGATGGGTGCTAAAACAAATGACAAACCACCTTAATTAGTTTTTCAAATTAAATAAATATGATTCTACCACACAATTTCATAACTCACCTATAACTGGACAAGTTTAGAGGAAGCTATTGGCCATAAACAGTGTCAAGTTCGACACATACAATTTTTATCAATATGAGCCGAATAATCTTCCCAACAGTGTTATCCTTGGTCAGAGAGAGGTTTTGCACATTTGAACTTTATCACAATGAGCCGAACAATGTACCCAAAAGTAAGGGCAATAAAGTTCGTCTAATACGATATTCAAAATATTACAAAATTAGAGCCGAACTGTTCTTCTTCTGTGTAAAAAAAAAAAGTTCGGCTACGACATTTCTTCCGAACATGACCCTGAGGCTACCAATAACCTAGATGAATCATCGATTACAGGTCATAAATCAACGAAATACGCAAAAATAAACAATGGGTTTGTGGGAAATACCTGTCTATGTGCAATTTTAAAGAATCATCCTCTATTTCTCCCTCTCCAACACCAATTGATCCGGTATCCACTTCATCTCCATGTTTTTGAAAATCCCTAGATTGAGATGCTACGGAAGCTAGACCAGGATTCAGCACCGTATTTCTAGGGCATCGCTTAACACGAGGTGCCATGTATGTGTTTAATCGAGAACTTAATCGAAGAAATTTTCAGAAATTTTGGAGAAGAAGAGGGAGAGAGAAGGGTTTTGGGTTTTTAAAACTTAAAAAAAAAATTTGTTTAAGTAACATTTTTTAGATTAATGAGTGAGTTAATTAGTGGGTAATGGTTAGTTAGTGGGTGGTTGGTTAATTAGTGGGATGAGTTAATTAGTGGGATGGGTTTAGGATTAGAATTTAATTAAGTGGAAGGGTAGTAAGGTAATTTAAACTATGCAGGGGTATTATAGTAACTTAACCATCATTTGGGTAGCCCTTATAATTTGGTAATGGGTGCCTTATATGTGTGTATGCCCCAAAATATTTGGGTCTGCCCCAAATTAGGGTTCTTTCAATAAATGTCTTATTCATAAGATTTTTATATTTATTTTATCAAAACTAGTCTTAAAAACCCAAGGTGACCAAAATTTTGGTACAAAAACCCCATTCAAATGTTGGGATCTATTAAAACTCCATCTTAAACAAAATTGATACAAAAACCCCAAAATTTTAAAAACTGATACAAGATCCCCAAATTTCAAAATTGGTTTCATCAAATTTTATGATGAAACCAATTTTGTTTCATCAAATTCTATGATGTTTTATCAAATTTTATGATAAAACCAAAATTGGTTTCATCAAATGTTTTGGGGTTTTTGTGTTACTTTTGTTTTTTTGGGTTTTTGTGTTACTTTTGTTTTGATGGGTTTTTGTGGATGGATAGTGACACCTTTGGGGTTATAACTCGCGGACCGTTATTTTATTTGATAAAGAGTATTACATTAACTAGTTGGAAGCCTAACAAGCTAAGCTCCAACAACATACTACTACATTAATTGAAGAGGTTGTTGTGTCAGCCTACCAGCGAGCACTATGGGTAACCTAGCCAAGGGAGCCGAAGCGGATGGGGGGATGAGATTGTGTCACAAGGGGGAAAACTAACTCTACCTTCCATGTAAATTCACTAGTCCAAAACTCGGATTTTAGGACAGGCAGAAACAGTCAAAAATGAGGTTATATGACAATTCCAGCTCGTCCTAAAATCCGTCTTATTTTCGGTGTACTATTTATTTTAGGACGGAAGCTATTTGTTGAAAAACAACTACCGATTTTGGTTGTCCTTAGTTAACGACAAGATGCATCTGTCGAAATACAAGTTTTAAGATTCAGCTGGAATCATATCATTCTAATTCAGCTGAGTCAATTTCAGCCAAATCTGATACGACAGAGTCTATATGATTTTTTTCTTCTTTACTATAATTTTTAATACTTGAGATAACCAAGCATATGGAATATTGTTAACCCACGCAAACCATTCTATTAAAATTAACTTGAATTTATTTGACTATTTAACTATACTCAAGTTCAGCAAGAAAAACTATATCATATTCAACACAACAGAGAACAAGAATAATTTTTTTTTTTTTTTTTTTGAAAAAAGTATGAATCAACTTCAATGTGAACGAGTTACGTGTTGTTGTGGCCATTCAATCATATCCGCGGTAAAATGCCTCTATCTCCAAGTTCTCCTACTCCAACATAGCTCCATATTGCTATTAATGATATCACCAATAAGGATTCTATAATTTCCATATCTATTGGTGTCCTAAATCATTATTAGGTGGTGTACTAAAATTTGCACTCCCTAACGCAACTTTTTCTTCTTTAGATTCCTCAATATGCATCCAATTACTAAGATCATGTCTACAAAACAAAACACTAAGGTTCAAACAATAAGTCTCCAAAGAACTGTGCCTATATGCAAACATTTGAGGAGCAACTGGTGAACTCATATCTAGTAGTCTTAGCCATATGAGTATTTTTCGGTGATTCTATCAGTGAGCGTAGCAGAAGTATCTTACCCCCTTTTACATTGATGACATCGGGATTCTTCTTGTACAACCTTAGAGGGAATAGTGCGACCTCCTTTCTAACAAGTCATCTGCAGCTACTCGAAATCCGATAACAATCATGCAACTCATGTTACTACCCTTAATCTAAAACTCAGTTCACAAATCAACTAAGTTATTTATCTTACAAGCAACTTTCCGGCATCAGGTGCTAAGATTCACCAGACTCTCTTCAACCTATACTCCAACCTGCAAGGACAAATCGAAACATCCAGCGAATAAGGTTTGGCAGAAAGAAAAATACAAAGAATAATCCAGTGTACAAATATGAAGCAATGGTGGAGTAGGGAGAAGAAGTAAAATGAGTTAACAATTGTAAACTTGCACTTCAACATGATTGGTTTCCAAACAATTAAAGTAAAGAAAATCAAAAAGATAGCAAGGTGTCAAAAAACAATTTAGTAGACACGCTGTCACTATTTACCCAGCCCACAACAAATAAGTCACGAAATAAAATAATTAGGATGTTAGGATATCATTACAGGATCTGTGTGTTCACGAAAAGTGGTGAACACTTTGATTTCATTAGTTTTTAGCTTGAAAAGAATAATGAGTAAAACAAGCATAATCCACGATAACCCATAATAACTAGAGGTGTAAAGTGGGCTGGGCCAGCACGAGCACAGCCCAGCACAGCACGCTAAAATTTGAGCACAGCCCAGCCCAGCATGTGACTTAGCCCAGCACGACACAGCACGTTAGTTAAATGGGACGTGCTGGGTTTGAATAATTGGCACAGTAGCACAACACAGCACGCGGCACGGATAAGCACGTGGCATAGCCCAGCACAGCACGTTAAGAAAGCACGTCATAATATGTACAAGTACACCATATAACAAGGCATAATACATCACATTTTTTGTATATTTCACAAAAGAGTCACTATTCTAGCTAGTTTTTAACATTTTATACTGACTTATTTATAACAACACATATAATATCTTAATATTTGGAAAATATATTTCAATATCGTTGTTATAATATCGTCATCTATATTTAACTAGAACATTAATTTACATGACGATAATCCAATTTTATATTTGATGGACTATTTATTTTTATTGAATAAACTTGTTAATTTTACTTGAAATAATATCAAATGGTATGTTGTCTAATTAAATTCTTGTGATAATGTCCGACTTAATGTATACATTAAGTGATTTCAAATTGTTTATAGCACGTGTGCTAGCACGGCACAGCACGGCACGTTTATTCGTGTGTTGTGCCCGTGGGCTGTGTTGTGCCTAGCTTTTGACTAGTAAAGCACAACACGGCACAGCACGTTTAAATCGTTGGCACAGCACAGCACGGCACATGGCACGTGAAGCACGCGACTTCGTGTGCCGGGCTGTGCCGGGCCGACACGTTTTACACCTCTACATAATAACTGACCAAGCTGTTATTAATATTATCACCGGAAATACTAAATGGCCTAACCAAATTCATTTACTATAACATAAATTAGTTCACCTAGAGGAATGTTTGGATGCTTAAGAATTAACAATTGTTTAAGCCTATATAGATCGAACTTTAAGGACAAGGTTCAACGGGGACACCTAGACCTAAAAAGTGTAGTGGAGGCTTTACGACAACGCAATATTACGCCATTGGGGGATCGAACCTGGGACCTCCTGGAACGCATGAAATTTTGGGGAGCGGGGATGACCAGCTGAGCCAGGACCTCCTTCTAGGACCTCCTTATTCATTGTTCACTCATTTCGTTTGAGTGAATGAAACTCTTTAGTTCCACATTGGGTATACCAGAACTCCGCGTATACTATTATTTTTTAAAGTTTTTTTTAGGAAATTAATTCCAAAATATATTCTCTTTAAATGTTTTATACTAGAAATAACTCGTGCCGTAACGGCACGGCATGTGACGAAATAATTTTGGTAATAATGACTTTAATGATTATCCCACTCTATGAGGTTTAATTCGACTCATGAGAACTCGTTCACATGAAAATCTTAATCCGAATAATTATAAATTTGGTTACGATAAAAGAGAAAATTTTTGTGAGTCATTTTTGGATATGTATTTGTTTTTGATTGTTCCCTTTATACAATGATGTGTATGAGTATGAGTATAATGAAAAATATTCTTTATATTTCTCGTTTTGTCCCCTCGTACAATGAGTATAATTAAAATTATTCTTTGTATTACTCGATTTTTCTTTGTTATTTGTGTTTTGAAGATTGATGAAGGCTAGCTAATTTGATTTTTTAAAGATACGGTTCAATTTTATTTTCTTTTTCCATGGTTGTAGCATTTAATTTTTGACTTTATTTTTTTAATGGAACATTTTATTTTTTTTGATAGATGAGGAACTAATTAAGAAGGTTATCAATATCTCCATAAAGGAGGTTTGTAAACACCACGGCCGCTAGTTGTCTTTGGGTGGGATGAAACTAGGATGGTCGGATCACTTGTTTGTCTCTCAAAATGTTATCCGTCCGTCCAAGCTTAAAAAACCCTTATGTTTTGCATCATATATGGGAGAATTCCTTTTCCGCGCTTACAAAAAACAAAACCTTTCTTTACAAGAAATTTGAAACCCTCGAGGTTTTTTTCTCCTATAAATACGAAACATTTTTCACAGTTGAAGCTTGCGTCCAGAAGTGGCTCCTGATGTGTTCCTTTCACATCTTCTTTTTTTACGCACTGCATGTTTATTTACTTCCAATCCTTGTTGCTAAGTTCAAGAGTGAGTAACTTGTGTGTTTATTTACTTCCAATCATTTACACATCTTGACATCTTCGCATATCGGGATTTAGCATTGCTCATTCTTGAGTATACCTACAATTAATGTGTTAAGGACAACTTGTTGAATCTATGATTCTGGCCTCATCAAGTTAATTGTAGTAGACTTATTATTCATTCAGTCTTTTACATATTATCTGATATATTTAACGTGTTGTGCATGATTGCAAGAATCCAATAATCAAGATTCATGATTTTCATTAAGAAGCTGAGTAATAGGTTAATTTATCAACATCAAGTTAATTGTAGTAGACTTATTATTCATTCAGTCCTGATGAGTTCATTTGACTGAGTTGTGGGAAAAACTTCTCAGTTAAGAGTGCTCGGCCGGGAGTAGTCACAGGATTGGTGACCTCTCGGGAAGCTGCTGCTAGATATCTGCAGTAGTGCCGTTAAAAATCCCACACTACTGGATAACCCCAGTGGGTAAGTGGGAACAATATCGGTGTTAGTTGGGATACAACTAGAGGTCGTTCGATTGTGCTCGGGTGGGGGAGTATGTTGGGGGATTATGCCATAAACTTATATCATATGATACAAGGAACGTCTACATTATACCGAGGCCTTTTCAGCATAATTGGCTCAAGAGTTGGCAGAAAACTCTGCATTTAAGCGTGCTCGGGCGGGATCAATCCTGGCATGGGTGACCTCCTTGGAAGTTACTACTGGATTACCATATCGATGCCCATTAAAAACCCCACAGTTCCGGATAACCACAGTTGGTAAGTGGGTACAATGTCGATGGAGTGACGGGTCATTACAAATGCTATCAGAGCCGATGAAGGGTCACTTGCCGAGGGTGGGAAGGTACGCTGGAAGGGGTTAGTCCTGGTGCTTCTCATGAGGGGTAGGGAACGTCGGAGATCTGGAATTGCGAATATATTCTGAAGCCGAGGATGGATCCAATTTAAGGTTGTTGTATTGTAATACCCCAATTTTCGGCAGTGGTTGGCCGAATGCAATATAAGTAATGATTTGTCCTTTCCTAACATCGAGGCCTGATGAGTTCACTTGACTGAGTTGTGGAAAAAACTGCTCAGTTAAGTGTGCTCGGTAGGGAGTAGTCACATGATGGGTGACCTCTCGGGAAGCTGTTGTTGAAGCTAAGTTGTGGTTTCCTAGTTTGGGATAGCTTCCATAGTTAGATAGGTTACCTAATTAATACTCCCTCCATTTCAAAAAAGATTTTCCGCTTTGACTTTGTCAAAATATTAAGGAGACTATAGTATTTTACTTGACTACCCTTACTTACCTATTTTATATTAATAAAAATGTTAACAATAAAAACTAACTAAAATTGTTATGAAGATTATAAATACGAAATATATAAGGAAAATTAAAATCTATCGAATTTATGGAGTATAAACTTTATAAAGGATTTGATTTTTGGAGCCAAATATATATTCTCTTAAAAGGAACAAAGGATATATTTGTTTCCTTTATGTTTTAGATCAGGTCCCGTAAAAAATGAATTCATGAATATTAAAACTCTAAGGGTATATTAGAAGAGAGTTCACTGGAAAAATATGACTATAAACAGAAGCCGGACACAATTTTGAAACTGATGAAAATGGAATAGAAGACGGTCTTTTTGAAACAGAGAGAGTACTAGGTTTCTTAGTTGTCTGGGGTTTCCTTTTCCAAGAAGACTAACACTTGGGAATCAAGTTTATTAATACTATATAAGGAGGCTTATATGGTGACTATTAGACATGTAATTTAATGGAGAGTTAGGGTACACAATGTAGTCCTGTACGGTTTCTAGAGATACCATCCCACCTCTTGGGGTGTAGTTTTAGGAGAAGAGAGACCATTCTCATGTGTTGTAAAATACATCGTTGATCTTGAAAAAGTACATCATTATGGTTTGCGCGTGGGAAAATAACTCATTGAAGAATTATTCATTCTGAAGATGTGGAAGACATCGTTTAGTGAAGAGAAGATCATCATGTCTGTTGATGTTGGAAGATACAACTTTAGTGTTGGAAGAGACATAGCTCAGAAGAAGATCATCTAGTTATGTGAGATCAGTATTATCTTGTTTGGTTAGACATTATTTGGGGAGTTTTGTTCAAAAGGGTTATTTTAGGGTTCATGATTAACACAATGTTGGATCATAGTTTGTTGATTGATTCATCAGTCATTGAGTGTATAATTCTCTATTTAGTGGTTCCATAAGCCTGAGGTGTAAAACGTGCCTGCCAAACATAACCCAGCCCACGAAGTCACGTGCTTAGCGTGTTGTGCTGGGATGTGCTAGAGATTCAGACGTGTTGTGATGCACACTAAATGGCGTGTCGTACTGTGCTGTGCCAGAAAAATAAACGTGATATGCCGTGATGTGATGTGCTAGCACACTTATTTTATGTTCTCCAAAATAAATATTTTTGAGATATTTTAGTTAGTACATGTATTATTACAGAAATAAGTTAGCACAACGGAAATAAAATGTCAGAAATTGGCTAAAACAATGATTTTTTTGTGAAATATGCATCAAATGTGATGCATTTTGTAGTATTTTACAAATGACAAGGCGTTCTTTCTTCGCGTGCTGTGCCTATTTGTCTGGCACAACACAACACATTAAACCAACGTGCTGGGCCTGTGCTGGGACGGTCACGTGATGTGCGGTGTTGTGCTCGAATTTTAACGTGATGTGTTGTGCCATAAACGTGCTGGCCCGTCCCAATTTACACCTTATGATAAGCGAACAGTTTTGAATCTAACTCTCGCATTTTCTGAATCCCCGATTAAATTCAGGGAATTTGCAGTTTTGAACCTTCTCCAATTCCTTGCAACTCAGTGGCAAGGCATGCAATAAAGAAAAAGTGTCTTATTCGGCTAACCACGGAACAAGTAGCTCATAAGTTGGATTTTTTAGCCTCTCAATATCAAAAAAGAAGATACAACATAGTAAAAAAATAAAGAGGTAACATGTAAACTCAATCTAGCCCAAATAACTAAGACTGTAATCAGCTGCTATGAATCTAAAGCTCATGCTCATAAATGCGAGGATTGCTTGTTGAAATTTACAGAAGACATTGTCAAGGAACAGCAAAACGTACATCAAATCTACTGATACTAAAACATTGAACAGGATAGGATCATCAACCAGTTTACTAAACCACGCGGAAGAGGCATGGGTATTTAAGCTAGAAAATAGAGAATACAAATTACAATACTGAGCAAAGTAACAGTAATCACCTTCAGGTCACAAGACTAAGAATCCATTTCAAGAATCCCTACCGCTTCAGCGATGTCATATATCTTTAATCTTGTATCAACCAAAAATATCCTGCAAGAAAATGATTTTTGGGTAATATCAAAACACAAGGGTTTTAGCACATGACAATAAAACATACAACAGCATGAATCATTTTTCTCAAAAAGGCTAATCCAGCAGCAGTTTTACATTTCAAATCCAAAACATTTTACAAGTTTGAAATTCAGCTTCACTATATTTCTATATCTATCATTTTCTCATCACTTAATTCTTTCACGCACATTTAAAATCTTATATTATGTTAGCATCCTCCTTCTTGTGTACCCAAAAACCTCAAAAAATAGACAGACATTACCTCATCCTAACTGTCCAGCTGGAATCCATAGCTCCATGATAGGAATACATGAGCCCACTGGTCTCCAACTCTCTTTTACTTATCTGTACGACTCCACTGAAAACTAATTACTTCTTTCAGCGTGGCTCTCTTATTCT
The DNA here is from genome assembly GCA_023529315.1 of Papaver bracteatum. Classification (NCBI taxonomy): domain Eukaryota; kingdom Viridiplantae; phylum Streptophyta; class Magnoliopsida; order Ranunculales; family Papaveraceae; genus Papaver; species Papaver bracteatum. Next base: position 1,705,987 of record JAJJWX010005243.1, read on the forward strand.
CTCCGAAATTCCACAGCTCTGGATCTCCTCTCTTTCTCTTTTTCACTCCAATCACAGTATTTCTGGTAACCTTTTCTAACCCCATTTGCTGCAATTAGCAGCATACGTTTACATCAATAAGAAATAGATAAAGAAACAAATCATGTAAGTAAATCAATCTAAGGAAGGGAAAGACCTTTAGCAATGTATACCTTGATAAGTTCTTGCTGAGCTTCTCGGAGCTCTTCAATGGAAGTGCGTCCCCTGGCAACAACTTTTTCGTTCTTAGCTAATGCCTTCTCTCGTGTCTGAATAGATTCGAGAACATCATGTATCGCAGAATCAATAAATTCAGCCTTCTCTTCATTGAGAAATTGAATATCAGATTGCAACTTGTCCTTCTCCTCATTGAGAAGTTCAATATCATTTTGCAACTTATCTTTGTCTTCATTACGCAGCTTATTCTTCTCATCTTGGAGGAACTCAAAATCAGTTTCTAATTCAGACTTTCCTTTGTTGAGTAGAAGAACATCGATTGCTAGATTAATTTTTTCTTGGTTGAGAAATTCAAAATCACTTTGCAGATTCGTCTTCTCCTTGTTGAGAAACTCAGTTCTACTTTGCAGAATAGTCTTCTTTTCATAAAGCGAACAAATATCACCTTGCACTGTAGACTTTTCTTTGTTCAGAACTTCAAAGTCAGTTTGCAATTTCATCTTCTCCTTGCTGAGTAGCTCCGTATCATTTCCCAATTGACTCTTCTCTTTGCTAAGCAATTCAATTTCATTTTCCAGGAAATTCTTCTTTGCATTCAGCGAACACATATCACTTTGCACTGCATGCTTTTCTTTGTTAAGTACTTCAATATCGCCTCCCAATGTATCCTTCTCCTTGTTCATTAACTGAAGATGAGTTTCCAATTTAGTCTTCTCATTGTTGAGTCTTCCCAGTTTATACTTCACCTCATTAATTTAAAGACGATCACTTCCCAACTTAGCCTTGTCATTTTTAAGTGACTCAATATCACTTTCCAATGTACTCTTCTCATTCTTAAGACAACAAATATCACTTCTCAGTGTATCCTTCTGCTTGATGAGTAACCCAGAATCAATTCCCATTTCAATCTTCTCGTTTTACAGTACTTTCTTTTCTTTCTTGAGCATACATATATCATCTACCAATCCAGACTTCTCCTTCTTAAAATCTTCAAAAAAAATTCCCAGATTCGTCTTTAGTTTGTTAAGTAATTCATTATCACTTTCCAGTTTCTTCTTTTCTTTGCTGAGTGAATCAATTTCAATTCCCATCTTCGACTCCTGTTTCTTGAGTGCTGCAACATGACTTTCGAGTTTAGTCTTTTCCGTGCTGAGTGTAGTCTTCTCTTTGTTGAGTGAATAAATATCAATTGTCAAATCAACCTTCTGCTTAGTCAGTGTTTCAATATCTTCATGTATTTCAACTTCTTTATCTGCCTTTTTTTTACACAATTGATCAAATTCTTGTTTCTCTTGTCTGGTAAGATCCAAGAGTGAGGTTCTAGTTTCATTCAGAAGCTTTACATCATTTTTGAGATGATTAAACTCGAGTTGGTTGTTTACCATTCTTACAGTTAATTCCTCTACGTCATTACGAGCATAATCCTCATAATCACGCACAAAAGACTCGAATAATGACTCACATACCTGACAAACAACTAGTTCAGTACATTACTTCAGCTTCTCTTTTGACGAAATATTATCAAGCAACACTTGTTCTAGATCCTCCTCCTCCTCCAGTTCTTCCTTTAATCCTTGTAATGTTTCCTTCCAAAAGAATAGTATTTTCTTTGCAAACACATCAGCCTTCTTCACCTCGTCAGATGCTGGTTTTGCTTTCGCATTGGTATCACCGCCATTGGAAACAGCTGTACTGTGTCTTTTCCTAAGATTCCTGGGAAGCTTGGTATCCACTTCTGACTGATTTCTCAACATATATTATTAGTCACATACTCATATTACAAACTAAGCAATCATATAAAAATAATAATTTGAATTTACGTCGTGATAAGAGGTTAACAGTCAAATCATAGCTGCAAATAAGGAAATACACACAACGGGTACAGGAATAAGCACAGTCAAACCATATGCCATCAACAAAGAGCCAAAACCCGAGGCTATTGCTTCTAAAGCCTAAATATTTATTCAATCCCGTAATGCGCACTCAATATGAACCTAGGAAGTACATTCATCTCTAGAAAACAAACTGCAACAGAAATTGTTCTCAGTGATGCAACTTTCTTAACCATGAATGGGCAGGAAAGAGGCAAATACATACTTTAAAAGAACTGATTTGTGGATAACTGTCTTTGTGAATGCATCACACGTGCAAGCCCGATATCAATTGAATGACGCAACCTTTATGGGCATTCAATAGGCATAGGGCTTCCACGTGGGATGCATGCACCGAAACAGCCATGGACACATTATATTTGACTTGCTAACTTTGCTAGGATGCAAGTAAATCAGGATCTGATCTTGCTTTGAAATCACTAAATTAGCGTGTTCAACATTTAGATTTTATCGAATTAAGTTATACCAATTCTTTTTTTGCAGTTCTACAGGTACATGACCAAATATGGAGAGTAAACTGTGGCTATCAATAGCAAGACACTATAAATTGAACCAACCAACCAACCTACCTCAGGTGCAAGTTGCCGCTTCCTTGGTGCCTTTCGGCCAATAGACTTACCACGAGCCATCTGTAACAACAACAACAACAACACCATAAAACATACAAATATCAATTCCGATTTCCCCAACAACAACAATTCTAATATCATAAACCCTAATTTTATGAAAATTGATTGAAAATGGAGAGGTGATATTATCACAAACCTTTAAGTTTAAGCAGATTAGGGGTTACTTTCCGAGTGAATAATATGGTTAAATTGATTCGAGTTAGGGTTCTAATTTGGTAGTTATTTTGGTTCTTGAAAGAGAGAGAGTTCACTCTCTTTCTATCTGTGTCATATCTTCCTCCGAATTTCTGCGTCTCTTCTTCTTTTTGTTTTGAGTGGCTGTTTGTACTAGAAAGGAGTAAGGACGCCCATAGTACCAAACTTCTATTTTAGCCCCTTCATAAAATAGAGTAGTTTGGGCCTGGGAAGCGCTGTTTAACTTGGCCATGTCTGATTCGGCTTGTGATCTGACTATGCACGAGTCAGATGTCTGGAAAAAAAAATAATCTTAATGTGAGTCCGATCTGTCTCACACCCATCCCGTGACTCGGACACGTTTGAATCAAGGAATAAAATGCTCTTATTTTTTAGTTGGATATGACTCAGAAAAACAAACACATTGAATCAAATTCAGATGAGTCCGGTGATTTCAGTCAGATCAAGAAGAGTCGGATATAAAAAAAAAAGTATTGGAGTCTAAATTTGATTTGGAATCTGACTCGACAGGAACTATATTACAGATCATCTTTTTTTCTTGATGTTGGACTTGAGATTTGATTCCGCTCGTACATCCAACTCCGACACATTTTATTATGGTATAATTTTGTATCTGACTCAATCTGGATGTCAGTATCCGAAAACATGTCGTTGGAAAGAACAAATGTAAGAGGATAGGTTGATCTTGCACCCAGAACCAGTGTGAAATGTAAAACATTTGTAAATGATATGGTCTTTAATTTTGGGAACGAAATGTTGTACATAGGATGAAATTTCATGTTCAATTTGAATAAGTTTCCTTTTGAGATAATTAGTGTTTGAGTTGTAGATTTTGGTACTTTTTAGTGTTTGAGTCGTAAGTTTGTCCTTTATAGTGTTTGGGTCATAAACCGTTAGTCAAACTGTCAAATGGTCAAACTGTTAACATTCATGAACTTTTGTGGTTAAAGAATTTACATTTCGCCATTATAAACTATCTCTTAAACTTTTGGAGTTTAATTATACTTTTCTTCTTTCACGTTCATGATCATGGAGTGAAAGATCTGTCTCCCTCCTCTGCATCTGTCTTCAGTTTTCACATCTTCTGCTGCATATTATATAGTCGTTGTCTCTAAGTCTCTTCTATTACATTGCCATTATCTGATCAAAACACACCCATTAATCTCCTCATTACACATCAACTTGGAATCATCTTCCATTCTCGTTTTCTCTGACCATCCTAGAAAGTTTCTCAGGATTGCTCTTTTTGTCAAGAAATGGCGAAATATTGTTTGAGGTCTTGAACTCACGAGTTAACCATCAACATAACTTTATCTAACAATTGTTTCCGAGTTACGGCATGAAATCAGTAAATAAGAGAGGAGGTTTTGCTGCCATTAAACAAGTTTGTAGCCATTAAAATAGATTTTCAGTTGATTGTTTGGGGGAATCTTTGGTTTGTTTTGGATATGTCTGGTTTGTTTTGGATATGAATTGCAGGGATTTTGAGAGCACCAGAAGATGATTCATAGTCGGACAACACCATTACCAGATTATGCCCATCAGTTGTTCGGCAGAAGTCGCCACACAGATGGTATACATGTAAATTATTTAGCTAACGGTAGTTAGCAGTTTGACCATTTTGACTGCTTTGACTAACGGGTCTACGACCCAAACACTATAACGGACAAACCGAAGACCCAAATACTAAAAGATACCAAAACTTACCGCCCAAACATTAAATAACTCTTTCCTTTAGTCACACCATGATGCTTGACTCACGATTCACAGCACATACCTGCACTTCCAATCTTCAAAAGATGCACACAATATTAAGAACGCGTAATTGGGGATATGGGAATTAATTGGGGATATGAATTACTTCCCCCAACCCATGGTATGTGTTAAGGGGTTATTTTTGGTTATGAAAATACTAAAATACCCTTCCCACAAAATAAAAATCAAAAATTTAAAATCAAAAAACAAAATCATATCCCCCATTTCCATCTCCACTTCTTATTAATCTTATTTAGGGGTAGAGTTTTGAAACCCAAATATTCCCCATTCCCTTTCAAATTCTAAACTCTGCTCACTCTATATCAAATTCTCTTCTCCTCACTTTGGAAACGATTTTTTTTTTATTCGGAAGTGATGAAGATCATGATGAAAGTGATGATGACCATGCCGGAATTGATGAAGAGCATGCCGGTATCATGTTCCGGCATATGGTCTTCATCAATTCGCATGGTCTTCATCACTTCGTTTTGAATTTTTCGGTTTTAATCGATCCGCCGGCATGGTCAGTTGATATGAAGACCATCGTTATTGTTTTCCCAAGCATAGAAAATAAAGCAACATGCTATCGGAAAACAATACCGACATGGTCTTCATATCAACCGACCATGCCTAGCGGATGGGACTGATTAATACCGAAAAAATTCAAAACGGAAGTGATGAAGACCATTAGGAATTGATGAAGATCATATCCTAACATGATACCGCAGATGCTCGAGAATTTCCTGTCAATGCTTTGGTAGTCAAGTGAAAAAAAAAATCAACATTCTGGATACTTTTCATCCTGTTCCGCATAGAAATTTAAGCAAAATAATATGCTGGGAGCAGTGCACCGCATGCTCGAAAACTAGATTACCATGCCTATGACTGTTCAAAACCAGAAAAAAATCGTAACGATAGGGCTACGCCCCCCCCCCGGATAGTGGCAAACAATTTAAGAACATTTCCAACAATTGCCGGCATGAGTTTTTGGTTGAATACCATGCCGGCACCAAGCTTTTTCAACTGCAACAATGGTGGATTCAAAGGGAAAAAATCAATTTTTCAACCTCTTATTAGCAGTAATTCTCTCATCATAATCATCTTCCATTTTTAAAAAAAAAAATTTCTCTCAAATATTTTTTTCCCTCCTTCTACTCTCACCCAAACACAAATAAAAATACACACTAATCTATCCCCCAAATACTTAAGTTTTTTACTAATTATTATTAACCACTAAACCTAATTAGTGAGGGGTAGATTAAGAATTAAAAAAATAATTACATAAGGGGTGACCTAGAATTACTATTGAGACTCCTATTTTGTTTTGTAGCTATATTCTCAATTAGTTTTCATATCCCCAATTACGCGTTCAATATTAAATAACTGAGCGTGTGGTCCATTCCGCTGTTGTTAATTCTCACAGCTGTAGGCCTCTTCCTTTCAAAGTGAAGATTGAGAACAAAACGTTTAATAAATTAAAATTTTGTCATTATCATGATGCCGCTGGCCATGTGTGGCTATGATCATTTGCAAAGAAAAACCAAACAAAAGATATTGAATATTTTATTATTTTATATTATAGCATGGTTATCACTTATCACCAGCATCCTCACACCTCTATCTCTTCTCATTTTTGAGCTCATCTTGTTAGAAATGGGGGAAAATGGGGGAAAGATACTGGAGAGATTGGTGAATGGAGATATTGGAGATGAAGAATTAAAGAAGCTCATTAAAATTCGATTTGAAAAGATTCTGCAATGGGGTTATAAACCCACACTTCAAGACCAACTTACTTCCAATATCGACTTCATAAAATGTATTCATCTCTTGCACGCCCTCTAAGATTTGCATCTTTTCATTGCGTTGTCCATCAAAATATGCATCATCCTATATAATACTAATTGGTTTTGTTTTTGTTTTTGTAGCCTTAAAAGAGATGGAGATGTCCGGAGATTTAGAGACTATGAATAGTGAGACATATGAACTGCCTACAGCTTTTCTTGAAGCTGCTCTTGGAAACACCCTCAAACAAAGGTCATTCAAAACTTCGATCTTTTTGATTGGTTTCTAATTTCAGTTGAAAAAACTGGATGGCTCAGTTCCATTGAGTGGGAGGCCTATCAAGATAAGTGTATAAAGAGTGTAAGAATAAATAATGGTTGAAAAATGTCGAGGAAGTAATTAGATTTAAAGTGTAGTCATCTTGGGATTATTCTTTTTGTTGCAGTGCTTGTTATTTTGAAGACGAATCTATGACGCTAGACGAAGCAGAGATAGCTGCATACGAGTTGAACTGCGAGCGAGCAAAAATTGAAGACGGGCAAACCGTACTTGATATTGGTTGTGGTCAAGGAGGTTTAGTTTTTCATATTGCTCAGAAATATAAGAACTGTCATGTTACTGGAATTACTAATTCCACTGCACAAAGAAATTACATTCTGTCGCAAATAGAGTAAGTAGAATACTAGAGTTACACACTACACAATTAATTAAGCCATTGTTCGAAACAATTAGTCCTTATTAATATTTTGACGATGTTTCTCTAATGTTTAGGAAGCTTAAGCTAACGAATGTGGACGTTATATTAGCTGATGTTACTAAATTCGAATTCGTAACTGAGAAGAAATTTGATCGAATCCTAGTTATCGAAGCCATTGAGGTATTTCAAGACTTGTACGCATAAATTATTTGCAATTCTAATCGAATATGGATTAATCTTTCTGATCTACTTGTAGCACATGAAGAACATTCAACTGTTTATGAAGAAAATATCAAAGTGGATGAAAGATGAAGGTAGCTTTCTTTTTGTGGAACACCTTTGCCACACAGCATTCAATCATCATTTTGAGGTTAGAATATAATCTTTTAACTCAAATTATTTTTACTATTGGGGCTAGTTCCTGGCTGGGTTTGCTCTCAAGAGTTGGGTACAGTTTTGCCGTATCAAGAAAAAAAAAGTCTCTAAATTTTTTTCATTTTCAATACAATTGGAATTTGGCCAGGCACTCGATGAGGATGATTGGTATACTAGTTACGTTCTTCCGAAAGGGAGTGTGACAATATTGTCCTTGACGGCTCTTCTATATTTTCAGGTGAAATTTACTTTAAATCATTCACACATTAGTCAACACCATTACAAATGTAGAAGTTGCTGATTATAGTCGGTGTTGTTTGCAGGATGATGTCTCAGTTGTTGACCATTGGCTGTTGAATGGAATGCATATGGCTCGTTCGCAGTAAGAAAATATTTATTCATCGAGTTTTTCGTTTTCTTTAACGAAATGACAATTCTTTTGGTTTTATAAATTTTTGTAATTTTGTAGAGAGGAATGGGCAAAGAAATTAGACAAAAATTTGGATGTTGCAAAAAAGGAACTAAAGCAGGGACTTGGAAGTGAAGAAGCCGCGAACCAAGTAATTACTCATTTAAGGACATTCTTTGTTGGAGGAGCTGTGCAATTCTCATTCAACAATGGAGAAGAATGGATGATTTCACAACTTCTATTCAAGAAAAAGTGATTGCTATAAATGGAGAGATATTCCTAACAAATGTTTTTGCATTTCCTCTTTAAGTGTTCTATTTAAAGATTAATAATTGCTCTCAAAGATCTTCAATTCCCATGATTATGTTGCCTTAATAATCTTGTTATTGTTAATGGGAAATGAATTCGAATACATGTTGCCTACTCGGTGAAATATTTATTAGATCAATATATAAACGTCGAATTCAAAAATGGAGAATTCATGCATGACAGACAAACCCAATAAGCCAAACAAGCAAATTAGGTGAGTCAAGCTGATATGTTGCATACAGTGCTGCATTGGAACAAAATAAAAGGGAATGTAGTCCTCTTGGCCATTTGCATCCCCATACTACCTGAAACATCTTTTCACAAGATTATGCCAGAGAAGAAGAATATACCAAAATTCAATGAATCTAAGTGCATAAATTAAGATCACTAGTCAGTGAAACTAAGCTCTCCCCGTAACTCTCCGATGTCATAGAATAAGTGTTGGAATTTAAGGTATAATTCCTTAATAATTTGAATAGACATTAAGTGAAGGAACCTAAGCAAGGGTTGGCAACGGTTAACATTTGGTCCTAAACAAAACCATTGGCCAAACAGTTCCTAATAGCTAGTGCCTGTTGGGAAGGGGTGAAGTCTGTTCAGGCCAAACATTGTGCCTCTTGGGAACAGACTCTTTTCCCTTGTTTTACAGTCACCATTTTCTCTATAAAACCTTTTCTGATTTCCCAGTTCAATATCAGTTTTTACTCCCTTTTTTGTGTCAAGTTCAGAGTGTCAAAGAGATTACATATTTGTACAATTTAGTTTGATGTGTCTTGATTGTTTGGAGTGCTGCATCAATCAACAAGGAGATTGTTGTATCCTGGGAGACGAACCCCAATCAACCATACGGCATCATTGTGGGTGCGTAATCGTTTTAAGGACATGGAGAATTCTCTAGCCTCAATCCACTGTTTGACATCTCTATCTCTATTCCCTTGGTTCTTTGATTTCTAATTACTACTGTGAATGAATGCTTGTTTTCCTTTGAGTTATGATTACTGTATTAGTTTGAGTGCATATGCAGTTGGGTATCATTTGAATAAACCGAACTTTGCAATTGTGGCAAATGTTTGTGTTGAACTGTATTTACAACAACACACAGATTTGGTGCAAATCAAGTGTTTGTGTTAATGTCTCATTGGTTTGCGGTCAACATGTATATTACTAACATTACATATGGAGTATCTTATGACTAACTTGTTTCCTTTATTATCACTTAGTATATTTCCAACAATCTTAAAACGATTATTCTTTTTATAAAATGTACTAAGGCATCTTCTATTTGGTTTTGTGATCATAGAATAAGAAGAGAACAATGGCCTTGTGTAGTGACCTCCATGAACTTAAGGCGCACCAAGGAAGTCCCTCTAAAGCAAATGTTTTGACAAGGAGTAGCATGACAATTGTTTCGAAAAAAGGTATGTGAAAATTTTAGAATTGTTTCTTCTGAATTTCACAAATTTTGGATCATTTTGGTGAATTTGGTAAAAGGTTCAGTTTTGAACATCAGTTATATATCCTGGTATATCTTTTAACTGGAAAGGATTTTGGGTTAATCCTTTTAGCCGTACATAATAGACATCCTGATGATACTCCCCACCAAATTTCGGATTTTTTGGAGTAATGGAAATATTTTTAGAAATTGATAAAGTTGAGTCTCGTTGCTGCGAAAACTCTGAAGAGCAGGAAAAATCAGCCTAGTTAAAGGTGATTTTCCAATCCCCCTGTTGCTATTTTGATTTTACGGTAAAATATAACTTGTAGTTCAGGATCTTGTATTGAATATCTATTTTGAAATTCACCTTTTGGAATCACTATGCGAGAGATAACGTAATTCTAAGATCATTGCTCAAGTCTGTTTTACGGTTACGTAGTAACAAAATCCGGCGGCTATTTTTTTTATAGTATCCTGACAATGTATGGTTTAAGTGAAATCATTTTTCAATCTTTATCATGTAAGTTAAAATGATACAGTAACCTTTAAAGGCCAAATGCGATTTGGTTTTGACCCTCACTGTATGAACGGATAGTTAGAAAAAGGAGGTTGCTTTTAAACAAAGCCAGAGAGGAACTTTCTCTAATTTGTTAAGTTTTTAGGGCTGCTGCATTTGAATTAGACTTTCACTTTGTGGTCATTGGACGTAACCAAACATAATGATGTATGGTTACCGGATCATTCAGAGAAAGTCCCAAATGTGAGGTGATTAGTTATTTCAGAAATATAACTATGAGAAGATTAACAAGGCGTAATAAAGGAGGTTAGATTTGAAACAAAATCACACAACCATATGGATGGTTGTTCATTATGATAGTACCTACTGTGTATTGTTGGTGTCCATTAGGTGTTAAACTAAACCTTTGTGAAGTTTAACCTGAACTGGTGTGGTGTCCATTGGGTGACACAGTTATACCTTGAAGATGGTTATCATTGTGATATTACCTACTACTGTACTATTGGTATCCATTAGGTACTAAACTTAACTTTTGAGAAGATTAAGTCTGAAAACTAAATAACGCACACACAAAGCAACAAAGATGGTTGATTATTGTGAAAGTACTTACTGAAGTTTTGAGAAACCTCCTGTGAACCAGTTTTAAACCTGGTTGTGAGGTAATGAATCTTCCTACTGTGAGGAAAGTCACCTTTAAGTTTCAATCATTCATCTCGAGTAACTAATGCATAAGTGAAAATTATGCAGTAACTTGATATTAGGGCGGCCGACCAAATATCAGAAAAGAGGTATCAGGGTGTCACAATTTTCCTGTGTTTTATGTTAATTAAGAACATGATTTGATTGAAATGGTATTTGGCTAGATGTTTGAACTTGGAAAAGGAATCCAAGATGTTGCAATCTCATGTCACATTAGCTACAAAATTAAATATCTCTAGAGAATAGTCTCTCTAACGACTGCGCGTAATAAAGAATAAATTTTATGTATAGAGATAAATGTTATCGAGGGGAATGGGTTTTAGCCTATTGAAACATGAACTTTCATAAAAGAAACTCTACCTTGTTGATTGGAGATCCCAAGATCTTGGTTAAAAGAGACAACAAAGTGCTGGAACAATTGTCGAATTATGCCTGCACAACAAATAAAATCAAACACAAAACAAATAACGTTAAAGATGAGTCGCAGACTAGGTCTCTTTCTTTATGACGTTTCGCGGCTCTGCCCAAGATTGTGCAAGCAGTTCTTCAATGGCGCGTCGTCCCCAGGATAAAACAACTGACATCAATCTCTTAGACAATCACTCTTGCACGGTGAGAGGATGTGAAACTTCAACACTTCATTCTTGCTCAGAAACTCTTTAGAAAAACCAAGGATTATCACACACTTGTTTTTCTTACTCACAAAAATTCATTTTCTTATAAAACTCAAAAGACATAAATGAAAACTCTCTATAAGAAAAAAGGCTCCTAAAAAACTCTTCTTCTTCTCATGAAAAATCTGATTTAAAATAGTCAAAGAATTAAATAAGATTAAATGAAAAGAATTAATAAGTTGGTAATTAGCATCATTAATCAATTCAACAAAAAACGGTTTTTGACAAAAAAAAAAAAACGAAATAAATTTATTATTTATAGGAAGAATAAATGTCATAATAAAACCATTTAAATGAGACACTAATTTATTGAAAATTAATAATGTTTTTAAAACATATATTCACAACAATCCCCCACTTATATTTTTCAAAACATTGAGCAAGAACATATAGAGTTGTGCATAAGCAAAGGTGTCTCGCGACTTGAACCTTTACATAATGTTAATAGGCTCTCTTAAAATCTGACCATAGAGTGAACGTAAGTCTTGAACTCTAGGAGATAAAAATATTACTTAACACACACGACTATACTAGTGTAAAGTCTAAAGCCAGCACATTACGGCCTTGTGCTTGTATCCCAGTTTAATGAATGATCTAGAGAACTGCCCATATTCTCATAGAAAGCGGCCACACTTTCACATTCACATAGGTGAGTTTAAAAAGAGTACTCCTAAAAGTACCCCACTCTACATAGAGATATAAACATCATTAAGAGTTCAAAAATTAAAAACTAAAAATTAAACTCAACCTCTACTCCCTTCAGGATATCATGCCGTGGGATGAATTCTTCAAAAGCATGATTATCACATCTCCATATTATCTATGACTTGGTGTCCCATTTGAACCTATATTTTGGGATCTCACTCCATAGGTAAGGGTTGCCCTTTTGAACCTACTTTTGAGATCTTGAGTTATAGGTTGATAATCGCATCATAAATAACTCAATATCAATGATGCTATCATCTATGACTTCGTCTAGTCCCTTTGAACCTATATCTAGGTTGGATATCCATCACAGATGACTCAATCTAAATGGGCATCAACCTCATCCCTAAGATGTATTCACATCTTCTTATTAATCCTTTCGTCAAAGGACTAATGAAAACTCTTTTCAGATACTATTTAATCCATATTCTCATAAAATCAACTCTTATAGTTTTAGTTACGTTCTAAATTCATGCAATAGCCGCGGTACTATCACTAGGGGAAAAATAGTAATCTACAACTGTAGATTGACAACTCGTAATCTTAAAGTTGTCAAAGATAGCATGTTTTACAACTTTTTCCAATGAAAAAGTTGTCAAAGTAAAAACCTTCCAACTCTTAAGACCAAAGAGGTCCAAAGAGTAGTGACGAGAATGAAATACCATAACATTTTGTGTGAAAAGGGTTACAGAGAGGAGTGACCACCTTTAGACTTTACAACTCTTATCTTAAAGGTAGTGAATAAATGTATAACAACATGCATAAGGGTTGTTGAAAAAAAAAATCGATTTTGAAAAATGTTCTTGTAAAGATTTGAACCCAGGCATACTGTGTGTGTTCGCACAAGTCATCAACCATCCTTCCGGCTTCACAATATTGGTAGATTTGTGTTTTTTTTTCTGATCAATATTCACAACCTTTACAAGGGTTGTAAAATGATAAATTGACTTTGAAAAAAAAATGAGGCCAAGGTGAAATGAATTGAACCTGAACCTCCTTTGTCTAAGACTTGGATTTCAACCACCCTTCCACATTTACATGTCTGCTTATATTTTACATTCAACCACCCTTCCACATTTACATGTCTGCTTATATTTTACATTTACTTTTATAAAAAAGTGATAAGGAAAAAAAATGTTAAGGAAAAAAATAAATGGACGGTTATGATGTAAATGGATGGTATGATGGGAGATGGAAAAGATAAGAAGAAAAGGATAAATAGACCTTCTACAACCCCCTTAAGAGTCGTCATAGAGGTATACAAACTTTTGCTAAATTTTTCTCACTTCTGCAAAAGAATACCCACTTCTGCTAAATTTTTCTCACTTCTGCTAAATTTTATTCACTTCTACAAAAAACTTCTCACTTCTGCTAAATTTTTCTCACTTCTGCTAAATTTTCTTTTCATCGCTATTGACAACTTTTATAAGAGTTTTCGTTGAGGTATAAACACTTCTGCTAAAGTTTATTCACTTCTGCTAAAAAATTTCTCACTTCTGCTAAATTCTTCTCACTTCTGCTAATTTTATTCACTTCTGCACAAAATTCCCCCTTGAAAAGGGTTTGTTTAAGGTTTCAGATAATATTTCGAAGGAATCTTACCTGTAAATGTATGGATTCATTGTTCTTACGAATTATATAGTCCACTCCCAGCTAAGTTTCGAGCTCAGAGCCAAGTTATGCATACAATATGCTAGAATAGGGTTTAATTAATGTTTCAAAGAATATTCCGAAGGAATCTTACTTGTAAATGGATGGATTAATCGTACTTACCAAATTTTCGACTTATAGTAGTCCGCTCCTGGACAGATTTCGATCTCGGAGCCAGTTTGTTTATCGAAGTAGACAAATTTGTATGTGTTTAAGGTTTCTGAGAATATTGACATGGAATCTTACCCGTAAATGGGTGGATTCATCGTCTTTGCGAACTTTCAGACTTATAGTAGTCCGCCCATGACCAAGTTTCGATCCCGGTGCCAGCTTATTTCTCGAAGTTGGCGAATTTGTGTGTGTTTAAGGTTTCTGAGAATATTCCCATGGAATCTTACCCGTAAATGGTTGGATTCATCGTCTTTGCGAACTTTCATACTTAAAGTAGTCCGCTCATGGCCATGTTTCGATCCCGGAGCCAGTTTCTTTCTCAAAGTTGACGAATTTGTGTGTGTTTAAGGTTTCTAAGAATATTCCCATGGAATCTTACCCGTAAATGGTAGTGTTCATCGTCTTTGCGAACTTTCAGACTTATAGTAGTACGCTCATGGCCAGGTGCCGATCCCGGAGCTAGATTCTTTCTCGAAGTTGACGAATTTGTGTGCGTTTAAGGTTTCTGAGAATATTCCCATGGAATCATACACATAAATGGTTGTATTCATCCTTCTTCCGAACTCTCAACCTTATACCAGTCCGCACCTGGCCAGGTTTCGATCTCGGAGCCAGGTTTTGCGTACAATATGCCATAATAGGGTTTGTTTAATGTTTCGGGAATATTCCAAAGGAATCTTTCCTGTAAATGGATGGATTCATCGTTCTTACAAAATTTCCGACTTATAGTAGTCCACTGACGGCCAGGTTTCGATCTCGGAGCCAGGGTTTGCATACAATATGCCAGAATAGGGTTGGTTTAATGTTTTGGGGAATATTCCAAAGGAATATTACCTATAAATGGATGGATTCATCGTTTTTACGAAATTTCGGACTTATAGCAGTCCATTGACGGCCAGGCTTCGATCTTGGAGCCAGGGTTTGTATACAATATGCTAGAATAGGGTTTGTTTAATGTTTTGGGGAATATTCCAAAGGAATGTAACCTGTAAATGGATGGATTCACCGTTCTTACGAAATTTCCGACTTATAGTAGTCCACTCATAGCCATGTTTCGATCTTGGATCCAGGTTTTGCATACGATATGCTAGAATATGGTTTGTTTAATGTTTCAGGGAATATTCCAAAGGAATCTTGCCTGTAAATGGATGGATTCATCGTTCTTACGAAATTTCTGACTTATAGTAGTCCACTGACGGCCAGGTTTTGATCTCGGATCCAGGGTTTGTATACAATAAGCCAGAATAGGGTTGGTTTAATGTTTCGGGAAATATTCCAAAGGAATCTTACCTTTAAATGGATGGATTCATCGTTCTTATGAAATTTCGGACTTATAGTAGTCCACTGACGGCCAGGTTTCGATCTCGGAGCCATGGTTTGCATAAAATATGCTAGAATAGGGGTTTATCTAATATTTCAGAGAATATTCCAATGGAAGCTTACCTGTAAGTGGAAGGATGGATTCATCGTTCTTACGAAATTTCCGACTTATAGTAGTCCACTGACGGCCAGGTTTCGATCTCGGAGCCAGGGTTTGCATACAATATGCCAGAATAGGGTTTGTTTAATGTTTTGTGGAATATTCCAAAAGAATCTTACCTGTAAATGGATGGATTCATCGTTCTTACTAAATTTCCGACTTATACTAGTCCACTCACGGCCAGGTTTCGATCTCGGAGCCAGGGTTTGCATACAATATGCTAGAATAGGGTTTGTTTAATGTTTCGGGGAATATTCAAAAGGAAGCTTACCTGTAAATAGATGGATTCATCGTTCTTACGAAATTTCAGATTTAAATTAGTCCACTCATGGTCAAGTTTTGACTCAGAGCCAGGGTTTGCATACAATATGCTGGAATAGTGTTTGTTTAATGTTTCGGGGAATATACCAAAGGAATCTTACCTGTAAATGGATGGATTCATCGTTCTTACGAAATTTTCGATTTAAATTAGCCCACTCACAACCAGGTTTCGACCTCGGAGACAAGGTATGCATACAATATACCAGAATAGGTTTGTTTAAGGTTTCGTAGAATATTCCGAAGGAATCTTACCTCTAAATGGATGGATTCATCGTTCTTACCAAGTTTTTGACTTATATTAGTCTAGTCCCGGCCAGTTTTCGATCTCGGAGGCATGGTATGCATACAATATGCCAGAATAGGGTTTGTTTAAGGTTTCGTAGAATATTCCGAAGGAATCTTACTTGTAAATGGTTCACTGTTCATCGTTCTTACCAAGTTTGAAGTCTGAACCCTCCTAGAGCTTCTTGGTTCATTGTTTATATGGCTTTATACCACATTTGAAATTCGAATTGACACTGAGCTTCATATTTATCGATTCTGGTGATGTATTATGCTCAGTTTGAAGTCATAACCCTCCCAGAGGTTTTTGGTACATAGTTTGTACGTCGTTAGACCACATTTGAAGTTCGAATCGACACTGAGCTTCATATTTATTGATTTTGATGATGTATTTAGCTAAGTTTGAAGTCAGAACCAACCTGAAATTCGTGGTCCATCTCTAGTAATCTTATAACTTGAGTTTACCAGTGTGAACTAAAGCTACTATATGATCTGTATGACTTGTCAAATTTACTTCATAACCTATGCGACTAGTAGAAATTCAAACCGGAAGCACAAAGAGAAAGCACAAAAATACAAAGAGAAAACACAAAGAAACACACAAATTATCGAATTCATTTTATATTTTCCCGATTCATTCTTATACTCCCTCCGTTCCGATTACTTGACATTGTAGAGGTTTTCACGGATATTAAGAAACAACTGAGTGATATGGGACATATCCTGACAAGTCGCATATGTTCCAAGATATGGCTAATATCTTGGATATTTGTTAGTTTTGGTATTTTAATTATTAGGATAATTAGTTTCTTTGTTAGATTTATTCTATTTTTATGAGAATAATATATTCTCTAGGCTATTTTAGGAACATTCTAGATTTCTAGGTTTAATTCTTGGAGGCTATAAATAGCCATTTCCTTTATCTTTGTAATTAGCTTGGATTAGCTCGTTTAATGAAATACCATTCGGTTAAAAACATGTTTGATTCTCTTGAGATATTTGATCTTCTTGATCGTTTATCGTCACTTTGCTCCTGGATTGGAGTTGCTTATCACTTTTGCGTCTTATTTACCGGAGTGGATTCTCCGCGTGTCGGTTTATTTTAAATCGTTTCCCTTGTGCCATATCAGGTGGTTACCAGAGTAGGCTTTTCCTGTGTTGTGCATCTGTGGGTTTTCCTAGAAGGATCGATCGAGGAGTTTCGTGATATCTAGGTTTCTATCAAAAATTATTTTTATCAAAAAAAAAAAAAATCAGTTGAAGAAACATTTGGGATCTTGTTCATTATCACAATCGCATACTTCAGTCCGGTAAGATCTCTAACTGACTTGGTTGTTGATTTGAGGTTTGGAAAATCAAGGTTTTTAGTTGCGTGCAGTTGGAAAAGAAGTCTCCTTGATTAAGAGTTATTGGATTTCCTTTTGATTCTAGTTCATTTAATTTTAGTCCACTAACTGTTTTACCTACGTGAGCCCATTTGCAAGTCCATTTGCGTCTTCAGAAAGTATATGACCAGTTGAGTTTGCGACATGGAAGTCACACTTGATCAGAAAAACAAGTTGGCTAAATTCACGGGAATTTTTAATGGGAGTACATGCCGTTTTAGTATTGATGGTGACTGTATTGATAATTTGGTGTCAAGGAAAATGGTGGAGACCTTGGATTTGGAAATGGATTGGTATTCGCATCCGGATCAAATTGAATGTATCAATAGGGGATCGATTACGTGTGTCGGTGTTTGCAGATTCCCATTATCGTTCGGTAATGTATATTCTGATTCAATTATTTGTGAAGTAGTTGACATGGATGTTTGTGATATCGTATTGGGTAGGACTTGGTTGTTTGATGTTCATGCCTCTCCTAGCAGCCGAGACAACAATGCTTATGAGTTTATGTGGGGGAAGACAAAGGTAATTCTTATACCCATACTTAGACCTTCGAGAAAAGAGGAAGATGTAGATCACAAGAACTTGTACCCATCATTTAACAAAAAGGGTTTACAAGAGCAGACAAAGGAAGAATGTGTGGCAATGGTTGGCAAGGAATTACAAGGGGATACATGTGGAGAGTCTAGAGACTGTATGTTGGTCCCAAAATCAGTCGAGATGGGTGTTTCTCATTACGGTGGCATGTTAGTTTCACCTATAGCATCTGAAGAGACTAGACTAGTGGTGGCTGAAAACATATTCCCAACTGTTACTAATGCTTTATGCGTGAATATTTATGAAGAACCTTTATCAAAGTATTGTACACCATCTTTTGTCAGATGTCGTCAAGACATTGAGTGGAAATACTCATTGGAGTTCATCTATGGAAGCAATAGGATGAAGCGGTACCAATTTTCTAGTTGGTGCCTATTTGCGAAGAATACTTTGAAGAAAAAACTGTGTTCTGAATGGTTAGTAATTCTGATGCATAATTCAAGATCTAGTTGTGCCACTAGTGGAAGCTCTAAGGTTATTTCTTCGACTTGTCATTTTAAATGTAAACTCGAGGCGAGTTTTTTTCTCAGTAGGGGAGCCTGGTATGGGACATATCCTGATAAGTCGCATATGTTCCAAGATATGGATAATATCTTGGATATTTGTTAGTTTTGGTATTTTAATTATTAGGATAATTAGTTTCTTTGTTAGATTTATCCTATTTTTATGAGAATAATATATTCTCTAGGCTATTTTAGGGACATTCTAGATTTCTAGGTTTAATGCTTGGAGGCTATAAATAGCCATTTCCTTTATCTTTGTAATTAGCTTGGATTAGCTCGTTTAATGAAATACCATTTGGTTAAAAACATGTTTGATTCTCTTGAGATATTTGATCATCTTGATCGTTTATCGTCACTTTGCTCCTGGATTGGAGTTGTTTATCACTTTTGGGTCCTATTTAACTGATTGGATTCTCCGCTTGTCGGTTTATTTTAACTCGTTTCCGCTGTGCCATATCAGTGAGAGAGTAAAATCTTTCCTATAATACCCATATTAATTCCTAATTAGAAAGTTAAATGACCTAGGTTTGTGTTTCTTGAAAATACGAAATTTATCAATCCCGTAGTAATGTATACTTGGGATGTACAACTGAGTATTCATCCAAATCTTTGGTTTTGATTTAACCAAATATTCCCTCTAATTCTAGATTCAATCAAATAAAAGTGGATAAGCCAAATAATCCCTCAAAGGGTCCTGATTAGAGAAAAATATTCCCTCCAAGAATTTTGATTAGGGAAGGGTACGTAGGCATCCACAATGAGTTGCAGCATTGCCGGTCCAGCACTTTGTCACTCATATCATCTAATTGCGAGATGATTGTGACATGTTGGCCCCTCATATCATCTAAGCTCGGTGATTTGATGCAAGAGATGATTATGGCCAAACTTGATGAGGCAAGTTGCATTCCTTTCCTTGGATGCTCATAATTCCTATCAAGGCATTCAACTTAGGCATGTACCGATGGCGCATTGGGCATGGCCTCGAAATTAAGATACATTGAAATATGCAAGTTAGCGGAGGTTGCATAAGCCTAAGGGTGGTATAGCCTTAGTCTGACTGATGCACCCTTGGCACCAAAACTTGTATGGCCTGCATTAAAATGATAAATTGACTTTGGAAAAAAAAGGCCAAGGTGAAGTGAATCGAACCTGAACCTCCTTTGTCTAAGACTTGGATTTCAACCACCCTTCCACATTTACATGTCTACTTATATCTTACATTTACTTTTATAAAAAAGTGATAAGGAAAAAAAATGTTAAGTAAAAAATTAAATGGACGGTTATGATGTAAATGGATGGTATGATGGGAGATGGAAAAGATAAGAAGAAAGGGATAAATAGACCTTCTACAACCCCCTTAAGAGTCGTTATAGAGGTATAGAAACTTTTGCTAAATTTTTATCACTTATGCAAAAGAATACCAAATTCTGCTAAATTTTTCTCACTTCTGCTAAATTTTATTTTCATCACTATTGACAACTTTTATAAGAGTTTTCATTGAGGTATAAACACTTCTGCTAAAATTTTCTCACTTCTGCTAAATTTTCTCACTTCTGCAAAAAAAAAATTGTCATCACTATTCACAACCTTTATAAGAGTTGTCGTATAGGTATAAACACTTCTGCTAAATTTTATTCACTTCTGCACAAAATTCCCCCTTGAAAAGGGTTTGTTTAAGGTTTCAGAGAATATTTCGAAGGAATATTACCTGTAAATGGATGGATTCATCGTTCTTACAAAGTTTCCGAATTATATAATCCACTCCCGGCCAAGTTTCGAGCTCGGAGCCAAGTTATGCATACAATATGCTAGAATATGGTATAATTAATGTTTCAAAGAATATTCCGAAGGAATCTTACTTGTAAATGGATGGATTCATCGTTTGCCAAATTTTCGACTTATAGTAGTCTATTCCTAGCCAGGTTTCGATCTCGGAGCCAGTTTGTTTCTCGAAGTAGACAAATTTGTATGTGTTTAAGGTTTCTGAGAAGATTTCCATGGAATCTTACCCATAAATGGGTGGATTCATCATCTTTGCGAACTTTCATACTTATAGTAGTCCGCTCATGGCCAAGTTTCGATCTCGGAGCCAGTTTCTTTCTCAAAGTTGACGAATTAGTGTATGTTTAAGGTTTCTGAGAATATTCCCATGGAATCTTACCCGTAAATGGTTGTATTCATCGTCTTTGCGAACTTTCAGACTTATAGTAGTACTCTTATGGCCAGGTGTCGATCTCGGAGCTAGATGCTTTCTCTAAGTTGACGAATTTGTGTGCGTTTAAGGTTTCTGAGAATATTCCCATGTAATCTTACCCGTAAATGGTTGTATTCATCCTTCTTCCGAACTCTCAACCTTATACTAGTCCTCATTTGGCCAAGTTTTGATCGGGGATCCATGGTTTGCGTTTAATATGCCATAATAGGGTTTGTTTAATATTTCGGGGAATATTCCAAAGGAATCTTGCCTGTAAATGGATGGATTCATCGTTCTTACAAATTTTTCGACTTATAGTAGTCCACTGACGGCCAGGTTTCGATCTCGTATCTAGGGTTTGCATACAATATGCCATAATAGGGTTGGTTTAATGATTTGGGGAATATTCCAAAGGAATCTTACCTATAAATGGATGGATTCATCGTTCTTACGAAATTTCGGACTTATAGCAGTCCACTAACGGCCAGGTTTCGATCTTGGAGCCAGGGTTTGTATACAATATGCTAGAATAGGGTTGGTTTAATGTTTTGGGGAATATTCCAAAGGAATGTTACCTGTAAATGGATGGATTCATCGTTTTTACAAAATTTCTGACTTTTAGTAATCCACTAACGGCCAGGTTTTGATCTCGGAGCCAGGGTTTGTATACAATATGCCGGAATAGGGTTGGTTTAATGTTTTGGGGAATATTCCAAAGGAATCTTACCTGTAAATGGATGGATTCATCGTTCTTATGAAATTTCGGACTTATAGTAGTCCACTGACGGCCAGGTTTCGATCTCGGAGCCAGGGTTTGCATAAAATATGCTAGAATAGGGGTTTGTTTAATATTTTGGGGAATATTCCAATGGAATCTTACCTGTAAATGGATGGATGGATTCATCGTTCTTACGAAATTTCTGACTTATTGTAGTCCACTAACGGCCAGGTTTCGATCTCGGAGCCAGGGTTTGCATACAATATGCCAGAATATGGTTTGTTTAATGTTTTGTGGAATATTCCAAAGGAATCTTACCTATAAATGGATGGATTCATCGTTCTTACTAAATTTCCGACTTATACTAGTCCACTCACGGCCAGGTTTCGATCTCGGAGCCAGGGTTTGCATACAATATTATAGAATAGGTTTTTTTTAATGATTCGGGGAATATTCAAAAGGAATCTTACATGTAAATAGATGGATTCATCGTTCTTACGAAATTTCCGATTTAAATTAGTCCACTCACGGCCAGGTTTTGACTCGGAGCCAGGGTTTGCATACAATATGCTAGAATAGGTTTGTTTAAGGTTTCGTAGAATATTTCGAAGGAATCTTACCTCTAAATGAATGGATTCATCGTTCTTACCAAGTTTCTGACTTATATTAGTCCACTCCCGGCCAGTTTTCGATCTCGGAGCCAGGGTATGCATACAATATGCCAGAATAGGGTTTGTTTAAGGTTTCATAGAATATTCCGAAGGAATCTTACCTGTAAATGGTTCATAGTTCGTCGTTCTTACCAAGTTTGAAGTCTAAACCCTCCTAGAGCTTCTTGGTTCATAGTTTATATGGCTTTATACCACATATGAAATTCGAATTGACACTGAGCTTCATATTTATCGATTCCGGTGACGTACCATGCTCAGTTTGAAGTGAGAACCCTCCCAGAGCTTTTTGGTTCATAGTTTGTATAGCGTTAGACCACATTTGAAGTTCGAATTGACATTGAGCTTCATATTTACTGATTTTGATGATGTTTCTAGCTAAGTTTAAAGTCAGAACCATCTTGAATTTCGTGGTCCATCTCTAGTAATCTTATAACTTGAGTTTACCAGTGTGAACTAAAGCTACTTCATGACCTGTATGACTTGTCAAAATTACTTCATGACCTATGCGACTGGTAGAAATTCAAACCGGAAGCACAAAGAGAAAGCACAAAAATACTAAGAGAAAGCACAAAGAAACACACAAATTATCGAATTCATTTTTTATTTTCCCGCCTTGGACGAGATTTGATGGAGTAGTCAATTATCTTAATCCCAACCATGAGCAACATTTAAAAAAAAAAAACTCACCTGGAAAGGAAAAATGAGAAAAGATGTATCTTCACAAGCTTCCCGTGCACCACAAGAAAAGAATCATTTTGCTTGAAACCGTTTTTACCATGAATGGAAGTACTGCAATAAGGGTGTCATACACAGTAAGCTAACATCACATATACCTATATATGGATCCATGAAAGCATGAGAACTTTCATTTAGTTTAAGGGTGTTCATGTACAAAAGAAAATTATGGACACAGAGTTATGAAAAGAAAAACTAGAAAAATGTAAAGTGTCGGGCATTTTTTTTTATCAATAAAGAATGGATACCCTTGATAAGATTAGCAACCAAAACAGTAGCTAAACGCCATACAAACGGTCATGGATACAAAGCTAAAAGACTTAGCAGGAAGAACAAACCCAAGCAAAAAGAAAAAACAAAGATCTAGGAGGAATTAGGTGTTTCTTAATCAAAAAAAATTGGGTAAATATATCTTCAACATCTCATCAGTTATTTGTTGACGATCCTGAGAAGTATTCTCAAAGTAGGAAATACCATATAGTCATAGGAATTATATATTATGATGAGTCTAGTCCATTTGACCCAGTCAAATGTCTCTTTGGTCCTATTTGGTAATATAAATTATAGTTTGGTCCTAAAATTATTGTTTGTTCCTAGGATGATGTAAATGTCACATTGTAGTGGCAGAAATGCCCTTTTGGATAAGGATCATATATATATAGTCAAAAGGCAAGAGAGAAAAATCATTTCTCAGATCTACCTTCTCTCTCCTCTAGATTTTTCTCCTTTTCTCTTCCTACTCCAACGATTTTTAGGGTTTTCTTTTTTTTTTTTGCTGCTGCAATTATGGTGAGGATGAGAAGAATAACGAACAAAATCTGCTGCTGTGTATGACGAAGATGAAGAAACACATTACTGCTACTGTTGTTGACGAAGAATAAGAGAAGGATGAAGAAGAAAAAGACGAAGAAGAAGAAAAAAAAATTGCTGCTGTTATGGAAAAAGAAGAAGAAAAAGACGAAGAAGAAAAAGATGAAGAAGAAAAAGACGAAGAAGAAGAAAAAAAAATTCTGCTGATGTTGTTGAAAAAGAAGAAGAAAAAGACGACGAAGAAGAAAAAGATTTTTCTGCCGCTGTTGTCGACGATATTTTTCCCTTTTTGTTTTTATATGGACTTCATTTTCTGAAATGAAGTCTGTTTTTTTTAGCTTTTTGTATTGACTTCATTCCTGGGAATGAAGTTTGTTTTTTTAGCTTTTTGTATTGACTTCATTCCTGGGAATGAAGTATGGTTTTTTAGCTTTTTTGTATGGACTTCATTCCTGGGAATGAAGTCTGTTTTTTTAGCTTTTTGTATGGACTTCATTCCTGGGAATGAAGTATGTTATTTTAGATTTTTGTATGGACTTCATTCCTGAGAATGAAGTCTGTTTTTTTAGCTTTTTGTATGGACTTCATTCTTGGGAATGAAGTTTGTTTTTTTAGCATGGAAGAACTGCTATAAAAAAGAGAAGAAAAAAAAGAAATGAAAGGGTATTTTTGTCTATTTAGATAATTATGGACCAACCAGACATGGACCCACCTAAAAAAGGACCAAGCGATATTTTTCCCATTATCAAAACCATCTTCTCTTGGCGGAAAATTTATATCAATCTCTCCACTCACTCTTCTTGTTGGTCGACCATATGGAGTAACTTGATAATATCGTAGAAGAGTGTAAT
Organism: Papaver bracteatum; assembly: GCA_023529315.1. Taxonomy (NCBI): domain Eukaryota; kingdom Viridiplantae; phylum Streptophyta; class Magnoliopsida; order Ranunculales; family Papaveraceae; genus Papaver; species Papaver bracteatum. The sequence continues at coordinate 1,730,623 of JAJJWX010005243.1, forward strand.
CCAAAGACAATAGATATTCTAGCATATCCTCCTCATCCATGGTGTTTGAAAAGAAGAAGATGAACTTTCTTTTGTTGAAGCAGAAGATGAAGAGATGTGTTTGTACCCAAAATTACTTTTGGGCACGAAACACGATGTATGGATAGTTTTGGTGTGTTTTCAGGGTTAGGGGGCGAATCGATGAAAAAAAAATGAGACACAAGTTTTAACGTGGTTCAGCATGATTTTCCTACGTCCACGGATGAATCCCCTTGGGGGAGAAATGTTTATTGATTTTTGTATTACAAAGTTTTTCTCCTATTGGCTACCCCCTTTACATGATTTCTGCTCCTCCCCTTTTATACGGTTTGACATCTAATTTCAATTATAAACATAAATTGCATTAATTATTCATTCATGCCTCCATCTTTAATTCTGCATGTATGAAACTACTTCAATTAGTGTTGCATGGCTGAAACTGCTGCAATTAGTGTTGCATGGCTGAAACTGCTGGAATTAAATTATGCATGCCTTCATGATGATTTATGTATGAAACTGTTGGAATCAATATTGCATGCCTCCATAATAATTTTTGGCATGAAACTGCACATTTATGCTTCATGATAAATTCCGCATGCTGGCAAACTGGACTGGTGGCTAGAAGTATGGATGGATGCTGGTTGGCAGACTGGTTTGGCTGCATGGGTAGAAAACTGGCTAGCAGTACGGGTGGAGATTGGCTGGCAGTGCGGAAGAGTTTTTGGCTGGGAATTGGTAAGCAGCATTGCTGGCTACAAGACTGAAAATTGTCTAGGGGGAGACTGACTTTGATAGTTGACCGACGGTTGAGTTTGACTATTGACCGACAGTTGACTTTGACCATTGACCTTGACCGGATGTTGTCTTTGAAAGTTGACCGACTTTGACCATTGACCGACTTTGACCATTGACCGGTCATTGAATTTATGTAATACTGGGAAGACTGGTGGGATTCCTCGATTGATTGGTTAGTGGGCTTGGATGAGGACCAAAAGATGATTCAAGTATCAATTGGGCCCTTTAAGTGGTATTTTTACTTATGGTACAAACATCCCCCCCTCTTAACCTCCAACTTGTTGGGGGTTAAGAAAATTCTGTTTTCCTTAGTCAATGATAAAACTCGCCCCCAAGTGTGGATTATTGATATTGAGGTGACTGGCGAACTTCCCTTGTTGTTTGCGAAAATCACAATCAAGACGCCCCCAAGTGAGGCTATTATGATTGGTAGATCGGCGGGAAACAGTTGAGCATGAACCACTGTTGTATGCAAAATCAAGATCGAAGGCTGAACTGATCCGAAACAGAATCGTGATGCTCGAGCGGAGTGGTATTGTGAGTGAGAGATAACTGCTGATGTAAAACTGAACTGCGGTAGTTGTGTAGGATTTGACTGCGACGGCTACAAAAAACTGTCCTGTACAGTAATGAGAAAAACTGGGTAGTAACGTCGTTGAGAAAAAATGGTCTGCAGCAGCTTCGATCAGCTTGACCGCAGGATTCGTGAACATAGCTGGACTGCAGCAACTTCGATCATCTTAACTGAAACATCAACAAGAAAGACTACACTGCAGCAGCTGCGGTCAGTTGGAATGCAGGAACTGCGAGCATAGATGGACTGCAGTAGCAACGAACAAGGTTTCACTGCAGCATCTGCGATCAGCTGGACTGCAGGAACTGCGAGCATAGCTGAACTACATCAGCTGCGATCAGCTGAAATGCATCAGTAATGAACAGAGATGCACTACAGTAGCTGCGATCAGCTGGACTGCAGGAACTATTAGTATAACTGGACTACATCAACTGCGATCAGCTGGAATGCAGCAGCAACGAACAGAGATGCACTGCAGCAGCTGCGATCAACTGGACTGCAGGAACTGTGAGTATAGCTGGACTACATCAACTGCGATCAGCTGGAATGTAGCATCAACAAACAAAGCTTCACTGCAGCAGCTGCGATCAGCTGGACTGCAGGAACTGCGAGCATAACTGAACTGCGTCAGCTACGATCAGCTGGAATGCAGCAGCAATGAACAGAGCTGCATTGCAGCAGCTGCGATCAGCTGGACTGCAGGAACTGCGAGCATAGCTGGACTGCATCAACTGCGATCAGCCGGAATGCAGCAACAATGAACAAAGTCGAACTGCAACATATGCAGTCAGCTGGATTGCAGAAACGACGAGCAACATTGCAGAAGCTGCTGTCAGTTGGACTGCATGAACGAAGAACGAAGCTGGACTGCAGAAACTTCAATCAGCTGGTCTGCAGCAGCGACGAGAAAAACTGCACTGCAGCAGCTGCGATCAACTGAACTGCATGAGTTGTGAACAGAGTTGTACTGTAGAAGCTGCGATCAACTGGACTGCAGCAGCTGCTGAGGGACTGGACTTAAACAGTTCGATAAACATAGGTGTAACAGTTACAAATAAAACTAGACAGCATCATTTGCGTCCAACTAAGTGCAACCAGACTGCATCAGTTGCGTCCAACTGAGTACAGAATTCGTAAGCAAAACTGTACTGCATCAGTTGCATCCAACCGAGTGCAGCAGTTGCTTCTGAACTGGAGTACAAAATTTGATCAATTTAACTATAGCAGTTAAGCAATACTGATTGTAATAATTGCGTCAAAATATTAGGGTGAATGCTCGCCCCCTCTTAATCATGTAACTCGTTGAAGGATTAAGAAGTTTGGGTTACCTGAAGTTTCAATTTTCAGAAGCTGAATTTCATATTGCAATTAGGTGATGTGTAACTCGCCCCCAAGCGTATGGAGTGTTACGCAGCTCGCCCCAAAAGAATTATTTCAGACCATGAGGTGTTACATATTTCGTCCCCAAGCGATCGTCAGTCACGTTGAAATGATATGCAACTCGCCCCCACGAGATAGCGATTGCCATGCTGCTCAATGCTCTCACAAGGGTGCACTGCCTTGCTGCATTTTGCTCGCGCATGAGATTTTGAAAATGTCTGCTATCTGAAATTCTCGCGGGGGGGTCAATCCCACTATTCCAGATGCGCGCAGAATTGAAATATGTGCATCTCCTCGTGAGAAAATGCTCGCCACATTAAAGGCGTCTCATTGAACAAAAGTATGCATGAATATATGAAAAGATGCAAAAATATGTAAATTGTATACTTACCATATTGAAAATGTTATTGCGACTTTGTTTATGAAGTGATTAGGATGCCCACTGGCTATGTTGGTGTTTTCCAGCGACGGTGACTAGTATAGTTGCCTTAGCGTCTCGTCTCGACTTTGTAAATTGATTTGTCTGCGGGACTGGGATGCACCAGTTAAGTACAAACTGGACTGAAGATAGTTGTCATGGAATTTTATTTCAACAGCTGCGATCGGCTGTACTGTAACAGTTATACATAAAACTGGACTGAAGCAGCAGTTCGACCAACCAGACTGTAGGAAGTCAAAAGGACTGCGGCAATCCGATCAACTGGCCAGCAACTGTTGCTGTAAAACTGGGTTGCAGTAGTTCGATCAACTGACTGTAGTAGTTATGTGGAAAAGGACTGCAGCAGTTCGATCAACTGGACTGCAATATTTTCGGTGGTGATTTGAATGTGACCGTTTCTGGCGCCGTCATTTAAATTTTTTAACTTTCTCCGAAAATTGAAATTTCACCTTCACGATGTTGGGAATTGACATACGATCTCAACGGGCCGAAAATCACTCAGTTTGGATGCACGAAGAAGAAGTTATCGAAAAATTGGTTGATTAGCGCCTTGCTCCAAATATGTTGATGTCATGATTTCACCCAAAAAATATTATTCTCCAATTATAAAGTTTTATCTTCATGTCGTAGGATATTGACATGCGATCGCAACGAGCCAGAAATCATCCAATTCGGACATGAGACGAGTAAGATATCAACGAAACAAATTTTTAGACCAAGCCCAAGTGGGGTGTACATATCCGCAAGGTAAGAGAAATGTGGCAGAATCATCCAAGGGGCATGAAATTAAGTTGATCCGCACTACACGTGATCAGGGCCACGGTATTAAATTGCATCGCGCTGCGCTGAATCAGAAACGCGTACCACCAATTAATCTGCGATTAATCGTTCCCATCGCTAATTAATCCCCAATTAATCCCGACTAACTCCGATTAGTCTCCATATCCAACTAATCGCCGATTCATCACGACTAGTCGTACCGATCCTCAATTCATTGCCGATTAACTTTCCGATTGCCGCTCGAACTGGCCGCCGGATTTTCCTTTTTTTTTTTTTTTTTTTTTTCCGCGACACTTTTTACACGAACTGTGATCTTTCTCCATACGTTTGGTGACAGTTTTTCCGAAAATGTTATCTTTGCTATGAAGGTTTTTTGCAATGGCTTTCTGAAATGTGATCTTTTCAATCACAGCTGTTGCCTTTTCTTCCTTGTAACGGATGTTGTAACAGTTTAAGAAACTGTTGACTTTTCTTCTAGAATCGTTGTTGTTTCTTTATGGACCTTTCACCATGATTTTGATGCACCTTTGCGGACTTTTCTGACACGCTTTTCCGGAGGTTTTCTCTTGGGTATTCAAGCACCTGGAGATGTAGGCAACTTGTCACCTCTGCGATCATGACAGTAGCGATTTTGTCACACAACAAACTCGAACAGGTGGATAATGCATTATTTGAGAAGCAATTTTTTCGAACTTTGGACTTGAACATGCTGCGGATTGAACATCCTGATAAAAATCTTGGTGATTTTTTGCAGTGAGTCCGTTGTGGTGGCTCCCGACTGCGATGTTGGACTGCAGCAGTTACGATCAACTGGACTGTAGTAACTGTAATTAACTGGTTTGCAGCAGCTGCGATCAGTTGGACTGCAGTGATTGGAAATACTAGGCCAAGCCATGTTGCAGATCGAACATCCATCAACAATTTTGACGATGTTTTTACGACATCTTTCACCGTGGATCGAACGTTCTTGCGGGGGTTTCACCAGTCTTAATAGTGATTTTTCACCATGTAACGTGCAACAGATCGTACATGCTACCTACAGTTTTGATGGTATTCCACCCCAACTTTTTACAACGGACCGATCATTTTGGGAACATTTTCATCAGACTTTGTAGTGATGCAACTTCAGTGGTTTCAGAAGGTAACAGTTTCAGAAAATCTCGAACCTCGAATCTGGACTGCAGCAGTTGCGATCAACTTGACTGCAGTATCTGCAATTACATGGTCGGTAGCAGCTGCGATCATCTGGACTGCACCAATTGCGAACAGACTGGACTGCAGCAGTTACGTTCAACTGGACTGCAGCAGTGATTTTCAAGCCGTTCAAACTTCTTTTCGACGGACATGATTTGAAGCATTTTCTACAACTTTTCTCAATGGGAAAACACGATTCCTTTTCTCGTAAATCCCCTTAGTCGGCGCCAATGTTTGTACCCAAAATTACTTTTGGGCACGAAACACGATGTATGGATAGTTTTGGTGTCTTTTTAGGGTTAAAGGCGAATCGATGAACAAAAAATGAGACACAAGTTTTAACGTGGATCAGCATGATTTTCCTACGTCCACGGATGAATCCCCTTGGGGGAGAAATGTTTATTTATTTTTGTATTACAAAGTTTTTCTCCTATTGGCTACCTCCTTACATGATTTCTGCTCCTCCCCTTTTATACAGTTTGAAATCTAATTTCAATTATAAACATAAATTGCATTAACTGCTCATTCATGCCTTCATCTTTAATTATGCATGTATGAAACTGCTACAATTAGTGCTGCATGACTGAAACTGTTGCAATTAGTGTTGCATGGCTGAAACTGCTGCAATTAGTGTTGCATGGCTGAAACTGCTTCAATTAGTGTTGCATGGATGAAACTGCTGTAATTAGTGTTGCATGACTGGAACTGCTGCAATTAGTGTTGCATGACTGAAACTGCTGCAATTAGTGTTGCATGGCTGAAACTACTAGAATTCAATTCTACATGCCTTCATGATGATTTATGTATGAAACTGCTGGAATCAATATTGCATGCCTCCATAATGATTTCTGGCATGAAACTGCACATTTATGCTTCATGATAAATTCTGCATGCTGGAAAACTGGACTGGTGGCTGGCAGTATGGGTGGATGCTGGTTGGCAGACTGGTTTGGCTGCATGGGTAGAAAACTGGCTGGGAGTACGGGTGGAGGCTGGCTGGTAGTGCGGAAGATTTTTTGGCTAGGAATTGGTTAGCAGCATTGCTGGCTACAAGACTGAAAATTGGCTAGGGGGGGACTAACTTCGATAGTTGACCGACGGTTGACTTTGACTATTGACCGACAATTGACTTTGACCTTTGACTTTGACAGTTGACCGACTTTGACCATTGACCGGTCATTGAGTTTATATAATACTGTGCAGACTGGTGGGCTTCCTCGATTGATTGGTTAGTGGGCTTGGATGAGGACCAAAAGATGATTCAAGTATCAATTGGGCCCTTTAAGTGGTATTTTTACTTATGGTACAAACAAGATGATAAATGAAGAAGTAACCAACATAGAGTATATATTCTCCATGGAGCAGATTACAATGAGAAGTAATTTTTTCTCTGTCGATTACTATGAGAATTAATTCTCTGTTTTGATTTCAATGCAGGGGTATATTAGTGAAAATTAGGGAAAAAAACTAAAACTATCATCTAATTTGGAACACCAAAGAAGCCCTAAAACAACAAGTAAATCGGAACGGGGGGAGTACATTTTTTGGATTTTTTTATATTAGAATGTCGAAAATAATGTCCTAAATTTATTAATATTTTTTTTGGATTTTTTTTCATGTCGAAGGTTGAATATTAAACCGAAAATATGAGTTCGTATTAACACAAAGAGAAAGCACAAAGAAAACACACATGCCTTGATCCATATGACACTCTTAACTTAAATCTATAAAGTCCAAATATTTTCATAATCCGTATGACCCCATCATACCACATCTTATCCGTTGAAATTCTTTTAGATAAAATGAAATTCTTTTTCTCTCACTTATCTTCATTCACTCACTTTTCTCTCGTATCTCATCTTCCCCTCCCTCAGAAAAAAAAAACCATAATCCAAGTTTCTTTAGCTTCAATTGCTTCAAATCTTCATCACATAGCTCGATTCTTCCATCTCTATATTTCAGTAAAACGCATCTCTAATCTGTTGCTTCTAATGGAAAAATCAAGAGATGGGGTTTGGTTAATTAGGGTTTTAGTTCAAATCTGGATCAGCAATGGTGTGTGTTTGACCTAAGAGATGAAATTTAGGGTTTAATTACTGAGAATCTAGAGATGATTGAGAAAAATTAGGTGATGGGTTTCTGTGGTTGTTCTTCAAGGGTGAGAAGACAAAGAACTTGTGCTATTTTGATGGGGTTGAACTCGATTTTAGAGACAAAGAGCAGGAATTTGATGGGGGTTTGACCTCGATTTCAGAGACAAAGAGAAGGAATTCGTTTGTTCAGACTGGAGTCACTGATTCAAACGAATCAACAAGCATATGGTATTCATCCATAACCACAGGGAGAAGCAATTCTTCTCGCTCAACATTGAAGTTTTGTTTGGGAAATGGTTTTTATTTGAGTAACCGTTATGAATCAACCTCTATAGCACCATCAGATGCCACAGATTCACCGCCTGCTGAAAATTTTGAGTACCAAGCAGAGGTAAGACACTTGAACTGTTTTTTCTTCTTTCTTTTTTAAATAAATATTATTCTGTGGGCTTATGAAATTTGATATGTTTTGTGTTAACAGGTTAGTCGGTTGAGAGAAGGTAATTGTTATTAATCTTGAACATATCTCCCCCTTAAAGGCCTTGACAAAATATGCTCTCACGTTAAACGGTGATGAAACCCTCACTTCCTATTGGCCGAAATAGGCCTTTTCTAATGTAGAAACTATGGTGAGGACACTTGGCATAACTCTGTTGGTTGTAATAATTAAAAATTAGTTACACTTTGTTTACATCGGCTACTTAATTGTTCGTTAGTAACGGTGTAGACAAAAAAGTAGGTGGACAAAACTTATGTCAGAATTTACACTTAAATAATTTTGTTACACTGTATTTACACAAATACTTAATTATACGTTAGTAACACCGTTAAAGGTGGACAACACTTACGTCGAGATCTTTTAAAAAGAAAATTAAAATCGTGAACTCTTTGTTTCCCATTTAATCGAGGAAACCGTGTTCGCATGAAATTGGTGATTCAGCTTTTCTAAATTTAATTAAGGAAATTGTGGTAGACTGTTAGAAAGGAAATCGGGTGCTTAAGCTTTTGTTTATATATATGCAATTGCATAATTTGTGTTATATGACATTCTCATATGTTTTCAAAGCTGAATTAGCTCATGTGTGACATTCTCACTCCCAAACAAGAGAAGCTACACTATGTCGCCTGGTGAGATTTTATTTTTCTAATAAACATCGTCGATTAGTGATCCACGATGATGATGTGATAACATGGCTTATCAATTAGAGGGGAGATGGTGTTGCTGCTGTTGATGTTGAGTTACCATGTTTTCAGATGAATGGAAGGAGATTAACAAGCTTTTACGAGTCAATGGAGGATTAGAATGAATGGGTCTACATTGAAAATCAGTTGAAGATTTTAGACAAAAGGAACCTGTTGCATCGTTTGTTGTTGGTTGTGCTTGATGAATAGCCGTACATGATATATGATTTATTGTTGTGATTTGTTGATTGCTGAGAATTGCAGGGAAGGAGAAATTATAGAGGGTCAAAAGTACATACCAAACTGAGTGAGTTTTATGCTATGGAAAAAAAAAATCATTTGTGCATATATCAAGTCACGCACATAGGTGTTTGTAAAAATTCCTGAATCACTGTAACTTTTCTCAAGTGATACAAAAGATGCTGCCACCAGAGGATGGATTACCAATTAGTTGGTTTGATATTGGTAAAAGTTTTTGATGGATTAGAATATCCCTCACATGAATGGGTGAAACATGAAGAGGATGTGGCTACCTTTGGAATTATAGACCACTATCAGGTACTTCTGTAATTGTATGCATTTGTCCCTTATGTTTTATTTGTGTAATTATTAATTTGATTATAGAAGCTATACTTTGAATACAAACTAGACAATATTTACTGTTAGGGTACATTTGGATATTTTACCGAAAGTTTTATCGATAATATGAAACAACGCATCACTCGGTACTACTTGATGTAAAGGGATTCTTAATGTCCATAGGACCAGGGTCCAGTACATATGTTTTATGATATACGTACTGATTAGACAGAGTGACATACCCAGTTAGCAGTTTTGTTAAAGATTGCTTTTATGAATGGATTGGAATTGTTAGGATCATATGGGAGATGGAGTGTTGTAGAGCTACCACAAATTGGAGGTGCATCAAAAAAGAGAAATGGATCAGGAGCAGTAGAGAGTGTGATGGCCACAAACATCAACACCCATGTTTTTGGTGAAATTGTTGGGGCGAATACCAAGCTCACTGACACCTCTAATTTAGTAAGTAATACTTATATCTCTTCTACTATTATAGACCAATGATATTCTTACATGTTGTATACCAGTTTCATCAATCACAATGCAACCAATTGGATGAGACCCAATGCCCTTAAGCACATTGATTGAACAATAACAATGTTAGTATTACTGAAAGATTAACTGCTTAATATGGTTTGTTTCTAATCACACTTATCTTCCCTCTCCTTTTCAAATGATTGTAGCTATTATAATGATGGTATTAGATGTTACCCGTTGAATATATCTCTTTGAAGTCCAAACAAGGCCGGTCTCATTATTTTTACTCTAAAATTCTTAGTGTAATTATTAATTTGTGTATATGTAAATTTAAATTTATAAATTGTAGATTTCATGGAAAAATCATCTTTCCATGTGTCGTTATCAGCCTCCAGAAACATTATCAAGCTAGCATCCTGCACAAAATTTGCATACTAGGTAATATCACGAGGTAAACTTTAAACACAATTAAATTTCCTTGCAAGATTTACTCTAAATATGGCTTATGTGCTTGGGATTTGTTGATATTTGCTACACGGGTGTTTAGGAAATATTTAAGATAATTTGTAATGACATGACCTAATGCATTAATTTAATTGGATTTCCCGATTTGGCTTTGTAGTTTTTCTAAATTAGGATAGCATTGCTCCTGTTGATGTGTTTGTTTGTTGATAATCGTTATCTTAACTCTAATAACTATAATTTACATATTAGGTTCAACCTCATGGTTTTTCTTTCATTTTTTTTTTTTCAGTTTTTGTTGGAAGTTCATTGATTTCTCTTAATTACATTATATATTCTTTAACTTTGTTCTTTTGTTCCCGATGAGCGCACAAAGATTGTTGTGCTAGAGAATGTGTTCGACAACTCCCTCAATAAACCCGAGAAAGTGAAATATATGCACAGTGGTCCACTGATAAAAGATTTCAATCAATTTGCAGCGTAATAGTGAGACTTCTACATAGTGGTAAGAGTATGTCAGGATGGTAATGAAATGGGATTCTCAACTATCACCAGGAAAGATAAGAATATTGGAGAAAAACAAAAGAGCTATGTATCACACAACTGAAAGATATTCTGTAAGGCACAATTCCCTATATTTAGAGAACGATAAACTCTCTCATGATGTACTGTTGTAACAATAAAAAGAAGATTATCGCAGTTCGTATTATCAAGCATGCAATGGACATCATTACTATGCATTGGCATTTTATCTCATATGCAACTTCGTATAGTTTTAGCCGCCATCAAGTGGAACTCCGATCTGTAGATTGCAATTATCTAAAATGTTTGTTTTTGTTTATTTGCCAGATTCAAGATTTTATACCAATTTGTTGGGAGCAAACTGTTTGAGTTCAACTATTAATAATGTGGATATGCATCAGTGGTGGAATTGGCAGTAAAGTGAGGTTTGGAAACTCTGACTTCTTGCATGATATCTTAGTGCACGACTGTAATCCTACTACTGAACTAATCCTCCTAACCATAATTTTCATATTGCTGATTTTCTATATTTCTAATTTGCAAGAGTATCCTCAAGTTAGGTGATAATCGACCATGGTGTTTAAGAGGATCCAATTTTTTTACCTTACCAGGTGGTCGAGTCCCACAGGCATTGGGTACACTTGGTTTTCTTACTTTTGGTCTATTTCATTGCAGAGGTTATGGGGATCTAATGCTTGGCATTTAGTGGTAAGGGATTAATGGGGATATGCTTAATGTGAAAAGAAAACGTGCGTAATGGCTAATATTATTGAGCACCTAACAGAAAAAGCTATTAAAGTTATTTAATATTATGTTTGCACAGGAAGAAGCGAAATGCCTTAGGGCACAATTTTGTTTGCACAAGACATATTATTGGGGCTTATTGGTGGAAGTACTGGAATTGCGTAAAAAGTTCTCAAATTAATGGGAATTAGTCTGAAGAGCGCTCACGTTGAAGGGGAGAAGATAACTAGTGAAGGAAAGTACTGGAATTTTGGGAAAAGTTCTCAAATTAATGGGAATTAGTCTGAAGAGCGCTCACGTTGAAGGGGAGAAGATAACTGTCAAAGGAAGTGAATTTGTTGTCACCTTTAGAAGCCAATTATATTGAAGTTGCGGGTACACTTCTTGCAGAGAATCGAGTGTGAGGTAATATGTTTTTGTGGATTATTTAACAGTTAGTACTATGTTAAAAAATCTTTTAACACATATATCAAATTCATTTTCAACTCTAAGGTTTAATCCATCGCGATGGGGCAGGGAGAAGCCCCGCCACATCTTTTATAGATGATTTCACGTAGTCTGCAATCAAGATTTAGTGCATCGTTACGGACGGTGGTAGCATGGGTTGCATGCAAGTTTTCGTAAAATAAAATTATATACAAATTATGAGAAGAGATATATGCCCGATGCGTAGCACGGGTGCAAATCTAGTTAAAGTTATTATTACTGCACAAGAAGTTTTTCTTTTGAATCCAAAAGATCTTGTTGTGATGTCATTTGTTGAAGAGATTCAACATCGTTTGTTGCGGCTTCATCAAGCTACTAAAAGCCAGGTATGTGGGAGATGATGCATTTTTTAGGTTCAATTTTGATTTTTATGATGTGAAAGTGTGGAGTTACTGATTTTGTTGGATTTGGTTATTTGTGTAGGAAGGTAGGGCTAGTGAGGATGAAGAAGAATGGGCAGGTTTGTATGATTTTTGCATGTTCATGATGAGGCAAGTCTGGATTGGATATTAGGGAGAAACCAAAGGTTCTTCCTTTTGAATTCGTCGCACTAGAAGCTTGTTTAGAGGCAACATGTAGCTGCTTATACAATGAAGTAAGAGAATTTCTTATTCAGCTTGATGTTGAATATGATATGGTTAAGAATTGAATGATTTCTCTATTCAAATTTCTGATTTTTGCATGAGGATATCATGTTTGATAAATGTCTTAGAGTACCTATATCGGTGCGTATTTATGGGGATTTAGCTTGAACATAGGTTGTTGAATGCATATTACCGGGGTGAATCCACTCTTGTCCTATGATTTATGATTGTTTGTATTTGAGTTTCAATGTTGGAACTACATAAACTGCAGGTCAGTTTTTCTGACATCCCGAACATAGGTATTGTTGAAATCATTAAGTAAAATCTAACCGTTAGAATTGAGTGGATTTTGAATATGTTATGCTACGTTATGTCAGGAACATTTGGTTAAAATTTCAGGATAATCAGGTTAGGAGAAGTGCCAGAAAATGTTGTAGTGCAGAGAACTGTATCTACAGAATTTTTACAACGTCGCAAAGTTATTGAAACCAAAATGGGGAACTTAAACTGCATGGATTTGTTTGATTTTTGGATATGAGTTCATCTGTAAAAAATTCAAAAAAAATGGATCATAGGAAGTACCCCAACTAGGGGATTTTCTGTAGATATGCCTGAAGAAAATTAGTCTCGTTCGAGCATATAAATTTAGTCATAAATTTATATCCGACCATTACTTTTCTATAGAATTCATGAACAATGTCTTAATTGTAGTTATGAATGGATGGTCAGTTGTGTTCCGAGCAATTGATTATTGTTTTCTTTTATAGTTTATGATTAAAGTAATTATAGAGTTTGCTATCATCATATATCTTTCGAAGTGAATTGTACTAGCACACTTGTTGTGGATTCTATCATATATTTATATCTTAGAAAATGTGCACTTTGCATCGATAAAGGAATATTCTTACATATTGTTCTTGTTTTCTTTGTTTGCAATTGGTTTATTGTCTTATTGATGTGCTACTTCTTTTAATTTGAAAATTAGTCAAGGATGCTGGAGCAAGAAGCTCACCCCAATGAAAATTAGTACTCTCAATTCGGAACGAGTCCTGTAAATTAAGAGTCGATTAGTTGCAACCAATGGGCGTGTTCAAAAGGTTGGTCTCACTTTCTATTCCTCTAATGATTGAACTACTAATAATGATTGACGTACTGTGATGACTGTCACTGGTTGACTATGGTTTTTTCAAGTTATTATGACTGAACTACTAATAATTCCTATACCAGTCATACTGATAATGGTTAGTTTAAACTACCAGCACTCGGGTTTTCTTATTTTGTTTCACTGGGTGGTATAGATTAGCAATGGATAGTTGCTGGAATGCAACTATTCAAATGATTCCTTACTCATGTTATTATCAATCTTTAAGAGCTATTTTTTTTTATTTGGAGAAAGAAAAATTAAACTTGCTATGGTTATATTAGGAGTAACTGGGTAAGGACTGTTAAATCATTTCTGATTCTACGTTGTTACTCATTTAAGATTTAGATATCTTGCTATCGTAGGTTGGTTTGTAGCTTGGTTTCGTTGATAGTGATCCTTAAACTTTGCAGTTTCAACCTTACTTTTTTGTAGATATGACGTTTATGGTTTATATTTGGCTTGCCGAGTAGGTTAGTTATGCTTCTTCTGTCCAGATACATGCTTTTCCATGTTAGATCTTTGTAAGGGTTCCACTAAGAGACTGTTGTTGCTATTTCTTTGGAAATGACAAGGTCGGAACATTTCATCCGTGTATCAATGCTTTCACTGTTTCCTTATGGTTTTAACTACTGAAAGGTTTATATAGATTATGGTTGTGTTACCAATAGTCGGAGTTTTAAACTCTGATGATTGTTTTGTTGATGCATACTGTGTGGTTATTTAGCTTATGAAGTGGTTGTACTTGTACCCAATTATTGCCCTGACTTATGTGTGTTAACATGGATCGACGTAAAAAAACTTTTACTTGGGATTAGTCTTAAGGTGTTCTGTTTTATTTGTCACCTTCTGGTGCCTGCATTACTTAGCTATGTTACTCGTAGTTATTGCCCATTTGTTCCATTTTTTTCTAAGTCTATTAGAGTATAACATGGTTCCAAATCAGTTCTCTAGGTATACTATTCTCTAGTATAACATGATTCTGACGCCACTCTTTAAGTTTTCACTTTTGTTTTACAAAGATTCTACCATTGAAGCTGAAGCTTGCAGTCACAATCTCACCCACAGTAGGATTTCAAGGGTTAAGAGATGATTTTTGAAGCTGAGAGAGAATATCTAGAAGGGTTTTACTAAAACAAAAGTGTTACTAGATTATTTTTCTTTATTGTCGAAGTTCTGTAAAACTGATCTTCTGTAGTAACAAACAATAGTGATTATAATTGCAAATATGATCTTCTTTCATTATAATATTAAAGTATTACAGATTTAATTTTGTATTTAAATTCTCAATATATATTTTTTTCAAATCGAATATGTACCACAACTATGAATTAGAGTTTTCAAAGAAAGGACATGCAACTTTTCCCATAGTTGTCAAAGAAGTGACATACAATTCCAACCAAAGTTGTCAAAGAAGTGACATACAATTCAAACCAAAGTTGTCAAAGAAGTGACATACAACTAAAGCAGAAGTTGTCAATGAAATGACATACAACTCTAACCATTGTTGTCAAATAAGTGACATACAACTCAAACAATTGTTGTCAAAGAATTCACATACAACTTTAACCATAGTTGTCAAAGAAATTTCTACAATACCAACAAGTGTAGTGTAAGAGTAATTTTCACAACCCATGTATGAGTTGTGTTAGGCATTAAGAGGAAATTTTGAAAGATATTCACAACTAAAAAAAGCGTGGTATACAATGGAACGACAACCGTGTTTACGACTAGTATTGAAGAGTTACAAATAATGGAAGACTTTCTACAACACCCCCCTCCCCCCCACCCCACCCCTTGTGCCACCCATGCATATTCGTCATCGTATATCGTATGACAACTCTTTTCTGGAGTAGTTGATCGATGTTTTTCCCGTAGTATCACACTGGATTAATATGTCCATTCATCTATCTATTAGAGGATCGAATCGCTTAATCCTTTAAAAGATTCATATGAAAGGATGTCCAATCAGCTTTGCAATATCCTTAAAGGATTGCGGTAACCATTTAGATAGTGTATTTTTAGGTATACGGTGTGTTTGAAACACCTCGTAACCTTCTCAAAATTTTACCAATTTTCCATACTAGGATTGGTAAATCTGAATATAAAACCCCCACTACGGAAGTAATATATTAAACCCTCACTACAAAAAAAAAACTTATATATAGTCAATCACGTAGCAAAGAAAATACTGAGCTACCATACTCATGTCTAGTGCAATCACACACCATTAGCACTAAACCAAATGACTGAAAACTAATTTACAGTCAGACTATATATATTTGTATCTCTTTTAAAATTCTATTTTTATTGAAATGAAATAGATCCAAAGAAAGAAAAAATTCATTTAAAAAAACATACACCATCTTCACTCAAGTCTTTCATGTCAAATAGTAAACTAAGCATGTTCTCAATTTCATTTTCAGCTTATAAGTTAGAATAAAAATTCAACAAATCACCTATGCATACAAAACAAAGAGTATTGTGTATTTCATTTTCATCAATTCTGAAATCATTAGAATGAATCATAAATTATTTTAAAGTTGTTTTCAGAATATAAATGATAACTTATCTAACTTATATGCTTTCTTTTATTATAGAAAGTACACAGTTTTTTCATGCTCGGTTTACATAGATTCTCATCTTTAACTTACATAAAAGTATATATATCTACCTATGACTATAAAAAATCATACATTATAGAAACAACATCAACAAAACAAGCATGTAAGTTAATTTAGCGACATGAATGCAAGTGTGAACAATTTTCTGTTTGCTTCTAAAAACAATAGGCTCACGAATTTATTTTTCTAAAGATTAAATTTTTAAGAATAAAGTTACTTTCTATGAGAAGTTATCTTCAAAATTATAAGCAATAAAATACTCATGACTAAAATTTAGTCCCACTATATATATGCTTTCTAGGTTCATTCTTAGTGAATTACTTGTTACCTTTATTTTTATAGTTCCTATGATTTAAATCAAAGTTGGTAAATCATAGGGTATGGAACACCCACTATTTTTTGACTCAAACAAGAATTTCAAAACAATATGTCACCCGTGGAGTACCGGTCCATCCTCAAGTACAGGTTAATGATTCCTTTGTACCCTTCAGATTCACGTTGTCCAGCATGTATCACAGGCTGCTTAGACACTTTTGGGATCCCAGTCCATTGTAAGGTGGATCCCAGTTTCAAATATAGACATGATCATGTGAGATATACGTTGTATGATGTGCTTTGGAGAGGTGGTATCTCAGCGAAAAAAGAAGCGGCTGTCAACTTTTTGACAGACCCACTTGAGCGTAGATCAACTCTCAGGCCAGCGGACGTTCTTATTTTTGGATGGGCGAGTGGAAAACACACATGTGTTGACCTTACTGGGGTTTCTCCATTGGTGGGTATTGGACATGGCACATTCACAGTTGGACAAGCAGCACTGAGGGAGGCCTCGCGTAAGATAGCAATGCATGAGAAAGCATGTATTGATAATGGACATGCTTTTATCCCAGTTTCTTTTGATACTTTCGGTTTTTTGGCTCCAGAGGCGGTGGGACTACTCAAGAGAGTTCATAAGGTCATGCACAGTAATGTCATGACACCCGGTTCGAGAGAATATGTTTTTAAGAGGATAGGTTTTGCAATCCAAAAGGGTCTTGCGGCGCAGCTTGTTGCCCGCTTGCCTGTTATGTAGTTGGTTTTATATTTGTTTCACTGAACTAAAAAAATGTATCAAGTTACAAATAAAAAAAAAAAAAAGTTTATAGACAGAAAAAATATATATATATATATATATATATATATCCAAAGACTCTAAAAATTGTGAAAAACTGATGAACCAATGATCTAAACCCAAAAAGTTTTGCACAATATAGAAAATAAAAAATCGAACAATTTTCGTAAAGTTAATATCGCCTAATTCACGACTCAAATGATCATATTTAATACAATCTACTAGAAGCATCAAGCAAGTATTTATAAAATTCTCAAATATTTTATTTCATTAAAAAAATTGCAAGTTGCGTTAGATTTCAAGGTGGACATGCTTTTATGAGTTAGTTAAGATTACATACATGTTACTCAAAAATTCACCAAGTTTATAAGAAACTATAACATGCTCACATTCGTTACTAACTCATTGAT
Organism: Papaver bracteatum; assembly: GCA_023529315.1. NCBI lineage: Eukaryota > Viridiplantae > Streptophyta > Magnoliopsida > Ranunculales > Papaveraceae > Papaver > Papaver bracteatum. The sequence continues at coordinate 1,748,215 of JAJJWX010005243.1, forward strand.
TTCTTAAAAGCATGACAAAATCTCATATTTCAAATATTCAAAAATTAAATTCATGTTATGATAAAATTGTAATATAATATTCAAACATTTTATCTATAACACATAATATTTGTAGTAGCGCAATGATCAAATTCAAAAAAATTCTAATCTCAATCTTGTTTATAACAAGATACACGGAAACTAGATTCTCGCTCATTTCGAAAGTATGAACATCTTTAACAAGATTTTTCTACCCAAAGTAAACTTTGAGATCGTACCAATACCGAAAATCCTAGTGATGTGAGTGTTTCTCAACACCACTTTCTTTCAAACGATTCGGTTCAACTTTTGAACCTTTAACCTATCAAAACAAACATGGTGTAGAACACCAATATATACCAATCTCTCACCGTATTCACAATATACATTAACTTAGCTTAAAAAGCGTTGTTAATAACATTTGATATCCTTGCAATGCCGTGCAAGAATAGAAAATAACTTCATAATCAATATTATGTTCATTTCTTGGTGAGAGTTGATATTCTCATTTGTTTTGATTAGGTTTCTAATTATTTCGATATTGGTTTCGTATCAAATTATATCTCATAATTTCCAAACTTATATGAGTCAAATGTTTATTGTCATACACAATAATTCTCAACATCTTGTTTCCCTGAAATTTATTATAAGATTGAACAATCAATTTGTTCAATTTAGAATGCCATTATTTGATCACTACAATAACTACAAATAGTTCATCAAACATACCTCAATTTCTTTTAAAGCTAAATTGGTTATAAACCATTGTCCACTCTTTGCACACCAACAAAGATATCAGCAACCCCATTGCTCCACACATCGATTAATCTCCCGCAATTTTGTTTCATTAAAAAATAAGAATTTGCTCAAGTGAGTGAATTTTCACCTGTCACAATCATTTAGATGTGAACATTTGTAACTAAAAATAACTAAGGTATGCATTTACATAGTTACTTGAAAATAAACTAAAATATAGTACTCCAAGTTTCTCTTGAGTGTCAAATAAATTAAAGATTCAAAATTATATAGTTATAACTTCATATATTTATAACTCTCTATCAAGCATTTTATCAAACATATGTGGTGCACTAGTTGACTGCTAACAATAATCTTGCTTTTCATTACCAAAATAAGAGTACGAAATACTAGAATCAAAACATGATTTTTAAAGTAATTTCTTACATCTCTAATCTCTAATCTCAAGTATCATATACGTCTTATATTTTGGAAAAACATACACAACGATTTTAAAATCACTACGCCTCTCAAACTAAAAATCCAAATGGAAAATCTCAAAAAGGGTTTTGAAGATAAGTTCCTTATCTACAAGTTTCATATTATACACAAATCCAAAATATCAACACAAATATCATAAAAACGAATTCAACAAGGACTCCAAAAATAATAATGTTTTTAAAAATATAAGTGGGGGATTGTTGGGAATATATGTTTTAAAAACATTATTAATTTCTAATAAATTAGTGTCTCATTTAAATGGTTTTATTGTGACATTTATTCTTCCTTTAAAGAATAAATTTCTTTCTCTTTTTTTGTCAAAAACCGTTTTTTGTTGAATTGATTAATGATGCTAATTACCAACTTATTAATTCATTTCATTTAATCTTATCTAATTCTTTGACTATTATAAATCAGATTTTTCATGAGAATAAGAAGAGTTTTTTAGGAGTCTTTTTTCTTATAGAGAGTTTTCATTTATGTCTTTTGATTTTTATAAGAAAATGAATTTTTGTGAGAAAGAAAAACAAGTGTTTTATCATCCTTGCTTTTTCTAAAGAGTTTCCGAGCAAGAATGAAGTGTAGAAGTTTCACATCCTCTCACCGTGCAAGAGTTATTGTGTAAGAGATTGATCTCGGATGTTTTATCCTAGGGACGACGCGCCATTGAAGAATTGCTTGCACAATCTTGGGCAGAGACGCGAAACATCTTAAAGAAAGCGACCTAGTCCGCGACTCAGCCTTAACGTTATTTGTTTCGTGTTTGATTTTATTTGTTGTGCATTCATAATTCGGTAATTGTTCCAACACAAACGTATGTAAAGTTCGAAGTAGAACACTGTAGATGATGTAAAACTTCTTCTTCTCATTCCTATGATAAACCCAAACAGTCTTGCATGTACAAGTGATAAAGGGTAAGCAATGCTTTTAATGATTCCTATACTTAGAAATAAGTGGAGTAAGACAGGTTACTCTTAATGGGAGATCACATATATGAGTGAGAAATGTGGCCATTTCTATGAGAATACTTAGCCTATATTCTCTAATAGCACTCATGAATATCGGGAGTTGTTCGGGGCCAAAATGAACACAACCGTAAGAACTAAAGGTGCCCGAAATAAACAATATGAATTTTATTATCTAAATTTACATTATAAAGTTGAATAGTTCAAGACCAATGGTCACTAGGCAGCTAGTAAATTCGACACAATTCTCTAGGGAAGTTCAAAGCCAAAATCCACCTATCCTGATGCTCTAACCTTCACTATGTAATCTCAAAGTCAGTTTTCGAATTATTTTTCTTTTCTAATAGACAATTTATATTCATGTGGGGGATTGTTGGAATTTAAGGTATAATTCCTTAATCATTTGAATAGAAATTAAGTGAAGGAACCTAAGAAAGGGTTGGAAACGGTTCACATTTGGTTCCAAACAAAACCATTGGCCAAACAGTTCCTAACTGCTAGTGCATGTTGGGAAGGGGTGAAGTCTGTTCTGGCCAAACATTGTGCCTCTTGGGAATATACTCTTTGCCTTGTTTTTTAGTCACCATTTTCTCTATAAAACCTCATTTGATTTCCCCGTTCAATATCAATTTTTACTCCCTGTGTTGTGTCAAGTTCAAAGTGTCAAAGAGATTACAAATTTGCACAATTTAGTTTGATATGTCTTGATTGTTTGGAGTGCTGCATCAATCAAGAAAGAGATTTTTGTGTCCTGGGAGATGAATACCAATCAACCATACTGCATCATTGTGGGGGGGTAATCGTTTTAAGGACATAGAGAAATCTCTAGCCTCAATCCACTGTTTGATATCTCTATCTCTATTCCCTTCGTTCTTTGATTTCTAATTACTACTATGAATGAATGCTTGTTTTCCTTTGAGTTATGATTAGTGTATTCATTTGAGTGCATATGCAGTTGGGTATCATTGAATAAACCGAACTTTTCCATTGTGGGAAATTTTTGTATTGAACTGCATTTACAACAACACCCAGATTTGGTGCAAATCAACTGTTTGTGTTAATGTCTCATTGGTTTGTAGTCAACATGTATATTACTAACATTTATACATATGGAGTTTCTTATGACTAACTTGTTTCCTTTATTATCACTTAGTATATTTCCAACAATAAGAACTATCAACCATACCATTGACCTTCAGCAACCTAACACTATCATTTTCTTGGTTGTAAAAACCGAAACCATCTAAAGTCTTTACTAGAATATCACCATTTACGAAAGACCAATAGAGCTTTAAAGAATAAGGACGTTTAGTAATATCTACTCTGGTAGTGGTGAATTACTTGGTCCAAGATTCTGTCACCCCATAATTTTGCATGGCACATACATCAACTTGAACATAAGGGACACCACAAACTAAGCAAAGGGAATCTCCCAACACTCTAAGATAACAACGACCATTTCCGTATGGTATTTGAGTCTCTTATGGAAAATGCATATTCATGAACTTCTCACTGCTAATATCAAAAGCAATTATTATGTCTTTGGATAATCCCTAGGTGACCAGCTAATGAAGAACACCATTCAGAAGCAAACCTCTTGTTTCATTTAAATTCTTATAAGGGTTTTTAGTGACTCTTCTCCATGTATAATTTGATTTTAACGTGCACACATAAATTGTGAGGGTAAAATAACCGATGGCCACGTGTCAACATCTCAAGGGATGGTTTCATGATGATATGATAAGATAGGAGCACCGAATCATAATCTATAAAGCTGATCTCATCTGAATCGAGACACCTGCCACACACATCGCATGAACGACGCGTATGAGGAATGGTCTAATAGATTCAGACGGTCAAGTCAAAAATGTAGCATAGCATTTAAAGAAGGATCAGAAGAGGCAAGGGCGAGTCTATATCGCAGAAGAAGGCTCGGACTACCTATACTATGACTCGTGGATGAAATAGCACGAGGGTCTCCAAAGAAGATCCTCACGATAACGAACAGGGAGAGATAACTCGGGAGGAGAACTTAGCATACCATCATGAGGGATAATACAGAACCAGTCCGAAGTAATGAAAACGGCGAACGATGGCTCCACTAGCTCGGCAAGACCCAACCTTCACGAGTTTATTTTCTCTATAAATACCATCCCATGTATCAGGAGATAGGCAAGTTAATTGATGTATTCTTAGATGGTCTTTCTACAGAGAATTCCTGAGAGAGATCTAGAAAGAGATAAAGTGAGAGATCTTAGTGAGATTTGTAGATCTTTCATGGGTAAGTCCTTATGATTAATAAAGAAAACATTTTCTCTCCCGTGGATGTAGGTCTCCATGGCCGAACCACGTTATATGCTTGTGTTGATCATTACTTTTATGTTCTTTAGATCTTATTTATCTTCTTATCTTGAATGTTACATAGATTATAGTCTTTATATTTGTACGGATGTAGTCATCAGAAAATATGCAACTACATTTTGGCGCTAGAAACAGGGAGGTATGAAGATATAATCTACTTCCCTAATAACAACTATATATCATTTTCATACTTTCTAAAATAAAGGTGGATTTCATACCACTGTATAGCATTATGTTAAGATCCATGAGTAGAGCTCGGGCTCAACACGGTTCTGACGATCTGTGAAGCCTAGGAGACCCTCAAAATTAACAGATCTACTAGTTTTTTAATAATTTTTTTAAGATTTTCAGTTTTTTGCTTTAAGATTTTTCTCATTTTCTTCAAGATGCTCAAGAGAGTAGAAGATCGTAGTGAAAGCGAAGTTCTCTAAAACTTTGGCACTTAAGCGATCTCCTCCGTGAAAGGGCTGGGAAGAGCTCCATCAGTAAACTTCACAAGATGGATTCTTATGAAAGTTGAAAAGATGAACTGTCCATAGTATTCTCTACCGTCGAGAATATCCTTCACTTGTATTCTTCGTAATTTTCAATTTTACTTGCCTTCCTCAAGTGGGTCAGGAGAGTCGAAGATCGTAGTGAAAGCGAGGTTTTCAAACCGCCGGCACTCAAGCGATCTCCTCCGTGAAAGATATAGGAAGAGCTTAGTCAGTCAACTCCATGAAGTAAATATCGACTTACGAAAATTGAAAAGACAAACTATTCATAATATCTTCTATTTTTTAAGAAAACTCGAAATAACCCATAATGTACTTCTTAGAAATCCAAATCTAAGCCAAGGGGAAGGGTTAATGAGTATATAATCACACGTCAGACTCAAGGTTTGTTCAAAATCAAAGGTTCAAAGGATGATGAAAAATACTTCCTAAAAATGGAAAGGTGTACTTCATCATCATGTTTTGATTTTTACTTGCATAAGCATGACGTATGGAGATAGGTACTTTCTCTTGAGAAGAGAAACCGACGAAATACCTTTTTCCATTACTGAGGTCCTATGCAAGAAGAGAATGTTTTGACATTTTCACATGTCTCCAAAATTCGCTTTAAAGACCTCATGTACTTATTTTTCCAGTTTAAATTATGACTTAGCAGTTGCACATGACCTGCAAAACTAGGGTCCCACTTTTCTAAAAGAAAAGACAAATTGAGTATTATTGCATGAATCGCAGGTAAGGCGATGGTGACAAGGCGATCAGCTCGCACGATCCAAGGTGAAAACGGTGGAGCCCAGTCATAAGAACTAGAGGAGATGGAACTCGGTGAAACCCTGCACAACGGTGCACTCCCAGGAGAGGGACAACCTGATAATCAATATCGGTAAGGGTTAACTGATAACTCTAGCTCAGAAGGAGATGAAATTCCATTTGAGGGCCAAGATGATATTCATCTAACTCAACCAGGAGGGTTGGATCGTTTGCCAATGCAGATAGTAAATAATGAACCTAATAAAAGCAGTAATTCTGTCTCGGACGATACTACTGCTACAATTGAAGCCATCCTAAAATACCAAGAAGCACAAGATGAGAGAATGAAAAAATTGGAATAAAAAAAATAGGAGGCTAGAACGTAGAAACCGGAGTTTGAAGCGAAAGGCGAAAAAGAAGGCGCCCAGCATCATGGCCGAAGAGACCCACGAGGAGAAGAAACCCTTTGAAAATTTGCAATAAGATGAACGAGTCAATATCCCTGACACCTCGAACGAGGAAACAGTGGATCGCTTTCCCAAGGGAAGTATATGAGCCCTTAATTAGGAGGATATACCATCCGAGAGGTCATCCTATGTTGATCCAAAACACAGAAGAGAACTGACACTACAAAATTAATGACTTTTAGTCATACCAAAATTTGTTACATTTTGCCACGCTAAATAGGTTACCATGGTAAATAGGCCGCTCATTTTCCACGTCATGATATCAACTTGCCACGGGCCTAGCTTTACACATTATAAACCTACCGGATGACTTCTACTCATGATAGAGTGGGCCGTGGGTGTAGCGGACCTTTTGCTTCGGGTCAACAAATAGTGCCGTGGCAATTGTTTGCCGTGGAATTCTCTTAAAACTCAAAGTCGTGGTTAGTAAACTTGTAGAATACCATGATCCCCACCTGATGAGATAACTCCCCAGTTCCTCCCACCTCCCTCAACTCTCCTATTTCTTCGATTATGGATGCTATAAAAATAATCGATTCTTTGAAACCGTATACACAGAGAAGATTATACCTCAGGTAATTTGGGATTTGTGAAATTAGATCTTCTTGTTTTGATTTTATGAAACTAGGTTTTTTTAAGTAGCAATCGTTTATGTAGGAACCAACCTAATTGCATGTCGATTTCAATTATATCGCACTGACTTAGAATTTATATTCTTTAATTTGGATTGTATTATGATATTGGGTCAGATTTGGAAAAAGTAAATTCATCAATTTCATTATTCTCTGCAGGAAATCATCGATTTTATCAGCACAAGCTGGTAAGAAATTTAATTTCTTGTTCCTTGATTTCCTGCTGCGATTGTCATACATTTTGAGTTTCTTTTAGATGAAAGTTTATTTTTTGTCCTGAAATTCCAGTTAATGTTCTTGCTTCATAACATCAAATATACTAGGTTTATACTAGGCTTTTATTTAGCACTCTATTTCTAATTCAAGTGTAATTTCAAAACCCAGTATGCATGTATTTGTAGGTTAGTCAAATACTAATTTTGGTTATTCCCAGAGAATGTTGTTTTTTTAGTAAGAGATGTGCATATGGATGTGTATTAAGTCTCCATTCTTATGAACCCAGTTGTTTGAGGGTAGGTTGTTGGCTTAAGTATCAGGATTTTATGAAAATTGGTTTTCTATTTGGTATTCTCACCCTACAAAGAAATAAAAAAACCATGGACAGGTGCACTATTTGCGGGGCTTCAAGGTGGAAGATGGTGAGACCTAATACTCCTTACAATATAATTCCCCACTTCCCATTAAAGCCTAGGCTTCAGCGTTTGTTTATGTCTTCCAAAAATGCCGAGGACATGAGATGACATAAAGAACATAATATTGATACTTATGATCCAAGTAGTCCAGTGAACCATATTGATGTGTACTTGAGACCTTTTATTTAAGAACTTAAAGATCTATGGGAAGGAGGAGTTGATACTTAAAAAGATTCTTTTAGATCCAAATTTAGATTTTTGTTTTAAAATTGCAGTTAAAGTCATTGTTTCCTTTTTCATGTGATAAGTCATTGTTGCATTCTACAAATAACAGAATAGTTTTCATCTTGAATGCATATTTGGTAAGAAAATGTCAAATTTGGTCACTAAGTATATCTATTGTTGTTTGGTTTGTTGGGGGTAAATACCAAGCATCTACAATAAAGGCACAATGTGTTTATGAGCTTATAAGAAAAAGATAAGCTAGAAAGACCAAAGTAGGATTTTTCTTTGATGAGTTGTTGAAGTTGTGTGTTAATAGGATCAGAATACATGTGCACAACACAGCTGCAACCTCTTCTTATTTCAATTTTCAAATGTATGAAGGTTAGGCATATCAGGGTCATTCATGGTGTTCAGCATCTTCATAGCATCTTCGTAGAAGATCTTTCTTTTTTTCACTGAATATGCAAAAATCTAACTTGCTGATGCTCTTTGTTGTGCAGGACGTACGGGGAAGATATACCAGTGAAGGAACTTGCTGAGCGTGTTTCTAGTTACTTCCATATTTGCACACTTTACTGGTGGATGAGGTGAATGCCCTTTTATTATCAAAGCAGTATCCTGTTTTCCCATTACTTTCCAGTTCACACATTTCATGTTTTTCATGATAACCAAACAAATCTTTGCAGACCTTTCAGGTGTGGAGTTATCCTTGGAGGTTATGATAGAGACAGTCCACAGTTATACATGGTCGAACCATCTTGTATTTCCCACGTGAGTAAATTCAAATTTGCCCCGATTTCATTCTCCCCCCTGTATATATATTGTATGACCTACAGATACGAATGCGAGATGTCTGTTTAATGGATATGACGAAATGAAGCACCATGCTATTTTGAAACGCATAGCTTGCTGTCTCATATATTTATCTTTTTAGAATGTCTCCGAGTATAGGCTCTGCCTTCAAATTTGTTTCAGAGGTATTATGTAGCTACAATCGGAAATAGTTGGCAGGCTGCTAAGACGTAAGTATCATATACCAACTTCTAACATTTTCGATTTGAAGAAAAGTTTCAGCACATACTGATTTGTCAATTGGATTGTTTAACAGGGAGATTGAAAAGTTGAACCTTTCTGAGATGTCATGTAGGGAGGGGATTGTTGAAGTTGCTAAGATGTGAGTATTATTGTAGCTTCGATTAGTTTGCATGATTTAAAGTCCATTATTACCATATGACCTCCTTCTCACCCAATCTGTTCCTACAGTATTTACAGCGTGCATGATGAATCGCATGATAATGCTTTTGAGTTGGAAATGAGCTAGTTATGTGATCAGTCGAACCGCCCACATCAGAAGGTAACCTTCTCAATCACTCCTAGACAATTTAGCTTTTTCAGCCATCGCTTTATTCATTTATTCTGATATAGTTCATATTTGAGCTAGTATTATAAGTCAGTAAGTTTATTATGTTTGGTTTGTTTGGAGTGAATACCAGGCATCTACAATAAATGTACAATGTGTTTATTATGCTTTGGTACTAACTTGTAGAGTTATTAACATATAAGTAGTTCTTTTGTAGAGTCCTTTACATATAATTAGGTAGATATTGGTTGGAGGAAAGAGAGCACTTACGAGCTCCAGGTGTTTAAGATGCTAAATGTGTGGAAATAGGATTGATAATACAGGTAGAAACTCAAATATTGTTCGAAGAATTTTAAGAAAACAAGATTTCAGATGAACTATCTTGCCTCTTTATTGTTTTGTTTGACTGGTAGAGTAGATACTTTTGGATTTTCAAATTGTGTGACCTTTTTGTAGTTTTTTAAACTTCGGCATTTTAGATATCGGATCTGTTGAGTATTTTTGAGCATATCACCACTTGATTTTGAAATTATATCATTTTTATTAACCTGTTGCCTTGTTAGTTATTCATCATATTTAAGGGAAGGAGAGCATGTTAGTCCAAATACAAGAAAAGCTTAGAAAGTTTTTCAAATTTCTGCTCATCTTCCCTAGCAGGAAAAGAAACTTTATGTTTTCTGTCCCTACTGATGTTAAATATCTGTCTCTCTGCAAGTAGAAGAGGCACTCGTTGATTATTAGGGCGCTCAAGTTGGTTCGTACTTGGTAAGTTCTCTTTCACGATCTCAGTAGTATTACTTTTTATTTCCTTTTGTTCTAAAAATGACTCCATATAAGGTTTTGAGTATCAGCTGCAAATTTCAGGCCTTCTTGGATTTCACTCATTCTTCCAAGTGGTTGTGGTTGTTGTTGCTACTTTGCTGTTGCACATTCAAGGTAAATGTTACATGATAATAGAATTTGTTTCGCGACTATAGTTCTTTGTATGAGCTCGAAAAACAGTGCAAGACGGCTTCAATGGTAGTTTAGAATTTTTGGACAAGTTAAATTTTAGTTCTGCACAATTCGTCAGTTTTTTATGGTAGAATTGAGGGTGAAACAATTAGTGAATTTGGATTATACAGATCCACAACCTCCGGAAGCAAAGAAATCTTTGGCTCATAATAGCGTTTTACTGTGCCTTGTTTAATACATGTGGTTTTTGATGCTCAATACTACCTACCTCCTGCCTGCTACAAATTGGATAAAGATCAAAAAGAACTGTTTTATACCGTGATGAATAGTTTAAAGATTCCTGATGGGTACTCCTCCAACATTGGTAGGCATGTGAAAGTCAAAGAACGTAAGTTGATTGGTATGAAGAGCCATGACTTGCATGTAATTATGCAACAATTATTACCTTTGGATATCCAGAAGACGTTGCCAACAAAGGTCTGTTCTGTTTTAATTGAGTTAAGTTTGTTTTTTCGGGAGTTATATTCCAAAACTCTTATACTTGAAGATTTGAGGCGCCTAGAGAAAAGTATTGCGGTTACTCTTTGTAACCTTGAGATAATATTTCAAACTTCCTCTATTGATGTTATGGTACATTTACTCATTCATTTGGTGTCAGAAGCGCTTCTTGGTGGACCTGTCCAATACAGATGGATGTATCCGGTTGAAAGGTATGTGATTTTTATATTACTTCAACTTACAATTGTTTGTCTGTTGAATGTTATTATAATTAGTTATGGAACTTTATACAATTTTTTCTTGGTGTTGGACTCAGATTTTGCTAATCCTAAATTAGAAAAATGATTTAATAGTACATGTGTTTGTATACACTGAAATCATACGAAACATGGCTAAACCGGAGGGGTCCATAGCTGAAGGATATATTGCTAATGAATGTGTTACATTTATGGCTAGATACTTAGATCAGGTTGAGGCAAGACTTAAATAGACCTTCTAGGTACACAGAGAATAGTCATGTTGGTGGTTTAGAAAGCTTCATGCTTGATCCCGCGGAGAAGAAACTATCTCATGCTTACATTCAATCACGACGGTGTACAAACATATCTAGAGTACTTTATTGAACTTCTTTTTGCTCATTTGGGTTTTAGTGTTTGCAGTATAATGAGTTGTTTTATAATTATACATGTACATGATGATAATCCGAAAATATTTTTGGCAGTGTATTATCTAGAATCACAAGCTTTCTTAATTGCATTTTGTTTTGTAGAGGGACCTCCCACATCCAGAGCCATAGAGTTATGATTTTATTACTCGAATATGAGGTAATTTTTTCTGCTTGATTAGTATATTCATATGATTACAGTTTCTTATAAACCTCTAAACATGTTTCCCTTGCTGCAACATATTAGAAAGACTATGGCATAATTGTTAAGTTAGACTTTATCATGGACTATAGTGATATTTGTGGACGCATTCTTTATTTTATCTGTCACGATACACATTATGGTTAGCCAATATATTGCCAACCAACTTAGTATTTGTGTACACCAGTGGATGATATATATTCATATTGAATTATTAGGAAATTTGGAAATGGGTGTACTGGTTGCGGACTACTCTGAATTTCTTGTTCTTTTTTCTTCCATGGATTGATTTATGGGTAACTAGGTATATCGGCTAAAATGTTTGATGGACATTTGTACTTGTTTGAATCCATAGGTGTACGTGAGAGATTATAGTTCTTCTGTATTCTTAATGGTTTAGACCACATGGTATATTTGAAGGGAAAAGAAATTAAGCCTCTGTAACTGTTGTATACATAGATATTTTCTTCTGTTATTTGTCATTGATATCAGATTTGATGACTACATTTTGCAGGTTAGTGTTATTAAAAGATATTATGTCCAAGATGTTGGAAGATAGATGATAATTAACTTTGGAAGTAAGAAATCCATATGTGATAATTTAAGTATTTTTTTTTCATTCACTTTGAATTTCTCTTGAAAGGTGTATCAGACTCGAAATGGTTTAGTAATAAGTATTTATTTGCTTTCCTGTATCAGACTCAGAATGGTTTAGCATTTAGTTTTTATTTGCTTTGGAATGTAATCAATCAGACAAGCATGTAGTACTTGTGTTTTTTAATGAATAGATTCTTTGTGAAATTGTTGTAAAGTAAATATTTTCTTGTTATTTTAGTGGCTAGCAGTAAAAAATGGCGATAATCAGTTTTTAAATAGCTACAGTGAAATCCAACTACATAAAATGATCTTAGAGCACCCACGCATGAAAACCGTGGCTAATAGTTCCACACATGTGCCATCCAACTACTTATTAGCCACGACGATACCCGTGGTAAATGAACATACATTATTATCCACGCGAAGAAAACCGTGGCAATGGTCGTGGAAAATAGTTTTAGCCACGGGACTATTTGTCACGAGGAGGCTTCCGTGGCAAATTATCTTTTTCCACGGATTTTTGGTCAACTGCCACGGTTCTGTGGCGTGACTAAAACTTAGTATTTTTGTAGTGTGAACAGAGAAAATGAAAGGAAAGCAAAATGTGAGACCGAGAATCTCCCAGTCATCAACCCTAAGCGAGGATATATTTGCAAACCTATTCGCTCAAGTGTGGTATCCCAAGCTGAACAATCGGATGTGGATTCAGGACGATCAAGGTATCGTCGATCACATATCTCCTTCTCACTTGAGAGAGCACATGGGAGAAGGAAAAAGGATGAAGGAAGACTTGTAGACGACAAGTTGCAAGCAAGAATTTGCCAGCTTGAGGCAATGTGCAGATAAGTAAGTGGGAGACAAGATAGTAAAAAAATGGCGGACATACTATAGGAGGCGAGGCAATGTGCAGATAAGTAAATGGGACAGGCGATGACATAGAACATCTCAGGTTATACCGCATGACATTAACCCAGTGGAGCCACTATGATGTAGTTATGTACATATTTTTTCCGGCTAGTCTAAAAGATGAAGCCTTTATGTGGTTTAATAACCTACCGAAGGAGTCGGTCAGGTCATTTGCCCACCTATCCGAATTATTCCTGGAGACATACATACATAATATCATAGTTAAACCAGAAATTTACATGCTATTTCAACTAGCCCGAGGACCAAATGAGTCACTCCAATCGCTAGTAACATGATGGAGGAAACCGTGTGCCGAGATTGGAAGGGTCCCAGAGTCCTATGCGATCTTAAGCTTCAAAAACAATCTGATAAAGACAGATCTGATATTCTTCCGCATGTACGAGACTATGCCACGAAACCTAGGCAAGTTGAGGGAGATTTAAAAAGATTACATAGCCCTAGAAGAACTTCAAGACGGCACTTACAATAAATTGGTGAAAGGAGCCACCCGAGGAGCCAACGTGGTGGAACCGCAGAACTCCCAGATGACGTCCCAAAGAGAAGGATGACCCAACAATGGGTCTATACAATTTGATAAGCATCGGAGTAGAGGATGGAAAGGGAGAGACCCAACCCGAAATAAGAAGGAAAAATTTGTAGACCCTGTCTACACGAAGCTAAATGTTCCCATATCAGAGATACTTAAAAAGATCGATGGGAAGTACAAAATCACTTACCCCTGGAATAGAGGATAACATCCAGAACGAGCTAAGAATTGCACTGACTTTTGGGAGTTCCATCAATTCCATAGTCACACCACAGACTCTTGCAGAGATCTGAAGAAGATGATATAAGATATGGTAAATGAAGGTAAACTTCAGGAGTACATCGCGCAACCAGCGATTCAACTCGCCACAGGGGCACCTATTTATCGTGTAGAGATACCCCGAGAGGTACAACACCTAGGGTGCAACACGATATCACACTCGGCTACTACCTTTCCCACACTCGAAGGAGGTATTACCGGACGGATCCATAAGCGCGATTTCAAAGGTGATGAAGTTTTTAGCATAGCAAAAGAACCTCCTATTGAGGAATGGATGAAAATACCTATTAGCTTCTCAGCATCGGAGGCACCTAACAAAGGACGCAACCATAACGATCCTCTGGTGGTAACCATGGCCATTGCAATCCCCGAGTACGAGGGGGAGGAAGAAACATCCAAGAAGATGCCATGGGCCATGCCTAAGATACTGATAGACGGAGGAAGCTTTGTTGAGATATTGTTTTACGAAACATTTAAACAAATGGGATTCCAAGATGAGTGCTTGATTCCCTCCAACTATAATATATTTGGCTTTAACGGATCGTCAACTCGACCAAGAGGTGAAGTCACATTGGATATCCGAGTGGGAAAAATCCTCACTCTAACCACTTTCTGTGTCGTAGACGGAACCTCACCTTACACAGCCATCATCGGATGATCTTGGATCCATGGGATCAAAGGAGTGGCCTCAACTTATCACCAAAGGCTAAGGTTCCCTATGCCTGACGGAATTGGAGAGATAGTAGGTTACTCAGGGGAAGCAAAATACTGATACGATATGCACGAACAATATAGGGAAAAAAGGGCTACGAATAATAACTGCCAGGATAGCATTACTGCTTATGTAGAGGTAACAAGTAAAACAAGGCGCTCTAAGAACAAGATAACCATGGACAATGATCTTACCCCACCTTCACCAAGAGAGTTCTTATAGCAATTAAAGAACCTCTCCGATGTTGGAGGGCCTGACCAAAATCCTTGGCCCAGATTATTATCCTGAATAGATGAACGCTCGGGCTATACCAAAATCGATATTATTGATATGAATAATAGATGCAAATACAAGACGAATCCCTGGCCATTGGCCAAGAAGGAAGTCAACCATGATGGACCCATCTGAACATAACATCTAGAATGTCCAACTGTGGTTAACAATTACTTTATAAACTAGGTAGGGACACCCACCTTAAGGCATAAAGAAATTATGTGAGAAAATGATTATGGGAGCGATCGAACTAATCCCTCCAATAGGCATGAACCGATAAGATGAGAGATGCAAAGGACGGTGCTAGAACCCCAAAGAACAACCAAAGAAGGAAAATGCCAACAACAGTGGTGACTCTAAAGGAGAATGACGCTTCCTGGCCACGAACCAATAAGGGCAACCAGAATCCCCATTCCGAACGCCTGATAGATACCACAGCTAAATAGGAACTGATATCAATCACAGACGAATACAAAGGTTATAAACCAATTTCGCTCAATAAACAAAGCCAAGAGCATAGATCCCTATCCACAATCCGAAGTCCATCCATCTATCCTAATGAGGCTATCACAAATATGATCATGATGAGACTGGATGAACAAGGGGTGATCCGGTGTAATCAATTACGCAACGTGTTATGGGCCTTCCGAACAGCTCGATCTAGAACTCCTGAGCTTCCACCACTCGTTGTCACGCATGATCAAACAACACTTATGCTGACCAAGGCCAAGGAAAAGAACTTCATCGCAAGCTTACCACTCGGCGATCCAGGTACTATCGAGGAAAACCGAGAAACATCCTTACACGAGGTGGGCAATCTTTCTCAAAGAACAATCCGAGACTACAATACATATAATTATCGAACTAAAAGACGGTGCAAGACCCTGCCCAATTATAGCAAGGAAATAAAATTCACCCCCATCAGGGAAGGATAGTCAATAGCTAAGGAAACAAACGAGGCATGCGAATTTCCAAGATCCGAGGGGGAAGCATTAGAATACCCCTAGATTAACAAACACCTCAAGCTCTATAACGCTTAAACAACTTACCAGCTTAGGAGGCACTCAGACCATATATGTAATAGGTCGGGAGGCCATACCAAAATGTACTCAGGGTTTATAAACCCTCTTTTGAGAATAATAAAATTAACCTTCTGTGTGAATCGCTCTACTCGCTTTAATTTTTCTCGTTTTTTCCCTTAATTTTTTATTATTTACTGCTTTAAATTTTTACTTAATTTTTTTTTTTTGCTTGCATTTACATATAGCTTTACTCATCTCATACTCCATTTACAGCCAAAGGTCATACAGAATATGGTGCGGTGCTATCCACACCTTCTATTCCACAACAAATAATACGGGTATAATACCTAAGCTGCCTAACACGGAAACAAACCTAGGGCAATGTTATCTAGCCAACGAAGCATGATGTAGCGGGGGACACCCTACGCTACCTAACACGGAAACAGACCTAAGGTAATGCCATTAGGATCTACAAATCGGATGATGTCCTTCCATACCAGGAGATACCCAGACTCAAGGTACTTACCTTTGGCTAAGGAAAGAATCACTTGACCGAGGTATTGCCCTCCAAACGATGGTTAATAAATAGGTAGACTCACATGAATGATCACCTAACCTAGTGGCAAGTGTAACCTAAACCGGACATTACTAAATATACGCCCAAGAAGGCACCACAAAAAAGGCAAGAAGGAAAAAGTGTCATATCTAGAATCCAACACCGTAAGAGATGACTAATCCAATTAAGGAACTGATCACTCCTTGGCTTTGTCACCCATGGTTGGACCCATAGCAAGCACATAATACCCTAAGAGCCAACAGATATAAACAAAACAAGAGACATAATCCAACACGATGGCATAACAAAACTACCATACAAAAGAGAAAGTATAATCGCCTCCCACATACGAGGACTTGTCAAAATACGGTTCATGCAATAATGCCTCAAAAAACATATGAGAACCTCCCTACCAACCAATGTTATCTCGAATCACAATACGAGATTAGAAGAGCCAATATTATAACTAAGAATAACCCCAAACAGAGGGACTATTGCAGTACAAAAAACTTAGAAGCTCAAGCCCCCTCCTGATCGCCATCACCTTGATTGGTCTCCATCTCACCACCAGCACCTTGTTATGTCTCCATCCGATCCTCGACGACCTCGGAAGCAATTTTCTCAGGATTGAGTTGCACAGGTAGAGGAGGGGCCGCAACACTAGCAGCGACAACAACCATTTATCGGTCACGAAGAACCGCAACCTTACAAGCTTTAGTAATCAACAGCTTGTACTCAACACGAAGATCGCTCAGCTGCTGATTCTTATCAGCACGTTCAGCCTCTAGCTCCTCCTCATGATTTCTCACTAGCACATTCAGCTCCTCATCAAGGATCTCCTTGGAAACTTTTGTTTCCTTGAATTGTCCCTCTAGCTCGGCAATGCGCTTACGAGCCACTGCAAGAACAACCGAAAGAGGGTCAACATAACACTGATTGCCTACAAAAACTTGAAAGATGCTAAATGGCAACATTCATGCTCAACCAAAAAAGAGGCTAAGGTTTGTTCCACTTGGGACTTTTGGCTATCTAGGGCGCTAATTTGTGCCTCAACAGGAGTTATGGTTGCATCGCTAGCGGAAAAAGACAATAAATGCCTATCACGCTCTTTTTTGAGCTGAAGATAGTCTCGCTTAAGACACATTAACACTTCCTTATCATCCTCGGCCTGACTAAGTAATGGTATGTGATCTGACTGCCATTCAATCAGTTTATCATTCTGACTTTGGAGAACTTTGATCTCATCCATCCGAGTCACAACCACCTGCTTGGTCGTATCCAGCATCGCACGAATCTCAACGATACGATCTCGATGCACATATACATCCTTCTGAAGTTGAGCATTCTCATGCTCTAAGGTGTCAATTTTGCACTGACGAGATCTCACATCAATCTTCAAATCGCGTATTTCCCTAACATACCTATGACCGGTATTATCTAAATTCTCCTCCGAACGTTTGATGACGGCTACCAATAGAGGGGGACTAATTCAGAACTGTAACAAACCTATCGTGGTAGTAAAAACATGAAAACAAAAAGAGCAATAAATACCTTCTAAGTCTTTCTTGTCTTGACGAAGGGACAAGTTGTCCTCGTGAGATATATGCACATCAAGTCGAAGATTCTGAATCTCATGCTCAGCCTCCCTAGCTCGTCTTGTAGCAACACGAGTCTCGGAGAACATGCCGACACGAAGGCTATTTCTCTAGTAAACCAGATAACACCTCCAAGATTAGAAAAATTTCAACTGGAGTAACAGTACGACAAAATATCATTATAAATCATGTATAAAAACTTTGGTACATACCGTTAATACGAGCTGTTGCTGAGCCAACCTTGGAAAAGTAGTCAAAATACGAGCCTGCTTGTCCTCACTCATCCGAGCATACTACTCCGAGCACAACACCTTCATTGCCTCAAAGCCATCACCAAAACTCACACTAGACGAGCCGGAAGGAGACGAATTAGCATAAGGAAACCCACCAACAAAAGCACTTTGCACACCAACATCACTACTCGGAACAACCGAAACAATACCAACACCAGCTTGAACACACGATCCGGAAGTGACGCCATTGCCAGCGGGATTACTCGCCTGTGGCATCCCCACATTCGATATCGGAGCAGTGCTACCAGGATTGGTAGGATCCTTTGATAAGGCCTGGTCAACATCATCAAAGAATGAATCTCCAAGATCCACCAAATCACCTTCCCTAAGTAGAGCATCAACATCGATGGAAAGAGACTGTTCTTCCATCGTAAGAGTTGTGGATGGCCCAGAACCATCAGTAACTCTCCTCCTCTGCATAGACATTCAAACAAACATCAGATACTAAGCCATAAGAAAGGGGCAAGGTATATATATACATTAACCATATAACAATATAATATACCCTAGCATCCTCAACATCTCAGGTAGAATGAAAAGAACGCCTCCGAGGAGCAATCCACTTGAGCACCCATGGTTTATAAGCCAGCAGATGAGCATGCATCTCGGGAATCCCAGGAAGAATATCACCAAATTCATTCCATCCATAAATATAGGACCCCATAATTTGGAGAGGAGCAACACACCACTTGGGATCATGCGTCTTACTAAGCGTCAACTGAGTAGGATGAGCATGATCCAAATCGGATATTAGAGGGGGGCCTCGGAGAGGCTTCCGATTTCTAGAGATTCTAACTCCAAAACCGTCGAAGGTATCAGACTGATGACACCAATATTTCTCCATGAAGGTAGTAGGAGAATAATACACCCTTTGCTCGGGCACGAACTGGTTTAACTCGTGGTCCGTAACCTTAGCCAGACTTCGCCGGTTACACTCTCGCATGATTCTATAAAAGTTCCCATTCGGATGAAAAATCGCTCGCTGATGGGTGAGCAGAGTAAATACCTCGTATTGAAAGGAATCGAGCGGGAAATACAGAGGGAGACGAAGGCCAGCATCTATTTGACCAACCGCAATGATGATCTCATTCGGACCACAAGGTTTTCCTCAAAAAATTGCCGAGAAAGAACTCCGTCTTGACCTTCCGGCGTAGCAAAACTGACATCAAACTTTTAAAGATGGTATTTCGTCTTCACCATCTCTAAGAAGTTGGCATCAGACATGCCGGAAGAACGATTAGCACTTGGGTTTCTAACTGGTCTTTTATCAGAACTGCCAAAGCCAAATAAAAGAAGAAAAACTGAGATTGATATCGGAAAAAATGGAGAAAATCACGGCGACTGTAAAAACTTCGAAATAACATAGCAGTGGAAAAGATCATTACTAACCAAACAAGAACTCTAAAAAGGCGAAACATATTACTGACAACAACAGAAGACAGAAAGAAACAAAAAGGAGAAGAGAATCTCTTACCATCTTGGTGGCCTCGAAGGACAATTTCTACCTGACATAATGAGTCTCCTAATGGTGAACAAAGAGTTAAGAAGGAGCAGAAAAAGACAAAGTAAATAGAAGATGAAAAAGCCCTGAACTCTGAGCGCAAGAAGTAAAGACATTATTTCTTTTTCCCAAAATATTTTATAAGAAACCAAAGGATAACCAACCAGCGCCTCAAGTCCAAAGGGTAAAAACGCATTAAAGTGTAGACGTGGCGGAAATCTCGGACGTGGCGAAAAGGACGGAACAGTTACAATGTTTTCTCCCCATCATGCCCTTGGAAAGTTACGAAGAAAAGGAGAAAAATATGAGGGTAAAATACCCGATGGACACGTGTCAACATCTTAAGGGATGGTTTCATAATGAGATAATAAGATAGGAGCACCGAATCATACTCTATAAAGCTGATATCGTCTGAATCGAGACACCTGCCATACACATCGCATGAACGACGCATGTGAAGAATGGTCTAATTGATTAAGACGATCAAGTCAAAAAAGTAGCATAGCATTTATGAGGGATCAGAAGAGGCGAGGATGAGTCTATATCGCAGAAAAAGGCTCGGACTACCTATACTATGACTCGTGGATGAGATTGCAGGATGGCCTCCAAAGAAGAGCCTCACGATGACGAACAGGGCGAGATAACTCGGGAGGAGAACTTAGCATACCATCACGAGGGATAGTACAGAACCAGTCTGAAGCAATGAAGACGGCGAACGATGGCTCCACTAGCTCGACGAGACCCGAACTTCATGAGTTTATTTTGTCTATAAATACCAGCCCATGTATCAGGAGATCGGCAAGTTAGTTGATGTATTATTAGGTGGTCATTCTACAGAGAATTCCTGAGAGAGATCTAGAAAGAGAGAAAGTGAGAGATCTTAGTGAGATATGTAGCTCTTTTAAGGGTAAAGCCTTATGATTAATAAAGAAAACATCTTCTCTCCCGTGGATGTAGGTATCCAGGGCCGAACCACGTTATATGCTTGTGTTGATCTTTACTTTTATGTTCTTTATATCTTCTTTATCTTCTTATCTTGAATATTATATATATTATAGTCTTTATATTTGTACGGATGTAGTCATCATAAAAGATACAACTACATAAATTTCACTCCGTGCTATACATACCCACTTGTACTTACTTATTTTGGTATCATAACCAATCCCATAAGCTGTAGTACCAGGCCAATGAACCTGAACTGGTACTACAATATTCTTACATTTTTTAGTGGGTGGGTTCCAAATAATCAGAGTACGATTTTCATTGGCAATGACACCTACACAAAGCAAACCATTACAAGATCCAAAAATTTGAATGTAAAGACTACTTACACTTACAGCTTGTCCGTTCACTGGATCATCCATCAAATCAACTCCTTCACACTTGCATGTTATCAATGACGATGCTGATAATATGGATGAATAATCTACATAATTAAATATATATTTATCGGCTAATAGATTAGCATATCTGACTATGAGTCTAGGGTTTTTTCTGGTGAGAGTAAGGTGATGATTGAAAAATTTAGGACTACGAAGTAATGAATACCAACTCTTGCATACGGACTTGAAACGTAAGATGGGTTTAACTGGTAACCTTAATAAAATGTATTCTTCGATCTCTTGGGGAAGGCTTGACATTGTTGCTTTCAAGTACAGAACTAGGGTTTAAGGATACGAGAAAACATCTCTAGCTATGTTTTAAGGGAAAATTAGGCGCATGCCCAAAAAAAAATATTCTCATTGTCAGGCCCACAATTAATTTTAGGTACCGTGACACCCATAATTATTTCCGTGATACCCATAATTATATGAAATTATTAAAAATGTCTGCATGAAGGATTATGCATCTGCATGACGGGTTATGCATCAGGGGTATAACTGACAACACAACTTGGATATAACATATCTAAAAATCCGCGCCTTGGAATTTTATAAATTTTATATCGTTGGAAATTATTTTAAGAGAGCTACGCAACGAGTACAAACAACAATATCAAAAAACAAATCACGAAAAAATTGGAGGTGATCATCATTTTAGGAAAAATTTCGAAAACTGACTACATAACCATTATGCAGCCACCAAAAAAGATGCATAACACATTCTGCAGACGCATAAAGAATTATGCAACTATTTTCTCGACTGGATAACAAATTATGCATCCATAACAAGTTATGTAACCATTGTTTTGGTTGATTTTAGTGTGTACATAAAAAAATTGATGCATAATGCAGTATGCATCCATATTTACGGATGCATATCAGGTTATGCATCTAGTTTCTCTATGCATAAAACATTGTGCAACAATTTTCTCGATGCATAATGCATTATGCAGTCATATTTTCACGACCGCATAACATGTTATGTAGATATTATTGTAGGTGCATGAAAAGTTATGTAACCTTATTTTTTGTTGGTTTCAATACTAAGAAAAAAGTAGCTGCATAAAGTGTTATGCTACCATTTTCTGGACTGCATAACAAGTTATGCATCTATTTTTGTAGGTGCATGATAGGTTATGCAGCCTTTTTTTTTGTTGGTTTCAAATATTAACAAAAATGTTGTTGCATAACATGTTATGCAATCATTTTCACGACCGCATAACAAGTTATGCAACAATTTTTGTAGATGCATAACAAGTTATGCAATAGTTTTCATAGCTGCATAACAGATTATTCAACCATTATGAACCAAAGAATCTCCCACATATTAAAATCAAAACTATAGCTAAGCAAAAATGGATTTGGAGAAGTAGAACTCCAAACCCTCATCTTCTATGTTTCGGCTGTGTAACAACGCCTCGCCTTTTCTTATTTGGCATTCCATCTAGGCAACACCTCCATTCATTAATCAAGTATCCATCTGAACAACTGGTGCTAAGAGTAACAACAGCTTCAACAAACCCCAACTTTCCTTTCTCAAACTGCATCACAGCACCAACTTATTCTTGGCACAAGATATTCTCAGTCAACACACAACTCCATATCAACAACTCCGGCAACTTCTAGTAGCCTGAATTCTCTCCTTGCCTTGCTCGCAAAAGCTCAAGCATCTCTCCACTGTCTGCAACTGTATCGACCAAAGAACAACCAACTCCATCTCTCGTGTTGTTTCCAAACACCTGAATTCGACCACCCATACTGCAGCCACAGCCGTTTCAACTGAATCCCCTGCTGGTAAGACTTCACCATTTCCATCAGTTTACTTCTATTCTCCATGGACATCTACACAATTCTCGACTGCACCTTCAATCTCTAACAAATTCCCACGTATAGTCTTCATCAATAGACTCCTGCACAGCGTCATCCAGGCACCAGACTCGATGTAATCTTCTTCACTTCCATCGATGGATATAATCTATGCCGACGAACAACTCCTTGTCTCAATTGGTATCAGAAATAGCTACCCCGACTCAGTTCCGTTCATTCCCATCATCATATAAGAATACAACAGACCAGCTCCTGCAATCGCTTCCACCATCGACTGCAACCAACTAGCCAAGATAGCTAGTTCCATTCGCACCTGAGATCTTCTCTTAACTCTTGTATTTCATCTTCTCGTTGTTTGTCGTCCACGAGTATCAACAGATCATACCAAACCCAGCTTGAGATAAAGAGCATAATCAAATTTCAATTAAATAACTCATCAAAATCCAAATTAAACAATAATGCAGACCTTCATATATATTCAAATTAAAAGGATAGTGGTAACACCAACTTTACCAGTTTGCAATTTTAGGTTTCTTGACGGCAACCTAGTGCAAATTTTCTAGCCATTACAGTAGTTTGCTACAACTAAACATGAAATCTGTGGGTGAAAATGTTGCCCCTAAATATCAAAAAATATACTAATGAAAACAAAGTATATATAAAGAAGTTACAGTAAACATTGATGCCAATTCATATTACCACTTTGAACAGGTAAAACATTCTGTTAACTTAGATGTAGAGAAAATCAAATTTTATATATGTGCTAATAAAGCCTGCACTGCCAAATTACCTTACTGGTGGATTAGTCAATGAGTTGACAATGGATTTAAGTTTTGTTATAATCTCATCCTGGGTGCATATACGATCATTAGATCCGAGATAAACATCACGTTCCATGGTAGGAGACCACAAACCACTGCATTCATGGTCGAAATGGAATAGATCGTCACAGAATTTTTCGAGAAGCTTGTCTGAGACTGTTTTTATTTATGCAAATCTAAATTAAACAACGGTTAGGTTTTACCATCGATTAATCCGTCAAAATCAACAAACAATCAAACAAAAAACCCTAAATTCAGATCGGATGATAAGTTGCGGTGGAAAAATGAACCAAACCAATTGCATACTTCGATTTCACTGGATACAAAACTTGATTTTGAAGATAGTATTGTCACTTGAAATCAATGAATTGTCCAACTATCTCAAGATTCTCAACTAGGAGAGAAGGAGAGCCTGAGAGGAACGTAATGAAAGTCGAACACAAAAACAACTGATTTTATACGAGAGGGTACTCAATTGATTGATTTCATTCTACTTTGTTCTCTCGGTAAAAAGAAAAAGACGAAGGAAGAAAGGAAAAACTGATTTTAAGAAAATATGGGTTTGTGAAGAATTTTATCCTAAAAAATGGGTGTGAGCATGAAGAATTCTGCCCGTGGGTTTCACTGTATAGAAAGGGAAAATTATGCTAAGGCCCAACCCATGGATAACCCATAATATGAGACCCTTATTTAAAAGAAATTTAAATATAGGCCCCAAATTATTAAAAGACCTTGATACCCTTATGCATATTGTCAAGCTCATAATTAAATAAAATTTAAATTTAGGCCCAAAATTATTAAAATATTATGTGATGATGTTCCAACCACCGCCAACCACCTCTGACCACCACAGCCATCGCCAACCACCTCCGACCACCATGCATAACTTGTTATAAAGATGTAGAATGGTTGGCAACCAACCACCACCGTTATGCCCACCAACCACCACAGACACTGCCAACCACCTCCGACCACCACAGACACCGCCAACCACCTCCGACCACCACCAATACAAACCACCTCCGACCACTACCGCCGGAAACCACCTCCGACCGCCACCAACCACCTACGACCACCACCAACCACCACAGACACCGCCAACCACCTCCGACCACTGCCGAAAACAACCTCCGACCACCACCGCCACCGACCACCACCAAATACCGCCGTCGCCGGCAACCACCACCGTCGACCGACCACCGCTCACCACCACCTACGACCACATTGATATTGCAAGTGTAACTGGAATTTACACATGTATAAAAGTTACACATTCATGTTGTGTATTCAATAGTGTGTAACTAAAATTTACACATCCATATGACATGTGTAATAAGAAGTTACACATACATATGACAAGTGTATCCGCAAGTTACACATGCATATGGCATTTGTAGTCAACAGTTACACAACAGAAAAAAAAAATATACAAAAAATACATCTATCGCATTAATATTCATTTACAATAATATCTCTGTTTACCATCTATAGTAATCGGTTGTTACTGGACACAATAAATGAGTTAAAACACTAGAAATAAGCCCCTGAAACCGATACTAGAAGTTTTGCCTTTTTTTCTTGTCTTCCTCACTCCAAAATGCTTGCATATCTGCAACGAAATAAACATCCATGGATTAGGTTGGATGAATAAAAATAAAAAAATAATAATATTATAGGACAATTGTAAGGAAAATTTTTAGAACAAAGATCACATAAAAGACGCATGATAACCCATCTTAGCATGTGTAACTTGGAGTTACACATGCATCTGTCATGTGTAATTGACAGTTACACATGCATATGACTTGGATACCTAGCATGTGGAATTTTTTGGTTGCAAGTTTGTTCATTTTAGCATGTGTAACTAGGAGTTACACATGCATTGTCTAGTGTAAAGAGGAGTTACACATGCATATAATATGTGTAACTAAAAGTTACACATCCTTATAAAGCAAACATTTTCAACTATAAAAGAGCTAAGAATCATCACTTCTCACCTGGACATTAGCCAACATCCTTATCTATCCATCCATAAACTGCAAGAATATACCAAAGTTACGATCAGCAAAAAAAAAAAAACAATAGTATCAAATTTCATTTTAGAAATGACACTGACCTGGAGTATATTGGCTTTCCAGAATTACTCAAAACAAAATAGTGCTTCTTCAGTTTCTCCAAGACATTAATCCATCATCATGCACTTCGAAAATAAACCGAAATGTCCCAATAAATTCTTTTAATCACAGTACAAGAAAAGAATGTCATACTTCCACATATAAACAATGCTTACAGATTCTTAGTAGGTATACATGCATATGGATTGTGTAATCGGAAGTTAGAAACACAAAGGACTTATGTAACATGTAGTTACACATGCATAAGCTTGTGTAACCTGCAGTTACACATCCATATGGCTTGTGTAACCGGCAGTTAGAAACACAAAGAACTTGTGTAACCTATAGTTACACATGCGTATGCTTTTGTAACATGCAGTTAGAAACACAAAAGGACTTGTGTAACCTGTAGTTACACATCCATATGCTTGTGTAACCTGCAGTTACACATCCATATATGTTATCAAAAACTAAAAGTGAATAAAACATCAAAAAGAATTTGAGTGCATTGAATAGTTTTTTTCCCTTTCAAGGAAGAGTTGAGGGAGAGAGTTTTAGTATAAAGAATTGACCTTCTTTACTCGTTTATTTATCTAGATCATCATCCAAACCGAATGCAGGTCCTTTACTGAGAACAAGTTGTCCATAAAGAAACTGCCAACAAATTTTTTCTAGTCATTTCAATATGTTATACCTTTTCATAAGAACCTGCAATATATAGAACATAAACTTTATATCCCAGGGTGTGTAACTAGAAGTTACACATACATATATCTTGTGTAACTACTAGTTACACATCCATATAAATACTAGATCATCATCCAAACCGAATGATGGTCTTTACTGAGAACAAGATGGCCATAAAGCTACTGCCAACCAATGTTGTCTAGTCATTCAAATATGCATGATATACCTTTTCATAAGAACCTGCAATATATAGAACATAAACTTTATATCCCATGATGTGTAACTAGAAGTTACACATCCATATAGCTTGTGTAACAATAAGGGTTGCACCTTGACATCTAATGATAGAAAACAAAACTACAACAAGAAGAAGGCACTCATTTCACGTTGCAAATAAAGACTCGACTCAAAAAAGAAGTAATTACTAGTTTTAGACAGTTATGCTATTGATTAAACAACTTCTGAGAAAATACAACGTACTAGAAATGGT
Source organism: Papaver bracteatum (assembly GCA_023529315.1). Taxonomy (NCBI): domain Eukaryota; kingdom Viridiplantae; phylum Streptophyta; class Magnoliopsida; order Ranunculales; family Papaveraceae; genus Papaver; species Papaver bracteatum. Next base: position 1,775,275 of record JAJJWX010005243.1, read on the forward strand.
AAAGACAATAGTGAATGAGACACACAGTAGCACAATTGTTTGATGCTTCCATTAAGTAGTACTTATTCCAAAACCTCCACTCTACTTACTTAAAATGGAGAAAGGGTAAAGGTAATATCAGAATGACAAATCATGCAAGAAGAAAGTTCAAAAACATCAACATAGATCAAAAGTAAATAAGTTAGAATTATTTAACCTTTCCAATAAGAACAGTCGTATCCTTCTTAAAGTTTCCACTAAGCTTGTCATACTCTGGTGCAAGCTTCTTAAAGTTTCCACCAAGAAAAATATATCCTATGCAACAAGCTAAACATAAAATGAGTCATCAACATACTCAACGTGAGAAATATATTATATGCAGAAAGAAATAGATACAATGTGTCTTAAAGATACAAATTCTACAATTGTTTACAAATACACATGCAAATATATATGTGTAACCTCAAGGTACACATACTGTAAAACAAAAAATAGCATGTCTACATCATCAATTTGAAGTTGTTCATCTGACACAACATTGTTTCTTCATCCTCTTCTTAGTATCAAACAAAAAAACTCACAACAAAAAAATAAAAAACAACAGAAAAGTACAAATTCCATGCTAAAAATACAATACGACATATATGTGTAACCTCAAGTTACAAATACTGTAAAACAAAAAACAACATGTCTACATCATCAATTTGAAGTTGTTCTTACGAAACAACATTGTTTCTTCATCCTCTTCTCAGTATCAAACAAAAAACTCAAAAAAAATTCACAAAAAACAACAGAAAAATACAAATTCCATGCTAAAAATACAATAAGATATATATGTGTAAAACAAAAAACAGCATGTCTACATCATCAATTTGAAGTTGTTCTTCTGAAACAACATTGTTTCTTCATCCTATTCTCAGTATCAAACAAAAAAACTCGCAACAAATTCACAAAAAAACAAAAAACAACAGAAAAATACAAATTCCATGCTAAAATACAGCAGGATATATATGTATAACCTCAAGTTACACATACTGTAACAAAAAACAACGCATGTCTACATCGATTTGAAGTTGTTCTTATGAAACAAAATTGTTTCTTCATCCTCCTATCAGTATCAACAAAATATAAACAACAAATTCTCGGATCGGACAAGCAAGAACAACAAATAATCGAAAAAAAAATTGAAAAACGTTTTGAAATCAAACCAAAATAAGATTTGTACTTAGATTTGCTGTTTTCCTTCTTCTGAAACAATGTTATTTCTCTTCTTGTTCTCAATATCAACCAAATAATGTTCTCAGTATCAACCAAATGAAAAAATAAAATAACGAAATAAGAAAGATCCAAATCATAAAAATCAAAATCAATAGAATTCAAGACTAGATCGAAAACATACCTATGTTGATTTCTCTATTCCAACTTGTCTTCTTCCTCTTCTCAGATTCAACAAAATCCAAGCAAAAGAAAAAACGATAATCAGTAGAAAATCGAATTAGATCGAAGATAGAAATAGAGGTATACAACGATTTTGACGATGAATAGATCAGAAATATTTGTTAAATTTTTTTCTTCAAAACCTCTACATCAAAACAACCATAGTAAGTAGATGATTGTGAATCTAAGCTCTGATTTCGATTCAGATAAGTCAATTGAAAAGCATCTGAAGATTTAGGTTTTGAAATACTTTTCTGAAATTTGAATCCAAAATAAATCAACTAAAATCTCTAAACCGAAGCATCATCACAAAGAGAAGAGGATACTTACCTGTATAATTAGCTTGTTGATGAATCTGAGTTGAATCTGCAGATTAGTTGATTGAAATCTTCTATCAGATTCGTTTTTTCTACTGCAAAATCATACAATAAAAACTAGAAGAAACGTTGAATTAAACGTCATCACAAGATATCGATGGAGCGAGAATCGTTTTCTTGCTCTCTGCAATTGTTTTCTTTCTTTATGATCAAACAACCATAATTTTCTTCAGAGCAGAGACAAGAGAGAAGTGAGAGAAAGTGAAAATGAAAATGAATCTGAAAATGAAACCTATAGGTATATATAGTAAAGGGTATTTTTGGTATTACGAATTTCCCCAAACCCTAAACTTTATTACCAAGCCCTGAAATCTAAAGTTCTGGGCCTAAAATTATTAAAAAGTGAAAGTATGGAGTTGATAGGAGACGATTCATTTAATGGGGCTTCTATATATTGAACCCATATAGTAGGGGGTTCTAGTATTTTTCACGTGTAGAAAATCTTAAAAATGGGTCTAGTAGTAGTTTGACAAAATTGGGCCTGCAAACTAGCGACTTCTCCTGCCGAAGTCCAATGTTTTACAACGGGCCCATGGTGTCCAGGCCTTTTACAACACCTGATTAATAATTTCCGGAGCATGTGAATGAGCAATGATTTTGGTTTTCTCCGATTCATACCTGCCTGGGTTAAAATATTTATCGAGAGAGTGAGTAGCCGACAAGAAAATCGAATCCTTGACCTGTAATTTGTAAGGTCCATTAACCCTCCAAACTTATTGTTTTCTCTTCTCTTCTCTTCTGTTTGTTTCTTTTTTTGGTTTCCCGTACAGATCCATATATGATTAGATCTAGTTTCTTTTGAATTTAAGAGTGACAGATTCGATGAGATGCCCCTACCCAACTTTTGTGATGAATATTCTGAAGCAAATTTGTGTTCTTTGGGAGGGTCCCTTTGCTTACTTGGTTCTATGCACCGAGGTCGCATTGATGTATGGGAAATGAAGGACTATGGAGTGCCTGAATCTTGGGCTAAAATTTTCACCGTTCAGCAAGAAACAATCTGTGAGTTCTTTGGATATTTGATTCCGCTTCAGTTTGTCACGAGTGGTGAGGTTTTATTAGGATATGACACAGGTCTCGATTTTCGCTTGGATTTGTATGACTTGAAGCGTGGAACTTCCATAAATCTTAAGGCTCATGATGACTTTGATTCGTACTCTTCTACTACCTCTGTTTATGTGGAGAGCCTTGTATCGCTTTATTCAGGTACTTATATTGGGCAAGATGATGATGACTCATAAAACCAAGACTCAGAAGATGATGATGATGACTCAGAAGAAGAGGAGCAGGAAGACGATGATGACTCAGACGAAATTGAAGATTTAGAAGATGATGATGACTCGAAAGAGGAAGAGACTACAACAGGATTTCCCATTAGTCTCAAATCAGAAAATGATGCTAGAGATACAGGTCATCTAAATAGTTATGAGCTATTAGATAGCTACGGCCGCTATTTGCAAGAATCAATAAATCTTTAAAAAAAAAAACTAGCTAGATCTTGAAAAGAGAAAAAAAATTCGTGTGGAAGAAAAATGGCATATCAGTATGGACACAACAAAAATGAATGCTTTACAGTTGAAGTGGTGGCAAATGCGTGCTAATCTGATTCAAGAAAAGCGAAGGATTTCTTACATGAGCATTGGCGATGTAGAGCAAGAAGAGAATATCGAGAACAGAAAGAAGAAAAAAAAAATGATGCGAGTATCTTATACATTCATAATCTTTTGTCATATCTTTGCGTCACTCTATGAGACTGTGTATGGATACTTGATTCTCTTGTACACTTTCATAGATTTTTTCTTACTGTGTCATATGCTGCCGGTGTTTTTTTCAGGCTCTAAAATTGTAAATTTTACACAACAGTAAATGTGCATCATAGAAGACAACGCCTTATCTGTACAGTCAATCAATTTAAAAGTAGATAATTTAACGGTAGATAACTTTCCTGACTAAATTGGGCCTACATTATAGGATAAAAAAGGTCATTGAAAGGTAAAAAAAAAAAAAAAAAAAATGTATCCTATTATTTTAAAAAGTGGTTAATTTACTCCTTGATTAATTATCGTTAATCAGGTGATGAATTGGTGTTTAATCAAATTAAACTAGAAATCAACTAATCTTGATTCTTCATCAAAACGTGAATTATTTTATTTTATTTTAGTTTTTTTGAAAAAACTCGTTGAGAATAGGTGGGATGTTCATGCTCACATAAACCGATTGTAAAAATCGGTTTATAATACTTAAAACATAGACCGATTGTAAAATTCATGAGTTTTTCTGTGATTTTTTTTTCGCCAGAATCGGTTTATGTTAATGTCCTCATAAACTTATTGTTAATATGTGCATTTCTTCGACTGTTTTGCTCATAACTTCTTCGTCCGATGTCGGAATGACCTCATTCTTTTTGCGTTTAATTCGAAATTTCATTATCTATAATATAAGGATAAAAATTTCAATATTTGTGCAAAAATTCAAACATGGTTAATGAATCGGTTGATGTGTGCATCAGCATAAACCGATTGGTTTGATGTTCATCACATTAACCCAGAATCGTTTTATGCAGGTGTACAATATCTACCGATTTAGGGAACATCAATAAAAATCGTTTTATGTGGACCCTTAAATAATCCGATTGTGGGCATAATAGTTAAGAAATCAAATGTTGTACAATCGGGTTATGTGGACTACATGTAATCCGATTCTAACCAAAAAAAAATATACAGAAAAAAATGATTATCTTCCATACCAGAATCGGGCCATATATGTGGACATTAACATAGACCGATTCTGGTTCAATATTTCCAACCAGAATACACATTCAGTATAATCGGTCTTTGTGGGCATGAACAAATCCGTTTCTAAATAAAATCGATTCATAAGTACATTGACGTAAACCGATTCTAATAAACCCAGGACACTTTGATTTCGAAAAAAAATCGAATTTTGAGTGATTGCATGTTGCTAAAACCTAATTTAGGAAATTGGGTTGCTAAAAAAGTCCTTGATTCGTGCCATTTCATCTGCTTCTATGACAATCGAAGATGGTTCGTATTAGAGGAGAAGAAGAGAAGAAGAATCGGTTGGAGATGGAGATGGAGATGGAGATGGAAGTGAATTTGATTTTGATTTTGATTTACATTTTTAGTTTTATGTTTCATTTTAGTTTGATTTTGATTTTAGTTTTTAGTTTTTAGTTTTTAAGTTTCAGTTTTGTTATTAGGATTTAATGAGGACACATTTTTAGTATTAGTATTTGATATAAGGTAAGTTGATAGTTTCATTTCTTAATAATATTTTTTTGTCCCGTAGTGTATGCCCCTTTCCTGAGGCGTAGACCCCAATTTAGTCGGGATAACTTTATATCTAACTTTCATTAAAGCATAAGGTATGTCCTTTTCCTGATAATTTAACAATGGGTTTTGTTATCTTGTGCACCCACGCACAAGATAAGAGCCAATCATTGGCCTTGGAAATGATAAAAATAATAAAAAAATATGAGAGATAATATATTTTGTATTGGAGAAAGCAAATGTTCAGAGATTTTTTGAATCTTTCTTCATAGAAGTGCAAACTTTACCTTCTCCAATGCAAAATACATTATCTCTCATAATTTTTTATTATTTTTTATCATTTCCAAGACTAATGATTGGCTCTTATCTTATATATGGTCGCACAAGATAGATTTTTTATCATAATTTATCAAGCTAACAGTCATCTTAGATCCTAATGTTTAAAAAAAAATATATATATAGTGTATCCAGCTCCAAAGTCCAAAGTTTAAAAAGTAATTAATTAGGCTTCTTCTTTCCAAAGAGACAATTAGGGGGAAAAAAATCAGTTTGTCTTTATCACGATACCACTGGTCATGTGGCCACGATCAGGAAAAACTTAAAATATTTTATAAAATTGAGTGAATACTCATTCCTTCTTTTATAAAACCAATCCTAAAAAAATATACTAATAACGCTGTCTTATTACAAAAAGATTTGCTAAATAAGTAAGAGGGAGGTCCCCTCACACCCTTAATTTTACACTATCACACATTTTGGATGTCCTTTTTGCGGATAAAAACCAAACGATAACGTATTTGAAATTAAGATTTTTGGGGTATATTCTTCTTATAAAGATGTACGTACCCACCAAAAATGAGCACATTCCGAAACGTATAACTTTACCATCTACTATTTTGAAACTCAACCGTCGAAAGTCGACAAATTCTTAACCGTCTAAATTAAGATTGATAGATGATGAGGTTTGGTATTTCGGAATGTGCTCATTTTTGGTGGGTACGTAGATCTTTATAAGAAGAATATATCCCCAAAATCTTAGCTTCAAATACGTTATCGTTTGGTTTTTATCCGCAAAAAGGACTCCAAAATGTGTGATAGTATAAAAATAGGGGTTTAAAGGGATCCTTCCCCAATAAGTAATAATATCGATCTGCAGTTGACTTATAATATGATTCCATTTATTTCCTTCTTAAATTGGGGCCTAGGTAGATTAATCGAGGCATATACCTACATGATAAAATAGGGTCATCAAGAAGTAAAATGGATAACCCCTTAACCAATTATTTTTTTAATGGCAAATTTATCCTAATTAATTAGTGTTAATTTGGATGATTAGTGATAAAATTTCGTGTTAGATGTGAAATTCACTTGTGTTAATGAATCATTTGAATATGAAAAAAAGTTGAAATTTTTTGAAGAACACCAACTCAGAATCGGTATATGTTGCCATTGGTATCAACCGATTGTAACTTCAAAAACATACAGAGATTTTCTGAAACTTGCTTCTACCCAGAATCGGTTTATATAGACATGAAAATTAACCGATTATCCAGAATCGGTTTATACGGGCATGAACATAAACCGATTGTGGGTAAATTTTTTCTTTTTTATATGTGAATTATGTGTTGTTCAACATCAAATAAAATCAAAATTCATTCTATACCCGAGTTAATGAAATGAAATCGAGTATGATTTCATACTTATTTTATGACCGAGTATTAACTGGAAAAAAAAATGGGTTAACCAGAATCGGTTTACACGATACATATGTAAAAACCGATTCCTGAAATTGCACAACAGGAATCGGTTTATAAGAATGCTCATGTAATCCGATTCTAATAAAAAGAAGATACAGAAAAATTGAGAACAACAATCGTTTTACTCGACACACATATAAAATCTGATTCTAACATTATACATCAACAATCGGTTTTTATAAGTACTAATGTAATCCGATTCTGGTTCAAATTTCTCGAACCAGAATGCATATCAAGGACAATCAGTCTTTGTGGGCATGAACATAAACCGTTTATATTTGCAATTGGATCACATATACATTAACGTTAACCGATTCTGATAAACCAGGAAAATTTGATTTCAAAATTTTCAATTTTTGAGCAATTTTATGTTACTAAAACCTAGTTTATAAGATTAGGTTGAGAAGAAAAAAAGAAGAATCAGTTTAAGTGGAGATGGAAATGAATTTGATTTTGATTTTAGTTTTATGATTTTGATTTTAGTTTTTAAATTTTATGATTTTAGTTTTTAATTTTATGATTAGGATTTGATGAGGACAAATTAGTAGTATTAATATTTGATAAAGAGTAAAATGGTATTTTCATCAAACTTAGACACCCCTTATCATTTTTTATGGGGTGGATGAAAAAAATCCATAGACCCCAATTAAGTCCTATAGGCCCCAATTTAGGAAGGATTTATTTCGTCCAGCTTTTTGAGCTCATCTTGTAATAACTCCCGTTTGAAATGGATTCAAAAGTGTTATAAGCACTTTTAACAGAAAAACATCATTTTTTATCAGGTTTCCACACGTGTATCTTCACCCGTAGAAGGCACATGCATATCACAGATTAAATGTCTCTAGAAAGGTGAGCAATTTAAAAGACCTCCTACCCTGGTTTCGTGAAAGTGTGTCGATGAAGTTTCTAATATGTTTGGTACCGGAGTTGATGGTACTGATACCAGTTTTATAAACAAGGTGAAGAAGCCATTATCTAGTGGCCCATGCAGTGCTGATATTATCGAGGAGACAAATCTGAAGGGGATACGATCTGTTGCAGCACAAATGTCTTGGTTACTTATAGCTAATACGAATCCACAAACAAGGGCATGATTGAATAAGGGTTTGATCAAATAAGTGTTTTGTAATATTGGTTTCAAGTTTGAAGGTGCTGTCATAGAGATGTCTGGTGGAGGCGCAGTAACAAGGGAAGAAGAATTAGAGGAAGAAGACGGTGGCGGACGGTGTTAAGCTTAGTTTGGTATTGTTGCGGCTTTTGTAAAAGTACTTTTCTGCTGTGCGTTGTTGTGTTGTACTGTGAGAAAAAAACAGTTAGACGTTTGGTAAAACATTAATTAAAGTTAAAGTTGATTAAAAAACAATCAAAGTGTGTTTGGTAAAATACCTGATACAACAATTGTTGTTGTGCAAATGACAAAACACAGACATATCTCTAAAAATAGTTTTATCCAATTTTATTGGGGTTAAAAATAATTATTATATTTTACTATGAAATAAAAATATATTAAAGATTAACTTTACTAATTATTACTATTATTATAATTGTTAAAAAAATATATTTTTACTTAACCACTTTTTAATATATATAGTTTTCAAACAAAAAATCAAACTAAAATTAAGTAATTATTTAAAATTTATTTTAATTTTTATTTTTGACAAATTAAATGAAATAGTATCATACAATAGTTTGAAAATAAAATATAATAATATTTAAAGAATAAAATATAAAAAATACAAATTGATTGTATATATATTTAAGGGTAACTTTTGTCATTTACAAAATAAAATAAGGACAAAAAAGATAAATCACGCATTAAATTTTGGTGGGACCAAAGCTTATGCTTTTATAGCTTTTAAAAACTTCTCCTCCCCAGCTTTTGAAAATTGAGTAATCCGGGAAGTGCTTTGGGTAAAAAGCACTTTGATTTTTTTTTTACCAAACACCAATTTCAAAAATTATTGACATATATAGGTTTTGAAAGTGCTTTTCGAAAAATAAAAGTATTACCAAACTTAGCCTTACTTTCTGGCCCTGTATTTATCACGTATAAAAAAACTTGTCTACTTTAGGCCCTATGTACCAAATTGAAGTGTGAATAAGATTGTGGCCCTGTGTACAGGCGTGGTCATTCCAAAAACAAGATTACAAACAAAAGTCTAATATATTAAAAAATAAAAATAAAAAATCAGTGTGTCTTTATCATGATACCACTGGTCATGTGGCCACGATCTTTGATCACGGAAAATTAATCATAAAAACAATATACTAATAATGCGGTCTGGTTACAAATTGATTTGCAAAATAAGTGACAATTTCTGCGGTTGACTTATTATAGGATTCCATTTATTTCCTTCAGCTTTTTGAGCTCATCTTGTAATAACTCCCGTTTGAAATGGATTCTAAAGATCAACAAGGAGAAAAGAAATCAAGTGGTGAAAAGATACTGGAAAGATTGGTGAAGGGGGAAATTGGAGATGAGGAATTGAAGAAGCTCATCAGAATTCAGTTTGAAAAGATTTTGGAATGGGGTTATAAACCCACTCTTCAAGACCAACTCATTTCCAATCTCGACTTCATAAAATGTAATCATCGATCTTTTTTATTTTTGATCGGTAAATTTTTTTTGGTGCCAGCGAGTTTCGAACTCAGGTCTCTGGTATCATCACCCAGTGACTTTACCATTGTACTACAATGGCACCGGCCATTGTAATCATCGATCTCTTGCTGCATGCTTTCTAAGATTTGCATCATTTTATTGCGTTATGCATGGAAATAACTGATCATCGTTTCTTTTTGTAGCCTTAAAAGAGATGGAGATGTCAGGAAACATCGAGACTATGAATAGCGAAACATATGAACTACCTACAGCTTTTCTCGAAGCTGTTTTTGGAAACACCCTCAAAATTAGGTTATCCAAATATCTGATCTTTGTAATCGGTTTTAAATCCAGTTTGTTGCACTGAGCCAGAGGCCGGCCGAAAAAGCGAGAAGGTTGAGAGAGTGAGGTTTCAAGTATACTCATATTAATTGGTGCCATTTTTTCTGTTGCAGTTGTTGCTATTTCAAAGACGAATCCATGACGCTAGACGAAGCAGAGATAGCTGCATATGAGTTACACTGCGAAAGAGCAGAAATCAAAGACGGGCAAACTATACTTGACATTGGTTGTGGTCAAGGGGGTTTAGTTCTTCATATTGCTCAAAAATATAAGAATTGTCATGTTACTGGAATTACAAATTCCATTGCGCAAAGAAATTATGTTGTTTTGCAAACTGAGTAAGTCGAATGTTGTTTTGCAAACTGCACAATTGTCTGAATCAATTTGTCCTTATTGATTTTCTGACGATGTTAATTTCTCGAATGTTTAGGAAGCTTAAACTATCGAATGTGGACGTAATATTAGCTGACGTTACTATATTCGAATTTGAAACTGAGAAGAAATTTGATCGAATACTAGTTATCGAAGCCATTGAGGTATCTTAATTACGACCTGTACCGGCTGTACGCATAACTTTTGCAAATTTCGTTGTCGAATATTAATTAGCTGTTGATATTGAGCATAATCTTTCTCTATATGTAGCACATGAAAAACATTCAACTGTTTCTGAAGAAAATATCAAAATGGGTGAAAGATGAAAATAGTCTTCTGTTCGTTGAACACATTTCCCACAAAGCATTTAATCAACATTTTGAGGTTAGCATATAATTTCAAACTCAAAATTACCGCTTAAATAATCTACTCGGTTATTTTATTTGATACGGCATTGGATCTTGGTCAGGCAATTGATAAGGATGATTGGTACGCCGGTTATGTTGTTCCTGAAGGGAGCGTGACAATACTTTCCGCGTCAGCTCTTCTATATTTTCAGGTGAAGTTTATATTGAAATCATTCGCACATGAATCGGAAACCAGTATGAATATATGTCTAAGTTGCAGATTATAATTGATACCATCTGCAGGATGATGTCTCTGTTGTGGACCATTGGGTGCTAAATGGAATGCATATGGCTCGATCACAGTAAGGAAATTTTCATTGTTTTTAAATTCAGTATAAAGTAGATGCGTTTTCAAAAACATATATATATGTTTCATCTTTTGATTTCATCTGATGAATCAAGATGTGACTATATTTTTGAGTTTTATGAACTTCGTGCTTTTTTGTAGAGAGCAATGGGCAAAGAAATTAAACAAAAATTTGGAAGTTGCAAAAGAGGTACTAAAGCCGGGACTTGGAAGTGAAGAAGCAGTGAACCAAATGATTACTCATTTTATGACGTTCTGTATTGGAGGAGCCTTGCAATTCTCATTCAACAATGGAGAAGAATGGATGATTTCACAGGTTCTCTTTAAGAAAAAGTGATCATTTATGTTTATGGAGATATTTCTATGAACAGATTTGCATTTTCATTTCTTTTTAAAAAAAATTATTTTAAGCTTAATAATGCTCCCAAAGATCTTCAGTTTCCTTTAATCTCAAGTTGTTAATGGGAAGTTAAGATTGGGAATTGTTTCATGTTTCTGTATGAGGCGGATTATCTTTCTTGTCGCAATAGCATTTCTTTTCGTGTATAAATTTGGCCAGGCTTGTTTATTAATCCAGGGGACGGGCCTCATATTTTAGGTATCTAAAATGCCTATCAGGCTTATTTTGAGGCCCAACCCCCATTCCATTAACCAGCCCAAACATGCTACAAGTTTCTTGCACCTATAAATCTCTATAAAGCCCAGTTCTATGTTGCACCATTTCGCTTGGCTAAAATGTCAAGAGCAAGAGAAAAATGCTCCCCTATGCTGTGGTAGTTTTATCTTGTTTCGGCTATACTGATAGAAACTGATCTTTCGTCACAATAGAACATTCCGTCAAGAGTTGATCCTCTATAATATTAGGAGGAACATCTGACCACACTTTACTTACTCTAAACTTCCTACTAAATTTAGCTAATTTATCAGCTACTTTATTACATTTTCTAGAAATATACTTGCATTCACAGCATTAAACTGACTTTAAAACAAGTAAAGCATCAAGCAAAATGCCCTCATTCTCCCATGCTATTACTGGTGAATCCTTATTAATATAATCCGCAATATTCTTCAAAATCAGTTTCGAATATCACATCTGTAAGCTTCATAGTTTTACTCCATCTGACAACATCGAAAAAAGTCAGGCATTCAGCTTGCTCCGCGTCCTTTATTCCTGCATAGCAGTTTGCGGCGCCTCCCCTCCAAGTGCCTGCAAAATCACGTAAAATGAAAGCAGTACCAGTTAGTCTTGTGTTGGGATCAAAAGAGCCATCACAATTTATAGTTAAGAAAGGAAATTTTTGTGGATTCCAACGTGCGTTGGACTGCAAATTCCTATGAGATATCTGTTGGTTTTGGATAGTGTTTCTGTGGAGACTTCCAATATAATTAGAAAAGCAAACTGCTTTTCTTGTTGTGACTCTTGGATCTAGTTTTTTGTTTTGAAAAAACAGTCTCACATCTGTCCTTCCGTATGCTCCAAGAAACCACCATAGCAAGATTAATCCAGTTATCTTCTGTGTCATTCTTTTTATCTTGTAAGAGCTATCTTTGAAAGATTTCAATAATAGAATTATGTGATCTCTGTAAGAAGGCACTGCCACCTGGGACTTCCATCCATACAACGGCATATGAATAAAATATGTAAGGTACTTTCATCAAACTGGTTGCATATGGGGCATTGCTGATTGATATTCCACAAGACTTCTCTTGTAGGAAAAATATATGACAAACATTTCCAAAAGAAGTATTTTACTATAGGCCAGGTATGCACTTCCCATAATTCTTTCCATTTTCAGAAGATCCTTGAATCTCAGTTGAAACCTGAACACTACGGGAAAAATCATTATTGACGACACTAGATAAGAGTTGTTGTACCGATACGACAACTCTATTTCATGCATTGTGGAACGGGGGTATTGTAGAAAGTCCAAACTTTTCTACAATGGTTTGACAAGGGTTGTAAAGGGTGATGTGATTCATGGTTCGACAATATTTTGCCAAAGTTATGATTCTCTTTCGATTTTTTTTTTATAACCTAACACAACTTTTTCTTGTGTTGTAGAACTATCTTGGACAACATAAGTATGATATCGTAGAAACATATGTAACAACAATTACTAGTATTATGAATAAGATTTGCACAACCATTGTATGAATCGTCGAACTATCTTGGAAAACACGCACTTATGTTGCAAAGTAACTATTTTACGATATATATCTTATGTAGTTGAAAACTGGAAGACAACATCTATTAGTATTGTAAATACTCCTCTCGCTACACTTCCTTGAGTTGTATAACTATTTTGAACAACTCCTGCTGATGTTGCAAGAACAACTCATGTTGATGTTGCAAGATTTGATTTTACAATGATTGTTGTGGGTAGTAGAAATTTTTAACACAACACTTATTAGTATTGTGAATATTACAGTCAGTACACTTGTTAGCATTGTAGAAGATTTGTTTTTACAATCATTGTCGTGGGTAGTCGAAAATTTTAACACAACACTTATTAGTATTGTGAATATTACAGTCAGTACACTTGTTAGCATTGTAGAAGTACCTTGATAAAACTATACTATGTGTAGTAGGAATATCTTTGACAACACATAGCTATGATTGTAAAGAAACTATTTCACAATATCTGGGTTCTGTAGTGGAAATCTCTAACACAACTGTCGATTTGTGAATAAGACCCTACATACATATTTCACTTTTGTCACTACGTTTATGTTGTGAAATGTAAAGAAACAACTGGATTAAACTGAAAGATTCATTCAAATTAAACAAAACCCAGAGTCACATCATTCACATACCAATGTAATATACACAAAAAGTGGCAGCATTCACATACCAATTGTAGAAATCGAGGGATCGCCTAGCACGGGTCGAGGTGCCGGTCTATTCTATGTCCCCAGTGAAGTCGCCACTGTAGAAATCGGGGTTCGTGCAGCACGGGTCGAGTGAGCCGGTCTATTTCCTTGTCCATAATTGTTATGGGTCGAGGTCCATGTTCTCATCCGTTCGTGCATGTTTAATGTACACAGGGTCTGGCAGAGATAATTTCTTACTAGTTCATTAGTAAGAGGGCCAACTCTGCAAAGAAGAAAGAGATGTTTTGAAGTCGCCACCTGACTAAAGGGATTCAGGACCATTTTAACTAGTTTGAATTCTTTTGAGGAAAACAAAACCTAGTTATGACTTGCATATTTATGGTCTGCTATCAGAGAGTCTGGGTAAGGAGATTCTAGTACGGGATGGGAAGGTGTTAGGCACCCATCAGCCGCCCAATCGTAATATTGGCCTCTACTTCATGATTAAAGGGGAAAAGTTTATAATTTACTTTTATCAATACTTATGTGCAGGATTTTAATACCGAAATTTATTAGAAATTGAGAAAAGATTCTTATGCATCAATTATTTAGAATATAGAATTAATGCAAACTTTTAATATTATTTATATATATAAAAATATAATAAACATATTTATTTTGGGACTAATGTGGGAGGGAATTCCGCTTTAAACCCACACTTTGACTTATCCCACTTGGAAAATTAATAATAAAGCATAATTATTTTTATGTAATGTAAAGAGTAGCTGCGGTGTTACTATGAAATGGAAAACCATTCCGTTCCCGTATGACTACATAATTACCGAAGAGATAGGAAATTAATATACCTGAACTATGATATTGAAACTTGAAGGATTCTTAGGATGATTTGTTGCTTTCGTCAAGTATGCAGAAAGTAATTAAAGTACCAGCAATTTAATGCTAATATTTTAAGAACTTAAAGACAATTAACTTGAAATATGATGTAAGAAAACTTGAAAATATTCTAATAACGATTTCTTGCTTTTGTCAAGTATGCAGAAAATAATTAAAGTACCAGCAATTTAATGCTAATCCTTTAAAAACTTAAAGACAATACTTGATTTGATTACTAAGCGAAGGAAAAATAAAGGAGAAAGTGTTTGAATGCGAGAAATTATTATTGAGTCTCTGCTTGAAGTGTTTTCCAGTCTAAAATGAAGTCTCTGGAGTGTTTTTCGTTATTTTTGAATGAGAAATTCGATCTCTATTTATAGGGGAAAAATCTTCAACTCTTCGCCAATTTCGGGCTGCTTTGTTGAAAATAAAGGCTGTAAATCGTCCCTTTTTCCTTCGCATGCATCCGCCTTCGTCCTTTTCTTCCTTCTTTTTCTTCTTCTTCATTTTCCTTCGCTGCTTTTCAATTGTATGCGACAATTAAAAATCTGATTATGACATCTGGGACCGCTGGGACTGTTCACGGTACTGTTACTATGCAAAAGTAATGTTACTGTTCACCGGTGTTACTGTTTATACCGGTGTTACTGTTCACCGCATCAAAAACATGATTGATGTGAAATTAGTCTCCTACCCAAGCTCCATATCATCCCTAAGAACCTAGTGATGAATTCAAAATCGAAAATCATTGTCGATCAAAATCCATCATCATCATGATCATCATGATGACCACCATTAAGAACACCCATGTTCTTCATGTTCTTCATGAGGAAGAAAGAGAGGTTCCCTTAGTAAAAAATCGGGTGACTTTAGTATTTCCCTGGAACTTGACTGCTTTGACTTTTAGTCTTATGAGATTTTGTTTTGCTCATAACTTCTTCATACAAACTCAGAATGATTCCATTCTTTCGCCATTGGATTCGTATTTTCTTCCTCTCTATCATGATAGCGAGAATTCCCAGGTTTGGAAGGATAATGAAATGGGTAGGAGCTGTGCTTGTGGGCTTGAGAGCTTGTGGGCTTGATTGGTTGAGCTTGTGGGCTTGATTGGTTGAGCTTGTGGGCTTGAGAGCTTGTGGGCTTCAGATCTTGTAGGCTTGAGAGCTTGTGGGCTTGAGATCTTGTAGGCTTGAGAGCTTGTGGGCTTGATTGGTTGAACTTATGGGCTTGATTTAAAGGATATGAAAATCCTTAATTGCTCCACAAAGAATTTCTCTTGTATTCTGCTCCGAAGTATAAGAATGACATTTTCTATGGAAGGTGCGGAAATGGGGTGTCAACACCAATGTGATATACACAAAACTTACAAAAAAGTGGCAGTGCATGATATGTTTGTTACCAAAAGTTAAGTCTCCAAAAAGATCAAAGATAAGTCTCCAAAAACATCATAGAAGATTAAGATGTCTACTGGTAGGATATTCGATCCTTGGGCCATGTGATAAAATTTTAAATAGCTTCATGAACAGTTGTGACTTCTGAAGTAGCTTGGTAGACAAGAGCATCCTCCACATAAGAAACCTTCACACAAACAGTGTAGGCTACAAGACCGATTGGCCTTCCATGTATCTCCTTACTTGGATATGTTTCAGCAATTTTAGCCTCCGCAGCCACCTCGTCCTCCTTGTACCAGCTTAACATCTTGCAAACTTGGAATCTCTTTGGAACTTGAACCTCATTTTGTCTCCTGACATGACTTGGAGTGGTATCAGTTGAGTCTCTTTTATTATAGATAACATTCCTTCTAGTGCTAGCCTCATGGTTGTTGCTGAGACTTGAACTCTGAGAGGGTAAGACTCCATTGCAGACACATTTTGAGTTCGTTCCCTATATTAAGACCAATCAGAAGTATGAGGGGCATTATCGAGTTTGAATTCATCAAGAAAAGGATACCTTATAGAAGAAAAGTTAAATTCTCACCTCTAACTGCACCACTCGATCACTCAGTGCTTTATAGGATTCCTGACACTCTTTAATCATCAACTTATAGTGGGACTGCGCAATAACCTTTTTACTTGTCGCTCCAAAACCAATACCTTTAAGTCTCCCTTTAGTTTTCTTGTCCTCGCCAAAGACCTTTGCAAGAATATCATCTGTCACGGATGATCCACAATCAACACCATGTTTTTCTCGAGTTTTTTTCAAGTTTTTCCTATGTAAGTGTGTAAAATATCAGATATTTTTGCATTTTTCAAGCAAACATAAACAAAACAAAGGAACATGAGAAGATTTATTACCAAAGTTTCTACAACACCAGGATGTGGTTTCTTTCCTCTGCGTTTTTATGACCAGCTTTCTAGATTATATCTCTATCAATCTCTTCGGTTGTGTTTTGCTCTTTTTGCTGCCAAATAAATATATCAATACATGACAGTCATCAAGAATAGCATAACAACATGGTATTAAAGTCTTGATACATGCTAAGAAGAAACTCAGAATATTTCTAAGATAAATCTTTGTAGAGAACTTCATTATACTTCGTGAATAAGCCACTAGCATGACCAAGACTACTGGATAACTACTCATATATGCTTTGGAACCCAGTGTTAGTAAAGGTTTGTGTATAAGCATATAAGTAAATGTTTGTATAACTTGGTTACAAGTGATATGAACTCCCCGACATTCATATAGATGGGAGATAAATAACACAGGAGTAAACCAAATTACAAAATTATAAATATCTTCATGTGAGAGCACAAGCCTACCAAATTCTATGTGTGACTCACGGAATTTCACATATTATAACTATTTATTAAGTCGAAACCACAAGTCATGGTATGAATTATGATATGATCTATAATAAACGACTTTACAATCCACAACCATTTAAAAGGCCAGAGATCAACCTACACGAAATTGCATAAGCATCTAAATGGGGTGAATATCAATTAAAAGGCCAGAGATCAACCTATACAATCTTCCTTTAGGTCAATGTTATAGCTAACAAACAATTATATTTTTAACGATGCAATAGCTTTTACGTGGTGAATATGAAGAGTGTAGAACATACCAATTTCACCTCCAATTGGGCGTAACCTTCTCGACTTATGGTATGTGGGGTGGTGTGTTTTATGCGACATTCTTGCATTTTTATTCTTCTGACCTGAATAGAAAAGTAAAGAAATCATTTGACAGACTTTAAAGTTTTTAATACAAATATATAGTCATTCTATATAATAGAAATTACTTACTCTGAATTCAATAGAGTCTACATGTTTCGCAAACTCTTCCCACTCCCTAACTGTCATGGTCCTGGGCATTAACTTCTCCAACCGTTTTTTTGTTCTTCCCCTTGGAGCCGATCCAAAGCGCCGAGTACCAAACCAGCTTTCCTTGACCTTGCTTCTTTAAGATAAGTTCCCATTTTGCAGAAATAATAGTTTTTGTAACACTCAGGCACAATGAATCATTTCTACAAATAAAATTAAATAATTTGAATTAGAATACGCTATGAATTAAATAATTTATGACTATGAATTAAATAATTGTTGACTAATGAAAAGAGTTAAAGAGTTATCAATTACGTACCAAGACTATCTTCTATATGTTTTCTTTGGCTTCATAAGGGACAAGTCTCCAATCCTTGAACGTTAATGGAAGTTTCCGAACAAGCACCCCTAGCACACTGGCAAGTTGCACATATGGATCACCAATCGGTTGTTCATTAGCGTTGAAGGAAACTGTTCTCTTCGGATCAGCAGAATCTAACTTCAGTGCATACATATGGGTTGGACCACGTGGAACATATTTTCTTTTCTTCGCTTCTTTACCTTCTTCACCTTCCTCATTATCAGAACTATTACTATTCTTCAATTCATGTTCATCATCATTATCATTATCATTTTCTTCTTCCAATTCAGGGTTATCCTCTTCCACAGCTTCCTCCTCCTCTTCATCTTGAAAATTTGTGAGAGTGTCGCGTGGATTCTTAAGTTGAACATTCAGACATGGGCCTGTGCTGCTTGTGTCAAGTTTCCGATTTACATTCTTTCGCCCCACTCTAGAATGTTGAGCACTTTCAGATAGCACATTCTTCTTCCTAGTAGCCTGTCTCTTTATAGTTGGTGACGACAAACTAGGGGAAACAACAACACTTGGTTCTATCTTCTTGTTCCTTGGTGATGCTCGCCTACTTTCAGGTGAAAGAGATGGTTCTGCGGACTTGGTTTGAGCCTGGGTTTGCAGCTTTGAAGTGAGTGACACACTTTCAGTTGGGGACTGTTGAGTGTTCTGTTTTTCATCTGCAAAAACTGTAGCTTAGTTATTAGTATGAGAAGGTAAAGTAGTTTCTTACACTGTAATTAAGATGAAAAGTCTTTACCTTTATCGCATACTTCTTGGTGACCTTCATCTTTAATGTATCCTTGCTAGTATTCAAATTTGATGTGAGTGGAGCACTTTCATATGGAGATGCTTTATCACTTGACTTCTTGTTCCTTGGCGATGACCGCCTACTATCAGGTGTAAGAGATGCTTTATCAGTTGGGGACTGTTGATTCTTCTGTTTGTTTTTCATCTGCAACAACAATGCATAGCTTAGTTAAAATGGTAAAGCATTTGAGACAATATGGGTTGGAAATAGTAAATTGCCTTGAGCTACATCTAATGAGAACAAATCCTATTAGTGAGTATTTTGAATCAACTCCTTACTGATTCATTGCATTAATGCATTAATAGTAAATTGCATTAATCCTTACTGCTACATCTAATGGTAAGGATTTGAATTCAAAAGTCTTTACCTTTATCGCCAACTGCTTGACCGGATTCTTCTTTATTGTTTCCTTGCTTGTCTTCATTATTGCAGTTATGCCTTGCAAAACAGAATTCAATTATCAATATGGATCAAAAGCTAACACAAATGAGTTCTATTAAAGTCCATGATTATCATTAACTAAAGAGAGAAAGAAGTTAGATTAGCTGAAATAAGTTAACACTCAAATTAATAGCTATATATCATGTTAAAGAGGCTATAAACAACATGTACACTGATGTCAAAAAGATTTTTCAGAAGCCTTGACTCCGACAGATAAAACAGGAGTACATGTACAATATACGCTTCAACAAAGACAATCAAGAAGGGTATACCAGTGAATTAAATTTGAGTGCCATACCATTTACCCCTACACAAGAAATCCATAAACTATGACTACCATAACCCATTAGTAGTAGGGTGATGATTAAATACTGTATCAATCAGAACTACCCAACAAATACTAAAAAAAAACTCTAAAAGTTTACAGAAGCAAGATACAATAATTGGGATATAATCCAAGTGTCTAAAAGTAATTGCATATCTCTGTCTGCATTCACATGTTATACATATATCAATCTGGTGATACCAAATAATCTCAAACCTCAAAGCCAATGGCAATTTCACTAGTCAAGTGTAGAAAATCTAATCAATCAAATACAATACACTTAGTTTTTCTTTAATTGTGTCAATTCAAATAAAAAAAATCCAAGAAAAAAACTAAACATATAAGAAAAATCATCATTAGTACACAAATGTAATTTATATAAATCAAATCTCTTAACTAACAAAATTTGCAAGAAAAGGGGTTCATATAATTTACAAACTGACAAGAAACAAGCCAGCTACTGAAGTTCTGTTAGAAGATTTTTGAAAGACAACAGTGGAGTTCTTGGCAAGGTTACAGAACAAAAAAAATCCAAAAGCTTAACTACGATGTAGCTAGCAGTTTACTCTTTTGACCTTTACACAGTACCAAAATTCAAGTTAAGTATCATCAATCCATAAGCAAATGAAGAGTAGTTTCATAAGGGAGGTAAATATTATTTTTATAGCATATAAAGGCCACATATGCTTAACAGCTATCAGCTGATAGCTATATTTTCACCTACAACATCAAAAGTAGCAACACTCATCAATATCATATCCAATACTCTGCAAATTTCTAATGTTGAATTATTCACTGAAACAGTAAATTTACATAGTGATATTAGCCACACTCCACAAATTCTAATCCAACACATTCACATAAATCATATCAAAAAGATTCACAAGATTTGTTTCAGTAATCTAGAATTAAGGATTGACAAAGAAAAAACCAAAGACCAAAATTAAATACCTAAAATCAAAAATCCCTAAAATTAAACATACCCAATTTAATAAAAATTAAAGAACTAAAATCAAAGACCTAAAATTAAAAATCCCCAAAATTAAACATGACCCAATTTCATTTTCATCTTGAAAACAACGAAACCTAAGTTGCATGTTAAGATCCATACATTTCTGAGAGGAAAAAAAAATTAAACCTAAGTTGCATACAATCCCTAAATCACCAAACTGAAACAAACGGAGATTTTTATGCTTAATATATGAGAGTATGAGAGAGATTTACCGCTTGGTGAGAACTGAGAGTTCGAAAGATTGATCTTCTAAATAGTTTGTTAGGGTTTTCAGCTGAAGAGTTTGAGAGTTTAGAGTTTGAGATTCAGTTGAGAGTTTGGGGTTTTCTGTAAATCCTCTTGGCGAGTGTTTGAGAGACCGAGAGTTTAGGGTTTGGGGTTTTATGAAGAGTTGGTAGTTGCATATCTTGAGAGTTCTAGAGAGGTTTTTCTTTCTTTTTGGGGAGAGAGGTTTTTTATTTCGTTGATGAATTTTTTCAATGATTTTGGCGAGACATGTTTTACGAGATGTTTGTGAAATTTGTGCTCGTTCAGCTGAAAATTTTGGGGGGGAATAAAACTGAGAGACGACACGTTGCGGTGGACGAGAAAAAAAAAATTATCTGAAAATTTCTTAGGCAGACACGGGACGAAATTTTGGCGGGCTTCTAGGGCGGGAAAAACACTATTTTATGATTGGTCTAAACAAAAGCATACAGATTGACAAAGAAACACACTTTTTAACAAAACCAAACAGGTTTCCCACAGTTAGATTTTAGTAGTGATCCGCATGAATTGCTTCCCATAACTTTGGTACGTTGGATTAGAAAAAATTACAAAAAAACCAATTGGTGGTAACTCTTTGAGTAACATAGATATAACCTGGCTCCGAGATCGAAACTTGGCGGTAAGTGGACTGCTCTAAGTCTGAGACTTCATAAGAACGATGAATCTATCGATCCACAAGTAAGATGCCATTGGAATATTTCTCTAAACCTTAAACATGTCCGTCTTTGGAAACTTCCAGACATAACCTGGCTTAGAGCTCCAAACCTGGAGATGAGTGGACTACTATAAATTGACAACTTCTTAAGAACGATGAATCTGTCGATTCATAGGTAAGATATCATTGGAATATTCCTCCAAACCTTAAACATGTCCGGTTTTGGTAACTTCGAGACAGAACCTGGCTCTGAGTCGAAACCTAGAGATGAGTGGATGACTCTAAGTCGGCGACTTCTTAAGGACGATGAATCTGTCGATCCACAAGTAAGATACCATTTGCATATTCCTCCAAACCTAAAACATTTCCAGTTTTGGCAACTTCGAGAAATAACCTGGCTCCGAGCTCTAAACCTGCAGATGAGTGGACTGCCCTAAGTCGGCGACTTCTTAAGAATGATGAATCTGTCGATCCACAAGTAAGATGCCATTGGACTATACCTACAAACCTTAAACATGTCTGTTTTTGGCAACTTCGAGACATAACCTGGCTCAGAGCTCGAAACCTAGAGATAAGTGGACTACTCTAAGTCGGCGACTTCTTAAGAACGATGAATCTGTCAATCCACAAGTAAGATGCCATTGGAATCTTCCTCCAAACCTTAAACATGTGCGTTTTTGGCAACTTCGAGGCATAACCTGGCGCCGAGCTCAAAACCTGGAGGTGAGTGGACTACTCTAAGTCGGCGACTAATTAAGAACGATGAATCTGTCGATCCACAAGTAAGATGCCATTGGAATATACCTACAAACCTTAAAAATGTCCGGTTTTGGAAACTTCGAGGTATAACCGGGCTCAGAGTTCAAAACCTGGAGATGAGTGGACTACTCTAAGTCAGCGACTTCTTAAGAATGATGAATATGTTGATCCAAAAGTAAGATGCCATTGGAATCTTCCTTCAAACCTTAAACATGTCCGGTTTTGGTAACTTCGAGGCATAACCTGGCACCGAGCTCGAAACCTGGAGGTGAGTGGACTACTCTAAGTCGGCGACTTCTTTAGAACGATGAATCTGTCGATCCAAAAGTAAGATTCCATTGGAATATTCGTCAAAACCTTAAACATGTCCGGTTTTGGCAACTTCGAGACATAACCTGGCTTAGAGCTCGAAACCTGGAGATGAGTGGACTACTCTAAGTCGGCGACTTCTTAAGAACGATGAATCTGTCTATCTAGAAGTAAGATTCCATTGGAATATACCTCCAAACCTTAAATATGTCCGGTTTTGGCAACTTCGAGGCATAACCTGGCTCCGAGCTCGAAACCTGGATATGATAGACTTCGCTAAGTCGGCAATTTCTTAAGAACGATGAATCTATCGATCCACAAGTAAGATGCCATTGGAATATTCCTCCAAACCTTAAACATGTCCGATTTTGACAACTTCGAAACAAAACCTGGCTCCGAGCACGAAACCTGGAGATGAGTAGACTACGCTAAGTCGGCGACTTCTTAAGAACGATGAATCTGTCGATACATAGGTAAGATGCCATTGGAATATTCCTCCAAACCTTAAACATGTCCGGTTTTGACAACTTCGAGACATAACCTGGCTCCGAGCTCGAAACCTGGGGATGAGTGGACTACTCTAAATTGGCGACTTCTTAAGAACAATGAATTGTCGATCCACAAGTAAGATACCATTGGCATATTCCTCCAAACCTTAAACATCTCCGGTTTTGGCGACTTCGAGAAATAACCTGGTTCCGAGCTTGAAACATAAAGATGAGTGGACTTCCCTAAGTTGGCGACTTCTTAAGACTGATGAATCTGTCGGTCCACAAGTAAGATGCCGTTGGAATATTCCTCCAAACCTTAAACATGTCCGGTTTTGGAAACTTCGAGACATAACCTGGCTCAGAGCTCGAAACCTGGAGATGAGTGGACTACTCTAAGTCGGTGACTTCTTAAGAATGATGAATCTGTCGATACACAAGTAAGATCCCATTGGAATCTTCCTCCAAACCTTAAACATGTCCGGTTTTGGCAACTTCGAGGCATAACCTGGCGCCGAGCTCGAAACCTGGAGGTGAGTGGACTACTCTAAGTCGGCGACTTCTTAAGAACGATGAATCTGTCGATCCACAAGTAAGATGCCATTGGAATATACCTCCAAACCTTAAACATGTCCGGTTTTGGCAACTTCAAGGCATAACTTGGCTATGAGTCGAAACCTAGATATGAGTGGACTACTCTAAGTCGGCGAATTCTTAAGAACGATGAATCTGTCTATCTACAAGTAAGATTCCATAGGAATATTCCTCCAAACCTTAAACATGTCCGGTTTTGACAATTTTGAGACATATCCTGGCTCCGAGCTCGAAACCTGGAGATAAATAGACTACGCTAAGTCGGCAACTTCTTAAAAACGATGAATCTGTCAATCCACAAGTAAGATGCCATTGGAATATTCCTCAAAACCTTAAACATGTCCGGTTTTGGCAACTTCGAGACATAACCTGGCTCAGAGCTCGAAACCTGGAGATGAGTGGACTACTCTAAGTCGGCGACTTCTTAAGAACGATGAATCTGTCGATCCAGAAGTAAGATTCCACTGGAATATACCTCCAAACCTTAAACATGTCCGGTTTTGGCAACTTCGAGGCATAACCAGGCTCTGAGTCGAAACCGATATATGATAGGACTACTCTAAGTAGGAAATTTCTTAAGAACGATGAATCTGTCGATCCACAAGTAAGATGCCATTGGAATATTCCTCTAAACCTTAAACATGTCCGGTTTTGACAACTTCAAGACATAACCTGGCTCCGAGCTCGAAACACGGAGATGGGTACACTACGCTAAGTCGGCGACTTCTTAAGAACGACGAATCTGTCGATCCACAAGTAAGATGCCATTGGAATATTCCTCCAAACCTTAAACATGTCTGGTTTTGACAACTTAGAGATATAACCTGGCTCCGAGATCGAAACCTGGAGATGAGTAGACTACGCTAAGTCGGAGACTTCTTAAGAACGATGAATCAGTAAATCCACAAGTAAGATGCCATTGGAATATTTCTCCAAACCTTAAACATGTCCGGCTTTGGCAACTTCGAGACATAACCTGGCTTAGATCTCCAAACCGGGAGATGAGTGGACTACTCTAAATCGACGACTTCTTAAGAACGATGAATCTGTCGATTTATAGGTAATATGTCATTGGAATATTCCTCCAAACCTTAAACATGTCCGGTTTTGGAAACTTCAAGACAGAACCTGGATCCGAGCTCGAAACCTGGAGATGAGTAGACTACGCTAAGTCGGCAACTTCTTAAGAACGATGAATATGTCGATCCACAAGTAAGATGCCATTGGAATATTTCTCCAAACGTTAAACATTTCCGTCTTTGGCAACTTCGAGACATAACCTGTCTTAGAGCTTCAAACCTGAATATGAGTGGACTACTCTAAATCGAAGACTTCTTAAGAACAATGAATCTGTCGATACATAGGTAAGATGCCATTGGAATATTCCTCCAAACCTTAAACATGTCCGGTTTTGACAACTTCGAGACATAACCTGGCTCCGATCTCGAAACCTGGATATGAGTAGACTTCGTTAAGTCGGCGACTTCTTAAAAACGATGAATCTGTCGATCCACAAGTAATATGCCATTGGAATATTCCTCCAAACCTTAAACATGTCCGGTTTTGACAACTTCGAGACATAACCTGGCTCCGAGCTCGAAACCGGGATATGAGTGGACTACTCTAAATCGGCGACTTCTTAAGAACAATGAATTGTCGATCCACAAGTAAGATACCATTGGCATATTCCTCCAAACCTTAAACATCTCCGGTTTTGGCAACTTCGAGAAATAACCTGGCTCCGTGCTCGAAACATACAGATGAGTGGAATGCCCTAAGTCGGCGACTTCTTAAGATTGATGAATCTGTCGATCCACAAGTAAGATGCCATTGGAATATTCCTCCAAACCTTAAACATGTCCGGTTTTGGAAACCTCTAGATATAACCTGGTTCAAAGTTAGAGATGAGTGAACTACTCTAAGTCGGAGACTTCTTAAGAACGATTAACCTGTAGATCCACAAGTAAGATGCCATTGGAATATACCTCCAAACCTTAAACATGTCCGGTTTTGGCAACTTCGAGGCATAACCTGGCTATGAGTCGAAACCAAGAGATGAGTGGACTACTCTATGTCGGAGACTTCTTAAGAAAGATGAATCTGTCAATCCACAAGTAATATGCCATAGGAATATTCCTCCAAACCTTAAACATGTCCGGTTTTGACAATTTCGAGACATAACCTGGCTCCGAGCTCGAAACCTGGAGATAAGTAGACTACGCTAAGTCGGCAACTTCTTAAGAACGATGAATCTGTCGATCCACAAGTAAGGTGCCATTGGAATATTCCTCAAAACCTTAAACATGTCCGGTTTTGGCAACTTCGAGACATAACCTGGCTCAGAGATCGAAACCTGGAGATGAGTGGACTACTCTAAGTCGGCGACTTCTTAAGAACGATGAATCTGTCGATCCAGAAGTAAGATGCCATTGGAATATACCTCCAAACCTTAAACATGTCCAGTTTTGGCAACTTCGAGGCATAACCTGCCTCTGAATCGAAACCTATATATGATAGGACTACTCTAAGTCGGCGACTTCTTAAGAACGATGAATATGTCGATCCACAAGTAAGATGCCATTGGAATATTCCTCAAAACCTTAAACATGTCTGGTTTTGACAACTTCGAGATATAACCTGGCTCCGAGCTCGAAACCTGGAGATGAGTAGACTACGCTAAGTCGGCGACTTCTTAAGAACGATGAATCTGTCGATCCACAAGTAAGATGCCATTGGAATATATCTCCAAACCTTAAACATGTCCGGATTTTGCAACTTCGAGACATAACCTGGCTTAGAGCTCCAAACCTGGAGATGAGTGGACTACTATAAATCGACGACTTTTTAAGAACGATGAATCTGTCGATTCATAGGTAAGATGCCATTGGAATATTCCTCCAAACCTTAAACATGTCCGGTTTTGGCAACTTCGAGACAGAACCTGGCTCTGAGTCGAAACCTAGAGATGAGTGGTCTACTCTAAGTCGGCGACTTCTTAAGAACGATGAATCTGTCGATCCACAAGTAAGATGCCATTGGAATATTCCTCCAAACCTTAAACATGTCCGGTTTTGACAACTTCGAGACATAACCTGGCTCCGAGCTCGAAACATGGTGATTATTAGACTACGCTAAGTCGGCGACTTCTTAAGAACGATGAATATGTCGATCTACAAGTAAGATTCCATTGGAATATTTCTCCAAACCTTAAACATGTCCGGTTTTGGCAACTTCGAGACATAACCTATCTTAGAGCTCCAAACCTGGATATGAGTGGACTACTCTAAATCGACGAGTTCTTAAGAACGATGAATCTGTCGATACATATGTAAGATGCCATTGGAATATTCCTCTAAACCTTAAACATGTCCGTTTTTGAAAACTTCGAAACATAACTTGGCTCTGAGCTCGAAACCTGGAGATGAGTAGACTACGCTAAGTCGGCGACTTCTTAAGAACGATGAATATGTCGATCCACAAGTAAGATTCCATTGGAATATTCCTCCAAACCTTAAACATGTCCGGTTTTGGCAACTTCGAGACATAACCTGGCTTAGAGCTCCAAACCTGGAGATGAGTGGACTACTCTAAATCGACGACTTCTTAAGAACGATGAATCTGTCGATCCATAGGTAAGATGCCATTGGAATATTTCTCCAAACCTTAAACATGTCCGGTTTTGACAACTTCAAGACATAACCTTGCTCCGAGCTCAAAACCCGGAGATGAGTAGACTACGCTAAGTTGGCGATTTCTAAAGAACGATGAATCTGTCGATCCACAAGTAAGATGCCATTAAAATATTCCTCCAAACCTTAAACATGTCCGGTTTTGGCAACTTCGAGACATAACCTATCTTAGAGCACCAAACCTGGAGATGAGTGGACTACTCTAAATCGAAGACTTCTTAAGAACGATGAATCTGTCGATCCATAGGTAAGATGCCATTGGAATATTCCTCCAAACCTTAAACATATTCGGTTTTGGAAACTTCGAGACATAACCTGGCTCCGAGCTCGAAACCTGCTGATGAGTGGACTTCCCTAAGTCGACGACTTCTTAAGAATGATCAATCTATCGATCCACAAGTAAGATGCCATTGGAATATTCCTCCAAACCTTAAACATGTCCGGTTTTGGCAACTTCGAGACATAACCTAGCTCAGATCTCGAAACCTGGAGATGAGTGGACTACTCTAAGTCGGCGACTTCTTAACAACGATGAATCTATTGATCCACAAGTAATATGCCATTAGAATCTTCCTCCAAAACTTAAACATGTCCGGTTTTTGCAACTTCGAGGCATAACCTGGCGTCGAGCTCGAAACCTGGAGGTGAGTGGACTACTCTAAGTCGGAGACTTCTTAAGAACGATGAATCTGTCGATCCACAAGTACGATGCCATTGGAATATACCTCCAAACCTTAAACATGTCCGGTTTTGGCAACTTCGAGACATAACCTGGATCTGAGTTAGAGATGAGTGGACTACTCTAAGTCGGCGACTTCTTAAGAACGATGAATCTGTCGATACACAAGTAAGATGCCATTGGAATATTCCTCCAAACCTTAAACATGTCCCTTTTTGACAACTTCGAGACATAACCTGGCTCCGAGCTAGAAACCCGGAGATGAGTAGACTACGCTAAGTCGGCGACTTCTTAAGAACGATGAATCTGTCGATCCACAAGTAAGATGCCATTGGAATATTCCTCCAAACCTTAAACATGTCCGGTTTTGACAACTTCGAGACATAACCTGGTTCCGATCTCGAAACCTGGAGATGAGTAGACTACGCTAAGTCGTCGACTTCTTAAGAACGATGAATCTGTCGATCCACAAGTAAGATGCCATTGGAATATTTCTCCAAACCTTAAACATGTCCGGTTTTGACAACTTCGAGACATCACCTGGCTCCAAGCACGAAACCCGGAGATGAGTAGACTACGCTAAGTCGGCGACTTCTAAAGAACGATGAATCTGTCGATCCACAAGTAAGATTCCATTGGAATATTCCTCCAAACCTTAAACATGTCCGGTTTTGGCAACTTCGAGACATAACCTATCTTAGAGCTCCAAACCTGGAAATGAGTGGACTACTATAAATCGAAGACTTCTTAAGAATGATGAATCTGTCGATCCATAGGTAAGATGCCATTAGAATATTCCTCCAAACCTTAAACATATCCGGTTTTGGAAACTTCGAGACATAACCTGGCTCCGAGCTCGAAACCTGCAGATGAGTGGACTTCCCTAAGTCGACAACTTCTTAAGAACGATCAATCTATCGATCCACAAGTAAGATTCCATTGGAATATTCCTCCAAACCTTAAACATCTCCGGTTTTGGCAACTTCGAGACATAACCTAGCTCAGAGCTCGAAACATGGAGATGAGTGGACTACTCTAAGTCGGCGACTTCTTAAGAGCGATGAATCTGTTGATCTACAAGTAAGATGCCATTAGGATATTCCTACAAACCTTAAACATGTCCGGTTTTGGAAACTTCGAGACATAACCTGGCTCCGAGCTCGAAACCCGGAGATGAGTAGACTACGCTAAGTCGGCGACTTGTAAGGAACTATGAATCTGTCGATCCACAAGTAAGATTCCATTGGAATATTCCTCCAAACCTTAAACATGTCCGGTTTTGGCAACTTCGAGACATAACCTATCTTAGAGCTCCAAACTTGGAGATGAGTGGACTACTCTAAATCGAAGGCTTCTTAAGAATGATGAGTCTGTAGATCCATAGGTAAGATTCCATTGGAATATTCCTCCAAACCTTAAACATGTCCGGTTTTGGCAACTTCGAGACATAACCTATCTCAGAGATCGAAACCTGGAGATGAGTGGACTACTCTAAGTCGACGACTTCTTAAGAACGATGAATCTGTTGATCCACAAGTAAGATACCATTTGAATCTTCTTCCAAACCTTAAACATGTTTGGTTTTGGCAACTTCGAGGCATAACCTGGCGCCGATCTCGAAACCTGGAGGTGAGTGGACTACTCTAAGTCGGAGACTTCTTAAGAACGATGAATCTGTCGATCCACAAGTACGATGCCATTGGAATATACCTCCAAACCTTAAACATGTCCGGTTTTGGAAACTTCGAGACATAACCTGGATCTGAGTTAGAGATGAGTGGACTACTCTAAGTCGGCGACTTCTTAAGAACGATGAATCTGTCGATCCACAAGTAAGATGCCATTGGAATATTCCTCCAAACCTTAAACATGTCCGGTTTTGACAACTTCGAGCCATAACCTGGCTCCGAGCTCGAAACTTGGAGATGATTAGACTACGCTAAGTCGGCGACTTCTTAAGAACGATGAATATGTCGATCCACAAGTAAGATTCCATTGGAATATTTCTACAAACCTTAAACATGGCCGGCTTTGGCAACTTCGAGACATAACCTGGCTTAGAGCTCCAAATCTGGAGATTAGTGGACTACTCTAAATCGACGACTTCTTAAGAACGATGAATCTGTCGATACATATGTAAGATGCCATTGGAATATTCCTCCAAACCTTAAACATGTCCGGTTTTGACAACTTCGAGACATAACCTGGCTCCGATCTCGAAACCTGGAGATGAGTAGACTACGCTAAGTCGGCGACTTCTTAAGAACGATGAATCTGTCGATCCACAAGTAAGATGCCATTGGAATATTTCTCCAAACCTTAAACATGTCCGGTTTTTACAACTTCGAGACATAACCTGGCTCCGAGATCGAAACCCGGAGATAAGTAGACTACGCTAAGTCGGCGACTTCTAAAGAACGATGAATCTGTCGATCCACAAGTAAGATGCCATTGGAATATTCCTCCAAACCATAAACATGTCCGGTTTTGGAAACTTCGAGACATAACCTAGCTCAGAGCTCGAAACCTGGAGATGAGTGGACTACTCTAAGTTTGCGACTTCTTAAGAACGATGAATCTGTTGATCCACAAGTAAGATTCCATTAGAATCTTCCTCCAAACCTTAAACATGTCCGGTTTTGGCAACTTCGAGGCATAACCTGGCGCCGAGCTCGAAACCTGGAGGTGAGTGAACTACTCTAAGTCGGGGACTTCTTAGGAACGATGAATCTGTCGATCCACAAGTACGATGCCATTGAAATATACCTCCAAACCTTAAACATGTCCGGTTTTGGCAACTTCGAGACATAACCTGGCTATGAGTTAGAGATGAGTGGACTACTCTAAGTCGGAGACTTCTTAAGAACGATGAATTTGTCTATCCACAAGTAAGATGCCATTGGAATATTCCTCCAAACCTTAAACATGTCCCATTTTGACAATTTCGAGACATAACTTGTCTTCGAGCTCGAAACCCGGAGATGAGTAGACTACGCTAAGTCGGCGACTTCTTAAGAACGATGAATCTGTCGATCCACAAGTAAGATGCCATTGGAATATTCCTCCAAACCTTAAACATGTCCGGTTTTGGAAACTTCGAGACATAACCTATCTTAGAGCTCCAAACCTGGAGATGAGTGGACTACTCTAGATCAACGACTTCTTAAAAACGATGAATTTGTCGATCCACAAGTAAGATGCCATTGGAATATACCTCCAAACCTTAAACATGTCCGGTTTTGGCAACTTCGAGGCATAGCCTGGCTCTGAGTAGAAACCTAGATATGAGTGGACTACTCTAAGTCGGCGACTTCTTAAGAACGATGAATCTGTCGATCCACAAGTAAGATGCCATTGGAATATTCCTCCAAACCTTAAACATGTCCGGTTTTGACAACTTCGAGCCATAACCTGGCTCCGAGCTCAAAACCTGGAGATGATTAGACTACGCTAAGTCGGCGACTTCTTAAGAACGATGAATATGTCGATCCACAAGTAAGATTCCATTGGAATATTTCTCCAAACCTTAAACATGTCCGGCTTTGGAAACTTCGAGACATAACCTTGCTTAGAGCTCCAAACCTGGAGATTAGTGGACTACTCTAAATCGGCGACTTCTTAAGAATGATGAATCTGTTGATACATATGTAAGATGCCATTGGAATATTCCTCCAAACCTTAAACATGTCCGGTTTTGACAACTTCGAGACATAACCTGGTTCCGATATCGAAACCTGGAGATGCGTAGACTACGCTAAGTCGGAGACTTCTTAAGAACGAAGAATCTGTCGATCCACAAGTAAGATGCCATTGGAATATTTCTCCAAACCTTAAACATGTCCGGTTTTGACAACTTCGAGACATAACCTGGCTCCGAACACGAAACCCGGAGATGAGTAGACTACGCTAAGTCGGCGACTTCTAAAGAACGATGAATCTGTCGATCCACAAGTAAGATGCCATTGGAATATTCCTCCAAACCTTAAACATGTCCGGTTTTGGCAACTTCAAGACATAACCTATCTTAGAGATCCAAACCTGGAGATTAGTGGACTACTCTAAATCGGAGACTTCTTAAGAATGATGAATCTGTCGATACATATGTAAGATGCCATTGGAATATTCCTCCAAACCTTAAACATGTCCGGTTTTGGCAACTTCGAGACATAACCTAGATCCGATCTCGAAACCTGCAGATGAGTGGACTTCCCTAAGTCGACAACTTATTAAGAACGATCAATCTATCGATCCACAAGTAAGATGCCATTGGAATATTCCTCCAAACCTTAAACATGTCCGGTTTTGGCAACTTCGAGACATAACCTAGCTCAGATCTCGAAACTTGGAGATGAGTGGACTACTCTAAGTCGGAGACTTCTTAAGAGCGATGAATCTGTTGATATACAAGTAAGATTCCATTAGAATCTTCCTACAAACCTTAAACATGTCCAATTTTGGCAACTTTGAGACATAACCTGGATCCGAGCTCGAAACCCGGAGATGAGTAGACTACGCTAAGTCGGCGACTTGTAAAGAACTATGAATCTGTCGATCCACAAGTAATCTTCCATTGGAATATTCCTCCAAACCTGAAACATGTCCGGTTTTGGCAACTTCGAGACATAACCTATCTTAGAGCTCCAAACCTGGAGATGAGTGGACTACTATAAATCGAAGACTTCTTAAAAATGATGAATCTGTCGATCCATAGGTAAGATGCCATTGGAATATTCCTCCAAACTTTAAACATATCCGGTTTTGGAAACTTCGAAACATAACCTGGCTCCGAGCTCGAAACCTGCCGATGAGTGGACTTCCCTAAGTCGACGACTTCTTAAGAACGATCAATCTATCGATCCACAAGTAAGATTCCATTGGCTTATTCCTCCAAACCTTAAACATGTCCGGTTTTGGAAACTTCGAGACATAACATATCTCAGAGATCGAAACCTGGAGATGACTGGACTACTCTAAGTCGGAGACTTCTTAAGAATGATAAATCTGTCGATCCACAAGTACGATGCCATTGGAATATACCTCCAAACCTTAAACATGTCCGGTTTTGGAAACTTCGAGACATAACCTGGCTCTGAGTTAGAGATGAGTGGACTACTCTAAGTCGGCGACTTCTTAAGAACGATGAATCTGTCGATCCAAAAGTAAGATGCCATTGGAATATTGCTCCAAACCTTAAACATGTCCCGTTTTGACAACTTCGAGACATAACCTGGCTCCGATCTCGAAAACCGGAGATGAGTAGACTACGCTAAGTCGACGACTTCTTAAGAACGATGAATCTGTCGATCCACAAGTAAGATGCCATTGGAATATTCCTCCAAACCTTAAACATGTACGGTTTTGGCAACTTCGAGACATAACCTAGCTCAGAGCTCGAAACCTGGAGATGAGTGGACTACTATAAGTTGGACACTTCTTAAGAACGATGAATCTGTTGATCCACAAGTAAGATGCCTTTGGAATCTTCCTCCAAACCTTAAACATGTCCGGTTTTAGAAACTTCGAGGCATAACCTGGCGCCGAGCTCGAAACCTGGAGGTGAGTGGACTACTCTAAGTTGGAGACTTCTTAGGAACGATGAATCTGTCGATCCACAAGTACGATGCCATTGGAATATACCTCCAAACCTTAAACATGTCCGGTTTTGGCAACTTCGAGACATAACCTGGATCTGAGTTAGAGATGAGTGGACTACTCTAAGTCGGCGACTTCTTAAGAACGATGAATTTTTCGATCCACAAGTAAGATGCCATCGGTATATACCTCCAAACCTTAAACATGTACGGTTTTGGCAACTTCGAGGTATAACCTGGCTCTGAGTCGAAACCTAGAGATGAGTGGAGTACTCTAAGTTGGCGAGTTCTTAAGAACGATGAATCTGTCGATCCACAAGTAAGATGCCATTGGAATATTCCTCCAAACCTTAAACATGTCCAGTTTTGACAACTTTGAGACATAATGTGGCTCCGAGCTCGAAACCCGGAGATGAGTAGACTACGCTAAGTCGGCGACTTCTTAAGAACGATGAATCTGTCGATCCACAAGTAATATGCCATTGGAATATTCCTCCAAACCTTAAACATGTCCGGTTTTGGGAACTTCGAGACATAACCTATCTTAGAGCTCCAAACCTAGAAATGAGTGGACTACTCTAAATCGAAGACTTCTTAAGAATGATGAATCTGTTGATCCATAGGTAAGATTCCATTGGAATATTCCTCCAAACCTTAAACATATCCGGTTTTGGAAACTTCGAGACATAACCTGGCTCCGAACTCGAAACCTGCAGATGAGTGGACTTCCCTAAGTCGACAACTTCTTAAGAACGATCAATCTATCGATCCACAAGTAATATGCCATTGGAATATTCCTCCAAACCTTAAACATGTCCGGTTTTGGCAACTTCGAGACATAACCTAGCTCAAAGCTCGAAACTTGGAGATGAGTGGACTACTCTAAGTCGGCGACTTCTTAAGAGCGATGAATCTGTTGATCTACAAGTAAGATGCCATTAGAATCTTCCTACAAACCTTAAACATGTCCGGTTTTGGAAACTTCGAGGCATAACCTGGCGCCGAGCTCGAAACCTGGAGATGAGTGGACTACTCTAAGTCGGAGACTTCTTAGGAACGATGAATCTGTCGATCCACAAGTACGATTCCATTGGAATATACCTCCAAACCTTAAGCATGTCCGGTTTTGGAAACTTCGAGACATAACCTGGATCTGAGTTAGAGATTAGTGGACTACTCTAAGTCGGCGACTTCTTAAGAACGATGAATTTTTCGATCCACAAGTAAGATTCCATTGGTATATACCTCCAAACCTTAAACATGTCCGGTTTTTGGCAGCTTCAAGGCATAACCTGGCTCTGAGTCGAAACCTAGAGATGAGTGGACTACTCTAAGTCGGCGACTTCTTAAGAACGATGAATCTGTCGATCCACAAGTAAGATGCCATTGGAATATTCCTCCAAACCTTAAACATGTCACTAGTCCAAAACGCGAATTTTAGGACAGTCCTAAACTGTTTAAAACTAGGTTATATGACACATATTTTTTGTCCTAAAGTCTGTCCTACTTTTGGTGTACTATTTTCAAAAGGACGGATAGTTTTTGTTAAATAAAAACCACAGATTTCGTTTGTCCAAAAATAACGACTTTAGATGTATGTCTAAATTCAGGTTTTACAATTCAGGATCCTAATTCAGCCTAGTCAGTTTCAACCAAACCTAAATCATCTTAATCAAATTCAGCTGCGTCAATATGAATATTTTTTTTCCATTTAAAAAAATAAAATAATATTTTCAATATCATACTTTAAACAAGCCAACATACGAATTTCAGTAAACATATAACCCATTATATTAAAATCATCCCGAATTTAATTTACAACTTGACAACAAACATCCTCACTTTCAATATGAGAAGATACATATTTCATTCACATTTTGAACGATAATGAAGAAGAAAAAATATGATTTAACTTTGAGGTGCCCTAGTTTACAGGCCGTTCCATCGTATCTCCAGGAAAAATATCCCCAAGTGGTTTCTCACCAACACATAGCTTCATAATGCCATCGATGACTTCATTGGGTAAGGTTCCATAATTTCCATCATTTGACCTGGCACTTTCTCTTTTTGATTCCTCAATACGCATCCAATCACTAGATCCTGTCCACAATTAAAACATGACACTCAGGATGACATGCCAACAACAGTACACTGGGAAACAATATGAATCCAAATGAATCTGACAAAAATGAAAGGTAAAGGAATCCAACCAATTAAAAAAAAAATCCAAATTAATAATGCCACTGTATTAGTCAGGTGTGATTCTAAGCCACCTAATAGATGAGAGTTAGCGCTATGATAACAATCCCATGACTACCTTGGCTCCCTACAAGGTGTACAAATGCATGAAATGGTTTTTCTATTCTTCCGCTCATGATAAACTACAACCCTAAGCTGAGTTGAATGTCTAAGTGTGGTCGAGGATGAATTACGGACAGGATTTTGTTATCTGTAACCATGGTTGCAACCTCTTCAAAAGTTAAATGTATCACTGATTGCTTGATCAAAGTTAAACGGATCACTGATTGCTTAATCTGTTCTAACAGAACTAAAATGACACCTAAATCATCATTACATTGAGATATGACCACATGAGGACCATACCAAATGGAAAATAATCAACAGTAAAATGATAATTTTCATTAATAATGACGACTCTATGGATAGATATTTCCCTAATTATGTTAAGAATTACCTAGTTTTTGGTTCCCCTGGATAGTTTATCACAAAGGAAAAAAACGAAAACTGAAACGATTTGAAAAATTAATATTGCGACCACTAGTAGTGCATATCGAATTAGTAGACACAAAGTAAACACCAAAAATTGCAACATATTCTTAGCCATCAATTTTCCATGGTCGGGAATTTCTTAAGACATAAAGTCACTAACAAAATACAAGTTGTTTTCAATTTCATAACATCAGAAAAAATGAACAGGAACCAACATGAGATAGATACCAGATTATTGATACCTAGGTGTGGTGATTCATTGACAGGTAATGGTAGTGTACCTTTTTGGATATTCTTTTATGCTTTTGTTCCTGTGCATCTTCTTCACCCTTTTTATTAGAACAACAAATATGATTAGATCCAACCATTAACTACTGATATCATTGAGTTCTACACATCAAACAACAAGAATCTATAAACAAGAAAATCCCAATTTATAATTGGATGGATATACGATGAGCAAAACAAAAATAATTAACCGAACCAAATCAAAATAATGTTACCGAAATCAGAAAAATCTTTACTTAATTCACATCTTTATATATCTCATCTACACAATGGGTTTCTTCGCTTCAATATGTTTGGATCTAGATGTGAAAAAAAAAGAAAACGATAAGAAAAGAAGTTCAAGAGAAAGTTCTTTTTTTTATCTCATTTTGTTGAACACGAAGAACGAAAAATATGGGAAACGTGCGTTCGTTTCGGTTTTAAGAAGTTTCTAGTTCCTGATTACAAGCCACATACAGACCCTAAAACAAGCCGTTAAATATTGTGTATCAGCGGACTAAAATGCTTATTTATACGCACATGGATCCTAGAATCGAAAGGGTGGAAATTTGAGAGAACGGGGGCAAATAAAATCCAAGTAAACTACAGATTACTGGTGTTATTTATCACATAAAACATCTTTGACGAATCTCAACTGTAAATTATTGAACGACAGAGAAAATCTGTCCTTTGTTCCAAGCCTAAAGTGTCCTAAAAACTATGTTTTGGACTAGTGTGTCCAGTTTTGATAACTTCGAGACATAACCTGGCTCCGAGCTCGAAACCCGGAGATTAGTAGACTACGCTAAGTCGGCGACTTCTTAAGAACGATGAATCTGTCGATCCACAAGTAAGATGCCATTGGAATATTCCTCCAAACCTTAAACATGTCCGGTTTTGGCAACTTCGAGACATAACCTATCTTATAGCTCCAAACCTGGAGATGAGTGGACTACTCTAGATCGACGACTTCTTAAGAACGATGAATTTGTCGATCCACAAGTAAGATGCCATTGGAATATACCTCCAAACCTTAAACATGTCCGGTTTTGGCAACTTCGAGGCATAACCTGCCTCAGAGTCGAAACCTAGAGATGAGTGGACTACTCTAAGTCGGAGACTTCTTAAGAACGATGAATCTATCGATCCACAAGTAAGATGCCATTGGAATATTCCTCCAAACCTTAAACATGTTCGGTTTTGACAACTTCGAGACATAACCTGGCTCAGAGCTCGAAACCTGGAGATGATTAGACTACGATAAGTCGGCGACTTCTTAAGAACGATGAATATGTCGATCCACAAGTAAGATGTCATTGGAATATTTCTCCAAACCTTAAACATGTCCGACTTTGGAAACTTCGAGACATAACCTGGCTTAGAGCTCCAAACCTGGAGATGAGTGGACTACTCTAAATCGACGACTTCTTAAGAACGATGAATCTGTCGATACATATGTAAGATTCCATTGGAATATTCCTCCAAACCTTAAACATGTCTGGTTTTGACAACTTCGAGACATAACCTGGATCCGAGCTCGAAACCTGGAGATGAGTGGACTACTCTAAATCGACGACTTATTAAGAACGATGAATCTGTCGATACATATGTAAGATGCCATTGGAATATTCCTCCAAACCTTAAACATGTCCGGTTTTGACAACTTCGAGACATAACCTGGCTCCGATCTCGAAACCTGGAGATGAGTAGACTACGCTAAGTCGGCGACTTCTTAAGAACGATGAATATGTCGATCCACAAGTAAGATGCCATTGGAATATTCCTCCAAACCTTAAACATGTCCGGTTTTGGAAACTTCGAGACATAACCTGGCTTAGAGCTCCAAACCTGGAGATGAGTGGACTACTCTAAATCGAAGACTTATTAAGAATGATGAATCTATCGATCCATAAGTAAGATGCCATTGGAATATTCCTCCAAACCTTAAACATGTCCGGTTTTGACAACTTCGAGACATAACCTGGCTCCGAGCTCGAAACCCGGAGATGAGTGGACTACTCTAAATCGAAGACTTATTAAGAATGATCAATCTGTCGATCCATAGGTAACATGCCATTGGAATATTCCTCCAAACCTTAAACATATCCGGTTTTGGAAACTTCGAGACATAACCTGGCTCCGAGATCGAAACCTGCAGATGAGTGGACTTCCCTAAGTCGACGACTTCCTAAGAACGATCAATCTATCGATCCACAAGTAAGATGCCATTGGAATATTCCTCCAAACCTTAAACATGTCCGGTTTTGGCAACTTCGAGACATAACCTGGCTTAGAGATCCAAACCTGGAGATGAGTGGACTACTCTAAATCGACGACTTATTAAGAATGATGAATCTGTCGATACATAAGTAAGATGCCATTGGAATATTTCTCCAAACCTTAAACATGTCCGGTTTTGACAACTTCGAGACATAACCTGGCTCCGAGCTCGAAACCCGGAGATGAGTAGACTACGCTAAGTCGGCGACTTCTTAAGAACGATGAATCTGTCGATCCACAAGTAAGATGCCATTGGAATATTCCTCCAAACTTTAAACATGTCCGGTTTTGGCAACTTCGAGACATAACCTATCTTAGAGCTCCAAACCTGGAGATGAGTGGACTACTCTAAATCGAAGACTTCTTAAGAATGATCAATCTGTCGATCCATAGGTAAGATGCCATTGGAATATTCCTCCAAACCTTAAACATATCCGGTTTTGGAAACTTCGAGACATAACCTGGCTCCGAGATCGAAACCTGCAGATGAGTGGACTTCCCTAAGTCGACGATTTTCTAAGAACGATCAATCTATCGATCCACAAGTAAGATGCCACTGGAATATTCCTCCAAACCTTAAACATGTCCGGTTTTGGCAACTTCGAGACATAACCTAGCTCAGAGCTCGAAACCTGGAGATGAGTGGACTACTCTAAGTCGGCGACTTCTTAAGAACGATGAATCTGTTGATCCACAAGTAAGATGGCATTGGAATCTTCCTCCAAACCATAAACATGTCCGGTTTTGGCAACTTCGAGGCATAACCTGGCGCCGATCTCGAAACCTGGAGGTGAGTGGACTACTCTAAGTCGGAGACTTCTTAGGAACGATGAATCTGTCGATCCACAAGTACGATGCCATTGGAATATACCTCCAAACCTTAAACATGTCCGGTTTTGGAAACTTCGAGACATAACTGTAGAAGCGAGTTAGAGATGAGTGGACTACTCTAATTCGGCGACTTCTTAAGAACGATGAATTTGTCGATCCACAAGTAAGATGACATTGGTATATACCTCCAAACCTTAAACATGTCCGGTTTTGGCAACTTCGAGGCATAACCTGGCTCTGAGTCGAAACCTAGAGATGAGTGGAG
The DNA here is from genome assembly GCA_023529315.1 of Papaver bracteatum. Lineage (NCBI taxonomy): Eukaryota > Viridiplantae > Streptophyta > Magnoliopsida > Ranunculales > Papaveraceae > Papaver > Papaver bracteatum. The sequence continues at coordinate 1,815,458 of JAJJWX010005243.1, forward strand.
TACTCTAAGTCGGCGACTTCTTAAGAACGATGAATCTGTCGATCCACAAGTAAGATGCCATTGGAATATTCTTCCAAACCTTAAACATGTCTAGTTTTGACAACTTCGGGACATAACCTGGATCCGAGATCGAAACCCGGAGATGAGTAGAGTACGCTAAGTCGGCGACTTATTAAGAACGATGAATCTGTCGATCCACAAGTAAGATGCCATTGGAATATTCCTCCAAACCTTAAACATGTCCGGTTTTGGCAACTTCGAGACATAACCTATCTTAGAGATCCAAACCTGGAGATGAGTGGACTACTCTAGATCGACGACTTCTTAAGAACGATGAATTTTTCGATCCACAAGTAAGATGCCATTGGAATATACCTCCAAACCTTAAACATGTCCAGTTTTGGCAACTTCGAGGCATAGCCTGGCTCTGAGTCGAAACCTAGAGATGAGTGGACTACTCTAAGTCGGCGACTTATTAAGAACGATGAATATGTCGATCCACTAGTAAGATGCCATTGGAATATTCCTCCAAACCTTAAACATGTCCGGTTTTGACAACTTCGAGACATAACTGGCTCCGAGATCGAAACGGAGATGAGTAGACTACGCTAAGTCGGCGACTTCTTAAGAACGATGAATCTGTCGATCCACAAGTAAGATGCCATTGGAATATTCCTCCAAACCTTAAACATGTCCGGTTTTGGCAACTTCGAGACATAACCTATCTTAGAGCTCCAAACCTGGAGATGAGTGGACTACTCTAAATCGAAGACTTCTTAAGAATGATCAATCTGTCGATCCATAGGTAAGATGCCATTGGAATATTCCTCCAAACCTTAAACATATCCGGTTTTGGAAACTTCGAGACATAACTTGGCTCCGAGATCGAAACCTGCAGATGAGTGGACTTCCCTAAGTCGACGATTTTCTAAGAACGATCAATCTATCGATCCACAAGTAAGATGCCACTGCAATATTCCTCCAAACCTTAAACATGTCCGGTTTTGGCAACTTCGAGACATAACCTGGCTCAGAGCTCGAAACCTGGAGATGAGTGGACTACTCTAAATCGAAGACTTCTTAAGAATGATGAATCTGTCGATCCATAGGTAAGATGCCATTGGAATATTCCTCCAAACCTTAAACATATCCGGTTTTGGAAACTTCGAGACATAACCTGGCTGAGATCGAACATTAGAGATGAGTGGACTTCCCTAAGTCGACGACTTCCTAAGAACGATCAATCTATCGATCCACAAGTAAGATGCCATTGGAATATTCCTCCAAACTTTAAACATGTCCGGTTTTGGCAACTTCGAGGCATAACCTGGCTCTGAGTCGAAACCTAGAGATGAGTGGAGTACTCTAAATCGACGACTTCTTAAGAACGATGAATCTGATCGATCCACAAGTAAGATTCCATTGGAATATTCTTCCAAACCTTAAACATGTCCAGCTTTTTGACAACCGGGACATAACACTTGGATCGAGATCGAAACCCGGAGATGAGTAGAGTACGCTAAGTCGGCGACTTATTAAGAACGATGAATCTGTCGATCCACAAGTAAGATGCCATTGGAATATTCCTCCAAACCTTAAACATGTCCGGTTTTGGAAACTTCGAGACATAACCTATCTTAGAGCTCCAAACCACGGAGATGAGTGGACTACTCTAAATCGAAGACTTCTTAAGAATGATCAATCTGTCGATCCATAGGTAAGATGCCATTGGAATATTCCTCCAAACCTTAAACATATCCGGTTTTGGAAACTTCGAGACATAACCTGGCTCCGAGATCGAAACCTGCAGATGAGTGGACTTCCCTAAGTCGACGATTTTCTAAGAACGATCAATCTATCGATCCACAAGTAAGATTCCACTGGAATATTCCTCCAAACCTTAAACATGTCCGGTTTTGGCAACCGAGACATAACCTGGCTCGAGCTCGAAACCCGGAGATGAGTGGACTACTCTAAGTCGGTGACTTCTTAAGAACGATGAATCCTGTCGATCCACAAGTAAGATGCCATTGGAATATTCTTCCAAACCTTAAACATGTCCGGTTTGGAAACTTCGAGACATAACCTGGATCCGAGATCGAAACCGGAGATGAGTGGACTACTCTAAGTCGACGACTTCTTAAGAACGATGAATCTGTCGATCCACAAGTAAGATGCCATTGGAATATTCCTCCAAACCTTAAACATGTCCGGTTTTGGCAACTTCGAGACATAACCTATCTTAGAGCTCCAAACCTGGAGATGAGTGGACTACTCTAAGTTCGAAGACTTCTTAAGAATGATCAATATGTCGATCCATAGGTAAGATGCCATTGGAATATTCCTCCAAACCTTAAACATATCCGGTTTTGGAAACTTCGAGACATAACCTGGCTCCGAGATCGAAACCTGGAGATGAGTGGACTTCCCTAAGTCGACGATTTTCTAAGAACGATCAATCTATCGATCCACAAGTAAGATTCCATTGGAATATTCCTCCAAACCTTAAACATGTCCGGTTTTGGCAACTTCGAGACATAACCTAGCTCAGAGCTCGAAACATGGAGATGAGTGGACTACTCTAAGTCGGCGACTTCTTAAGAACGATGAATATGTCGATCCACAAGTAAGATGCCATTGGAATATTCCTCCAAACCTTAAACATGTCCGGTTTTTGGCAACTTCGGAGACATAACCTATGGCTTAGAGCTCGAAACATGGAGATGAGTGGACTACTCTAAGTCGGAGACTTCTTAAGAACGATGAATCTGTCGATCCACAAGTAAGATGCCATTGGAATATTCCTCCAAACCTTAAACATGTCCGGTTTTGGAAACTTGAGACATAACCTGGCTCGAGTTAGAGATGAGTGGACTACTCTAAGTTTGACTTCTTAAGAACGATGAATTTGTCGATCCACAAGTAAGATGCCATTGGAATATTCCTCCAAACCTTAAACATGTCCGGTTTTGGCAACTTCGAGACATAACTGGCTCGAGAGATCGAAACCTAGAGATGAGTGGAGTACTCTAAGTCGGCGACTTCTTAAGAACGATGAATTTGTCGATCCACAAGTAAGATGCCATTGGTATATACCTCCAAACCTTAAACATGTCCGGACTTTTGACAACTTCGAGACATAACTGGATCCGAGATCGAAACCCGGAGATGAGTGGACTAAAGTCGGCGACTTATTAAGAACGATGAATCATCGATCCACAAGTAAGATGCCATTGGAATATTCCTCCAAACCTTAAACATGTCCGGTTTTGGCAACTTCGAGACATTACCTGGCTCCGAGCTCGAAACCCGGAGATGAGTGGACTACTCTAAGTTCGGCGACTTCTTAAGAACGATGAATCTGTCGATCCACAAGTAAGATGCCATTGGAATATTCCTCCAAACCTTAAACATGTCCGGTTTTGGCAACTTCGAGACATAACCTATCTTAGAGCTCCAAACCGGAGATGAGTGGACTACTCTAAATCGAAGACTTCTTAAGAATGATCAATCTGTCGATCCATAGGTAAGATGCCATTGGAATATTCCTCCAAACCTTAAACATATCCGGTTTTGGAAACTTCGAGACATAACCTGGCTCAGAGCTCGAAACCTGGAGATGAGTGGACTACTCTAAGTCGACGATTTTTAAGAACGATCAATCTATCGATCCACAAGTAAGATGCCACTGGAATATTCCTCCAAACCTTAAACATGTCTGGTTTTGGCAACTTCGAGACATAACCTGGCTTAGAGCTCGAAACCTGGAGATGAGTGGACTACTCTAAGTCGGCGACTTCTTAAGAACGATGAATCATCGATCCACAAGTAAGATGCCATTGGAATATTCCTCCAAACCTTAAACATGTCCGGTTTTGGCAACTTCGAGACATAACCTGGCGCCGAGATCTCGAAACACTGGAGATGAGTGGACTACTCTAAGTCGAGACTTCTTAAGAATGATGAATCTGTCGATCCACAAGTAAGATGCCATTGGAATATTCCTCCAAACCTTAAACATGTCCGGTTTTGGAAACTTCGAGACATAACCTGGCTAGAGATCGTTAGAGATGAGTGGACTACTCTAAGTCGGCGACTTCTTAAGAATGATTAATCTGTCGATCCACAAGTAAGATGCCATTGGAATATTCCTCCAAACCTTAAACATGTCCGGTTTTGGCAACTTCGAGGCATAACCTGGCTCTGAGTCGAAACCTAGAGATGAGTGGACTACTCTAAGTTTGAGACTTATTAAGAACGATGAATCTGTCGATCCACAAGTAAGATGCCATTGGAATATTCTTCCAAACCTTAAACATGTCCAGTTTTGACAACTTCGGGACATAACCTGGATCCGAGATCGAAACCAGGAGATGAGTAGAGTACGCTAAGTTTGGCGACTTATTAAGAACGATGAATCATCGATCCACAAGTAAGATGCCATTGGAATATTCCTCCAAACCTTAAACATGTCCGGTTTTGGCAACTTCGAGACATAACCTATCTTAGAGCTCCAAACACGGAGATGAGTGGACTACTCTAAATCGAAGACTTCTTAAGAATGATCAATTTTTCGATCCACAAGTAAGATGCCATTGGAATATTCCTCCAAACCTTAAACATGTCCGGTTTTGGAAACTTGAGACATAGCCTGGCTCGAGATCGAAACCTAGAGATGAGTGGACTTCCCTAAGTCGACGATTTTCTAAGAACGATCAATCTATCGATCCACAAGTAAGATGCCACTGGAATATTCCTCCAAACCTTAAACATGTCTGGTTTTGGCAACTTCGAGACATAACCTAGCTCAGAGCTCGAAACCTGGAGATGAGTGGACTACTCTAAATCGAAGACTTCTTAAGAATGATCAATCTGTCGATCCATAGGTAAGATGCCATTGGAATATTCCTCCAAACCTTAAACATATCCGGTTTTGGAAACTTCGAGACATAACCCTGGCTTAGAGATCCAAACTGGAGATGAGTGGACTACCTAAGTCGACGACTTCCTAAGAACGATCAATCTATCGATCCACAAGTAAGATGCCATTGGAATATTCCTCCAAACTTTAAACATGTCCGGTTTTGGCAACTTCGAGACATAACCTGGCTCTGAGTCGAAACCTAGAGATGAGTGGAGTACTCTAAGTCGGTGACTTCTTAAGAACGATGAATCTGTCGATCCACAAGTAAGATGCCATTGGAATATTCTTCCAAACCTTAAACATGTCCAGTTTTGACAACTTCGGGACATAACCTGGATCCGAGATCGAAACCCGGAGATGAGTAGAGTACGCTAAGTCGGCGACTTATTAAGAACGATGAATCTGTCGATCCACAAGTAAGATGCCATTGGAATATTCCTCCAAACTTTAAACATGTCCGGTTTTGGCAACTTCGAGACATAACCTATCTTAGAGCTCCAAACCTGGAGATGAGTGGACTACTCTAAATCGAAGACTTCTTAAGAATGATCAATCCATCGATCCATAGGTAAGATGCCATTGGAATATTCCTCCAAACCTTAAACATATCCGGTTTTGGAAACTTCGAGACATAACTGGCTGAGATCGAGATCGAAATGAGATGAGTGGACTTCCTAAGTCGACGATTTTCTAAGAACGATCAATCTATCGATCCACAAGTAAGATGCCATTGGAATATTCCTCCAAACCTTAAACATGTCCGGTTTTGGCAACTTCGAGACATAACCTAGCTCGAGCTCGAAACCTCTTCCTAAGGAGATGAGTGGACTACTCTAAGTTCGGCGACTTCTTAAGAACGATGAATCTGTCGATCCACAAGTAAGATGCCATTGGAATATTCCTCCAAACCTTAAACATGTCCGGTTTTGGCAACTTCGAGACGTAATGTGGCTCCGAGCTCGAAACCTGGCGATGAGTGGACTACTCTAAGTTTGAGACTTCCCAAGAACGATGAATCCATCGATCCATAGGTAAGATGCCATTGGAATATTCCTCCAAACCTTAAACATGTCCGGTTTTGGAAACTTCGAGACATAACCTGGCTAGAGATTAGAGATGAGTGGACTACTCTAAGTCGACGACTTCTTAAGAACGATGAATTTGTCGATCCACAAGTAAGATGCCATTGGAATATACCTCCAAACCTTAAACATGTCCGGTTTTGGCAACTTCGAGGCATAACCTGGCTCTGAGTCGAAACCTAGAGATGAGTGGAGTACTCTAAGTCGGCGACTTATTAAGAACGATGAATATGTCGATCCACAAGTAAGATGCCATTGGAATATTCCTCCAAACCTTAAACATGTCCGGTTTTGACAACTTCGAGACATAACCTGGATCCGAGATCGAAACCTGGAGATGAGTAGACTACTCTAAGTCGGCGACTTATTAAGAACGATGAATCTGTCGATCCACAAGTAAGATGCCATTGGAATATTCCTCCAAACCTTAAACATGTCCGGTTTTGGCAACTTCGAGACATAAATGTGGCTATAGAGCTCGAAACATGTCCGGAGATGAGTGGACTACCCTAAGTCGACGACTTCTTAAGAACGATGAATCCATCGATCCACAAGTAAGATGCCATTGGAATATTCCTCCAAACCTTAAACATGTCGGTTTTGGCAACTTCGAGACATAACCTATCTTAGAGCTCCAAACCGGAGATGAGTGGACTACTCTAAATCGAAGACTTCTTAAGAATGATGAATTTTTCGATCCACAAGTAAGATGCCATTGGAATATTCCTCCAAACCTTAAACATGTCCGGTTTTGGAAACTTCGAGACATAACCTGGCTCCGAGATCGAAACCTAGAGATGAGTGGACTTCCTAAGTCGACGATTTTTAAGAACGATGAATCTATCGATCCACAAGTAAGATGCCATTGGAATATTCCTCCAAACCTTAAACATGTCCGGTTTTGGAAACTTCGAGACATAACCTGCTCGAGAGAGCTCGAAACCTAGAGATGAGTGGACTACTCTAAGTCGGCGACTTCTTAAGAACGATGAATTTGTCGATCCACAAGTAAGATGGCATTGGAATATTCCTCCAAACCATAAACATGTCCGGTTTTGGCAGTAGACATATGTGGCTCGAAGCTCAAAACCTGGAGGTGAGTGGACTACTCTAAGTCGGAGACTTCTTAAGAACGATCATGTCGATCCACAAGTAAGATGCCATTGGAATATTCCTCCAAACCTTAAACATGTCCGGTTTTGGAAACTTCGAGACATAACCTGGCTTCTAGAGATGAGATCCAAAACGATGGAGATTAGTGGACTACTCTAAATCGACGACTTCTTAAGAACGATGAATTTGTCGATCCACAAGTAAGATGCCATTGGTATATACCTCCAAACCTTAAACATGTCCGGTTTTGGCAACTTCGAGGCATAACCTGGCTCTGAGTCGAAACCTAGAGATGAGTGGAGTACTCTAAGTCGGCGACTTCTTAAGAACGATGAATCTGTCGATCCACAAGTAAGATGCCATTGGAATATTCTTCCAAACCTTAAACATGTCCGTTTTTGACAACTTCGGGACATAACTGGATCCGAGATCGAAACCCGGAGATGAGTAGAGTACGCTAAGTCGGCGACTTATTAAAAACGATGAATCATCGATCCCCAAGTAAGATGCCATTGGAATATTCCTCCAAACCTTAAACATGTCCGGTTTTGGCAACTTCGAGACATAACCTATCTTAGAGCTCCAAACCTGGAAATGAGTGGACTACTCTAAATCGAAGACTTCTTAAGAATGATCAATTTGTCGATCCATAGGTAAGATGCCATTGGAATATTCCTCCAAACCTTAAACATATCGATTTTTGGAAACTTCGAGACATAACCTGGCTCTCCGAGATCGAAACCTAGAGATGAGTGGACTTCCCTAAGTCGACGATTTTCTAAGAACGATCAATCTATCGATCCACAAGTAAGATGCCATTGGAATATTCCTCCAAACTTTAAACATGTCCGGTTTTGGCAACTTCGAGACATAACCTAGCTATGAGAGCTCGAAAACTGGAGATGAGTGGACTACTCTAAATCGAAGACTTCTTAAGAATGATGAACTGTCGATCCATAGGTAAGATGCCATTGGAATATTCCTCCAAACCTTAAACATATCCGGTTTTGGAAACTTCGAGACATAACCTGGCTTAGAGATCGAAACCTGCCGATGAGTGGACTTCCCTAAGTCGACGACTTCTTAAGAACGATCAATCTATCGATCCACAAGTAAGATTCCATTGGAATATTCCTCCAAACCTTAAACATGTCCGGTTTTGGCAACTTCGAGGCATAACCTGGCTCTGAGTCGAAACCTAGAGATGAGTGGAGTACTCTAAGTCGGCGACTTCTTAAGAACGATGAATATGTCGATCCACAAGTAAGATGCCATTGGAATATTCTTCCAAACCTTAAACATGTCCAGTTTTGACAACTTCGGGACATAACCTGGATCCGAGATCGAAACCCGGAGATGAGTAGAGTACGCTAAGTCGGCGACTTATTAAGAACGATGAATCTGTCGATCCACAAGTAAGATGCCATTGGAATATTCCTCCAAACCTTAAACATGTCCGGTTTTGGCAACTTCGAGACATAACCTATCTTAGAGCTCCAAACCTGGAGATGAGTGGACTACTCTAAATCGAAGACTTCTTAAGAATGATCAATCTGTCGATCCATAGCTAAGATGCCATTGGAATATTCCTCCAAACCTTAAACATATCCGGTTTTGGAAACTTCGAGACATAACCTGGCTCCGAGATCGAAACCTGCAGATGAGTGGACTTCCCTAAGTCAACGATTTTCTAAGAACGATCAATCTATCGATCCACAAGTAAGATGCCACTGCAATATTCCTCCAAACCTTAAACATGTCTGGTTTTGGAAACTTCGAGACATAACCTAGCTCAGAGCTCGAAACCTGGAGATGAGTGGACTACTCTAAATCGAAGACTTCTTAAGAATGATCAATCTGTCGATCCATAGGTAAGATGCCATTGGAATATTCCTCCAAACCTTAAACATATCCGGTTTTGGAAACTTCGAGACATAACCTGGCTCCGAGATCGAAACCTGCAGATGAGTGGACTTCCCTAAGTCGACGACTTCCTAAGAACAATCAATCTATCGATCCACAAGTAAGATGCCATTGGAATATTCCTCCAAACTTTAAACATGTCCGGTTTTGGCAACTTCGAGGCATAACCTGGCTCTGAGTCGAAACCTAGAGATGAGTGGAGTACTCTAAGTCGGCGACTTCTTAAGAACGATGAATCTGTCGATCCACAAGTAAGATGCCATTGGAATATTCTTCCAAACCTTAAACATGTCCAGTTTTGACAACTTCGGGACATAACCTGGATCCGAGATCGAAACCCGGAGATGAGTAGAGTACGCTAAGTCGGCGACTTATTAAGAACGATGAATCTGTCGATCCACAAGTAAGATGCCATTGGAATATTCCTCCAAACCTTAAACATGTCCGGTTTTGGCAACTTCGAGACATAACCTATCTTAGAGCTCCAAACCTGGAGATGAGTGGACTACTCTAAATCGAAGACTTCTTAAGAATGATCAATCTGTCGATCCATAGGTAAGATGCCATTGGAATATTCCTCCAAACCTTAAACATATCCGGTTTTGGAAACTTCGAGACATAACTTGGCTCCGAGATCGAAACCTGCAGATGAGTGGACTTCCCTAAGTCGACGATTTTCTAAGAACGATCAATCTATCGATCCACAAGTAAGATGCCACTGGAATATTCCTCCAAACCTTAAACATGTCTGGTTTTGGCAACTTCGAGACATAACCTATCTTAGAGCTCCAAACCTGGAGATGAGTGGACTACTCTATATCGAAGACTTCTTAAGAATGATCAATCTTTCGATCCATAGGTAAGATGCCATTGGAATATTCCTCCAAACCTTAAACATATCCGGTTTTGGAAACTTCGAGACATAACCTGGCTCCGAGATCGAAACCTGCAGATGAGTGGACTTCCCTAAGTCGACGACTTCCTAAGAACGATCAATCTATCGATCCACAAGTAAGATGCCATTGGAATATTCCTTCAAACTTTAAACATGTCCGGTTTTGGCAACTTCGAGGCATAACCTGGCTCTGAGTCGAAACCTAGAGATGAGTGGAGTACTCTAAGTCGGTGACTTCTTAAGAACGATGAATCTGTCGATCCACAAGTAAGATGCCATTGGAATATTCTTCCAAACCTTAAACATGTCCAGTTTTGACAACTTCGGGACATAACCTGGATCCGAGATCGAAACCCGGAGATGAGTAGAGTACGCTAAGTCGGCGACTTCTTAAGAACGATGAATCTGTCGATCCACAATTAAGATGCCATTGGAATATTCCTCCAAACTTTAAACATGTCCGGTTTTGGCAACTTCGAGACATAACCTATCTTAGAGCTCCAAACCTGGAGATGAGTGGACTACTATAAATCGAAGACTTCTTAAGAATGATCAATCTGTCGATCCATAGGTAAGATGCCATTGGAATATTCCTCCAAACCTTAAACATATCCGGTTTTGGAAACTTCGAGACATAACCTGGCTCCGAGATCGAAACCTGCAGATGAGTGGACTTCCCTAAGTCGACGATTTTCTAAGAACGATCAATCTATCGATCCACAAGTAAGATGCCACTGGAATATTCCTCCAAACCTTAAACATGTCTGGTTTTGGCAACTTCTAGACATAACCTAGCTCAGAGCTCGAAACCTGGAGATGAGTGGACTACTCTAAGTCGGCGACTTCTTAAAAACGATGAATCTGTTGATCCACAAGTAAGATGGCATTGGAATCTTCCTCCAAACCATAAACATGTCCGGTTTTGGAAACTTCGAGGCATAACCTGGCGCCGAGCTCGAAACCTGGAGGTGAGTGGACTACTCTAAGTCGGAGACTTCTTAGGAACGATGAATCTGTCGATCCACAAGTACGATGCCATTGAAATATACCTCCAAACCTTAAACATGTCCGGTTTTGGAAACTTCGAGACATAACCTGGCTCTGAGTTAGAGATGAGTGGACTACTCTAAGTCGGCGACTTCTTAAGAACGATGAATTTGTCGATCCACAAGTAAGATGACATTGGTATATACCTCCAAACCTTAAACATGTCCGGTTTTGGCAACTTCGAGGCATAACCTGGCTCTGAGTCGAAACCTAGAGATGAGTGGAGTACTCTAAGTCGGCGACTTCTTAAGAACGATGAATCTGTCGATCCACAAGTAAGATGCCATTGGAATATTCTTCCAAACCTTAAACATGTCCAGTTTTGACAACTTCGGGACATAACCTAGATCCGAGATCGAAACCCGGAGATGAGTAGAGTACGCTCAGTCGGCGACTTATTAAGAACGATGAATCTGTCGATCCAGAAGTAAGATGCCATTGGAATATTCCTCCAAACCTTAAACATGTCCGGTTTTGGCAACTTCGAGACATAACCTATCTTAGAGCTCCAAACCTGGAGATGAGTGGACTACTCTAGATCGACGACTTCTTAAGAACGATGAATTTTTCGATACACAAGTAAGATGCCATTGGAATATACCTCCAAACCTTAAACATGTCCAGTTTTTGCAACTTCGAGGCATAGCCTGGCTCTGAATCGAAACCTAGAGATGAGTGGACTACTCTAAGTCGGCGACTTATTAAGAACGATGAATCTGTCGATCCACTAGTAAGATGCCATTGGAATATTCCTCCAAACCTTAAACATGTCCGGTTTTGACAACTTCGAGACATAACCTGGCTCCGAGCTCGAAACCCGGAGATGAGTAGACTACGCTAAGTCGGCGACTTCTTAAGAACGATGAATCTGTCGATCCACAAGTAAGATGCCATTGGAATATTCCTCCAAACCTTAAACATGTCCGGTTTTGGCAACTTCGAGACATAACCTGGCTTAGAGATCCAAACCTGGAGATTAGTGGACTACTCTAAATCGACGACTTCTTAAGAACGATGAATTTGTCGATCCACAAGTAAGATGCCATTGGTATATACCTCCAAACCTTAAACATGTCCGGTTTTGGCAACTTCGAGGCATAACCTGGCTCCGATCTCGAAATCTGGAGGTGAGTGGACTACTCTAAGTCGGCGACTTCGTAAGAACTATGAATCTGTCGATCCAAACTTCCTAGTTCACATTTTTGGTCTTGGAAACGTTTTTGGATATTTATACCCAATCTTAATAAGCCTAAGTTAGTGTTTATGCCCAAAATAGTTATATCACAACAAATATTTCTACCCAATCCCAATAAGCCTATATTAGTGTTTTAACCCAAAATAGTTTTTTGCAGAACCAGACACCAAAATAGTTTTTTTTTTTTCCAGAATTGAGAAAATTTTTGTAAAATTGAGAATTGTTTTGTAGAACTAGACTCCAAAATAATTTTTTGCAGAGGTGATTTTTTTTAGCCGAATTAAGAAAACTTTTGTAAAAGGGGGAAAATTTTATCGTATCCCTACGACGATGTTTCTTAAGAGTTGTGGAAAGGGGTTGTAGAAAATTTTCACCATGAACATCTATAACCGTCCATTTAATTAGTTCTTTTTCTTTAATTTCTTTATAATAATCAAATTTTTAATATAACCATGATAGCATCATAACCATCCATTCATTTATTCTTTAATACTTTCTAATAATCCTTTTCATCCACAACCGTTCATTCCTTCTTTTTCACTTTAACATCATTCCTCCATATTCATTCCTTTTTTTCCCTTAATTTCTTTATCCTTTTTTCTCCCCCCACATCGTCTTCAACAGAGGATCAGCTTCATCTCCCCCTCCAACTACCGAAAACTTCATCGTCTCCAACTGCATCACTAGCACAACTTCATCACTCAAACCACTTCCAAATCCATCGTCTCCAACTCCAATAGCTAGCTCCGTTATTTACCATCGTCTTCAACTATGTAGATCGATCTCAGCTTCATCATCACCAACTTCATCATCACTAAACATTTGAAGACTTAGCACCTCCAATAATATCTCAAAGGTCTGTTATGTACATCGATCTGTAACCAAAATCTGATTTTAGGGTCTTTTTTTTTTTTTTCTGAACCCATATTTAGTTTTTTTGAATTCAGTAAATTGAGGTGCATTAAATTCTAATCATTTTGGATTCAGTAGCATTAATTGATAATTTTGTTGATTTAAATTGCATTAAATTGAGGTGTAGTCCAATTTAATTGAGTATCATTCAATTCATGTGGGGAATTTTTTTTTATTTTTGTATGAGATTTTTGCATTAAGTGATGCATCCTGAAATTGAAATTGATATCAACACAGAACAATATGGGTTTGGTTTAAAATTTGATTTTTCTAGAGAGTTCTCAATTGTATGTACAATGCACATTTATGTGTTTGATAAAATGTCTTAAAGATTGTTTTTTGAAATTTATTGTAGTTTAAGCATTCTAATGGGATTTTGATTAGTGGGTTCTATTTAAACAAGGGTTTATAGTAATATCTAAGACTGAAGCATTCAGTTTCTATTGAATAAGTATATGCCTCCCTATACCTGCACCTGTAGAATTACAAAAAAATATTATTCTAACTCCCTTGCTTTGGTTCGCCTTTGGCACATCTTTTTGTCATTTGCTGTAGTTGTTACTTCGTGTGAGCTTCTCTCATATCTTTAGGAAGTTGTTTTGTTGACAAGATAGCATGCTGATCTTACTATTATTGGTTTAGGCTTTATTTCATGTCCATCCGTATGACACTTAACATATCTTTGCCTGCTCTTCTTGTGGATAAATCATTGGGGGTTGTGGATACTAACAATGTGGCTTATTTTAGTTCATGATCAAAGAGTTAGTGATGCTAAGGAATACTTGTACCAGCACCACTAACTCTCTGAAAATTGTAGGTTCGCAGTTCTGCGACCTATTTTGCGTGCACTTTTGACCAACCATTTAAACTTAGATTTCAGATTTTTCAAATGATTATAAAAGATGGTTCTTTCTAGTTTTTAAATTGGCGCCAAGCTCTTCATTCTAACTTCTAACGAATCATGTGGAGCCTCGACATTGCTGGCTGGTTTGATGTGTTTCTGCGGTATTTTCACCCATATTCTTACAGTGTACTTTTGGCATTCATATCATTTGGTTAAGTTTGTTCTTCCCATCTTTTTGGTTGATTGAACGTTATTTAATAACATGTTAAATGAACCTGAGTGTTAAGTCAAGCAAGTAGATGGTAAATTTAAAGAAATGGGGTGTTATAAGTACTCTGCCATGTTGTTATGCACTTCATAAGTCAATGCGCATAATACATGACTTACTGCTCCCATCTGCACCAATTAATACATGACTTGTAATGCAGCTAACTATTTAGATTTTGTGAAAAATTAGCCTACGAGGATATTCCATGTTGTTTTGCACTTCATGCTGAAAGTTCTTTGCATCTCAGAATTGCTGGAGTGGGTATACTAATATTTGATTCTATAGGTGTGAGCCTACTATGCTGCCAGATCCTTCACCATCCTAGTCTTGAACACTAAATATATATGCAGATGCCATAGAGTTGCAGGAAGCTCCTAATTGGTGCAAGGAGTTAAAGTTAAATGACTTCGTTCACTTAATTGGTCCGTAACTACTGCTATAAATGAGGTCTTATGGAGTAACTGAAGCATTATTTTGGACTGTAAATATCATCTTCAGGCTTTGACTTAGTGGGAATGTATCTATCTACATAAAAAACTAAATAAGGTGGCTTCTATAGGCTAGATAAATATGCATATCAGTGCCTCACTATGGAATATGTATTCTGAATCTCCCTTTTTGTATATATAAATATCTTACAATGTGTAACTCCAAGTTTGTAAGTTAAAAAAAAGGAAAAAATTTAAGTTACAACTTATGATTTGTTAATCCATTGTGGTTACTTATGCTAGTAATCATATTTTAATTGCGCCAGGTGCCATTAATCTTTAATAAATTCAACATTCCAACCAAAGAAGTGGCTCCAGTGTTGGTTGAGAAGGGAAATTGAAAGGTTTTTTTTAACTGGATCGAAGAACTGAAAAAATTTGCAGATTCAAGTCATTCAAAATGATGAATAAAGATTGGGTTTATTGGCCAAGGTTAATATGTTGTTCACTGTAGAATATTACATTCTTTACATTGGTTTTCCCTCTTGTATTGCGTTATTCCGTGCTTAATTATTTCGTTGTTCTTTCATGTAGGTGTGATCTTCCATATCAGGAGGCCTTGAAGAATTTCATAAATACTGTTTGTCAGAGATTTGGAAATCCTTATGAGTTAAGTTTTCATTGTGTTGATTGTAAGAATCTCGCTTTCCCACTTCCTTCGAAAGAAGTGCATCTTCACTTGATGAAACGAGGAATGGATCCTACATACACTGAATAGCTTTTTCACAGGGAGAATATACATACTTCTACTGATATACACCAAGAGGGAGCAACAAGGGGTTCATATCATGTAGATACTGATGTTGAAGCTGATGCACATATCGATCAGGGACATGAACCTATGCAATACTAGGGGTTGTAAAACCATGTGGAAGAGGCGGACACACCGTTATATCCTAATTGTAAAACATACACAAATTTATCCATCATTTTTGAATTGTATAGGCACTAGACAGTAAATGGTTTATCTAGGAAATCTTTTGATGAACTTCTCAAGATAATTGGTTCCTTGTTGCTGCCAGATCATTGTCTTCCTTGCTCAACATATGAAGTGAAGAAGCTGCTGAAATCTTATTAATTGACTTACTATAAAATACATGCTTGTGTTAATGATTGTTTTTTGATTAGAAAAGATTTGAAAGATGTAGACGAGATACGGCCTTTGACAACACGGAAAGCCGTTGTCGAAATGGTATGACAACGTTTTTCTAGACGTTGTTGTATGTGGGGGTTGTTAAAAGTTTTTTCACTTTAACAAAGATTATTCTCCATTGTAGGCAACGTTGTCATACATGACCCAATGACAACAGCTTTGTTCCATTGTGAGATGTTGTCTCAACAACATTGACGAAACGTTGTCGAAATATTTTTAGATTTTAAAAAAATAAATAGAAAAAACATCACAATATATCAAATATGAAATTTTTATGTTTAAATATAATGCACTTCTTAACATTCAATCAATGTTCATAATAGATCACAAACAAAAGAAAAGATCAAACAATCCGAGCAACGTAACATCAATTCCGGACAATGAATATTCAGAAGACATCACTCAATGCTTGAGAGCAGAAAGATTTCCTTGGTCGTTGAGCATGTACTTCATAGATGTTAAGGGATTAAATGCTTACGAACCTCCTAGTGTGATTGTGTTCTCATTAGTGATCTTCAAAGCATCAAGATGGTGCACATATGAGGCAGTTAGAGTATTCCCTTATCAGACCTAAAAATAAAATACAAAGAAAGGGTCATGACAAGTGCTATAAAGTAAAACATTCCCATGATCCAATAACCTAAACGACCAAAATAGTATTTGTTGTGGTTGCTTGAAGTTGGAGGACTTACAAAATAATTGAAGCTTTGTAGTATGGAATCGGATTAGTCAGACTAATTCCAGCATTGTACTTTGTCAAAGCACCCGCACTTGTACCGTAACCATCCTATGCACCAGATCTGAAGCTAGGAGAGACCTCGGTTGTTGTATCATCAACTGCAGGGAACTAGTTCAGACCAACAGCTGACGTGACGGTTGCATGATGATGGAAGTATAGCACCTCTACCTACAACGAAACAAAAATTATTGTAGATGTAGTATATCAAATACTAACTATGAGTAATAGATTTTGATCATATAATTCTTTTTTTAAAAGTTAACTTGGTAGTTGAGGCATCTTAAATGAAGCAATTGTTTTTGTTGCAGGAATAGATGTCAGGGTTGGTACCTTGCCAGAGTTGTAATTGGGCCTAAATACAAGTTGATATTCTTCTTCCATACACCGCGATGCAAAAAAGTATGAACGCATGCCAAAAGAGGTTTGCTTAAGGACTTGGGAAGCAAACATTTTACAGATTTACAATAAAAAATAATGAACCTTTAACAAGCCTTCCAATTTGGAATGACACAAGATTTTGTTTAGTTTACATGCATGGTAAAAGAAGTTTAAGATATGGTTTCAGTTTCCGGGTTTATATTCACCTGTAGTTGCTCGCTCTTTTAGGTACTTGATGTCAAAAATGAACCCTATAGCTCCACTAGTGTATGTCCTGATTTGAGAGGATTCATTCTCTTTTTAGTCCCAGCTACCATTTTTATATCCCCCGGTTAGAAATATATCTATGTTCCTTGAATCTAATGTCTGCGTTGTCCATGTAAAAACATCAACAACAAAAAAAAATGATGATTAAATACCAGTTACTAAAAATTATGATTAAAGACTCAGTGGATGGAATATCCCACCCATGTCCTTAAATTGTTAACAGCTCAAGGAGATAAAATCAAAGGTCAACATAGTAAAAGGCGTTCCAAAAATTCTTTTTCCTTCTTTTTTTTCGCACCTTCACATGTGTCCAAATTGCAAACAGGACAATAAAGCATCAAAATTTACTTGGCACAAGTACTACTAAACTAACATGGCTAATAATCGAAAAAATGGTATCGAATTCCTCGAATACGTCTAACAAATGAAAATAATTAGGTTGAGTTTTGAGAGTGAGTGAATAAATGATACACAAGAAACAACCCATATTACAGAACACACAAAGCACGAGAAGGGTGCATTACTTATGGTTCCGGAAGAAGGAAAAAAAGTCTTGACAACGAGTGAGAGAGATAATTGAGCTAGTTCCTTGACTTGGAAAATTATTAAACAAGTGCAATACATAACCACAACACGCATCCTCTAACACCCATTCCACTGGTATGATCCCTATAAACACTGTAGCATGAACCTCTTCCATAACTAATCTTTAATTCTCCGAGTATATCATCGCATCCACCAGTGCAAACCAAGCGGTTGGCACTGTAGTTCATGGTATATCTACCCCACAAAACTAGAATTAGGTCTTGAAAAATTGAGCTGAAGCATACGAGCTACGGCCCTGCCATATATGCTACACCACATGAAAACAGTAATGATGTTAGTACATAAAATATATCAAATACAAAATATACACCCAGAAAAGTGAATAGACTTTTAATTTACTATCAAACGTAAGCAGCAGAAAGTGGCAAGAACTACCCTGATCCATATCTAGGCTATAAATCTTCTAATAACTTAAAAAGCACAAATCCACAATAAAATCAAGTTAACATACTCCAAAGAAGAATCAGTAAAGTACATAATCAAAATCTAATTAAACCTACACTAAAGAAGAAATAGAAGGTAGTATAACATACTAATCAGGAGACAAAAAACTTCAGTAAGTACCCACTGAACTCATGTGACAGATTTACTCAAACATCAAGGTAGGAGCCAAATAAGTAAAAGAAATATGATACATAAATAGTTATGCAAATACTGGAGTGACTTTTCAACAAAAGAATATAACTAAAAATAAAAACCTAACTCATATGGATAAGAAAATGACGAAACAAACCATTTGAATTCTCAAGTTTGATTTTAGCTTAATAGCACATAGAGTACTTCAGTAGCACCTCCCTCTCTAAATAATAATTCAAGACCACTAGTTCAGACCATGCAAACTCCACCCACTAGAGGCGAGCTAGTTAGTTACCCTCATCACCAACACTTTCTCAATCTCCTTTAACCCCATTCCAGCAACTCTTTGATTGTATCATCCTTGTGAACTACAATCTCAATAAAACACAAGCAATCTTTCTTAACTTCAGTTACAGTCTCAAGCGCTTCCACCAGCTCTTCCTCACATTGAACCCGTAGTCGTCACACAGGCATATAAGTTAATAGTTTGTACCCTTACAAGTTACAATAGCCGCACAATCTCAATCTCAATCTCAACACAAGCAAACTATACAGTCCCAAATGGGAAGCCAGTAGTACCTTGGTGGTCCAACATTTTCCATCACCGTTATGAATAGCATCAACTAAGGAAATGTAGTTACAGTTCTTGATCACATCTCCTGCAGTTCAGCCACCACCACTTGAATTATAGTTTCAATACAACATCCCTTTTCCGCAATCAACAACACCAGTTCATACCCAACACCTTCTGTTACAATAAACAGCTTCACAGCTCAGTTCAAGCTTCTTGCAACAGCTTGACTCAGCTTCTTCACACCAGGCTAGTAAAGATGGAATCTGAAATTCTAAAACTGGGAAGGCAGTAGAGATTACAAATGCACAGAGTTTAAAGGATAACAAAGTGAAACGCGATGGAACATTCTCGGGGAAGCCACCAACTTTGAATAATTTTGTATGGTGGTTTTTTTGTGCGACAATTAGTGTGAACTTTGGCAGATTTGTCTCTCCCAAGTGAGTTATTTCCTAAAGCAAACAAGAACTTTTTAGGTTTAGAATTATGCTCGAATAAAGATACATTTCCAGATATTGAATTCATAAGCAAGAAAAAGATCCATAGATGTTGAATAATCCCCATGGTTCTTATTGTTGTAACTAAATTGGAGTACTCGATCCAAACGAACCTTAATGATCTGCTCCAACTCGACGTTCAACGCTTGGTTAAATTGAGACTCACTCACTCCATCCCTGAAAAGTGTAACCATAATCTATTAAAGCACATATATCCTGGTTTCTTTGTACTAAAGGGAAAGAATACTGCTTGAAGTGAAAATTGAGAATCTAGAAAATTAATATACCTGAAAATGATAATTTGGCTTGGCTTACTCCCATTACTTGTCTGGTAGAAATCTACCAAAAGCTCTCTAGAATCCACAACAAAGAAGATTAGCAATAAGAAAATAAACATTTACACACTACTCAGGTGCTAAGTTATGATATTTAAAACTGTTGAAATTATCACCTCATAATTCCATCATCCTCCTCATTTGGTAATACTTTGTACAAGGAGTCGATCATCTCCACTTTTGGGTATTGGGTACATACATATGCCCAGTACCTTGAAATTAAGGGCCAACATCTAGAACCAACAACCTGAAAATTCCATCATATTTTATAACAGTGTCAATTAGGATACAATTTCCAAGTTCATGGAATACTAATTCAATACCAAGGGATAAAAAACTTACAGCAGCAATTGATGCAATATCTACCTCTAGAATGCTTCTTTTTAACCTGTTTAGCTACCTTTGGATTTTGTCCTGTAACATTTTCAGCACAAGCTAAAAATATGTAAACCTTACCAACAACAAGATCACAAACAACCAGTTATTGGATTAACAAACACAGACTCGAAATCAAAAATGGTGATAGATTGAGAGAAGAATTGGAATTGAAATTAAAATTAAAATTGAGAGTTGACTGAAATTAAAATCACCAGTTATCGGTTTACCTTTATATCTAAAAAAGAAGCCCTATCTGAATTTGGAGGTGTCTGAATTAAAATCAAAAAGAAAAATGTTAGGGTTTACAACTGAAACTTAAATTAAAAGAAGATTTAATTAGGATTTGTAATTGAATTTTTCATACTTACTCAAAAGATTCCTAAAATCAGAAACAAAGTTTCTCTTAAAACTCCTCATTATAAATTTTTCTTTAAGGAGAAGCAAAGCAAAATATGAACAAGTAATGATTCAGATTAATATCAAACCCAATTTAACCAAACTCAGATTTTCTTTTTTTTACCTCAAAATCACCAGAAATACAAAAATGAAAATGAGATAATCAAGTACCAAAAGCTTCTCCTCAAAGAAAAACAGATTCAATACATCGAACTAGGATCAGATCCAAACCCTAATACCAAAATCAAAAGGAAAAATCGATTTATACAGTTTCGTTGGGAGATAATATAGAGATGAAAGATTAGATGTGATGAAACGAAGATCTACACGAGAAGAAGTGGGTTCGAAATCGAAACCAAATCAGGGTTATAGTAGACGATAAAAGGGGTGAACACAAGGAAGAGAGCGAGAGGCGGAGAGAATAATGCTTGTTTCTCTCTTTCCTCAAGTATAGATAAGCTTACGTGTGTTAGAATCTCTAAGAAAAATCAACTAAATATAACGGTCGTGATTTTGAATACGTGTGTATGTCACATGTATGGCTTAATGGGCATTGACCTCCTATAGCTTAAATGGACAACACATGATATCAACAACGGATTTAAGACTAAGATATTGTCGTATGCTCATTTGTAGACAACATTTCGCAAAACTTTGTCATATATCTGTTGTCAATAGCCATTTTTCTTGTAGTCGAGCGTCCTAAATATCATTATTCTAGGTGGAAGGAAGACACATCTAACATGGATGATGCTGACATGATAGACAAGCCACAAAAGAAGATATCGGTGAAGGTGCTTAGGTACTTCCCTATTGTGCCGAGATTGAGGAGATTGTTTCAATCATCAGAGCTGGCTGAGAAGTTGATATGGCACGCGACGAACAAGAGTAGGGATGGGAAGATGCATCATCTAACAGATTCTTTGGATTCAGATCCCCATAATTTTCATCTTGGGATTGCTGCTAATAGATTTAATTCATTTGATGATCTTTCCGTTACCCACAGTTGTTGGCTAGTGATGCTCGTGGTTAATAATTTGCCATCTCAGTTGTGTATGCAAGGTGACAACATAATTCTGAGCATGATGTTTCCAGGAAAAAAAAAACTTGGTAATAACATTGATGTATACTTGCAGCCCTTGATTCATGATGTTATTGAGTTGTGGGAGAAAGGGGTGCAGGTATATGATTCTTTTACTAAAATAGATTTTAACTTGAAGGCATTATTAATGAGGACAATAAACAATTTCCCTACATATGGTAATCTATTTGGATGTACGTATAAAGGGAAGGCATCCTGTCCCCTTTACGGTGAAAATACACTTTCAAACTGGTTGCCATTTAGTCGTAAAATTGAATACTTGAATCATAAGAGATTTCTTCGTCATAATCATCCTCTTTGGCAGAAAAAAGACTGGTTTAATAGATAAATTGAGAGGAAGGAAAAGCCACCTGTTATGTATGGTATTGCGGCACTTGAATGTCAGAATAGTATTACAAATGATTTTGGGAAAGCGAAGAAGAACGAGGAGGAGATAAGGAAAAATAAAGAGCAAAAGAAGAAGAATAAGGGCAAGAGTAGTGCGGCAGCAAGTGCAAATATGGGTATTTCTAAATGTGGGAAGCGGAAAAGGGCTGTTGTTACTGAGGTGGCTATTTCTGATGCAAATGATGATGAAACTGAACTTCGGGTGTTTAACAAACGGTCGATATTCTTCGACTTGCCTTACTGGAAAGTTAGTTCCATAACTTCAAACTTACTTGTTAATATTTAGCTATGGGTTATAAGCTTCACATTATCAACAGATGCAATCTAAATGGCACACAGTCTTGGTCACATAAACAAAATAAATTACACTTCCAAATTAGCTTAAGTGAGAGAACAGATAAACAAAGTTAATTACACTGAAAAAATAGCTTAAGTGAGGATAAGAATCTCTCTGCACACATGGAAAATTAGCTTAAGGAGTACTCCCTCTGTTTCTGAAAGACCGTCCTCTATTCATTTTTCGGCAGTTTCAAAATTGTGTCCAGCTTCTGTTTATAGTCATACTTTTTCAATGAACTCTCTAATATACCCTTGAATTCTTTATATTCATAAATCTATTTTTAACGCGACTCAATCTAAAATATTAAATAAATTAGTATAATTGAGGAAACAAATATATCCTTCATTCCTTTTAAGGAAATATACATTTAACTCTAAAAATTAGATTCCTTATAAAGTTTATACTTCTTAAATTCAATATCTTTTAAATTTCCCTTTTATATTTCGTATTTATAATTCTCAAACCAATTTTGGATAGTCTTTATTGCTAGCATTTTTATTAAAATAAAATAGGTAAGTAACTAAGGGTAGTCAAGTAAAATAGTATGGTCTCCTTAATATTTTGAGAAAGTCAAAGCGGACTGTCTTTGTGAAACGGAGGGAGTAGTTTCTATCTAGTGTCTGTTTTAGTGGCATTTAATGGGAAGTTTCTTATAATGAGATCATTAACTTCTTGCAAATGGTAACATAGACTATTTCCCCTACTTTTCTATTCATTATAGGGATTGCATTTTATGAGTTCGAAAATTATTTGTTTTTTGTTTTCTATATACAAAATTATATCTTTATATAAAAGTGCAGAACTAAGTCACATTAGCGCTAGTGAAATTTTGATTAATTGGATACTATTCTTGCAAACAATAGTAGTTGATGATGATTGGATTTAAATCTTAGTTGCTATCAACATTATAATCATTGTATTCCAATGACAAAACCTTTATTTTGGTTGTATAAAAGTTTGAATTTAGGTAGTAGTCGATGATGCATCAATTTAAGCTAGTTGGCATTTCCAAATCTTGCATTCCTCAAATGCCATGACATACTTCATTTAGACATATATACTTAGCTAAGATTCAACAACATGACATTATAACTTTCACATAGATTAAATGTATGATGTTTTATTTCTTTATATCTTTATAGAATTAATTACTAATGTTAGGTTTTTTCCATCTTCCTAGGATTTATTACTATGACACAATATTGATGTTATGCATACATAAAAAAATGTTTGCGAGAGTATCATTGGTACCATATTGAATATAAAGTCCAAAAAAAAAGAAGGTCTAAAGTCCCGCAATGATCTGAAGAGTATGGAAATAAGACCAAAATTGCATCCAAAAGAGATAAATGGAAAAACGATCCTTCCACCAGCACCATACTATTTAAACGACAAGGAAAAGGCTATATTTTATAATAGGATGAGAAATTTGAAGGTTCTATATGGTTATAGTTCTGATCTTAGAAAGCATTTCTCGAAAGATGGTTGCTTAGGTGTTCTTAAGACTCATGATTACCATGTTCTTATGTAACAAATATTACCCGTTGCTTTGCAAGGACTTTTACCTATAGGGCCAAGGGAGGAAATTTTCAGGTTATGTTCTTATTTTCACAAAATATACCAAAGGGAAGTTGATCTCTAGAGATTAGTAGAACTTGAAGTAGAATTTGCTGAGACTTTGTGTATGTTGGAGAGGTACTTCCCTTCGTTATTTTTTGATGTCATGGTGCACTTGACAATTCTCCTAGCTCTAGAAGTGCGATTATGTGGACATGTATAATATCGTTGGATGTATCCATTTGAAAGGTATGCCAATTTAATTTATATTACGTATGTTATATTGGTTTCATGCAGAAAGCTATGCCCTTTGTATCTTAGAGATACTAATATTTAATTAATTGGTAACTGTTGCATACGCGACTTTCCTAGGTATATGAAGATATTCAAAGAATATGTAAAGAATTATGCACAACCTGAAGCTTGTATAGATGAGTGTTATTTTGGAATGGAGTGTGTTAGGTATTTTGATATTCGTAAGGCCCAAGCAGCTGAAACAGGAGTAAAGAAAAGGCGTAACGAAAAAATTCAAAATGGTTCCATACCGGAAGCACGTCCTCTTTCTAAAGGTGTCCAAGTGTGTATGTATAGTGAGAAGTTAAAGATAGATCACAGATATGTGCTTTTTAATACACCCGAAATTGACCCATATATGACATAAGTATGACATTCATGTTCATTAAAAATGGTCTGTCAGTTAATACTTTATTTTTTAATTTTACTTTTGTTTTAGAATGCATATGGACGAGATAAAATCTTCTGTTGGGATGGCAATTACCAGTGAAGACCAACTCAACTCCATACAGTCTAACACATTTGCAGATTGGTTTCAACAAAAGGTACGTTTAGTCGACTCTTAGTCAGATTATGAAGCTTAGTATATTTTAAACACTTTGACATTTTGTTGCTATAGAAAACGCAGATACGTGTGATTTTGTTTCATTTTGTCACTTGGAACAATCCATATTAGGAACATCATCACTATAAATCTAACTTCTCATGCTTAGATAGAAAATTTAGTTATATTCTTATGTCCTGAGATTATACATTTGTAGGTTAAGATGCAAATATAACAAGGCATGTCAGTATCAAACACGGTAGAATAGTTCTCATATGGGCCGTTAGAAAACTGCGTATCATATAAAGGCTTGCTAATCAATGGGTCTAGGTTTATTACGAAGGATGTTAAGAGAGTCACATAAAACAATGAAGTTTCTATTGAATCAACAACCTTAGTTGCAGGACGGTCAGAAACTTATGAGTTCTACGGTGTTTTAGAATAAATTATATTATTGGACTACAATCATATGTTTCAAATTCTAATATTCAAATGTGATTGGGCTCACACCAGTTTTGGTGTGAAGGTAGAATATGGCTTTACATTAGTCAATTTAAAGTAGCATAAGAACCAATAATGTAACAATCCATTCATTTTAGAAACACAAGCGCGACAAGTTTTCTATTCTCGAGAGTCAAATACATCTAACTGGTATGTGATGGTGAAACCACCACCTAGGGGTTTCCATGAATTAGAGGAATACAATGAAATGCATGACACAAATTGCCAACCAATGGATATATACTTCAACTCTTGGTTTCCAAATGGATGACGAGAGCGAGAGCTACTTAAGAGAAGATGGTGAATATATCATAGTGGTTCCGACAAAGAAGAAGAACAAAAAGAAGAAGAGAAATAGGTTCACAAGTTAAGTTAGTATAGTGTATTGTTTTTACCGTATTGAATTTTTACTGTCATAGTCGTTCTTGTTGTATTTATTTTACTAACACTAGTATTGTTCTTGCAAAATAGACAGTTAACAGCTCCATTTGGGTGCTTCATTTATAAAATGCTAGCTCTGTTACCTTTATAATGTTTGTTCTGAGTAAACACTCATTTTTAGCACCGCCAATGTAAATGATACATCATTTCATTGCTGGTCTCAAGCCTGGATAAAGGAGGATAGAAAAAGGGACATGTCAGTTGTTATGATTGCTATATTGGCCCACTTAAAATCTGCCTTGGTCCCAACTTGTGCATATTTGCTCTACATCTGCTTATATTCGTATATACATGCTCCCTCCCTTCAAACTATCCTTATCGAAAATAAGTAAAGTAAATATTACTAATTTTGAAAATCACCATATTACCCTTCTTGGAAATTAATGCAATAAATATTATGAAAACTATGAAAATGACCAGACTATCTTTATCGGAAAATAAGTATACTAAATATTATAAGTTGTTAAAATGATTATATTACCCTTAATAGAAATAAAGGTAATAAATATTATGGAGACTGTGAAAATTACCAAACTACCCTTATCTGAAATGAGTAAAGTAAATATTACAGATAGTGAAAATGACCATATTACCCTTCATGGAAATTTGTGCAATAAATATTATGGAGATTGTGAAAATGACCAGACTACCCTTATCAAAAATAAGTAAAGTAAATATTACTTACTGTGAAAATAACCATATTACCCTTCTTGGAAATTAGTGCAATAAATAATATGAAGACTACGAAAATGACCACACTAACCTTATTTCCATTAAGGGTAATATGGTCATTTTCATAGTCTGTAATATTTACTTTACTTATTTGTGATAAGGGTAGTCCGGTCATTTTCACAATCTCCATAAACTGTGATAGGTAACACTGTAATAAAATCCTGATTTTGGTGTAGTGTTGAACAACTCTTATAAGTGTTGTTATTAGGTTTTTATTAAAAAAAACACAAAAAATCAAAACTTGTGAATTGTAAGGATGGTTGTTGAGATACCATGCAGTAGGTTCATGTTCGAATCTCCCCTCTAACACTATTTTTCATCATAATATTTTGGTGTTCTTTAACAACTCTTGTAAAAATTGCGATAGGCTTAGTCACTACATTTATGGATCAAAGTTATTATAGCTAAATGTCGTCACAACTCTTTTTCTTAAGGAGTTGTCTATTTTTCATCATCATATTTTGGTGTTCTTCAACAACTCTTGTAAACATTGCGATAGGCTTAGTCACTACATTTATGGAACAGAGTTGTTATAGCTAAATGTCGTCACAAGTCTTTTTATTAAGGAGTTGTCGTTTGTTTTCTTAGTGCAACCCCTTGGTCCTAAGGGTTGGAAGTGATAATATACGACAACTCTTCCTTTGAAACTAGTTATAAAACATAAGAATTTCTACGATATTTAGCAAAGAGTTGTAAAACACCAGTTGTAGATGTATATTTTTCCCGTAGACATCACCCAGATTCGTCAACTTTTTGAGACCGACCCCTAGAAACTAACAATTTGACTTCGTAGTGTTCACTGATTAGGGGTTGTTCATCATCACCGTCAAATGCAGAAAGGATTGTCCTTCCTCAATTTCAAGTTACCCAATGTTGAGAGATTTCAAACGAAAGTCGTCTGGAAATTCTGAAAGTCCCCAATTGAAAGAGAAGAGGACGAAAAACCATGCTGGTAGGTTTCAGACGGTTTCAAAGGATCCTCCTGCAGCCCTTGTATCTTTCAGTTCTTCCAATAACCAGGTATGTGTCGCCTCTTTGCTGGTTTGTTTCCGAATGTGTGAATTTCTGCTGAAGGTATGTGTCTCGTTTCTTCCAGGGCTTTGGTAGTGTTAATGCTTTTGATGCTCTTGCTCGCTATCAGGAGACGGTAACTCCTTTGAGTAATTCTGGCGGTATCGAGCCTTCTCACAACGGTGATGCGCTAGAGAAAGAAGAAAGTTTGGCAGAGAAAGAAGAAAGTGAAGGTGATTCTTCCGATAGCAACGCTGGATCCCTTTCGGAAATTGGCTCGGTAGGTTTCAAGCCTCTTTTTCTTCCTCTTTCCTTTGAAAACATCTAACTCAAATCTTGCAGGAGGAATCTGACTCGGGAGATAGATCTGAGGTGGAGGCACATGAAGACTTTCCCTTTGTGACAACAACCATCAGTGATGACTAGGATATGGAAGTTGGAAATCCACCTGTAGTGACTGTGACCGCTGATGATGTCTTGGAGACGGAAGTTGATCAATCACAAAGCATAAATACAGCTCGACTGGGAAATCATTCTATGGTTGCTGGCACAGGTGAGGAAGGGAACCCTTCGCAGATTGCGGATCTGGGTGCAGTCGCCATTTTTGATCCTCCGTACTTGTTTCCTTACCCAGGTCACGTGTTGGTCGGCGTTTTTAGCGTGCTGGACAAATATGAGGCGTTGTATACCAAAATCTGGAATAAGTATGAACACATGGCTACGACTAGGAAGGTTACTAGTTGTATTGCATTGGTTAAACATGTGGAAGAAGCTTTATCTTCTATTGAGGACATGTGCGGGGTGACTGGCTACACCGTTTCTGAAGACGTCATTGCTAACTGGGAACATCACCGCGATGTGTGTGTGGAGAAGGAATTCAATGCTTCGTGGTTCATCGAAAATCTTGCTGAGATTCGAAAATTGAAGGATACAGTAGTGGAAATCCCTTCTACGGAGGAGATCACATGGCAAGAAGCGGAAGCTGAGGAGTTGTCCAAGGTGTTAGATATGAAGAGAGCGGATACTGAAGATACGAAGGACCGTCTTGATAAGAAGAGTAAACCGCTGTTGGACAACTTCCCTTGAATGTTTCTTCTTTAGATTCCCTTTGGTTTATTTCGAGGAACACTTTGGGTGCTTGATTTCGGAGTCTAACTGATTTTGGTAGTTGGTTGATATTGTTTGAGATGTTGGATTATTTTCTGGGATGAATGGTTTTAATATATAACTTTGATTATGCCTTGCGAAGGGAATATTGTTTTTATGAAAGTGTGTGCTAGAAATAACACAAAAATTAATGGTATGATGGTTTTACTGAGAACCCAAAAACAAATCAGATATCTTGCCCGGGATAGACTTACTTGCTGTATGGATCTTTCATCGCAAATATGCCTATTTTCGTATAAGAAGTGGTTTTGCCGGTGACTTTGCCAGTAAGTCCCTAGTTTCTGGTAACAGTTTTGCCTAAAAAGCCGCCAGCCAGCCCCCAAATCGGAGTCCCCAGTTTACCGTGTAGTTTTTACGGCTGTCAACTGGGTTGTCTGGTAGTTGAGTCGCATATCTCAAAACTGATTGGCTGCTTTTGCTGTTGGTGCTTGTATCAAGATGCGAGATCGATTTCTAGAAGTAGATATTGTAACCGAGATATTGAAACTCCCGCTGTGGTCGCCAATTATTTATGGGAGAAAATCGCCTATGCCGAATTTGGTAAATTCGATGATGGAGAGACTGGTTTAAAACCTTAAACAAATGTGATGCAGTGGGCACTTTTGATTCGAGATATCAATCTGTACAACTCTGTCCTAAACCAAGAAGATGGTCGTTCCAGATTTGCTTCGGTCACAAAGTGGAGGAGAAGGGTTGATTTGGGGAGGATAGCGAAGAAGGGTGATGAGACCAGAGAGTTCTGGCTAGGTAGTATCTCGACTTGTAACAGAAGTGTAGAAGATTGCGGAATCTTGCTAGTGATGGAAGCTTTTGAGAGAGCTTGCAAAGTTGTTATCTGATAGTGTTGTATTTTGCCTGACCAAGACTTGTGTGTTTTGGCAGAATAGGTGAAACCTATTTATACAAGTGAGATTAAACGTACCCTGGCCTCATTAAGGAATTGATTAAATGTGTCAATTAAAACAGAGGAGGTGGAAACCGTTGGATTTATGGTGAAAAAAGTTTTCACCATAAATTTCCTTATTTAATTGACCGTATTCATTCCTTGCACGCCTTGCTTTATTGCGAGCGTAGTGTACGCTGCACGCTGTGACCACCAAAACAAAACCCCAAGAAAGCATCCCCCAGTTTGTGTTGATGTCTCGAGAGTTGGGCGCAAGTGGCAATGCCAAAGTTGCTAGTGAAGCGTTGCGGCATGTGCGGGATGTCTCGAACGCGAGTTGTACTTTGAGTGAGGATGGCAATGCCAAAGTCGCTTAGTGGAGCATTTGGCATGTGCCAATGGCATGTGCGGGATGCCTTGTCCGTGAGTTATAATTTGAGTGCGGATAGCAATGCCAAAGTCTCTTAGTGAAGCATGTGGCATGTGCCAGTGGCATGCGCGGAATAACTTGGAATAGAAAGTGGATAGTGGTAACGTGTTTGGCATGTGCCAATGGCACGTACCACCACTTTGTCCAAGTTACGGGCGCTACTTTGGCATGTGCCCATGGCATAGCGGCTTGGAATGGGAATTGGCTAGTGGTTGCGTGTTGGCATGTGCCAATGGCACGCACGACTACTTTGTCCAAGTTGCGGGCGCTAATTTGGCATGTGCCAATGGCATATAGGCTTGGAATAGAAAGTGGCTAGTGGTTTGTGTGTTGGCATGTGCCAATGGCACACACGGCCAAGTTGACCTAGTTGCACGGTTTGCAAGCCTAGGGCGCTATTTTTTGCATGTGCCAAACGGCATAGCGACTTAGAAATTGGCTAGTGGTGTGTGTTGGCATGTGCCAATGGCACGCATGGCCAAGTTGACCTAGTTGCACGATTTGCAATCCTAGGGAGATAATTTTGGCATGTGCCAAACGACATAGCGACTTGGAAATTGGCTAGTGGCGCGTGTTGGCATGTGCCAATGGAACGCACGGCCAAGTTGACCTAGTTGCACGGTTTGCAAGCCTAGGGCGCTATTTTTGGCATGTGCCAAACGGCATAGCGACTTGGAAATTGGCTAGTAGTGCGTGTTGGCATGTGCCAATGGCATGCATGGCCAAGTTGACCTAGTTGCACGATTTGCAAACCTAGGGCGCTATTTTTGGCATGTGCCAAACGGCATAGCGACTTGGAAATTGTCTAGTGGTGCGTGTTGGCATGTGCCAATGGCACGCCCGACCAAGTTGACTTAGTTGCACGGTTTGCAAGTCTAGGGCGCTATATGTGCCAAACGGCATCGCGACTTGGAAATTTGCTAGTGATGCGTGTTGGCATGTGCCAATGGCACGCACTTCCAAGTTGACCTAGTTGCACGGTTTGCAAGCCTAGGGCGCTATTTTTGGCATATGCCAAACGGCATAGAGACTTAGTTTGGCATGGTTGCCTGTGGGTGCAGTATGTGGTTTGGTTTTAGCGTCGTTTCCATGGTGCGTAGTATGCGGCTTGGTTTTGGCGTCGTTGCCATAGTGCACAGTATGCGTCTTGGTTTTGGCGTCGTTTCCATGGTGCGCAGTATGCGGCTTGGTTTTGGCATCGTTGCCATGGTGCGCAGTATGCTGCTTGGTTTTGGTGTCGTTTCCATGGTGCGTAGTATGCGGCTTGGTTTTGGCGTCGTTGCCATGGTGCGCAGTATGCGGCTTGGTTTGTGATTAGGGTTCTGTGTCAAAAACCCTAATCCGGTATTTTGAAAAAATACCCTTATTAATTATTTACATATGAATTAAATGCTCTCAGTTAATATGTTGCGGGCAACATTAGGTCATGGGGTTTTACGATTTTATCCCTTGTCTAAAATCCACCATCAATAATAAGACATTAACATAATCGTTTGAATGCTATTGTGATTATGTATGGGTATGAGGTGAGGATTTCATCCTAGGAAACAATGTTTTACATGCGTTTTAAGGAACTAAGTTCATGAACTTGTTTTGTGAACCGAAAAGGAAATTGCCAGGTGTTATTGGGGATGTTCTTCATTGCATATCTTATGAACGACCAATATGTGTGATTAGTATAGCCGCTCATGACTTGTTTGTGTTCTTGGTAAAAGTATTTACATAAGGCCTGACTTAGTTAGTGACATGGTTGGTTGTTCTATAATAGAGATTTGGTTGCGTTGTTTGTTTGAACGACAAAGAAAACAAACAGATGATTGATTAGTGGAGGGACGTTTGTTCTCTGTTGCATTCATTGCTTCCTAGGACATTATTATTATTACAAGGAAAATGAATTTCCTACAACGCGTCATCTCTTCCTATTGCGTACCTAATGTAGTCATCTCTTCCTATCGTATACCTGATGTAGTCTACCTGCATTACTATTAGGGTGTGGGGGTACTATATCTCATTAAATAGGGTTCAGTTATGTAAACCTTGGGGTACTGCATCTCATTAAATAGGGTTCTGGTTGGAAGAAGTTAGGTAAACCTTGATATGTGCACGGGTCCATAATTGTAAATCCTCTTCAATATGTAAATAAAATCTTTATAATTCCAGACTTCCCAGTTAACTTAGGAAATAAGTTTTCTTAGTTTTGGAAATTCCAGACTTCCCAGTTATAAACTTAGGAGTTAAGTTTTCAGTAGGATTTAGTTTTGGTCTTTTGGAAATTTCCTGTGTTACAAGGACACGAACACGGTGTCCGGGTTTTGTGTCCAAAACGTCACCTTAAAATGGCAAGGTAAAAAACTAGAAAATGGGGACACGGCATATACAAAATAGATAACTAGTTTATCATAGATAGATAAGAAGATACAAGCATTCAAAACATATATAGATTAATACAAAAAACGACATTGCAAAAAATAGACCACATTGATATTTCTAGTTATATTCATTGTCTAATAGCTTAGCATTAGTAGTAGGACTATGGCTCACCTATGTCAGTACATGGTGGAGGGATGCAAGTAGATATATTAAGGCCTGAATTAGCTAATTCCTGGTCTGTAGGTGCATACAATCTAGTTTCATCCATAAGCACATCTCAATACTGAGCAGGCCCTTTGACATATCTATCTTTTCTTCTAGATAACAATCTAATGCTACTATGAACATAGACTAGAGTCTCTGCTCTCTTAGGATGAAGCTTGTTGCTCTTTGCATTTTGGATATTTTTAAAATAAGTCGACCAATTTGTATCGACACTAGAAGTGGAGCTTGGTTGGTTCATCAACCTATCTTCCAAGTTAGCTAGCAAAGGAGCAGTTGCTCCATAATTATTCCACCATGATGCTGGATCATCTATGTTTCTATCTCTTTAAGATGCCCAATTTGAGAAGCTTCATTTGCATCTGAAAAATGCCCCATATTTTTCTTTTATATAGTTGTTCTATCTGTCGGGATTATAAACAATATTTCAAAGCATGCGTTTCTCCCATTCGATAACTCTTCGTCACGATGTGGAGGAACACGATTCAACCCACCCTCAATCCATTAGTCACTATAAAATTTTGGATTCAAAAAATGAGCTAGATAGATTAGTGGATTGTTGCTCTTGTTCCATCACCGCATAAGAACATTATGTACTTCTTCATAAAAGGAACATGATCCTTCTATCAGATTTGATTCCTCGTGTTCAAATATCACCATCCTCACCTTTTCAATCATACTATCCCACTTTTCATACACCAAGTGCAATGTTGATTTGTCAGTATCGGTGAACCTCAAGAAATCAACTATTGGTGATGTGAGATTGATCAAGTAAGCTACATTGTCCCACCAATCATCATCAACAATCATGTTCTTAACTTGTTATGCCTTAGCAACATCATCCCCTTTATAATCTTTCCAATCTTGGTCCACCATCATAGCCAACAAAGTATATTTAACTTCAGTCAAACGAAGCAGCATGATCAGGTTAGTGGCAAACCTTGTCTCTCCATAACTCAATAACTTTAGAGTAGAATACTTCTTGTAAATTGATAATGCTTTTGAGTGATTGGAAACAAACATCTTCATCAATCTTGCTTGTGCAATCAGGTCTTGCATCCACTTAAACTCTTCAAATCTAGTTTGATATTTGGTTATTGGCTTGCACTCACAAAGATCTCTTAATGCCAAGTTGAATGTATGTGCTACACATGGAGTCCAAAAGATATGATTGAAAGTACGCCCCACTTGCATATCAACTTCCCTACACACCGGTGCATTGTCGGTAACTAGTTGTACAACATTCTTAACCCCAACATCTTGAACAGTTTTCACAAATAGACTTGCAAAGTAGCTTGCATCCTTATAATTCCATGAAGTATCAATAGCCTTCAAAAACACAACACCACTACTAGAGGCTCCCATAAAATTTATTAGTGGTCTACTATTATTGTCAGACCACCCATCACTCACAATTGAAACCCCTGTTATTTTCCATCCACTCTTGATAGGTGCTAACATTTTGTCTACATGATCTTTATCTTCTTCAAGTAGTTTTGTGCTCAACCTATCTGCACTTGGAGGGCCATAACCTGCAATATTGTTATTTGCTGCATATTGGATCATATCTCTAAACAATGAAGAACGAATTACATGGAAAGGTATCCCACAACCATAGAAAAACCTTGCAATTGTATGATCCAATACATCCCGAGACTTTCCATTGAATAATTGATCAAAAGCAATATCACCTTTTTTTAAAACATTTCCGAAATTCTCAGCACCAGGTAATGGAAGATTAGAAACACCTTATTTTCCAAGTTGACTTCTCATATAACATCATTTTGTAATTGCTTCAAAGTATTTAAACTTTCTGGATCAATACTTTCACATGGGCCAATACCTTTACAATTTTCATGAAGAAGGTGAGCTCTTACCCGAGTATATGAACCATGATAAATTTCTTAACAAATTGAGCACTGAAACTGATTGTTTCCTCCACCTTCAGTTTTTCCTTGCTTTTCAACATAATCCCAAAGAGGATAGAGGTTTGATTCTCCAACTTTTCTTTTATTAGACATTTTCTTCAAGATGATCGGATTATTATTGAAGTATCTTTACTGATTAGTGATTTTATAGATGATGATCAGATAAGTTTTGAAGAAGAAGAACAGAGACCGGAAGGAAGAGAGAAAGAAAAAAAAATATTAGGGTCAGATTTTTTAGAGTCAAAGAGAGGAGAGAAACCTTCTTATGGAAAAAAAATAATATCTTTTTTGCATATTCTTTGGAATATGCTAACAGGTGTCAAAAATATATGGCAGATCCGTTTTCCTAATATTTTATTAGATTCTTAGGTAATTGAGCCGTGTCTGACACGCGTGTTCTTGTCCACACGTGTGGACACGCCCAATTTTTTTTTCTCTCAGGTTTTCTTGTAACACAGGAAATTTCCTATTTTCGGTTCCAGACTTCCCAGTTAAGTTTTCAGTAGGATTTAGTTTTGGAAATTGCTCACATCAAAGGCTCTATGTCTTGTCGTATGTGCTTTAGGCAATTCAAATTTGGATCGATATAGACATAGTTCAGTTTTTCTTAATTGAGGTGGCTGATCTCCTATCATCAGATCAACTGTTAGTGTATTAGGATCTTGTGTTAAGTATTAGGATCCCATCAGAAGTAGAGCAACAATGTTAAGGTTACCAAAGGATATCTACCTTGACATCTTGTCAAGGATTCCGGCGAAATCACTATTAACTTGCAAGTGTGTTTGTAAAGGTTGGTATGCCGAAATTTGTAGCTCTGATTTTGTTAAGTTGCACCTAAATGTTACGCTCCAGAAAAACAAACCTAATCTCTTGCTTAGACAATCAATAAACCCCGATAATGATTTGAGTCGTAGAGACGAAAACTTAATCTTCTCCGTAGCTAATGGTTCATTAGCATCAGCATCTTGGGTGACCGATTTTTGGATTCACGCCGTGCAAATGGATTTCCCTTTCAAATTCTTAGGTTCTTCTGTTGAATTAATTGGTTCTTGTAATGGGTTGGTTTGCATTCGGGATGGAAAATTGGGATTTTTTTGTTTCTGGAACCCAACAACTAAAGAGTACGCTTTAATACCCAAATTTCCAGATCCCGTTTCTTTTCACGACGAAGATAATTTCCATTATGCTTTTGGCTATGATTACAAGAACGAAGATTACAAGCTGATTAGCCTTGTTAGCTTGGATGAGAATAATTACGGTTCTTCTTCTGTTGAAGCCTATTCCTTACGGTCAAATTCATGGAAAAGCAATCAAACCATACGCTATAGGTTTCCTTATTACTTCCAAAATGGGTTGTTTGTTGATGAAGCTTTTCATTGGTTGGTTAAAGCTCGAGACTCGGCTGAACTACTCATAGTCTCCTTGGATATCACCAACGAGAGATTCGAAGAAATCCAACTACCAGAAGAGTGCTTGGACATTCTCTCTTTAGCGGTGTTAGAAGGGCGCTTTTGTGTACTCTCTTTGGGTATCTTAGAAGGGTGCCTTTGTGTACTTGTTGACTATCCAAATGTTCGTGTTGAAGTATGGGTGCTCCAGAATTACGGAGTGAGAAGATCATGGACTAAACGCTTTATCATTAAAAATCAGGGTATGTTGTCTCACATCGAATGCTTGAGGCTCATGTGGTCATTTGAAAGTGGTGAGATTCTGTTCGAGATCCTAGGTTTTCCAATCTTATATGATTCTAGGTGTGACAGTATTACGTATCTAGATATTAATACAGAAGACTCGGACAATAGAGAAGCCGAATATTTTGAAACCTTAGTTTCACTCAACTCTGGTTCTTATGTGGGAAGAGAAAAGTTAGAGGATATAAAAGAATATGAAGACAGCAAAAATGATTGAGTGGCTGCACTTGTGTGAGTATGGTCTACTTTAGGTGTTAGAATGAACATCTTTTGGCTTCTGTATTGAATACTTATAGTTGGTTCATCATTTGAAGGGACTTCCCAGATTTACATGTAAATTCTCTATGGTTGTTGTAAATGTTTCTGTGTTGAATACTTTAATAATAAATATTACTAGTAGGGTATGCTGTAATGTAGTGTGAGTGTTTTTAGCTTCGCGTTGTCCATCGGCTGATCTTTTTTGTTATTTAATCGGCTGGACGGTATTCTCTCACAAAAATTTAATCATTTACAAAACTAATTAGATTAGAACTGTCAAACATCAAGTCTCCGACCCTAGCATTTTGTGGCTGTGTCAAATTAGCCGGACCAGTGGCGGGACTACCTTGTGACTTGGGATCTAAAAAAATTTGTCTTTTCCACCATGGTTTTAAGATTGGCAAAACAAAAACATGCCTAAAAAATAGGCTTAAGCCACCCCACAAATTCAATTGATTTTCAAACCACCCCAACTTTATTTTCCAGTTCCGCCACTGGGCGGGGCCTACAACTTTTTAAGGATACTCTAGTGTTTTGTTGATCGGGTCAAATTAGCTAGGCTTACAGCCCAGCGGTGGCTTCTTAAGCATGCCCAATGATTTTTTTTTATCATCACAATCATCAGATGATAAACATAAATGGTTAACAAAGGATTATTTATTCCACAAGGATTTACGGGTGATACCTATATCTCAAGGATGGGGACCTGGATTTGTCGACTAGGAGGAAGACGAATAGAATCGAGAATGAATATTAGAATATATGACCTTTTACTTTTGATTGTATTCTAATTTTGAATATAAGAATGAATAAATTTTGTTTTGAAACTATATTTTATGTAAAATTCAATTTTCATCGAAAGAGTTTGTTTCTCTTCGTAGTATCCTTTAGATTTTTCTGACATATTTTGATAGAATCCAACCATACAAGAAGTACAAATAGACATTTAGAAAAACTATCTTCCTAGAAGAAGACATTCTGCAAAAACAGGAGGATGAACACCAAAAAACATGATTTGGTAAGGGAAGTGTTGCTCATACTGCATCTATTGCAAGTCTCGGTTCTTGACCGAGGTGTGGAAGTATCTATTGTTGGCATTTGATAACTTTTCTGTATGACTACTTTTTGTTGCAAGTCCTAGTAAAGCTCAAAATGTCACCTACTAAGCTCAGAATGTCTGACTACTTTTTAGCATACACATTTTTTCCTCTGAAGGCAGGTTCAAATACATTTCTGCATTTTCATCTTCTTCATTTTCTTTCATTATCATGTCAAACCGCACCTTAGATAGTGGAGAACTGTTTATTAAATGATAAATTTGTGACAAGAAAATTCTGCAAGTGAAGACTTCGAGTTTTGGAGCAGATAACTTGATAAACTTAATTAAGTCGTAGTAATGAGTGTAATGAAAATGCACGAGGCTGTGAGAATCAACAAAGATTCCACTTCCACTTACAATCAGTTTGTATATCAAAATCCTCTAAACATAATGTTTCGATTGTTGGATATTTTCGTCAAACCCTTGAATGCAGTCATTTATGCAGCTTTCCCGTTGAAGGGTTTCCATGACAGTTAGAAAACCTGTACAGAAATTCTATTTCTCCAATGGACACATTGACGAAGAGGCGTTTTTGTTCACTCTGAAAGGACTCATGCAAAGATGAAAAGTCATCTTCAAATGGTGTGTTTTCCCTTTAAATAGCAGACTTGTTTTCTTCCAAAATCATATCTCAATCTTCTCTGTCTCCTTCTAACAAGCATCATCAGTTTCAAAACCAGTGTGTTCCTGGTTGGA
Source organism: Papaver bracteatum (assembly GCA_023529315.1). Lineage (NCBI taxonomy): Eukaryota > Viridiplantae > Streptophyta > Magnoliopsida > Ranunculales > Papaveraceae > Papaver > Papaver bracteatum. The sequence continues at coordinate 1,853,698 of JAJJWX010005243.1, forward strand.
TCAAGGTTGTACAAGCTTTGAATCCAACATCTGTTGTGGGGCTTCAAGTATCCTGACGGCAATATTTTTTGACCTGTTTGTACAATTTTTCCTCTTTGGGAAAGGGTCGAATAATTGTCGAAAAGAATCTTCTCATAAGAGCCTTGAACCCTAATACAACAATTCTTTTCACCCTGTTTTAGTACTATTTTTCCAACATCGATAAGTGGACAGCTTGAGAAGAACCTTTTAGATAATTGTAAATTGGAAATGGAACATCCAACAATTTGAGCCGTGGTAAAGTCATTGATTTCTGTAGAACGATACCAGCATATCTGACATAATAATCATGCACTTCTATTGTCAGTTTCCTAAGCGATGTATATTTAAGCAGTTCATGAAGAATTTCGTTTGCCCAATTCTTACAGCTACTAACTAAACTTCTCAAAAAGATAAAAATGGTGTACCTTTAAAGTTGAAATTCAACCTTTATTTAAAGTAAATTTAGTGATCGGGTGTTAGAGTATAGGATTGGTAATAATAAATTATATGGAAAGTTTTAGTATTTAGGGTTATATTTAGTATGAATTGATTCATAAGCATTATTATTGCATACCAAGTTATGGTATCGCTATATATACCCTACGGGTTCTTAATGTAATCAATACCATTCAATAATAGAATTCTCTTTTATCTTTATATCTTCTAGTTCTGACTTGGTATCAGCGGGTTCGATCAGGACCTGTTGCCCACCTCGTTTTCTTTTTTAACCGGCGGCGGTAGTCTCCAATACTACCGTCCGCCGGATTTTTCCTCCGCTGCAATATGATTAGTTTTTCTTATTAGGTTTTTATTTTTTTTTTAGGTTTATCATCTATATTAAATAAAATAAAATATGGTTTTATCGGTTTGCTACCAAACCCTACTTCTCACCACTACCAGCACCAGCTCCCTTTATCTCGTTACCTCATCACGTGTTCTTCCATCCCACTTTTTTTTTTCCCCACTATTCGTCCAGGACCCTACTTCAACTCATCAAATCATCAATACCACTTTCTTTCTTTTCCATCTTTAATTCTTTCTACCACCTATTCTGATCTCTTCTACTCTGTCCAATTCTTTTTGTTTTCCTTTACACTTTGAAAAGTCAACCAAATCCACGTCCCGTCAAAACCCCACTTTCCAAGCCCCCGAGCCCAACAACCACTTAATCCTAACCAACACCCATCATATCCATTCTTCGTCAACTTTTCTAATCCCAATTTTGCAGGGTATTATCTCTTTTCTCTTATCGATGGTTCTTATATGCTCCATCAATGGTTCTGTTATTTTCGCTACTTTGGCGGTTCTCCTAATCAGTATTATTTTTAATGGCGACGTGCTTATTCTTATACTTCTTGGGCATTTATTGGCACCGCACTTCATCAACAACTTTCAATGTCAATCTCATGTGATTTGCAATCCCCATGAGATTGAGGGAGGGTGTTAGAGTATAGGATTGGTAATAATAAATTATATGGAAAGTTTTAGTATTTAGGGTTATATATAGTATGAATTGATTTACAAACATTATTCTTGCTTACCAAGTTATGGTATCGCTATATATACCCTTGTTTGTACCCAAAATCACTTTTGGGCACGAAACACAAAGAATGGATAGTTTGGTTAGTATTTTGGATTCGGGGTTGATTTGAAAAACAAAAGAGAAACAGAGGTTTAACGTGGTTCGGCATGGTTTCCTACATCCATGGATGAATCCCCTTGGGGAGAAATATTTTATTCATGCTTTGTGTTATATTCTCTCTTTTCTCTCACCTTGGCTACCCCCTCTTTTCATTTCTGCTCTCCCTATTTATACAATGTAGTAACTAATTTCAACATAAGAATAAATCGCATTAACTGCCCCATTCATGCCTCCATATTCAATTCTATATGAATAGGATGGAATTAATTATGCATGTATGAAACTGCTACAATTAGTGCTGCATGACTGAAACTGCTGCAATTAGTGTTGCATGGCTGAAACTGCTGGAATTCAATTCTGCATGCCTTCATGATGATTTATGGCTGAAACTGCTGGAATGAATGTTTCATGGAACTGCACATTCATGTATCCATGTATTAATTCTGCATAATGGATGGATCAAGTGGCAAGACAACGGGTGGCAAGAGACTAGATGGACGGTCGGTAGCATAACTGGTTTGGTGACTAGATGGACTGGCAAAGGCATAAATGGTCATGACTGGAAATTGGCTGGGAATCGGTTATCCGCGTTGCTGGATGCAAGACATAAAATTGGCTAAGGGTGCGACTGACTTAGATAGTTGACCGTCGGTTGACTTTGACCATTGACCTTGACCGGATGTTAACTTTGACAGTTGACCGACTTTGACCATTGACTGGCTTTGACCATTGACCAGTCTGTGCAGGCGAGTGGACTTCTTTGGTTGACTGGTTAGCTAGCTTGGATGAGGACCAAAAGATGATTCAAGTAACAATTTGGCCCATTAAGTAGTATTTTTACTTATGGACCAAAAGATTATTCAGTAGTATATTATGTAAGAATTACTTTACTTTTTTCCAATAAGGGTAGTCTGGTCATTTTTATAGTCAGTAATATTTACTTTATTATTTCAGATAATGGTAGTTTGGTCATTTTCACAGTCTCCATAATATTTATTGCACTTTTTTCCAATAAGGGTAATATGGTCATTTTCACGGTCTGTAACATTTACTTTACTTATTTCTGATAAGGGTAGTATGGTCATTTTCACAGTCTCCATATTATTTATTACATTTTTTCCAATAAGGGTAATATGGTCATTTTCACAATCGGTAACATTTACTTTACTTATTTCCGATAAGGATAGCATGGTCATTTTTCACTGTCTCCATAATATTTATTGCACTTTTTTTTCAATAAGGGTAATATGGTCATTTTCACAGTCTGTAAGAATTATTTTACTTATTTCAGATAAGGGTAGTTTGGTCATTTTCATAGTCTCCATAATTTTTATTGCACTTTTTACGAATAAGGGTAATATGGTCATTTTCACAGTCTATAACATTTACTTTACTTACTACCGATAAGGATAGTATGGTCATTTTCACAGTCTCCATAATATTTGTGGCACTTTTTCCAATAAGGTTAAAATGGTCATTTTCACAATATGTAATATTTACGTAATTTACTTATTTCCGATAAGGGTAGTTTGGTCATTTTTACCTTCTCCATAATATTTACTCCACATATTTCCAATAAGGGTAATATGGTCATTTTCATAGTCTGTAAGAATTACTTTACTTATTTCTGATAAGGATAGTATGGTCATTTTCACAATCTCCAAAATATTTAGTGCACTTTTTCCAATAAGGGTAATATGGTCATTTTCACGGTCTATAAGAATTACTTTACTTATTTCTGATAAGGATAGTATGGTCATTTTCACAATCTCCAAAATATTTATTGCACTTTTTCCAATCAGGGTAATATGGTCATTTTCACAGTCTTTGGTATTCAATTCAGATATATTTAGTCTTCAGTTCATCCGAACGAGAAACTCAGGTCTAACTCTAGTAATATTTGAACCTGTGATATTCAATTCAGATATATTTCGCCTCCAGTTCATCTGAAAGAGAAACTCAGGTCTAACTCTAGTAATCTTTGAACCTGTGATGTTCAATTCTGATATATTTCGTCTTCAGTTCATCCGAAAGAGAAACTCATGTATAACTCTAGTAATCTTTGAACCTGTGATCTCGGAGCCAGGGTATGTATACAATATGCCAGAATAGGGTTTGTTTAAGGTTTAGGGAATATTCCAAAAGAATCTTACCTGTAAATGGATGGATTCATCGTTCTTACGAAATTTCCTACTTATAGTAGTCCACTCCTGGCCAGGTTTCGATCCCGGAACCATGGTATGCATACAATATGCCAGAATATGGTTTGTTTAATATTTCGGGGAATATTCCGAAGGAATCTTACCTGTAAATGGATGGATTCATCGTTCTTACAAATTTTCCGACTTATAGTAGTCCACTCCTGGCTAGGTTTCGATCCTAGAGCCATGTTATGCATACAATATGCCAGAATTTGGTTTGTTTAAGGTTTTGGGGAATATTGCGAAGGAATCTTACCTGTAAATGGATGGATTCATCGTTCTTACGATGTTTCCGACTTATAGTAGTCCACTCCTGGCTAGGTTTCGATCCCGGAGCCATGTTATGCATACAATATGCCAGAATGTGGTTGGTTTAATGTTTCGGGGAATATTCCGAAGGAATCTTACCTGTAAATGGATGGATTCATCGTTCTTACGAAGTTTCCGACTTATAGTAGTCCACTCCTGGCTAGGTTTCGATCCCCGAGCCATGGTATGCATACAATATGCCAGAATATGGTTTGTTTATGGTTTTGGGGAATATTCCGAAGGAAGCTTACCTGTAAATGGATGGATTCATCGTTCTTACGAAGTTTCAGACTTATAGTAGTCCACTCACGGCCAGGTTTCGATCTCGGAGCCAGGGTTTGCATAGAATATGCCAGAATATGGTTGGTTTAATGTTTTAGGGAATATTCCAAAGGAATCTTACCTGTAAATGAATGGATTTCATCGTTCTTATGAAATTTCGGACTTATAGTAGTCCACTGACGGTCAGGTTTCGATTTCGGAGCCGGAGTTTGCATACAATATGCCAGAATAGGGTTTGTTTAAGGTTTTGTAGAATATTCCGAAGGAATCTTACCTGTAAATGGATGAATTCATCGTTCTTATCAAGTTTGAAGTCTGAATCCTCCCAGAGCTTCTTGGTTCATCATTATACCACATTTGAAGTTCGAATCAACACTGAGTTAAGTTTGAAGTCAGAACCATCCTGAATTTCGTGGTCCATCTGTAGTAATCTTATAACTTGAGTTTACCAGTGTGAACTAAGCTACTTACCTGTACGACTTGTCAAATTTACTTCATGACCTATGCGACTAGTCAAAATTCAAACCGGAAGCACAAAGATAAAGCACAAAAACACAAAGAGAAAGCACAAAGAAACACACCAATTATCGAATTCATTTTTCATTTTCCCGATTCATTCTTATATATTTTTTGGATTTTTTTATATCAGAATATCGATAACAAACAATTGCAAGAGGAGAACAAACTAGTCAAGAGATAAGGTCAAAAATTTAAGATTAACTTTCTATAGGACTAATTAGATCGACTTCGATAGGAGATGACTAAAATATTGATTAATAATAATTTTCACGTAAGACAATTGAAAAACATAGTTTGGCTAACTCTGCCTATGTAAAGAGTGGTCAAGATTTGTTCTTCCTCAACTGCTATGTTATGTGAGAAGAAGGTGATATCTAAGATTGAGGTATAATTCTAATCTATTAACTTCATACCATTTACAACTGGATGCCTTGAACAAAAATTGACGTGTTATTATTATTATTACAGGCAAGGGATACATTGATCACACTTGCGCAAATAGCTCACTTCACAAATGATTGGTGTTGCATGTACTTTCTAGAATGCAATGAGGAATTTGAGGAAACAAGGCACCAGAAGCAGTGTCCGGAGTTTTTTGGATATAGTAACTTAGACCCGATGTAATACTTATGTTTTTTTTTTTTTTGCACTGGGCTAATTTTTCCACTCAAGAGAATGGTATCAATATAAAAGTGTGCAGAGAGGTACTCATACAGAGAAATGCCAAATTGTCATCTAGGCTTTGTATTTCTTAAATGATAGATGATTGTGTCCACTCTAGTGGCCGAATCAATTTTAACTAAGTAGATCCGCATCAATCCCTCGTATAGTTTTTTTTTTTCCCTAAATCATATGTATTATTGATAAAAGAGCATCCCAAAAATTGGAGGTTATAATAAAATGAAGAAAAAGAAGAGCCAATTATATAGGCCCAGAAAAAAAAATGAAAAGAAAGCCAACTGTATAACCCCAACAAAGCACTCAACTAACTATATTTCAGCTTTAACAAATTATGTAATACTGAACCCTTGGCATCTCAATTCTTGTTAGAAAGATTGGTTTACCAATGAAAATTTTCCTTTCACCTGCATTTAATTTGGCTGCCTTTTTTGCACCGTGTCAGCTGATAAATTTACCTCTCCGAAGCAATGATTGAACTGAATTGAGGAGATTCTCTTAATTGCACTTAACCATCTCATTATGATAAACCAGGGTACTTGATTTCTGGCAAAGTTTGAAATAACAGTTTTAGAATTTGAACTTATGATTATATGAGGTTCCCCCCATTCAACTGCCAGTTCCGCTGCAATACAACAACATAAGTTTCTGCAATATAATTTGTGGCAATATCAATTCCTCCGGCCATTGCTCTAACCACCTGACATAAATGATTCCTTACAACCACACCAAAGCCTGCAGCTCCTGGATTGCCAACAGATGCCCCATCACAACAAAATATAATGAATCCAATTTGAGGTGAAATCCAATTACAACTTTTAATGCACTGAAACTTGCTTTGTCTGCTACCCAAATTTAAGTATTCAAGTATTTATAGATCATAACTCTGATTCCATTTAGTACCCTTCATTCTCATCCCACCTTCTGATACCATTTTCATTATTCTGTGCTTGAAGTGCTGGATATTTGGTTTAACCTCCTCAAAAAGCCTTTGATTTTTTTGGAACCATAATTCTTTGATCACAGAGCAAGAATCTATAATCCAAGCTTCTTTTATATAGGGATTTTATTTTTTTAGTTGCTCCAAATGTTTTCAAAAGACTGTGGAGGATAAACTTCAAAAATATTGCAGAGCCAACTCCAAATTTCTACTCTAAAAAAGCAATGCCATAACAAGTGATTCATGCTATCTTGATCTTTTTCACAGACACAACATCCTGATGCTAATTCATATCCCCTACTCACCACGACCATGTCATCTACATAAACTCCTTTAAGAATTTTTCAAATATTACATGCTATGCTAGGATGTAGGAAAGTATTCCATATGTATTTGTGGCAGTTCATTTTTGGTTCTTTATGTCTTAAGATAGAAATAGCTGAGGATGTTGTAAAGTTACCTTGTAGATTACCAGTCCAGATTAGTTGATCTTGTTCTTCTCTTAGTTCAAGCAAATTTTGATCATTCAAAAGATGTTGCAGTTCAGTTGGCACCTCCCATCTGTTATTTTGAATAATATTTGCCACTTTCATTTGCAGATTCTTCTTAACATATGAATTAAATTCTGTTTTGAGAATTAGTGGAGTATCTCCAGCCCATACATCATTCCATATTCATATTTTTTGGCCATTGCCAACACACCATTTGATTTTATCTTTTAATACATTTCATGCCCATTTCAGGCCTGACCAAATAGTAGATTGCTTCCAATCATCACTCCATTGCCCTTTTCTATTTATGAATTTTGCCTTAATAAACATGGTCCAATCCTCCTATGAATTTATTATTCTCCACATCATTTTCATGAGAAGAGCTCTATTAATGATCTCCAGCCTTTGAATACCCAGCCCCCCCTCAATATATGGAGTACATAATTTCTTCCAAGATAAAATAATGTATTTTTTGGTTTCTCCATCACATGACCATAGAAAATTCCTTATGATTCTCTCACAAATTTTAATCACTGGAGTAGGCCATTTATAGGTTGCCATATTGTATATTGGAATGCTCTGTAGCACTGACTTGATTAGCACCAATCTATCCTGAAATGATAGAAGCCTTCCCTTCCAAGCTGCTAGCTTTTGTTGCATTAGCTCCACCATTGGCCACACTGAGCTGACTTTTACTTATCCAGAAGCTAGGATTATTCCTAAGTATTTTTCAGGGAATGAGATCATTTCCATATGCATAATTTCCTTAATTTGATGCTTCCTTAACAATGTAGTTCCATCAATAAACATCTTACTCTTAGCAAGATGTTCAACACTTCTTTTAGCTCCATTAAAAAATATAAACACATCATTAGAAAAAAAAACAATTGGGTTCGATGCACTCCCTTTCTTATCACCATTGGATTTATCATCTTTTCTTGCACCATTTTCAGAATGCATCTACTTAAGACATCTTCCATAAGTACAAAAAGAGTTGGAGATAATGGATATCCTTGTCTCAAACCTCTTCCAACATAGAAAAAACCATGTGTTCCTCCATTTATTGATATTGATATTATTTTTGCAGTTTCAAATAGTATCTTCAACCATTGACACCAAGAATTGGAGAATCCATACCTGCTCAAAACTTGAAGTAAAAACTCCCAGCTAACTAAGTTATAGGCCTGAGATATGTGAAGCTTCACTCCTACATTTTCTCCTCTCTTTTTTTTCTTCATTTCATTAACCATCTCTGATGCCAATAAGATTTAATCTTGAATAATTCTTACTTTAATGTAAAATGATTGTTGATGAGTTATTAACTTTTCAAAAATAGTACTCATTCTTGTATTGATGATTTTTGTAAAACTCTTGAAGCTTACATTACTTAGACCAATTGGTCTAAACTGATCCAGATTTTTTGCTCCATAGACTTTAGGAATTAGAACAAGGAAATTTGAATTAAGACCTTTGGAGATAAATCCTCTAGGCCAGTAGAATTGGATAGCTTGGATGATATCATGCCGTATAATCTCCCAACAAGCTTTGTAGAAGGCTCCAGAAAAACCATCTGGACCTGGGGAACTGCCAGAGTCCATACTAAATACTATTGTTTTAATTCCTTCTACACTTGGAACTGCATCTAGCATTTGTTGATCTTTTTCATCAATTACTTTTGGTATGACATCCAAGAGATAATCCACTCTTTCCACCTCTTTATATTTAAATTTCTACTCATAATGATTAACCAGAATATCATCAATTATTTTTTTGTTTGAAGTGATATCTCCATTATTATCTTGAATTTCACTTATGAAATTTTTTGCTTGTCTATTCTTCAAGTTAGCATGGAAAAAGCATGTGTTTGAAGAATCTTGTTTTATCCATTTTATCCTTGATTTCTACTTCATCTTAGAGTTTAACTGAACTTCTTTTGAATTATAGAGATTTTGAGCTTGTACCAAATTGTTCAAGGCCTCAATATCAGATGGATTACTATCAGAAATGTGCATAGCTACTTTCACTTGGTCTTCAGCTTCCTTGATTTGTACATTAACATTTCCAAAAACTCTCCAGTTCCAATCCTTTATAATGGCTTTTAATCTCTTTAATTTATATTGGAATATGTAAGTTGGTTCTCCAATAACCTCTTTAGACCAACTTTGTTCAACTACTTCCATAAAATTTGGATGATCCAACCACATCTTCTTAAATTTAAAAGGAATGTTTGTTGGCTTAGGAATGTTTGCATTACCTCCCAACAAAGGTGCATGATATGATCATATCCTAAGACCCACTTTGTATCCCCACACTACACCATTTTAAGGGTATAGAAACCCAGAGTAGAAACAACATTAGCACCGTTGCTAATTTTTTGATGCTAATTTCTGTTGCTAATGTTTCGCAATGGATGGTTGTTGTTTCGAATTTCGCAACAGCGGGTGCTCTGTTACGAATCGCAATATCAGGTATTTCAGGCGTGCAAGTCGTCGGCTTGCCAAGTAACACTAGTTGTTGTTTTTCCTCCCAAGTCAAGTTAAGCAATTTTGGGCATGAAAATTATTCAACCCCTTTGACCTAACTCATCCTTATCTTTTCTTTAACCCCCATTCCTTCTTCTCTTTCACGCTCAACCTTATTCCTCCGAGAAACACATACCCTCTCTTCATCCCCGATTCCTTCTTATTTCTCTCTAGCTTAATCTCGTTCCTCAAAAAAAAAAAAAAAAAAAACCTCTGCATATTACCTTCTGAAATGTTCTCTTCTAATTTTTAGCTTCTGATTTTTTTCCCCTTAGCCATCCGTGATCTGAGAAAAGAAAAGAACAAACCCTAACGATCTACAAAATCCAATAAACCTAACCCCTAATACTTAATAAATCTATTAGAGTTCGTCATCTTTAATTACTCAAGAGTCAGTTCCTATAGTTTCAAAGAACCAACCAATAGAGGTTCACTTCTTCACCGAAATTTGCAATTAAGGTTTCCAATTTTCTGTAATTTTGAGCTTTTTGAACTCACGGATATGAGTATGAACCAGCTGAGGATATTATGGTAAGTGGATCGATTAGTTTTTTGTTCGTTGTTTTTTTGTTGGTATAAACTTTTTGTTTTTTTGATTTGGTTGTAGGTATGATATTTTTAGGATGGAGAATAACAGGAGGTTGGAAATAATAGTGAAGATGTTGATGCTGAGGATGTGATTGTAAAAGGTGAGTAGGAATTAACAAAAAAGCAACTTAATTTCCGTTTACTTCGATTTTTAGTGTTTATTTAATCGAATGAACTCATTCTGTTAAGATTTTGATGGAAAGCTATGAAATAAATGAACTCATCTATGTTTGGAATTCAGTTGTGGATTATTCAAAGCAAGAAAAGGTATGGAGATTTCTTCTTCTCAATTTTAGCTCTGATTTCATCTTGCGGTAGATACTTGTATATTATTGATGTTATTTTTCTTTAGTTTCGAACGAAAGGGTAGTTCATAATCATCTTCTTAATAAGTTTAGAGAGATTTGATTTCTTTGCGCATTATTTGGAATTGATGAGCTCTTCAATTTAGGGTGCATATGTGATTTATTTGCACAAGATTTGGAATTGATGAGAAAGAAAAATAAAGCATACCATCTTGTTATTTAGTTTGGTTATTAAACTTGAAACTAGTGAATTCATGGGGCATCTTGTATAAGTGACATAACACTACAATTGAAATGCATTAGACCCTGGCAAAAAGTTAAAGCCCAAGTGTAAACTTAAGTATTGAGTCTATGGTGATATTATTCTCTGAGTGTAGTAAGTGCAAGGTTAATTTGAGTGTACTAATTTGTCGTTGTTCAGTTTTGCGGTGGCATACTGCTGCTGTTTCTCAGCTCAGGTTAGCATCAAATGATGATTCATCGCCTTCCTTAAATGTATGGCTGAAATGTTTAAAATTAAATGCGTAAATATTATTTAATTAGGTTTAGTAATTTCGCTTAACATCTTTTTACATCTTTGGGATGTAAGGAATGCAATGTCGCCAGTGAAGGAGTTTGTTGGTCACACTAGAGGTCTGGATAATCAAGGTCCTCCTTAACTGTTAATCAAATGACCGTAATAATTGTTTTTTCTTATTTCAATATTTTTATTTTTATTTATGGAGTTTGGAGTAGTTATAGATTCCCCATTATTTTCAAGATTTCTTGATTCCTACGGAACTTCACTGTTTTGGATTTGCAAACTAAACTAATTGCAAAATCATCAGATAGATCAACTGCACCTTCCTGAACCATCAATTCCATCACCTGCTTACTGAATTTTATTCACGTATATGCGTGACTCCAACAATGTGACTTAAACTCGAAGAGAGTTGAGCTAAAAGATGGGATACCAAATGTCGAATTGGACAAAGTATATTTTAATACAAATTCCCAAACAAAAAAGACGACCATAAAACAAACCACGCTAACTTGCGAAATTCACATTTACTTGTCAAAGAGGAATTTATGCAGCATTGCAGATCGCCTACTTCTTCTAGTCTTTAACATCTTATGAGAAAGTGCTGGAAAGTCCCGCCCAAGTTCACAGATAACCTTCTAGTGGTTGTTAAGAAATGCTAGATGAGCTCCAACAACTAGCCTATTACAACCCTTCATGGGCCTGTATAATAAACCCCTAGAGTAGTACTTTTCACCCATAGCAACCCATAGCAACACCAGTTGTAGATGTATAATAACCTAAACGTGAAGCACCAGCGCGATGGGAAACTCCTCCATGGAAGGCCGCTGGTAAAGCTCCCATGCGTCATCACGAAACTGAAGAAAATACCTTGGATTTCCCATTTCCCATTGAGGAGGTAATCGATATCTTAGAAGCATGGATTCAAGATGACGCTATCAGACTACCACCTCCCAGGCGCCCACAAATTGAGGCCGAGATGGCGAACCCCAAATACTTCCACTACCACAGATTTTTTCATCACCCAACCAGTGATTGCAACAGACTAAAGCATATTTTCAAAGAGAAGATAAAAATAGTGGAACTCCAACTAGGAAACTAGGGAGTACATCGAGACCCACTTCCAGTGAGGACTTTTGGGGTCTTCGGGGACTCCGAACATGAGACTGTGCAATCTATGATGCAACACGTATGCGGAATTCTCTACCTTTCCAAAGTGCAGTGCCAAAATATTTTCGCGGCTCTCAATCGTGTTGTGTCGGGTAAACGGTTTTCTCCCTCCATGGAAGCCATGCTAAGAGCCCAAGCTCTCCCATCAGGTGAAATCGGAAAAGACAGCTGGGGAATATTGACCACGTCCTATCTAAGAGGTATTGAATTCGACAACACGCTCATCGACGTGGCCTCCAACTTCAACATTATTACTTTTAATACTTTGAAAGCAACAGGGTTTACAAAACAAGAGGCTACCCGATCCACATACGTGATTGAGAACACGGAAGGGGAAGCCTTGAACGCGCACGGATACATCAACCTTGAAGTCAAGATAGGAGACGCTATAACACGTAAAAAATTCCACATTGTCAAAGAACTTGGTTACGACATGATACTGGGGCACTCTTGGGTACTAGATAACAAGGAAAAATTGGGTACCTCCCCTCTACCAATATCAACGCCCGAAAGAATCTCCAACAAACCATCCCACTTGCTGCCGCACCGACAAGTTACCAATGGAGCCCAGACACCTGGAGAAGACCTGTTGGCATTAACTCACGGATTCCAAATGCAAGTAAGTCTGGCCAAACGATCTTCTCTACAACTAGTCATTTATTCCCCTATTCCGTCATGGGGACTCAACAAGATTACTGTCACGGATACTGTGAAGAGATGTGAATGGGGCGCCGGGCCATTCAAATTCTTTGCAAATAATTTGGAAGCTACCATCGAGACCAACGAAAATGAGATTTAAACGGTTTCACAACACCAGAACTCGTTTTCAATCGGAGATATAGTGGTCAAAGTGAACTCGTTTTAAGTTTGGATGATGAAGATAAAGATAGTTGTTCGGATTGGTTTTCCTAAAGAAAAGGAAGACGAGCCTTATCTGGTGGCAGACGTTCTTTTAGGAGGGTACCGCAAGCTCATCAACACATACAAGCTGGGAGGTGTAATAGTTCACTCGCGGTGGCTCAAGCTTTCCAATCCTCAAAACACTGTACTTTTCCAGCCACTCTCCCTTTAGCATTTCCTTCAGCAATTTATCTTGATATTTGTATTTCCCCAGGATGGATCCACCGTTTGTATTCTTCCCCGGAGTTTTATTTTCATTAAAAAAAAAAAAAACAAGCATACACTTCTTTCCTAATGGTTTCTCCAAATCTAAAAAAAAATACACCAAACTAATCCAAAACCATTGAGAAGCCATTAACCATCATATCACAACCAGAAATACCTTATTCAACTATTCAAAAGACACGAGCGGGACATTAATTGGAGAAACCCTAACTTCGCCACGAATACAAAGAAGGTGAAGATGAGTCTACAGAAACATCAGGACGACTCAACAACAAACAGGAATTATAAAAGGGAGAAACTAGTCATCGAAGGATGAAACACGAGCCCCTCGGTCAGGGCTATTTTCAAGCACTTTCCACAACAATCCCTCGGGCAACAGAGATTCCATTTGACAGCATCAATAGTAGCAGCCTCAACATCCCATCCTGAAGCAACCTCAGCAGCAACAACGCCCGTCTCTTTCCCGGCACCCGCTTCAACAACTGATCCAACATATGCCACCAGGACCTCTATAATGTCGCGTACGACATCTCCGGTGTCAACTCCGAAGGCGGTTTCGGTCCCATTAAACGCAGCGTCTCCCTCAAAGGTTTTCTCAGGGACCTTTTGAGGAAGATTTCCTGATTCATCCGCATTATAATCGAGAATTATAATGTCGTCCTGAACGAAGAAGTTACGTTGGCTTTCCTCTAAGAGTTCCATAGACTCAGTTTTCCGTTGTTTCAACCTAGAAGCGGTCCGATTCTCCCTACCACTTGGCTGAGAAGAAGTTTTGCTGCACTGAAGCCTCTAAACACACCAGGGCCCTTTATCACCTTCTCATTCCTCCTCCATGTTCACCGAACCCAAGAAAGTCCGAACACACGCCCGCACTTCACCAAGATATATAGAAGGAAGGTCATGGATAATTCCGCCAGCTTCATGGAATAGAGATTCGATTCTACCTAATGCCTCCTCATGAGAAGAAAATTGGTTTTCGCCGATTCCAAAGTTTTTCTCCGAAGGATTATAGGTACTGCTACTTCTGGAAGATCCCATTATGCACTACAAGAAATAGAGAAAATGGGCAAGTTTTTACCCTGCATACACCAACAACATGGATAAGGAGGAAGATAAAATGGAAACCGAGAGAAAACACGAGACGATACCTGTAGAGAGAGAGTAAACGCGATTTTCAGAATGAACTATGTGGATGGAGGATTCAAGATCATCTCTTATGTTTAGCAGAACGATGCAGTCCCGAAAAGGAAATACTTTCTACTAGCCGTGAATTAAGGCATGACATCTGACTCTAATTAAACCTCATTCTAACAGCCAACATAAGGGAAAACCTCACGCTTAGCTGTAGGAAATAATTAGGTATTGGTGGGAAAACGTGGAAGAGCATGTTTGAGACACACTCGCCCGTGTTTTGCTTTTCCGCCGCCATCACTGAGATACGGAAGAAAAAACGGCAACGTAACCTGAGAAGGAGGAGTAACGCCCCTTTTGTAGGCATAACACTCTCGGTTTTTGAAGAAAAAAGAAAATTCATATTTGAGCCAAGTAAGGAAAGAAGGAGACCGATCCCGCGAAGAAAAAGATACCACGCCAAGACTGTCAACGCTATTTCCTTGGCCCCACATCCCAAAGCGTCCGCCATGATTTGCCTCTCCAAGACCGCCATGCTTTGCCCCTCCAAAACCGTCTGCCATAACTTTCCGCGCCGACACGAACTTACCAAGCCAGCGTAATGATATTCTCTAAACCCAGTCAAGGTGATGCGCGGCCAGACCAAGCCAGCAATTTTCGTCTCACCACTCCATGGTCTGCATCCCAGTACAATTTACGCAAGTATGCCAAACACGGGATCATGAACCCTCCTTACCTCTCGAAAAAGGTTAGTCGGACTTTCCTGACCATCTTCCATGTCCTACATTTCAATTCCATCCTCGTCTGTCACCATCATATGCTTAACTCACAACAAGGAACCTATTCCGAGCTAAGCAGGGGGCTTAAGGTTGATACTAGTTTTTAGCTTAGGGGTAAAATCGTAAAACCCTAGTCAAACAGTGATGTCACCGAACTTGAGTAATAATGTCCAAACCAAGCACATTTATTGAACCCTTTAATTTGTCTGCGAGAAAATTACCTGGGTACCTTTTTAAATGCTAATTATGGTTTCGACACGCCAAAACCCTAATTCTCACACCGCATGTGCCAATGGCAAACCATGCCAGCCACACCTACCGCGCCAAGGCATGCAAACCGTGCTAGCCTGTGATAATGGCAAGCCATGCCAGCCACACCTACCGCGCCAAGGCATGCCAACCATGCTAGCCGCACCACTGTGCCAATGGAAAGCCATACCATCCACGCATACCGCGCCAAGGCATTCCAACCATGCTAGCCACACCAATGTGCCAATGGAAAACCGTGCCAGCCACATCCATCATGCCAAGCCAAACCACGCCTTACCTTGGCCCTAACCATGCCATGCCAACGGCATACCAACCTAGTTGTGCCACCATACTGGCCTTCCCTATACGGCTACCGAAACGAAGGCGTGCGACAATCAACGGCCGCCCTTCAATCCTAGGAGAAAATCCTAGCCGTCCAAGGTTACCAGACAACACATGGGAACCTTTGGCCCAAAACCCTAGCTTGGTCATGCCAAACCCATGCCAAGCCAAACCGCACCTCTTCTTGGCCCTAGCCATGCTAGCCGCACCATGTGCCAAAAATTAGCATATTCATTATCAAAACTTTAAAAGAAATAACAGACGGATGATTTGGTAGAAAAATTACTAAGATTGACGGGACTACTTGGGGAGACTTAAATCTTTTTATGTGATTATTTGATGGTAGACAAACTGCATTGAACTAAAAACCATTTCAATTGATCTTGTGATGATCACAACCTCTTTTGGATTAAACAAAATTAACCCAAGTGATGATTACTTTAACGGATTACCTATGATACCACTTGATTTATTAATCTTTTCCTATTATAATTTGTTGTTTTATTTATTTCCTGTTTTGATAGCACTACATTTTAGGATATAACATGATATTGCTTTAGCTGCTAGAAAGCTTTATCTCAAGCACAATCCAGTATATCCCAGAATCAGCTAACTCTGCAGCTCATTCTCTTGAAGATTATGCTTTTTTACACAAAGTCCAAGCAATGTGGACAAGCTCCCAACTGCCAACTGATATTGCTTCTCTTTGGATTGAAGCCACATAAATCAGTTCTTTTCCTGCTTGCTTTTTTTTTTCTTTTTTTCTTTTTTTTTCCTCTTTTGCTCCTTTTTTTGTACCAAAAAAAAAAGGATATAACATGATATTTTCTTATTTTAGATTTTGATTGAGTTAAAATAAATAAATAAATAAATGAAAATTTATAATTTTTGACTGTTGGTTTGAACCAGCCAATCAAATCAATTTGTTTTGTGCACACTCGTTAAAGGAGTGTGCACAAAATTGGACTCCTCACTCTTTCGCTCACCATTCAACGTGGGGCTTATATGAGTTAGGATTTTAAAGGAGTTAAATTCCTCAAATAAAAGATATCTCTAGGCACCAGCTACGTTTACTTTTAAAGATAAAATTGGGCCTCCACACTAGCGACCTAGCCTGCCAGAGTCCAACGTTTTTTTAACGGGCCATTGGTATCCAGGCCTTTTACAATACCTCACCTGACCAAATTCTGGAGCATGTCAACGAGCAACGATCATGAATTTGTCCAGTCATATGTGAATTTGGTGTCTGAACTAGGTAAGCTATCGATGGTAATGCATAACTAAAGATTTCAAACCTCAAAAAGAATATGTTCTGATTGATATGTTAAAGCCGATTTCTTGAAGTAATACTTCTATGCATGCTGCACCGGTGGAGGCTGATTGTGATACTAGTTAGCCTCTAGCTGCTGGTGCTGCTGTTACAAGAGACCAAAGGCTTTCTACCAAAGTTGAAATTAGGAAGCACCACGGTAAACCCATTGATCTGAATTAATATCTATTGAAAATACTTGGCTTCTTTAGGAATTGGGGGATATAAATTAAATTAATATCCCCATCCTTTAATTAGTATTTTAAGTTTAATTTTTGTTCTCCTTTTTTTCTCTTTTCTCCTTCTCGGCCGGCCCCTCTCTTTGATTTTTATTTTCTCCATCATCGATTTCAATACGGTTTCATCATTGTTTCGAAAGAACAAAAAAATCGGCGATTAATATATTATATATAAATATGCCTCCTTGAAAGATTTTTATTTTCTGAACTAGGTAAGCTATCGATGGTAATGCATAACTAAAGATTTCAAACCTCAAAAAGAATATGTTCTTAACGATTGATATGTTAAAGCCGATTTCTTGAAGTAATACTTCGATGATATCTTAATGCATGCTGCACCGGTGGAGGCTGATTGTGATACTAGTTAGCCTCTAGCTGCTGGTGCTGCTGTTACAAGAGACCAAAGGCTTTCTACCAAAGTTGAAATTAGGAAGCACCACGGTAAACCCATTGATCTGAATTAATATCTATTGAAAATACTTGGCTTCTTTAGGAATTGGGGGATATAAATTAAATTAATATCCCCATCCTTTAATTAGTATTTTAAGTTTAATTTTTGTTCTCCTTTTTTTCTCTTTTCTCCTTCTCGGCCGGCCCCTCTCTTTGATTTTTATTTTCTCCATCATCGATTTCAATACGGTTTCATCATTGTTTCGAAAGAACAAAAAAATCGGCGATTAATCTATTATATATAAATATGCCTCCTTGAAAGAAACCTAATCATTGATTTGTTTTAAAAGAATTCATTTAGGTTAGAATCAAATATTGATACTCAATGTCGATTTTGCATACCGGCATATATTTTTAGTATGAAGACCATGTCGTTTTACTATGCCTGCACTGTTTTTAGTATGAATACCATGCCGAAATTATTAGTTGAATTGTCGGCAAGCTCGATAGAAATCGATTTATGCCGATAACCAAGTGAGGAAAACTCAAGTTTCTAGGAAATTTGCATCGTGTGTCGGCATAGCAAGTCAAGCAATGTACCATGCCAGCAGTGTACTTACAATTTGAAAATTAGGGGATATTGTGTATCGGCATGGTGAAAGTATGAATACCATGCCGATTATGGCTATGCCAGCAAGGTATCCATACTTTTACTATGCCGACACTGAATTTTTCAGACGTAACAATGGTGAATTCAATGAAAAAAATAATCAAATATCAATAAATTAATACCTATACATGAGTAATTGGAGCACTTGTATGTTCAACTTGTTTACTTTCCTGGGTTGGTTCTTCACCTAAACCTTCGTGATCATATCTTGATTTAATGTTGTTGAATCAACAAATCCAATGATAAATATTTATACTAATCATTATCAAACTAATCTATTAACTTAACTAATTATAATTAACCACTAAACATGATTAATTAGTGAGGAGTAGATTATGAATTATGTAAATTGTCTGGATAAAGGATAAAGGATGACCTTGATTTTCTATTTAAATCCCTATATTTTCCTATTATCATATCCCCAATTACTTTCTATATCCCCTAATTAGGAGTTCTTCTTTAGTAGTAGCAGTACTGAAAGATTTAGAATTTCTAGTCTGAAACGTAGAATAAAATAAATTCTTGAGAAAATGATCCTAATTTCTCAAGGGCGTCTTGCTATCATCACCAGGCACTCCTCTTGATCGTGGGATGCAACGACAAGGGGTATGATCGTTGATGCATATGCCCAACCGTGTCCACAAGGTCCATAGGGCCGACCCTGACAATTATGTTTCCCAAGGAAAACTTCAAAGTGTTGCTTTTGCATACAAGTGGTTTCTTCTGTAGACGGTATCTACAAACATAACTGATAAGTGAGCATCGAGAAGAGATCAATAAATATAATGAACATTGTGACTGATCGATATTCTAATGTACATAGCTTCCATTATTAGAATTTAGAACATTGAAAACTTAAGTTAGATCATATGATAAAAGATCATTGAAGTTAGATCATCGAAATGTTTTCCCTAGAAAATATGGGGAAAATGTATTTGGTTAGTGGCCTGGAAAAATCTTAATACTAAAGATTAATGATCGATAAAAATGATTCATTGTTATGCATTTGAAAATCTATTGGTAGTTTAGAAAATATGATATCAAATACTTAATGAAAACACAAAGTTTAACTCAAACTTATCTTTCTCAATTTATGCAATTCGATTCATGGCATAACAACCTATTTATAAGTTTAACAAACTTGACACTCAAGCAATAAAGACTTTCCTAACATAATCAAACTATAACAAAAAAACTTCTAGAGAATTCACACGAAAAACAAACTCTAAAACCAGTAAAACTTACAACCCAAGTTTACTTCTAAAAACCGTACCACGTATCAACATTACTTGTTGATCCATTCACATCATGTCAACTGTCCCAGTTGATCCATTCATATTCTGTCAACTCTCATAGTTGATCCATATCACTTTCTTCATATAGTATCTTGGTTTATTCTTCAACATACCCCCTTAAACCAAGATACTCTTTGCTAATCATTCCCAATTTTCCACGCAAGTAAATGAAAGTATTAGACTTCAAAGACTTGGTAAAGATATCAGCTACCCTCTCTTTACTTTCACAAAACTCCACAACTATCTCCTTGTTACTGACGATCTCTCTGATGTAATGAAACTTAATATCAATGTGCTTACTCCTTTGATGAAGCACATGATTCTTAGTTAATGAAATTATAGACTTGTTATCACAAATTATTGTTGTTGGTGTTTTTTGTCAATGACTTCAGCATCATTCCCAACCATGCAGCTTGCGTAGCACAGTTGCTAGCAGCTATACATTCGGCTTCTGTTGTAGACAAAGCAACAACTTGTTGCTTCTTTGATGACCAAGAGAAAAAACCAATTCCTAACTGAAATCCATAACCGGATGTTCTCTTTCTTCCTTATGTATCACCAGCCCAATCACTATCAGTAAATCCAGCTAATTTTGGATCTTCTGAAACAGTATAAAAAATTCCCATGCTAGTTGTTCCTTTAACATATTTCAGAATACATTTTGCAGCTTGTAAATGTGATTGTCTAGGAGATTCCATAAACCTACTAACCAAACCAACTGCATACATGATATTAGGTCTTGTAGCAGTCAAATATCTCAGACATCCAACAAGACCCTTAAAGTCTTTTTAATTCACAAGTTCTCCTGACCATTCTTTTGTCAACTTCAATCTCTCTTCTACTGGTGTTACGATTGGATTGCAATTATCCATATTGAAACCCTTTAATATTCCCTCTGCATATCTTTGCTAATTGATAAAAATTCCTTTTTCTGTTTGTTGTACTTCAATGCCAAGAAAATATGACATCAAACCAAGATCTGTCATCTCAAACTCCTTCACCATGTCCTCCCTGAATTCATTTATCATCTCAAAACTATTTCCAGTAAATATAAGATCATCAACATACAAACACACTATAATATGATTTCCAAGAGTATCAGCTTTCAAATATAGAGTATACTCATATGGACATCTTCTAAACCCTTTTTTAATGAAATAAGAATCTATTCTTGTATACCAAGCTCTTGGTGCCTGTTTCAAACCATACAAAGCTTTGTTTAACTTGTATACTTCATTTTACTTCCCTTCCATAATGTAGCCAGCTGGTTTCTCTACATAAACTTCTTCTTCCAAAACTCCATTTAAGAATGCTGACTTTACATCCATCTGAAAAATCTTCCAATATTTTTGTGAAGCTAAAGAAATAATCATCCTCACCGTATCAAGTCTTGCAACTGGTGCAAACACTTCTGAATAATCAACTCCTTGTCTCTGTATATATCCCTTAGCAACTAATCTTGCTTTCAGTCTTTCTATTTCACCATTTGACTTGTATTTTGTTTTGTAAACCCACTTAACACCAATAGGATTTTTTCCTGGTGGAAGTATTGTCAGTTCCCAAGTATTATTCTTCTCAATTGACTCCAATTCTTCATTCATGGCTTGAATCCAACCTTGTTCTTTAGAATCTTCTTCATAAGCTACATGATCACAATATCCAAATAATGCAAAGTTAACCACATCATCATCAAAATCTTCATTATCTTTTGATAAAACATAATCATTTGACCTAGCAGGTATAATATATTTTCTTCTTGGTCTTGTATTTTTTGGTTGTGGTATTGCTTTTGTTATTGCTTCTTCATGATGTTCTTCAACATTGTCTTGAGTTTGCACTTCTTCTTGAACTTCAATTTGAATTGTTCTGACATCAGTAGATGGATCAACGTTCCTTGTTGATACAGTATTTGGTGTATGTGGATCAATATTCTTTGTTGACCCATAATTTAAATCAACTTTGTTTGTTGATCCACTACTCCAATTCCATTGTGAATCTTCATCAAATATCACATCTCTAATTATGATTATCTTTCCAGTTTCTGGATTGAATAATTTGTATCCTTTGGTTACTAAACTATAACTGACAAGAATACACTTTTCACTATTGTCATCCAACTTCTATCTAAGTTCTTTGGGTATATGTGCATATGAAATGCACCCAAAAACTTTCAGATGTCTTACACTTGGTATTGAACCTCTCCAAGCTTCTTCTGGTGTCATATTGTTCAAACTATTTGTAGAACATCTGTTAAGTAAGTACACAGCTGTATCAACTGCATATCCCCAGAAGGTCTTTGGTAAATCTTTTGTTCTTCTTATAGTTCTTTCCACCTCCATTATGGTTCTATTCTTCCTCTCTGCAACTCCATTCTGTTGTGTTGTGTATCTTGCAGTTAGTTGATATTGAATACCATGTTCTTCCATGAAACTATCAATTACAATATACCCTTTTCCTCTATTAGTTCTTATACTTTGATGCTTTTACCAATCCGTTTATCAGCATATGCTTTAAAACTTCTAAAGGCAGGAAAATCATCACTTTCTTGTTTAAGTAAATATACCCATGCTTTTGTATTAAAATCATCAATGAAAGTTATAAAATAGTTATTACCTCCATGTGATGTAACTTCTATAGGACCACATAAGTCACTATGAATGATCTCCAACTGTTGTTCAACTATTCTTGCTTTGTTAAGTGGGAATGGATCTCTGATTCTCTATGCTGCTTTCCAAAAATACAATTATCACATCTTTATTCTGGAATTTCAATGAAAGGTAAGCATGACACCATCTCCTTCTTTTCCAAAGTTTGTAAACTGTTAAAGTTCACATATCCCATCAGTATGCACACTACGGCTATAGCAACTACATTTTACAATAGAAATGTAATTGTTGCGAATTTGAAGTCATAACTGTTTTCTCAATAGCTAAAAGCAATTGCGATTTTTTTACTATTTGTGCGAAACCTTGACTAAGTCAACGAAGTTCCGACCCAAAATTTCACAGTAAAAAAATTTAGAAACAAAAGTAAGCTGTTGTGAAATTTTTGCAGTTCTTGCAGAAATTATTGACTTGGTCAAAGAAAATCGTCTTTCGTTTTTTGGCACGAATTTAGGAAAAAAAATTGGTTGTTGCGAATATTTTTGCAACTAGAAAAAGGTCAGTCGTTATTGAACTTGTCAAAAAGTTCCCCCATTTTATTTTGTCTTATAACTATGTAATTATCTTGTGATT
This sequence comes from Papaver bracteatum, assembly GCA_023529315.1. Classification (NCBI taxonomy): domain Eukaryota; kingdom Viridiplantae; phylum Streptophyta; class Magnoliopsida; order Ranunculales; family Papaveraceae; genus Papaver; species Papaver bracteatum. The sequence goes on from JAJJWX010005243.1 coordinate 1,876,651, forward strand.
CAACCAATCAATCGTATTCTGCACCATTTATATTGATATTGATATGTTCAATGACACAAGAGAACAACGTTTAAGATGGTTTACAAAAAAAAAAAAAAAAAAAAAAAAAAAGGAAAACAACTATATGTTCATCTACACATGGTGGTATACGTATGAGTTACTCTAGATTTCAATAAGACTCCGATTTAGTTTAGTTTTTAAAAATAATACAAGTGTGATGAGTGGCTAAGATAAAAATTTCTTCGTTATGCGACACCTTACATATTTATTGAGAGAGAAAAATTTTTTTCCTTATTTTATGACATGTATGGATTCAGTACGGCCCATAAATTCGTCGTATTTATTCTTTGTATCCACAAACGAAACTCGGCACAGTAAAGCCAATTCGCCCATTTCATCTTTATTAAGAGAAGATGCAAAAATTTCGTATGGTGAGATTCGATATCCATTAAATAAATAACGAGTATCCCACCCCTAATCAACGTTAAATATTATTTTTTAATTATTTAATATGTACCATATTTTCAGTACCGAAATCAAACTGGTAAATCGAATTATACACGTATGTATGCCGTTCCGTACTACTGCTGTATCACGAACCATTGACCGAATTTAATTTTTACGGATCCATATAATACTCGTACGTATTCCGTTCCGAACGTTTCCGGTACCCCGAATTGCTAACCAGGATTGAGCGCACCTCTATCATGGTGGTGGGGTCAAAATATACATAGGGGTATAATTTATAAACGACTGAAATTAACGTAAAATACCTTATTTCTTTATACTAGACTAGAAAACAAGTGGGGTTTAGGGCCCGCTTGTCCCAATATGATTCCATCACTGTTTGTTCTTATTTACACATTCACAGGCGAAGCCAGATCAGGCCAATTGTTCCCTCACATTTTTAAATCTCCAATCTCCATTGAATATAGATGTAATTGAATGCTGAACAACCTTCCTTCCGATAGGTTCTTCACAAACAGAAAGATCGTCAAGTTGTTGGGTAATAAGATTCATATTTGGCCTAGACATTGAGGTGAAGAAAAAGGAAAAAAAGAGAAAACAGAAAAGGGTATGAGATTAAAAGAGAAAACAGAAAAGGATAAGATTCATATATGCTTCTATAGTTTTTGTAAAGGAAAATGTTGAGAGGTGTCAATTTACATGGAAGATAAGTGGTGAATATATTTAAGAAAGGTGTCATACAGATAATGTCGAGATCAAATTTGAATAAAGGAGAAATCGAAGAACTAATATGAATAATTCAAATCAGATAAAGGTTGAGAAAGAGGATAACCATGAAATAGTTATGCGCCACTGCAAGATAAAGCCAATTTTATAGATGCCAACGGTGAACCGCCAACTGAAGAAATACTCAAAGATGTGATAGGGCATTACCGCTGCACCAATGCATGGCAACACGAGAAAGATGAATTAATCTGCCATTAACAGAAACCAAAAATCAATTAGAACCAGGAATTGATACATAAGAGAAGAGATAATATTAGGACATAAAAAAAGGGATAAACAATTGAAATTGATACTGTAGAAACTGATACTTCAAGTCCGATCGTGTGCCCTCACTTGCAAATTACCTAAAAAGACTATTTATTTATATTCATATATTCACATAAAGTCTCTAAAATTTGTCTTTTTTATCATATTTTACCTCATTGCCATCTAGCTACCCTTGAAACCAACAAACTAATTTTTTTCAAGAAAACACGTATAAGTTGGGCTCTAGAAAAATCCTAACAATCTTCCATGAGTTTCATCCACATGAAATGCACAATGAGGTGTTGAATGAGAGCTACACCAAAATTCAAAAACTTTGCCGGAGGAATGTGTTTTCCCGTAATTGCAAAATGACTTTCTATGGAAGCCAAGCATGACTTATTATAAAGACCCAACAACCTAAGAATTTGTCGAACAAAAAGTCCATGGGTTAACTTTTAAAAACCCATGGCCCCATATTTTAAGCCTAATTTCCTCTCCAAAAAGGAATTCAAATTTGGATAAGGGTTACTTGTCATGATGAGGATTAGAATATTACTCATTTGTTAGATTTGTTATCTACTTTCAATAGTGGAGTTGGTGCTGATCACAGTGTTTGGCAGAATGGTGCAAAAACATTTTCAGTAGCACAGTGTTACAAGTCTTTTGAGGATGATGGCTTGCTGGTTTTCCGTTATAAGTGTGTTTGGAATCCAAAAATCCCACAAAAGGTAGCTTTCTTTGTTTGGACACTTTGTTATAATGCTGCACCAACTATGGATAGCTTGAGAAACACTATTAATGTGAATGGATGCTTATTTTGCAAGAAGAGTGAAGAAACAAACCAGCATTTGTTTTTGCATTGTGAGATAACAACTGAGATTTGGTACCATTTTCTGAAGTTGGGTGTTTCAAGACAGTGTTAGAAACACTATTTGGGAATGGAGGAGGAAAAAGGGTAGCAGTACAAGTTTGAAAAGCAAAATTCGGGACATAATACCTTTTGCTATTTGGTGGGCTGTTTGGTTAGAGAGAAATGCAAGGGTGTTCAATGGCAAATACAACTCTGTGGAGAATTTGAAGAACAATGTAAAATCTTTCATTTATAACTGGTGTGTGGGTACTAGTATCTTTGAAGGTATTACTCTGGACATGGTTTTACATAACTGGGAAGTTGTTATCTACTAATCACTTCAAGTCTTGTTGAGTTTGTCCTTCCTGGGTTTATCTCTAGGATGTAACAGTTTTATTATTTGAGCTTTTTTTGTACCTCTTTTACACTTTCATTACTTCCTTAGTGATGGAGTGATCTTTTTAATAAATTTTGCCCTTCTTGAGTCAAAAAAAAAAAAAACGAGGATTAGAATATTTAAAGATAATATCCATTTTTATAATTAATTAAGAAAAGTATAAATCCTAGCAGAAAGTGGACATAGTTGACATGCATTTCATAGTTATTTAAGATAAATATAATGTTGGAAACAATATTTATTAATTATTATTTTAAGGTTTTTAACTAAACAAAATTAATTTATTGTTTTCTTTGTGAATGAAACTTAATTATTAGTCCCACACCTTGGAGTTTCCACTTTTTAGTTGTTTTAAGAGACTATATAAGATTTTTAGTCCCACATCGGGGAGTTGCTCTTCTTAAGTTGTATTTGTCAATTATATAAAAAAATTCATTACTTTTGTAAAATCTGTGGGAAAAGAGTTTCTCTATATTTTATAGGGACCCCCAAGGGAAAATAATTTTATATTATTTTCTTAAGCGTTCGTGTTTTTCCTTAAGGTTTTGTTTCAGAGTTTTTAGGAGTTGCCTAGCTCAAGTTGAGCATCTACTACATATGCTAGTAGTAGGATGTTTTATCCTGAAGATATCCGTTCTGTGAGGGCTATAACATTACTCTTGAGTGTAGCCGGACGTTAATGTCTTAAGGACAGCGTGTTGAACACGTGACCCACTCGATTTTTCAAAGTTTTGCCTTGTTGCTGTTGTGGAGATATGGGAAGCCCGCTCGTTTCGTCAAATCCATCATTTCCATTACAAATGAGCTAAGTATCAATAACTTTTGCTTATTTAATTTTTCTTTGTTTTGATTATTGCACCCAACATATAAACCTGAACAAAAAAATGGTAAGATAGACAATGATTTTGGTAGACATTAACAACAAATCCTATCAGGAATCTGGTTGTTCATATGGGATATATGAACAAATATTGGAAGTTATTAGAATATAAAAAAGCCTTCGGTTGCCTTACCGAATAGTGATATTATAGCCCTACTCAAGAGAAAAACTTGGATTCCTCCTAGACATAAGTAGCTTATATGATTTATAGAAAACGACCATCTTCCAATAATCTAAACCTCATATCTGGTTTCACATTCATGTGGGGTTCATCATTTCAATGTGGAGTTTAGACCGTAGGGAGGTGAATAAGAAGGTGGAGAATTGAGAAGTGAATACGATAGCTCTATAAAAAAATAATTATATTTCTGCTTTTAGTTGCCAAACTGGCATGTAAGATTTAAGATTTATTCTTCCTCATGGAAAGACCATAAAACCACAGGCCCACAATTCCTAAACAAACTAAGCCTCCCCTCATTTGTTAGATAAGGTGTACATGTCACACCACTAACCACTCCCATCTATTTATGAATATTTCACAAGGTAAGGGGTTTTCTTGTGGAAAGATACGTTAAAATCTAAATTTTTGTTGAAAGATAATAAGCTCATATTCGTGGGAAATAGGTTTATATTCTTGGCATGTCTGCTGGTTAGGTCAAGGACCTCTGAAATCATTCCCCTCTATGCATAAAAAAGCAGGAAACAAATGGTGCAGCATAGAATTCCGACTGAGGGAGCTAATGGCAACTAGCTAGCTATAAAAGGTTATCTATACATATTTTTACGTAAAAATCTTTAAATTAATTAGGTATAAATGAAATGCAAATGGCTAATTAATCTTTAAATTAAGGTTATCTATGCATATGGCTTGTGCACCTTCACAATGTTATCTCCTTTTTGCTCCGATCCTAGTTTTGCCAACTAAATATCTTATTTGATTACCTTTACTTGGTCAATTGATATTATTTGTACATGTCACACCACTAAACACTCCCATCTTATATGTATGCAGAGAGGAATGGGCAAAGAAACTAGACAAAATTTCCTAACAACAAATGACACATTTAGCAGGACTTTCCAAGGCTACAAGACCGCAACTCCTCAACCGATCTTATCTGTTAGATACGGCGGCACATATCACACCACTCCCATCACCTTAATTCACTACGCGGCAAAATAGTTAAAACTCCCGCCAATTTTTGTTCAGTCAAAATAACTGACCGAAAAATCAGACAACTGCAGAACCGTTGATTCGAACATTAACAGTCCAGATTAAACCACATATCCCAGCGTATATTCTCTGTGGATTTTTTCAGTACCCTTCATAAAAATCTCTTCCTTCCCCTTGAAAAGAGATAAATTGAGAGAGCGATCTCAATAGAAGAACCCTAGAAAACCTTGGAGTAGTAAAGCTTGTTAAGATTAATCCTACCTCTGCTTTTGCTGGCACAAACTCTTCCCATCTCTAACTTAAATTTTTTATTGTCTCTGTTTTTTTGCTCGGTTTTCGTGGTTTTTGTTTTGATTCTCTGCTATAATCAAAGAATCTAGTACTTCAAAATCATGGGTTGTTTATCAAAGAACTTGGACTGAGAAATTATGGGTCTGATTGGTTAGAAATCATGGTTTCTTTAAGCTAATAATCAAAGAAAGTACTATTACTTGAAGAATCATATTTTTGATATAAAGTACTAAATAACTAAGAATCATGGGTTGTTTTCAATTTGTGTTTATTATTCTTCAATTTTAAGGATCTAGAGCTGTAAATCGTGGTTTTCATTATTGATTTTTTTCCGGAGGTTGGAATTAGCCTATTAGGTTGTTTCTATTTGAAATTCATATTGTTGATACCAAAAATTCATGGGTTCATTTACTTTTCATTGTTTGACCTGTGAACAACAGTACCACTCTCCTAGTTTGGGCAGTTCTTATCTCATTCTGAGTTCAAACTTGACATCTGCATATATTATTTATATTTCAGCAATGGATGTTTAATTTAAAATCTTCGATTTGCAGGAATGGCAGAACTACAACATGAGGATATCGTTTCAAACATTATTGCTAGGTCGCCTCTTAAGTCGAATCTACGGTTCAGGTGTGTATTGAAAGCCTGGTGCAAGTTATCAAAAGACCGTAAGTTTGTGCAAAAGCGCCTTAGTGATACAATTGAAATGAATAAATTCAGTGTAATGATGCACCCATATTTGAGTCTTCTTCCAGAAACCTACACTTTAGCTTATGATCCATCTTCATCTACATTGAGTAAACGTGTTGGCACGAAATATCCTTCCGCAAGAACATTTTGGGGAGCTAGTAATGGCGTGATTTGCTTAACCACTATTAAGGGTGACATTGTCCTTTGGAATCCAACTACTATGGAGTTTAAAGAAGTACCAACTGGACTAATTGAGTCGGTGGATGAATTTAGCTACTTCAAACATGGATTTGGCTATGATGATAAGATTGATGATTTTAAGGTTGTAAGTCTTATGGGGTCTGAGGGTGTTCACTCCTGTGAAGTTCAGGTATATACACTCAAATCTAATTCGTGGAGAAGGTTTGATGATATACCTTATTTGCTTTGGCCCGGAGAGATGGACATGATACAAGTAATTGTTCATGGAGCTATGCATTGGTTGGCATTCACTGACCCTGAGATCTCCAACACAGTCATAATCTCTTTCAATCTAATGGATGACAGATTCGATGAGATGCCCCTACCCAGCTTTTGCGATGAATATGCTGAAACAAATTTGTGTCTTTTGGGAGGGTCTATTTGCTTCCATGGTTCTGTTTACGGTCGCATTGATATATCGGAGATGAAGGAGGATGGAGTGACTGAATCTTGGGTTAAACTCTTCACCATTAACCAAGCAACTGGTTGTCCATTCATTAGACAATTGGTTCCACTTCAGTTTGTCAAAAATGGAGCGGTTTTATTAGGATATGACAATGAGAAAGGTATTCATTTGGGTTTGTGTGACCTAAAGCGTGGAACATCCATAGAGGTTAAGGCTCATACTAACTGGAGTTGGTACTCTGCTGCTACCTTTGTCTATGTGGAGAGCCTTGTACCACTTAATTCGGGTACTTATGTTGCGCAAACAGAAAGATGGGGTGAGTATCTTATGCCCTTATTAACTTGTAATCACATAGGATCTCATATTCTCATATATTTTCCTGTTCTAATGTGAGTTTTAAATGTGTAAATTTCTTTATGCCAGTATCAAAATTTGCGTGTACTGCATCTATTTCGCTTAGTTTTAGGTTTAGAACTTAATTGCCATACGATGTTATTTCATTGTCAGCTCGATGACAATAGATTTCGAAATATAAAATCATGGGCTTTTGTTGTGTTGAGTTATGCTTTTTTAATATCAAAGTATCTGAAATTAAATTATACACTAGTTGTTAATTTGAGATATTTGAATTATTTTTTCTACTGGAAATGCAGCACTGGCGAACCTTCATCAGGATATCGTTTCAAACATCATTGCTAGGTTGCCTGTAAAGTCAATCTTACGGTTCAGGTGTGTATCCAAAGCCTGGTGCAAGTTACTGAAAGACCCATACTTTGTGAAAAAACACCTTAACCATGCAATTGAAAGGAACATGTTCAGTGTGATGATGCATTCTGGTTACGGTCTTCATAAAAGCACTTACACTTTAGCATATGATCCAGCAACATCTACCTTGAATGACCGTGTTATTGTCAATTATCCTTCGAGATATAAAAGTGAGGGAATTATATTCCGTGGAACTTGCAATGGCTTGGTGTGTTTGAGTCCTTGTGAGGAGGATGCTGTTGTCCTCTGGAATCCAGCTACCAGGGAGTATAAAAATGTACCAATTGCACAAATTGAGTCGTTCCCGGATAAGATTATTATTTTCTTCAAATATGGATTTGGATATGATGATGAGCTTGATGACTTTAAGGTGGTATCCATAGCGGGTTTTGAGGATGAAAATCATTGCGAAGTTCAGGTATATGCATTAGGATCTGATTCATGGAGAAGAATTGAGGACATACCTTATGTGTTAAAAAAAAATAAAAAAAAATAAAAAATTAGTAATTTGTGATGTTAAAACTAGAATTATGTAGATTAGTCTAAATAGACATGTGAGGATAAACTCCTCCATACTTATCCTTGTATTCTAGACTAGATAAGTATTAGTCAAATTAGACATGTGAAGGATAAGCTCATAGATGCTTATCCTTGGTATTATACTCTAGAATATTCCCTTTAGATAAGAGTGTAATGAGAGTGTAAAGAAGAGTCTAGATAGAACTAGCAAGAGAGTAGCAAGAGTGAGAGCTAGTAGAAAAACCCAAAGAGCCTTTGTAAACATTCCAAAAATAATAAAAACCTCTTCTTTTCATAAACCAACCTCTTTTCCTAAATTCATTTCCTAATCCATTTCCATAAAACCCATCACATTTCCGCATTGCGCCAACATTATGAATTTGGTTTTGATGAACCGGATATGGCTCGAGTGAGTGTGAGTGGAGCAATGCATTGGAAAGCAAAAACTGAACCTATGGCATATGAGACCAACAAAGTAATACTCTCTTTTGATTTTAAAGATGACAGATTCAATGAGATGCCCCTACCCAGATTTTGTGATGCATACTCTGAAGTAAATTTGTGTTCATTCAGAGGATCCCTTTGCTTACTTGGTTCCATGCACCGAGGTCGCGTTGATGTATGGGAGATGAAGGACTATGGAGTGACTAAATCTTGGGCTAAAATTTTCACCATTGAGCAAGCAACAATCTGTGAGTTCTTCGGAGACTTGATTCCGCTTCAGTTTGCCAAGAGTGGTGAGGTTTTATTAGGATATGACACAGGTCTCGACTTTCGTCTGGATTTGTATGACATTAAGCGTGGGGCTTCCATAAATCTCAAGGCTCATGATGACTGTGATTCGTACTCTACTACTACCTCGGTTTATGTGGAGAGCCTTGTATCACTTAATTCAGGTACTTATGTTGGGCAGCATGATGACGACCCAGAAGACGAAGACTCAGAAGACGATGACTCAGAAGACGATGACTCGGAAGATGATGATGACTCCGAAGAAGAGGAGCAGGAAGATGATGATGACTCAGAAGAAGAGGAGCAGAAAGATGATGATGACTCAGACGATGAGGAGCAGGAAGATGAAGCTATCGAGATGAAAAGGGAAAGACTACGCATATGGGGTGAGTATTCATTGCTGTTATGCTTAGTTGAGCACTTATTTCGCCTGGAATCTCCTATATTTTCTGTGTACATTTTTTTTTTCCACTTCCATAACCATAACTTTGTATACTAATGCTGTTTGGCTAAGTTTCCAGGACTTTATACCCTTAGCTACAAAAAAAAATGTAGACTCTGAACCAATTTATAGTAGGCTTACAACTTAGTAATATGATGTTATTATATCTAACCTTTACCTTTAAAATGATATGCGATTGTATTATTTAGCATTCCTCAAATTAGCATTTTCAGGCTTGGTGTCACTGAATGATTCAGTTCAGTATTGATATGTGTAAGTCAATAGGTTGTGATACTAGTGACTATCTTACGTTTATTTGTGAAATTTGTGTGGGTTTTCCTTAACCTTAGATAGTGGGAAATTTTCCATCCTTAGACAAATTGACCATGTTAATCTTCTCACATACAAGTCCCTCCTATGTTGTCATTCTTTTTTATCAACTTCTCATGAATTATGCACTGCATGCAGGTAGCTCAAGAGCAATAGATCTGGATAGGCTTAATTCAGGTACTCATGTTGGAGGAGTAGAAAGAGGAGACTCCGAAGTTGAAGACTTAGAAGATGATGATGACTCAGAAGAGGAAGAGACTAGAGCAGGATTTCCCATTAGTCTCAAATCAGGAAATGAAGCTAGAGATACCAGTCATGTAAATAGCTGTGAGCTATTGGATAGCTATGGCCGTTACTTGCAAGAATCAATAAATCTTAAAAAAAGAAAACTAGATTTGGAAACAAGAAAATTCGATTTCGAAATTCCTGTGGAAGAAAATCGGCATATGAGTATGGACACAACAAAGATGAATGCTTTACAGTTGAAGTGGTGTCAAATGCGTGCTAATCAGATTGCAGAAAAGTATAGGGTTTCTTACATGATGAGCATTGGTGATGTCAATGAAGCCAAAGAAGAAGAGGATATGGAGAACAAAAAGAAGAAGGCGAAGTTGATGTATCTTAAAATTTCTTAACCTTTCCTCAAATGGTATGATTGGCATCTCAATTTTTGTCTAACTCTACGGGAGTGTATATGGATACTTGAGTATCTTATACACTTGCATAGATTTTTTTACTATGTCATATATTGTTGCTGTTTTGTTCAAGTTTTAATTTGTCAACTACAGAAGAATCTGCATCTTTAAGGGCGAACTTCTTAAGATCTCAATTAGGTTAGTGAAAAAAAGAATCCCTAACTAATCACGGTGTCTGTTGATTTCTTATTCAAGTGTGGAGTTTGACTCATTTGAGTTCTTCCCATTATACTTGCTTCTTTTTAGTACTGCTGATGTTAAGTTCGTGGACATGTTAATGTCAATTGGGAATGTGAGAGTAATCACAAGATTGACGGATTGAGCGTTTTGATCTTAGCATACCTGTTGACATATTGTTAAAAAATCATTACCATTTTAGAGGCATTGGAGTTTAGAATTAGTAATCTGTACAATCTTCTTCACCCTAGTTCCTGCCCATTATGTGGAGCAATGTCCATTTCAAACCCACGCTTCCATTACCATATGAATGTGCTTCCATTACCATATGAATGTGTAGCTGGGAGAAACGGTGCAAAGTTAATTCTTAATGCATATTTGTGGGCTAGTTTCATGTATACTTACATAGATCAGGTTTTCCCTTTTGTTTTTATCGTGTTTCGCGAAGGAGAGATTTTTAAAAGTCTAATGAATTTTTTTTAGGCTTTATCGTGACTATTACCGAAGAAGGATACGACATATTGTTTTTAGCTTTTTCGTGGACACAGAGTTTTAGTTGTTTTTGAACATGTGTGAGAAACTTGTGCGCATAACCAGGATAAATTAGACCGAGTTAGAAACAAAATATAGGATCGATCCTAGTTAGCGAATCAATCACGATTTTTGTGCTCCTCGGATCACTTTTTGCTTTCCATCATACGTAAGACAGTAGGTTGTGGTTCTAATCAGTTTTTGTGAAGCTTACTTTGGCCTGATATTCGTCTTCCGAGCACAATAGAGTTAGATCAATCGTCATCATTTTTTTTTTGTTAGAGCATGTAGTCTGTAAACAGATAGATAAACAGCTAGATTTTCCTTATGTCAGGATATATTGTTTCTATAAATACGTTATACGGATCTTGTAATTCTAGTGAGTAACTAACCATATACTGATCTATAAATATATCATCTTTTAGGGTTCTTCTCATCGATTGAGAAACACACAATCAATACTATTTTCAACTTGGTAGCATATATACTGAGATTGATGATCACTTGAGAACGACAAGGGTTGCTCTTTGTGCGTTTTGTTTGCTTTAAGGATCAGGTTGCCAACATCTTCACTAAACCTCTCTTAAATTTCGTTTTCTTTCGCTTCAACTTTTTTATTTCAATATCATCCTTACTTGTGACTCCATTCTATGAAGTTCTCATCAATTACGCACGCTATGCAGGTAGCCCGTGAAGATTACACTTAGAGGCAATCGAAGAACTCAGTTGGCAATCTTTATAATAACTATTGGTAATGTAGGTCTCCATCTTTAGTGAATGAATAAGTTGGATGTTTTTCATTTTATTCGTAGGTGTTGTTTTATTCTTCGAGTGGTTTTTCTTTTTGGTACTTCGGAAGAGGTTAAAAAAGATTTAATTAATGTGTGGATGGAATGTGACTTTGGGTTCCTGAAACTCTCTGGGACAGACGAGAGTGATTGCGTCTTTTTATCGGTTGACAAACGCTTAAACCCAGCAAAATTGTGATGCTATCCTGTCAGCCTCTAGCTGCTGGTGTTGCAATTATGAAGCACCACAGTAGAACACCCATTTGTTTCTTTTATTTCTATTAGCACCACAGTAGAACACCCAATCACTCCTCCAATTACACCACCAACCTTTACCTAACATGAATTTCCTTGCTTTCTACACCTACTCCACCAACCTTTACCTAACATGGACTTCCTTGTTTTCTTCATTTACCTACTCCATTATTTAATTAATGGAATTATTTAATTCTTGTAATGTTGGTTATAATATAAATACATCTCATTTTGGAGATAAAGAATAATAATTATTTTTGAGTTGAACCTTAAGTTTAACAAATAGGGAATGAGGGTCTGGCCACTAATGCAAATGCCATCACACCATCAGATACCTAGAATGTCTTGGTGTCTTAAGGCCAATAACCATGGTTGCATGTTCCGCTTGGCTGTAGCATGTTGAAAAATCATGTTTTGTGTTGATTTTATGTTGTGATCAATGACCTAGTAATACATAATAATGAGTTGATTTCAATCTAGTATCTTTCTGGAGCAAGAAAACCCCCGGACTGGAGGGTTGTAATCAAAGAACTAGAACTGTAAATTCATGGGTTTCTATAAATAATTTAAATGGTTATCAAATGTTTTTTGTTGTTAACACCAATGAATCAGAAGTTACGTTGTTTATAAATCAGTAAGTTACAAAAAATAAAATAAAAAATTTTGTTTCACCTCAAGTCGTGGGTATCATCATTGAATAATTTTACCACCCTGATGTCTACTAGTTTTGGTAGTTCTTAAATAATTAAATTCATTTTGAGTTCAAACTATCTGCATATCAAGAAATTGTTTATATATCAGAAATGAGTGTTTAGTGTTTTGTTTTCTCGAAATGCAGAATGCCGTACCTGCATCAGGATATCGTATTAGACATCATTGTTAGGTTGCCTGTGAAGCCGATTCTACGGTTCAGGTGTGTATCAAAAGCCTGGTGCAAGTTATTGAAAGACCCCGATTTCGTGAAAAAGCACCTAAATCATGCAAATGAAATGAATAGATTCAGTGTAATGTTGCTGTCAGGTAAGGTGGAACCAGGTTTTGACTATCGCTATATTAAGGATACCTACACTTTAGCTTATGATCCATCATTGTTTACATTGGGTAATCGTGTTCACATAAATTATCCTCCGAGAAATGCAAGGTTTGGAATTTCGATTTGGGGAACTTGTAATGGCTTGGTTTGTATATCCCCCGATTGTTATGATAATGCTATCCTTTGGAATCCAGCAACTAAGGAGTTTAAGGCAATACCAGCAGTACCATGTATATAAGGAGTTTAAGTCAATATGCATTTGGTTATGATGACAAGACTGATGATTTTAAGGTTGTAAGTTTTGTGGGGTATGAGGATGAAACTCTTTGTGAAGTTCATGTATATACACTTAAATCTAATTCATGGAGAAGGCTTGAGGATATACCTTGGGATATTTGTTCAGGAGATCTCATTATGACTCAAGTAAGTGTCAATGGAGCTGCACATTGGTTAGGATCAACTGGCTATAAGATAGGTGCAACTGACAATAAGCCTGAAAGTTTCATAGCCTCTTTTGATTTCAAGGATGAGAGATTTGATAAGATTCCCCTACCCAGCTTTTGCGGTGAATATGCTGAAACACATTTGTGTTCATTGAGAGGGTCCCTTTGCTTACATGGTTCTATTGGCGGCCGCGTGGATGTATGGGAGATGAAGGAGTATGGAGTGACTGAATCTTGGGCTAAACTCTTCACGGTCAACCAAGATACTATCTTTCAGTTCCCTAGGCAGTTGGCACTACTTCAGTTTGTCAAGAATGATGAAGTTTTATTAGGATATCCCACTGATGTTGATTACCATTTGGATTTGTATGACATAAAGCTTGGAACATCCACTAATCTCAAGTCTTATGCTAAGCAGGATTCATACTTCGCTACTACCTTTGTCTATGTGGAGAGCCTTGTACCGCTTTCAGGTACTTATGTTGGGCTACCGAAAATACAAGACTCCAAAGGTATATCTTGTGCACTTATCATCTTATGACACCTAGTATCTCATATATTTTCCTAGCACAATACGAGCTTAAACCTTGAAAATTCTTGATCAAACCAGAAAATGCGTGTACCTTTTTGGAACTTTACTTTCTTCAGTACAGAACAAAAAGTAGATTTCTAGGAACAAACTACTTACATAACCAAATTTGAGGTAGGTTTGCAGTGGAATTGCTTTTGTTTCATGGTTTACGTTCAAACCAATATGCAGTTTCGTTTGCTGTATTCATTGCACTCTGTCAATTTATCTGTTTACAGAACCAAATAGGGTACATTCAATCCTTACAAATCGAAACTATTAATCTTCTTGCTCTATTTTTTTGAATTCTCATTAATTTTGCACTGCATACAGCTAAAGAAAAAACAATAGATGTGGATAGTATTAATTCAGGTGCTCATGTTGGTGGAATAGAAAGAGGAGACTCCGAAGATAATGATGATGAGGATAACTCAGAAGAAGAGCTTGCAGCAGGATTTCCTTTAAGGCCCAAATCAGTTAGAAGAAAACTGGATATTGGAAACTAGGAAACTAAATTTCGAAATTTGTGCACAAGAAGATCGGCATATGAGTATGGACATATCAAAGATGCATGCTATTCAATTGGAATGGTGGCACATGCGTGCTAATGAGATTGCAGAAAAGCGCAAGGTTCCTGACATGAGCATTGGTGATATTAATGATGAGAAAATAGAAGACGAAGGCTGCAATGATGTAGAGAAAGAAGAGGATATGCACCGCAGAAAGAAGAAAGCAAAGATGATGTGAGTATCTTAGACATTCTTAATTTTTGTCACATAGCATCTCATATTTTTTCTTATTTTGTCATATATATATATATATATATATATATTATTGCTGTTTTCTTTAAGATCAGAAACTTTTAAGTTGTCCACTACAGAAAAATGTACATCGAGGCCAACTTCTTACCCATATAATCAATTTGACATTAGTAAAAATCTCAGTTAAATATTTGCTACCTGACACAATAGGTTGTGGTTTGAAGCTTATCCATACCATTTGCGTGTAGGTATTTATGTTTTCAACTTTAATCTGGCCGACTATCAGTCTGCAGAACAAAACAGTGGTAGATCAATCTACAGATGAATTTTCACTGTTATTTTTCATATAGGTTCCTCTATTTTATAATTTTCACTCTATTCTATCATGTTCTCATCAATATGCTCTCGATGCAGGTAGCTCGTAAAGATAAGAATCGTAGGCAAATGAAAAACTCAATTGGCAAGTTTCACACTAATTAATTGTATGGAGGTCTCCATCGTATTGAGAGAATCAGTTGATGTTATTCATATTGCGTATAGGCGCTTTTCCTTCTTAGGGTAGTTTATATTGTTTTCTTTCTTTTGGTACTTTGGAAGAAGAGGTTAACAATTTTAATGTGTGGATTTTTTATTTTTTTATTTTTGGAGTCTCTGTGTTGCTTAATTGATACTTGGACCAAACAATTTTTTTTTATGAATGACTCATGGCAATGGCACACTATCCTTGATTGTGGTGCTAGCCTGTTTGAGAAAACTAGTGTATTGATATTATTGCAAAAGATAAGAATGAATTACAGCAGGACTAGACTGCTATAAAGAGAATGACTGGTACAACAGGTAAAAGAAAGACTGACAGGTGACTATCAGTTCATAACAGAAAAGGAAAAGACATGACATAGTTTCTGTTACAAAGACAGTTAGATACAACTGCAACTGTCACAGGTAACTAGTCCTTATACTCCCCCTCAAAAAGAGCCAGTGGACACTGGAGAAGTTTGTGCTGACAGAGATTAAAAGCTGGAGAACATTGTCCCTTTGTAAATATATATGCTACTTGGTCTTCTGAAGGAATAAACCGAACTTCAACAATACCAGCTGCAACCAGATCCCTGATGAAATGATACTCCAGATTCCTGATGAAATGATACTCCAACTCAATATGTTTAGCTCTAGAATGATAGACATGATTTAAACCTAAACATCTTGCACTGCGATTATCACAAAATAACTGGAAAGGAGTGGAAAGAAAGACATCCAACTCTTCAAGAGCATAAAAATTTACATCACGTCAGTTGCAAGAAGAGACAAAGCCTTACATTCAGCTTCTGTAGATCATTTGGAAACCGTAGGAAGCTTCTTTGAAGACCAAGAGACTGGTGAAGTACCTAGAAAAATATAATATCCTGCAGTGGACTTTCTGGTATCAGGACAACCATCCCAGTCTGAATCAGAATATCCTGTCAAAGTCATATCACCACCATGCAAAACAATACCAGAACCCAAAGAGCCCCTTGAAAATGTCAGAATCCTCTTAACACGAAGAAGATGAACATCGGTAGGAGCATGCATGAATTAGCTCACATAACTCACAGCAAAGGTAATGGCAGGCCTAGTAATTGTGAGATATTGTAAAGAACCCACTAACTAATATATTCAGTAAGAGACTCTATTAATAGAACAATAATTTTCCTTCACAAATTTACCTACAGATAATAAGTTTTGTGCAATCTGTGGAACATACAAAACATCCTTAAGCTTGAAATCTGGATTGGAAGTAGGTAAAATTGAATCACATACACATACATCCACACACAAATAATGGAATAAACATCAATTGTACCGAATTTTGTTAAGCAAAAGCAAAATATATGCAATAAACTCAATCTTTTCTTAAACAGGAAAACGATTAACTAACAAATTCGTTACCTCAGATTCTGCATCCTCTTCTCCGTATCTTTCTGGGGAGGAATATCGTTGTCTTGCCTCTCGCAAGAACCAAAGAACAACAACAAAAGCAACCTTTACCAGAGAAAGGTTGAATTGGTTTTAACAAATAGTTTAAACCTGAACTCATATGTATACTATATACGCAACTTATTAAACATAAATTGATAATAGTATAATTGTGACTCACATATGAGATTAATAGCCATCATCCTTTTATGATTATTTGATTAAGCAACCCAATAGGTTAGATATGAAATCCGCAAAATCAAAAGTCACTAAATCATAAAAAGGTAACCACTATGAGACCTAATTATCTCATATAGCGACGATAGCACGGAGGTACATTAATCTGATCAAGAACGTATAGCACAATATTCTGAATGCCACGAGTATTGAGACTTGTTAACAGTAGAAATATTCTTTACCAATTGGAGATAATTAGCATTCACCTTGTTTCCTGTAAGGTCAGGAAAGATATCTCTGCCAAGAGTATAAAGCAAGTAGCGGTTCCGGTTTGCTTCACTATGATCTCATCCATTACTAACATCGCTTCCTTTACTTTCTCCTTTCTGCCCTCAAATTCCTTTTTCAAGTTAGTGAGCTTGATCTTCTTATTCTTCTTATTTTTCCCAGTGGGTGTGAAAACGGAATCCACATCTTTAACGGATTGACAAAAATCCAACTCAGTTTTGTATGCATCCCAACCAAGAAATTCCTCGAACAACTTGTATAACTCTTCCCAACTTATGTCATAATAATCAGCATCCACGCTTACAACCCTCGCCTTGAGGCCTATAATCTTACTCGCCTCATTAGGAGTCAATGACATCTCTCCAAAAGGTAATTTAAATGTGTAAGTCTATGGACAAATTCTCTCGGAAAAGGCGGCCGATGTCATACTATCGTATTCCCGATGTCCATATTGAATGGCAGGCCATAAAGCAGAGGATTGTACGTAAGAAACCACCTCAGGGACCTCTTCCGAAAGTTTCCATTCCCCTGCCCTCTGGAGTCTCAATACTCGGATTGCACGGTTGTGATCAGGAGTCTCATAAATTCTTTTTCCCCAAGATTCGGCGTACCCAATCAACACATTTCCACCATCTTCCGGAATACCATGAGGAAAAGCATCCGATCTAGGTGAAATTACGTCATCTTCATCAGGAATGTGCAAACTTGTAACCCGTTGTTCTGCAACTTTGTTCTCTCTCTCGGGTTCTGCAACCTTCTTCTTCCCTTTCTCGGGTTTTCATTGGGGTTGTGTTTCTTGATTATCATCAACTTCTTCATCATCATCTATTCCTTCTTCTTGTCTTCCAACTCTTCCTTGTTCATTTGCTTCTTCTAAAATGTCAGTTCCTCTAACTCCCGCTCCTAATTTTTTCTTACCTCCTCCTCGAGGATCGGGAGTTTTAGAAGTAGAAGGAGTTACCTCCATCTTCTTCTTCTTTTTAGCTGCATTGTTCCTCACACAAGTATAAAACTTATAAGACTACTTAGAACAACAAAAGAACACAAACTATATGAAATATGGATTTGAAATACCAAAAACCCTTGTCAACAAATAAGAAGGTTCGACTTACCCGAAATAGCACATATGCGCCGAACTATGTCTTAAAAATTTTATTATCTTACACGGAGAGTGGTTCTTCTCATACGTACAAACTAATTGTAAACCGATTCTACATAATCGGTTCACAACCAAAACTACCGAATAAGCCGAACCTATAATTATAAATTGAAACATGTATTCGGCACAACATGATATCATATAAACAGCCGTTCCTATACCTTTGTAAAATTTATGGAATTTTAAAAATAATATTCGGCGTAATCCTAATACTATCGAATACGCTGAATCTACACTTATGAATTGAAACATATATTCGGCGCAAAATGGTGTCATACAAATAAGCCGATCATGTACACATGTAGAATTCATGAAATTCAAACAACATTTATTAGGCGCAAAACTAGTACTACCATATAATCCGAACCTATACACATGCAAAACTGATGAATTTGAAACAACATTTATTCGGCGCAAAACTAGTACTACCATATAAGCCGAACCTATAGACATGCAAAGTTTATAAAATTCACACAACACAAATTCGGCTCAAATCAAACACCATCGAATAAGCCGATCCAAAATATAAGGCTTTGTGTCATTAAGTTCGGCTCAAAACGGATATACATTTTAAGCCGAGTCATTCATATGCACTTTCAGGGTTTAGTTTCAAGAACAGCTCGGCGCACATCTAAAATTAGTTTTACGCCGAACCCTACTTTGTAACCGCCGCACAAACATGTTTTTGACGAATTAAATCTATCATACCAATCAAAAACATCAAATACGAGATGGGTTTGTAGAACTTACCTTCTAATTCTCATTGCAGGAGTTGGTTCTTCATTTTGTTCTTCCGGTTCGATTTGTGGTTGGATTTCACTTTGTTCTTCAGTTTCTAATTCTTCATCTTCAATTGGTTCTTCAGCTGGTGCCTCAATTGATCTATTAGAACGTGTTACATTTTTACGACGACCCATTATATAGTATAGTTTAATCGACGATCAAATTTTCACGAATCGACGATTATCAATTTCACCGCAATGCAATGAAAGAAAATGGTGACGGAAGCAGACGAGGGGAGGAAGAAGAAGACTTGACTTCATTTTGTTTTTGAAACTGATTTAAATAAGTTGTTTTAGGTTTTTGTATTAGGGTTAAGGGGTAGATTAGTAATTTAGAAGGCTTAAGGGTAGATTGGTAATTGAACTACCCATAGGGTGCCCCTTATAAGGTCACCCTATTGTTTTGTATGCCTAGAAAGATTTGGGTACATTAGAACCTCTCTATATTGATACTCCTGGGCATCCACAAAATTATTAATATAGGGAGGTTATTAATATAGAGAGGTATCCATAGAAAATGTAAAAATTTAAGTTCAATGTATTTGTAGTTGTATTTAGATGATGTATATACATTTTTATAGTTCCAATATAAAAGTGCATGTATATATATCTTGGAATTTGTAGTTCCCAGAATTTTGGAAGCTTCAAACATGCTCGATAAGTTGGAAATATTTTGGCTTCAATAAGAAGGTGTCTATGTTGATGGGATATTACGCATCCGCAAGTTAGAAAGATGCTATAGTAATCCAGTTTTTTTTTTCTCAAACAACTACAAATAAATATTTTGATTAATCATAAATTTCATGTAACTAAATATATATTTTTAATATAATATTCATTATTACTATTTAGAGGTAAATTTATTTAGTAGGAAATACCATATAGTCCTAATAATAAAATATAAGTATCAGTCTAGTCCAATTGACCCAGTCAATTGTCTGTTTGTTCCTATTTGGCAATATAAATTATCATTTGGTCCTAAAAATTATCATTTGGTCCTAAAAATTATCATTTGGTCCTACGCTGATGTCATGGATGATGTAAATATCACCCTGTAGTGGCAGAAATACCCTTTTGGATAAGGACCATATATATAGTTAAAAAGTAGGAGAGAATAAATCATTCTCAGATTTACTTTCTCTCTCTATTTTTCAGATTTAGAATTTCTCTCTCCTTTATTTCTTCTTCTTCTTTCCTCCTGTTAATGGCGGTTTCATTTTTTTTCTTCTCTTTTTTTTGTTCCTGCTGCTGTAAACGACGACGATGAAGGTGAAGAAGAAAAAGAAAAAGACGAAGAAGAAAAAGAAAAAGATGAAGAAGAAAAAGACGAAAAAGAAGAAAAGGATGAAGAAAAAGAAAAAAAAAATTCTTTCTGCTGCTGTTGTTAACAAAGAAGAAGAAAAAGACGAAGAAGAAGAAACACATTTTTCTGCTGCTGTGTATGACGAAGACGAAGAAAAAGATTATTTCTGCTGTTGTTGCTTAAGATGAACTTCATTTTTGGAATGAAGTCTATCTTTTTTAGGTTTTTATATGGACTTCATTCCTGGAATAAAGTCTATTTTTTTAGTTTTTTGTATGGACTTCATTCCTGGAATGAAGTCTGTTTTCTCAGGTTTTTGTATGGACTTCATTCCTGGAATGAAGTCTGTTTTTTCAGGTTTTTGTATGGACTTCATTCCAGGAATGAAGTCTGTTTTTTCAGGTTTTTGTATGGACTTCATTCATGGAATGAAGTCTGTTTTTTCAAGTTTTTGTATGGACTTCATTCCTGGAATGAAGTCTGTTTTTTCAGGTTTTTGTATGGACTTCATTCCTGGAATGAAGTCTTTTTTTTTAGGGTTTTGTATGGACTTCATTCCTTGGAATGAAGTCTGTTTTTTTAAGCTTTTTGTATGGACTTCATTCTTGAGAATGAAGTCCGTTTTTTTTTTTGCACGGAAGAACTGCTACAAAAAAAAATTTAACACGGAAGGTATTTTGGTCTATTTAAATATTATTAAATAATTATGAACCAAACAATAAAGTCGTTTGACCAAATGACTAAACAGACATGGGCCCACCTAAAAAAGGACCAAACGATATTTTTCCCATTTATTTAAGGAGGAACTGAAAAAAATCATTTATATTAAACTGGAGAGGTTATTACTATTTCTCACTGGCCCAAGTTGGGACCATAACTTTTTATTAATATGTAGAGGTTATTAATATATAGAGGTTGTACTATATGCCTAAAAACAGCCTTCCTCCAAATATATAATGATCCCAAAAAAAACGATTCTAAACAAACAAGCCGGTGTGTAGGCCCCCGAGCCCCGCATAGAAGCAGAAGGCCCATTAAGAAAGAAGGAGAGGCAAACCCAAACGAGATCCTCCTCTTTTTACTTTCCAATTCACTTTCCTCTTTCTCAAGTCTATTGATTGAAAGGGAAATATCACACAGCGTTGTTCTTAAGGACGATTTATGGTATTTTTTCAACTACTAATAACTCATGAATCCAGTTCTTTATTTCTTTTTTCTAATTATTAGCTTAAAATGTTGAAATGAAATTCAGGTATTTTTCAATTGATGTTTTGATTCGATTTTATTGGAGTCAATTGAGATGACCCCAAGGAGAAGATTGCATTTGGATTGTGGTTGAAATTTCTGTACCTGTATTGTTATGTTAGGTTAAGTTATTGACCTTCAATTTGTTTGTTTTGCTTAGAAATGGATAGGTTCGAGTGTGAACAGAGAATTTCTTTAAATGAGAATAATTTGTATAATTAGAAATTTCATTGAGTGTGGAATGAAGATTTTAACTAGGTGTTTTTATTTTTTGTATAATAATTCTTTAAGACTGAACAGGGAAGGGAGGTATAAAAATGAGGTAGACAGCAGCGGATAGGATCAGTAATCTACCAGACTCTCTTCTTCACTATATCCTATCTTTTCTTTGCATCAAGGATGTTGCTCGTACTAGTGTAATATCTAAAAGATGGAACACCATCTGGACCACTGTCCCCATCCTTCAGCTTCAGAGTACAAACTACACCCCCACTTGTTCCGAGACAGAGAAATTCATGGATTTTGTGGACGTAACATTGCATCGCCATAATTCCTCCAATATAGAAAAGTTCTCTCTCTGCTGGTATGAACACTTGAATGAATCTCGGCTTCATTCTTGGATCTCTACTGTTATAAGGGAGCTCAAGCTATACTTACACCAAACATCGCACGTATTTATTCCTCTATCTCTTTTTACTTGTGAATCACTGACATCATTGGAGTTAAGATTACACCATAATATCACTTTTCCTAAATATATCTCTATTCCAAGACTCAAGCGACTTAAACTTCGTGGATTTGAGTTCAGCGATGAGTGCTGGAATACGGAATTCTTTTCAAATTCCCCTGTCCTTGAAGACCTGATTCTGAAATTCTGCAAATTTGGTATGGATAATTTCTGTATTTCAATTCCTACACTGAAGCTCTTGAAAATTGAAAGTTGGAATCGCATAAGGGATGATGCTTTACGAGACTGTGCTCTCAAAATTCATACACCAAGTCTTGTGACGTTCACCTACTTGGCTAATGTTGCAAAAGAATATGTGTTGTCAAGCTTTCCATCACTGGTCGAAGCAGTTGTTAACTTTAAGTCTGAAAAAGACGGTGCAGAAATAAGTCGGTTACTTCTAGCCATTGCACATGTAAAATGTCTGTGTGTCAGTGATCTAACCCTACAGGTATTCTTGCTTGCTGATATTAGTTTCATAATTTCTCTCTACTTATATGGTTTAATCTCCCTCCTTGTGATTGACTTTTTTGTTGCTATCTCCTTGTTATAATTAGGCTATCTACTCTGAATCCGACCTGTTTAACAGTTCGGTAACATTTCATAATGTCAAAATGTTAAGAATATCTGATAATCTGACCACTGATCAAGGACTAGTTGCATTGCTCGCAGCAGTACCTAATCTGGAGTCGCTAGTATTTGATGAGGCAAGTATTCAGAACTAATGAATCTGCATTTTGTCATTGGATGAATAGCAACATATAAGTTTCGGGCTTACATTTATTAATCATTGTCATTGGATGAATCTGTAGTAATTTTAACATTTCATATGATGTTGTTTCAATTTCAATCTGGATTCCAGTTTATGAATGACGAGCAAGAAGACAGTGACGAGGACAATGAGAATGGCAGTGAAGATGCCGAGGATTATGGGGATGATGACAATGATAGTGACTCAACCAATGAGGGCGAAAACAACCATGGCGGTGAAGACGAAGGAGATGTGTCTGACGTTGGGGAAAATGCCTATGACGATCAAGATGATAGTTTGGCGCTAGATACTGTGACTTCTGGATGTTTGTTTCCACACCTAAGATCAGTTTGCTTCCAGCAATTTGCTGGTAATCGAAGGGAGATGAAGTGGGTGCAACTGATTTTAAGGAATGCAGATGCTTTGCAGATGATGAGTGTTCGTTATGATTCTGATTTACGCTTGGTAAATGCGAAAAGTGAAAAAGAAGTTATGGAAGAGATACCAAGTTTTTCAAGAGCCTCAGCAAGTTGTTTGTTTAAATTCTGTTCTTGGGATTAAAACTAATGAAAACTGCGGCAAGAAATCCACATGCTTTCAATTCTGAATGCAGAGATCATCTGTTTGATGGTTTTCCTGTTTTTATTTTGGGTCTAATTTTTTGTTGTAATGTGAAAAATTATTTCTTGGAATGTAGAAATCCTAGGCGCTTTTTGTACCGAATAGAATTCAATCGAGTTAATCTTAGGAGGCCATTGTGTTTTGTTTCTGA
This sequence comes from Papaver bracteatum, assembly GCA_023529315.1. Lineage (NCBI taxonomy): Eukaryota > Viridiplantae > Streptophyta > Magnoliopsida > Ranunculales > Papaveraceae > Papaver > Papaver bracteatum. The sequence continues at coordinate 1,900,275 of JAJJWX010005243.1, forward strand.
ATCCGACCCAGCTAAGTTTCGATTCATCACACCAACTCTATTCTGATGACGGAGATACTGAGAAGTTGTTTTTTGAATTACAAGTAGGAAAAAGAAAACAAAAAAGAAAAAATAAATTTGTAAGAAAAGAAGAAGAAAAGTAGGTTTAGAGAACAACAAAAGAGGGAAGAAGGAAATAGAAGGATGACAAATTGTTTTTGAAACAGCTTCACAATTGTATACATAATACAGTATATTGTTATTATTGTCATTGTCTAAAGAGATCCCGGCTGATAGGTATCCTACTAAGACAGCTGATATTTGCATATGCTAAATACACCATTTTCATTCGTGCAGCAATGCAGCTTGGGGTCTAACTAAATTGAAGTTGGAAGATCAAAAAGTTTGCATAACTAGTTTTCTACAGATAAGTCAGCATTGTCAAAAACCCATAGATACAAAATCCACAAAATATGCTGAAATGAGGCCTTGTTAAACTCCAAGGAACAGACGACAAGGCCTTCCCTATTACTCAGCAAAGCTCAGTGCCAAACTTGAGACATATTCCAATGCTAAAAAGCTCCTGATAAAGTAACTTAACTCCATATGGTACGTTTATCCTAACTATATTTTCTGCAGAATCGCAAAAGCGACAATAAGGACCCCTGATCTTAGAACGAGCTCCATGAACAGATCGCTGTATCACATTCGCAAAGTTTTCACATTTGTTGCAGACATGAATCTGCGAGAAATCACTAAGTGTGAAAAGACGTTCATGCAAGTTGGCAGAAGCACCATGGGCAAGAAGGCAGTCTCTCTCCATCTCCCCAAACCTCACCCCGCCAAAACGTTTCCTATCCGCTACAGGTTGACGAGTGAGAGGATGCACAGGGCCAGTGTTCCTAAATTTTACTTTATCTTCTGCCATGTGATTCAACCTCTGGTAGAACGTAGGTCCCATGAATATCATAGAACGCATCATTTCTCCGCTCTGGCCATTACAGACTCTCTCACTTCCCCATCTTGAAAACCCAGCCCTGCAACATGAAATGCTTACTAAAGCATGCTGAATAAATAAAAACTTTTTGAATAAAATGAATACAATCGAGCAAACCACGATATTTTACCTGTGCAACTGATCTGTTATCTCATCGATAGAAGGAGTACTGAAAGGGGTAGCATATCTAACTGAACCTCCAAGAGCAATTCCCTTTCCTAAAGCTGCCTCGAGTAGCTGGCCAGGAGTTTGTCGAGTAGGAAAAGCATGTGGATTAATCACAATATCTGGAACTATCCCTTGATGTGTGAACGGAAAATTCTCCTGAGATTCTAAAAGACCAACTACTCCCTTCTGACCATGCATACTAGAAAACTTGTCTCCAAGAGCTGGTGACCGAATCTGCACCCAAAAATTCAGTTTGGCAGTTGGAGCATGATCAGACATATTGCTAAACATGTCAAACATCAGAGTTTGATGGTACAAAGCACCAAATCTTGCAAGATAGGATTCACAACTGAAAAACATGAGAGAAAGAGGTAACCTGACATAGAGAAACGACAGCAGAGTTCTCCCCCTCATCATTTGCAGTCAAAACAACTTTTTGTACACTCCCTTTCTCCGTGTGCCTCAGCTTGATGCTATGATCTTTCCCTGATTCAGCACGCCTACCTATGATAATATCTCCACTTGTCAAGTTTGCACCAATATTTGGAAACCCATCATCATCCAAGCTGTCAACTCGTCCAATTTTACTTTGGATTTTGCCAAAATCAACTCTATCTTTTGCTTTTAGCCTTCTCGTATCAAATAACTCCTTGTTATCAACTACAGCTTTGTAACTTCTAATGTGCTCCGTTCGAAACATCCCACGCTCCAGAGAAGCCCGATTCATCACCAATGAATCTTCTTGATTATATCCATGGTGAACATTAACTGCCACAATGGCATTTTGTCCATTAAAATACTCTGGCTTAGCGAGAGCCCCATTTTGATCCTGAGGAAATGCTGGAATTCCAAGACAATCTGAGATCATGGTCCTAAAAAGTGGTCTCTGCGGATAATAAAGATTCTGCGACAGTGTGTCAACTCTAATATTGGGGTTTGTTGTCGAGAATCCAAGTGCCTGCTGGGAGTGCTTCTCAGATTGGTAGAGGACCCTCTTAGAATGGTCATGGTTTGCAAAGGGAATGATGCCACAGCTTAAACCCAACAGGAATGAAAGGTCGAGCTCACAGTGAGTATATTTTATAGGTGGCTGTTTTTTTTCTCCAAGAAAAATATAGTTGATGCCCCATGCAGTTTGACAGTCCTCTTCTTCCTCGACCCCTATCAGTTCTACAATTCCTTCATCCAAAAGAGACTGGAAAGTGTAACCCCCTTTCAGTGATTTAATCTTATTTATATTCTCAACAATGAGAAGTGGTCTAAGGATCCTCCCAGCATCGGAAAATATACGAACTTCTCCATGGTTCCTATCCCATTTAATTTCCACCTGGAGTAATCTCATGTAAAGAGAAAGTTAAAAATAATAGAAAAAATGAGCAAATAAATCAAAAACATGACCCAATGTGGATCAGAATTTCTTGGAACAATTGTAGAAAATAAAATTGTGGACTGGTGTTAGTATCAGCCACTATCACCATCACGTTCCAGCATACACTTAAACATGACAGCTGACAAACACCCAGCAAAGATTATGATTCTGACACTAAAAAGTTAATGCGCAAATATCCTTATAATGAGACTACGACCGAACTCTTCTTTGTAACTCGATAACCAGAAAATAAATAAAAGACACTGACTACTTCCTGAAACCAGTTGGGAGAATGATAGAGTACCTGTGGCGGGATTCCCTTACAGCGACGACTGTGTTTGAGATTTGTCACAAATGAAAATGAATCATCACACACTCCAACCCAATCTCCATTCACAAAAACTTTATCCTTTCCTTTCCATGAGGCAGAATAGGCCTCGTGTACAAGCTTCTTCATTCCACAATTAAAAAGCTTATCCTTCAACGGCTCCATCAGATTCGTGGAGACAAGTCCAGTGATCGCCATATTCTTTACAAGCCCACATTTTTCCCCATCCGGAGTAGAAAGAAAACACAACTTCCCCCAGTGAGAAGGATTTCTGCAGTCAGTAAAATAATTAATTTCAGATTACACATTGTTTTGCACAACAAGTAATAAATAATTATACAGAAGGATGCAGTATATTGTACATTATCCGATGTTAACAATATATCATATTCTTCTATTGGCTATTGAGGGAAAGATCAAATTCCTAACCATGGCATCCACCTAGTCATTGTGTTAGGAATTCATATATCTTTCTCAGGCATAAAAATAGGCAAGAAATTAAGGTAGAAGAAGCTAAATGTGAGATCTAGCTAAATATTTGGCATAACAGGAACTAAAATTGAGGAATTATACTTTCTTTAAAATCAGGCGAATTTTGACTTACGGGAATCTGGCATCTCCTCCCTTCCCGGCATAATCGACATGCTGACGTGTTTTTCTCAAATCTGATATCATTTGTAGCGGATTTAAGCGTCTAAGGTTCCCAACAACACCAGAAACTTTTTGCTTGTACTTATATGGATGGGTCCACAGTCCAGTAGAAAAAGCTCTGCTGAGACCGTTTGTGATAACTGAAGCATCAAGATAATAATCAATTGGCTTCATAGGCCGGTCTCCATTCAAATCTTTCTGCATATTTTTGACCATATTATTCTTAGCATGATTGATATGTGCTCGCATTTCCCGTTCAAGCAGCTCACCAGCTAATTGCAACCTTTTGTTACGAAAATCATCCCTGTTTTCACATTTCCTTCTCCCCGTGTAAGATAACAGAAGACATTTTACCATATAACCAAGAAATACAGCCTTCTGTTTTGGGCCATTTAGATGGGGAAATAAGAATTTATTGATGACTTCTTCAATGCTACCCGCAGGTGGGAATTTTGAGCTTTTAACCAGCTTAGCCATATACTTGAGGGCTTCACCCTCCTTACTGAAAGCTTGACATGTCTTTTCAGCATCATTGATAGTGGCAAGGAGAATATTTACGGTGCGAGCATCGCTAATATCAACCTCAATCGTATCCACGATTTCTTTATCATTTGACATTCCAAGTGCAAAAAAGACTATCCAAAGAGGAATCATGCAACCCATGAAGTACATGGTAAGGACCTTCCCTCCATGAGTAAATTGGCTCTCTCCAGTTGGTGCATTAACTATTTCAATATAAACCCTTCGACGCTTATTCACTTCAGTGCCAGATCTATATTGAACCTTCCAGGTTAGATCTCTATAAACCCCTAATGGTTTCTTCTTTTCTTTTTTTTGGGGAACAACGGACGCAACCCATAGTCGATTCAAGCACATCTGTTCTTGAGCGATAAATGCCTGTGACAAACATTATAGAAACCGCATAAATCAAAAGGGAAACACAATCAATTCATTACCTTTATTAATGTCTAAGAAATATCAAGGTCATAATAGTTCACAAGACTCTTCAACATTCAAGGAACATCAGAGGGTTAGCATCACCATTTAACACCACAAGGAATCATTTAAAATTTTAAATCAATATTTCTTATTTGGTTACCAAGTTCTAATATAAATGAATACTTATAAATTTTAGGACACTGCCCTGATTCACAAAGATTACATGTACTAAAATTACTAGGATTCTTATAGAAGAACAGTGATATATGATGAATGCCAACACTTGACGAACATGGTACCCTGACAAGTAGAACTAATTGGACTAAATGAACAGGGATTTCATGAAACACCAACTTTGAAATACTAGCAAATAATCGATGATAAAACTGGACACTTATAATTTTCTTCGAAAAAACCTTGGGAACTAAGCAAAGGGATGAAAGAACTAAAAGAATCATGCATGTATATCAAATGAAATTTAGTTTATCAAGTGCATTCAAATGCACCTCTTTAAAAACAAATCAAATACTTAGTGAGAAGACGTGAAAGATAAAGCGCAGAACCATTTGGCATGAATGAAATATCCATTTAAGAATTCTTGGATAGTGCGATATCTCATAGGAACATCATATAGCAGAAAAGCAGCATAACTGTGAAATTACCTTTTCGGCACCTTTGACCACAAAATAACCTCCCTGATCGAAATCACAATCCTTTTTCTCAAGGCCATTCAACCAACAGAGATTAGACTTCACCATCACCGGAATCCTACCAATTACAACATCCCTTTCTTCTTCACTAAGGACTTGTTTTTGAACAACTTGTTCCTCACCAGATTTGAATTTATCAGTCTTCATAGGAGTTTTTGTGTAAACCTGGAGATAAAAATTATATAATAAATATCAGACAAATGATTTAAAAAGAATGTGGAACAATAGACAACATGCTGACAATAGAACTCCAAGAGACAAAAAGCATTCCCCTAGGACCAGCAATGTAATTTAGTACTCCAAACAAATGTCCACTAGGAAGTGAAAACATTTGTGTACTACTACGAAAGCAGTTCAACATTCAAATCTAACACAAGCAGTTATTCATTCAGCGTAGTCAAGTAATCTGATTGGCTAATCACCGGACCTAATACATAATCTATACATACACCTTTCACAGAATGAAAAACATACAAGTATGTAAAAAATCTATACAAAAATACCTCCAGTTTAACAGAAACTTTCATTCTTGCAGAGTAAGTCATATTCTGAAGCCGTGCATGTTTAGGCAACAGCTTCAAATACTGCTCCTTGTTATCATCTTTAGCAAACTTTTCCCCAGTCCAAAACATGGGTTTATCCAACATCACTTTCCCAAACGTAACATTAGCATGTTTCCATTCCCCTTGGCCCTTCTTCGATGGATCGTAATTTGGATCTACTTCCATCACGGGTATCGAATCAAATAGTTTTTGAATTCCATGCTTAACGAACTGATTGTAAGATTCTATTTGATGGTTTATCAAACCATATTGTTCGAAAAAAGATACAGAAACATCTTTACAGAACTTATTCAAAAGCTCTTGACTCAAATGTATTGGTTCATCAGTGAGAGTACAAGAGGTAGATGCATATTCTTGTTTGGAAACGTCTCCATCGTTGGATGTTTTAAGAGAAGAGAATACATCTACTTTTGGTGGTGAATCAAGTAATGAACTTAGATCTACTTCCATTTCATCAACATTTGTTTCCAATACTTCATTATTATCATCACTACTCCATAAATCTTCTACCATTGTTGTCAAATCTGCAATAAAATAAAAATAATTACATATATCATTGTTGGAATACTATAATGATTTGTATTTGTCTAAGGTAAGCAAAGAAAGTAAAAGAAGCTATAAATATTTTTTGGAGAGTCCAGAAATATCCAAGTCTACACAATCAAAACACTTGAGGAGATAATTTAGCAACTAGGTTAAGTAAAAAGACCCTAGATGGTCCGTTGTAAAGGCCATAAATAGCCATGTACTTGTATCATTTGTAATAGAGCAAGAAAATTAAAAAATCAATAGAAAATTTTAAGTTTACAGGGAATAGGTCTTTTTTTTTTTCTCGGCCAGAAAAGTCTTGCTAATACTCTCCGTATCTCCGAAGTACAATATTATGTTTTTTTAAGTTCGAGAATAAAATTCTATCAATCATAAACCCTAGAAAAAACACACAAAATTGAAGCCATGGATAAACAATAAACCCTTGAAAATGAAAAGAGTAAGTAAAAATGTATACCTTTGTATTTTGCTTCGTCTGTCATTTGCTTAATTTTCGACAAACCCTGAATTTGAAAATCCTAATTTTGAAGAACATTGACTGATCAAAGAAGGGTATTACTAAGGAAGAAGAAGAGTAGAAAAGACGGGAAGACAGACGGACTAAAAAGGCAATGAAGATTGAAGACCGAAGAAGAATCTCTCGAAAGATATAGATGGTTTAAGACAAAATTAGCCTTAATGAATTATGGGAATGACCTGCGTTGTGTTTTGGTTTGTTGTTCTGCCATTTGTAGTGAAAATTTTGACGCGGGTCATTATTATATGTCGGCAAGTGGGTCCAACAACATTTTGAAATGTGTCAAAATGCATTTAATAAAAGATTTCACCTATTTACCACTTCCATGAAAACTTAAAAAATCGAATAAAATTTAACCGTGACTTTTTTCTATTCAACTTCTTATTCTTCAGTAATCTCCCTTTTCAATAGAAACCATTATAAATTATTAATCTTGAATTAGAGCAAAATCCTGAAGAACCAATTATCGTTTATTATAGTTTGATGTAATTTAATGTCAATGATTTATTTTGAACTTATCAAAGTAATGAAATATGAGGATGAAAATCGGAAAGAAAGAAGAAGATCCTGAATGGGTCTTGAAGTTCAAAGTTCATAGCACTACAACAAAAACATACATGGATCATTCTTAAAAAGTGTGATCTAAGTACTGGTTGTCTGTGATCTTTACCAGTATAATCTAAAGGGTGGTCTATAGATAACAACTCTCCTACAATGGAAAGTGGGTCTTACCCTATACAAAGAACATAATGTTTTGAAAAGTTGAGATCTAAAGACAAAGTTTTTAAAAGACAAGGTTTTAAAAGTTGTGATCATTCCTCTAAGTTTTCAACCCAAATCTACCCTATACAAACAGTATATTCCATTCCATTTTTGCACCTGTGATTCAAATTCAAAAAGTGATATAAAAAGAAAGCATAGTCCAAATTAAATCCATTCCATGTCTGAATCAAATACACACATTTATGCAGATTCTTGCTACATCAGATCAAAGTACATACTGAACAACTTGTACTGAATCTGTTGATTCTATCAATTTAGAGACCAAACATATTGATTTAAGGTTCATTACATGAATAATAGTTCTACAATTTATAATCAAATGGACTAATTACAAAGTTAAAAATTACATACTAGGCAAGCGAGCGACAAGCTGTGCCGCTAGCACTTTTTGAATAGGGGAAAAAACTGTAAATGCAATTTCAAGTTGCGAATTCTATTCCAAAAGGGGAAATCTCAGTCATCAACCAAAAGAACAGGAAATGAAACTTCACCCTGCGTCATTACCACTAAGGGGATCTTGTGTAACTTCATCTAAAAAAGGTATGTGGATACTTGAACTCATCTACCACTCAAAAGTATATCTACTCTATCTCCTATTTGAGAATAAAGTCGTATAGCTATATAGACTTCAATTATACACATTTGATATTTCGAGCTGAGTTTAACTTACTTACATATTTCTTGAAGTATGTGTTGGTAATATTTCGGTTTAACCAAGTTCATCTTATATTCTTGACGAAATTCAAAAGATGATCATGTGAAAATCCCCTGGTAACATGTTACATGATTTGTGTGACACAGTCATTTGATGTAGACCCGGAATATTTCGTATTGATCATTCGATCACTTGAAAGTTTCTTTAAGGGTAATAGTTTGTGTGAGACAGCTATTGTCGTCTTCCGAGAATGTTCCAATGGTTGAAATGAGAGTTTAGAACAATTGTATTTAAGCACAATATGCCTACTTGCATATGTGTAATCCAAGTCCGGGAACCATGGTATGCTTACACGTATTCATACTGTTAGGTGTAGTCATGGTACGATAACCAAGTACGCATACTGGTACACATACTAGCGTGAGGTTGAAGTTCCGGGACTTTAACTAAGTTTGTGGTATGCGTACCAGTTCGCATATTGGCGAACCCAAACTTAGTCCGGCCATTTAGGTATGCGTACCCATTTGCATACTTGAGTGGGTTATGTTATAAAATCGGTTTGTTCATGAACTAATACATTTATATAATAAGTAATGCAATCTTTTTCAAACCTTGGCTATAATGTTCATGACTTGATTCGAGTGAACAACACTAGAACTAGTTTCATTTGAGTCATTTAAACTAGTTATGGTTAAGATGAATAAGGTTGATATGAAAGTGATCATATGTCTAACTTCGGTTAATTATTGTTGACCCAACAAAGGTGCACACGTTTAGGTACGGTTACTCATATCTAAATGAGGTCACTTTTCATTTGTGTGTAACAACCTAAGTTTGATCTAACGGTTGGAAGATATTAGGTTGAATCTAATTAGGTTTTCATCTAACGGTGAATATTTAATGCTTTGTTACCAAGGTAACTTAGATTGCAAACCCCGATTTGAAGACTATATAAATGAGAACTCTAGCAACTGGGAAACCTAATCCCCACACCTCCTGTGTGATACTAGTTGCGACTAGGGTCGATTCTCCTTTAAACTTAGGTTTTTCATGAAACCCTGTGGGTTAACGACTTGAAGACTTTATTGGAATTATGAAGCCAGGCTCAAATATTTTCTCTGTGGTTGCGTGTTATGATCTTGCTGTTTTCTATCGTGATTGAGTACTATCTTCTCTTAGATTTTCTCGAGATTTATTCTCCAATAGGTAATATAAAAAGTAGACAAAAACATCTTCGTGTCATCATTTGTGATTCCATAATATATTGTTTCGCTACCATACGATTAAGATTATTATGAGGTGATTGATATTTCTAGGTTGTTCTTCGGGAATATAAGTCCGGTATATCAATTGGTTCTTGTTCACCTTGATTTACCAAAAGACGAAACAAAACTCATAGGTTTATCTATGGGAGACAGATTTACCTATACAATAGACTTTTCAGTGTGAGACAGATTGGTTTATTAAGTATTCGACTTTGGGTCGTAGAAACTCTTAGTTGTGGGTAATATCAGCTAAGGGAATCAAGTGTGTAGAGTCTTGTTGGGATTCAGAGACATAAGGAGTGCAAATTTACCTTGATCAGTATGAGATTGTTTAGGGCTCAACTATATTCCAGTCCGAAGTTAACTTGGAGTAGGCTAGTGTCTGTAGCAGCTTAATACAGTATGGTGTTCAAATCTGGACTAGGTCCCGAGGTTTTTCTTCATTTGCGGTTTCCTCGTTAACAAAATTTCTGGTGTCTGTGTTATTTCTTTTCCGCATTATATTTGTTTATATAATTAAAATATCACATGTTGTGTGTAATTTCAATCAATTGTGAATCCAACCTTTGGTTGTTGATTAAATTGATTGACACTTGGATATTGGTTTTTGATACCAAGTTGTTTCTTATATTAATCAGGCTCGCAAATTTCTATCTGTTTGATTTGCTTATTACATTAAGAAATCGTGATATAACTCTTGGATATGATTTTCTTAAGATTGAGTCTGACTGTCTAGTTGATTCTCTTAAAAGTATATTGGAGTTAGTCCATACAGATTGCTAAGCGAAATATTTGATGTGGTTGTTAGATCCCCGCTTTTTCAAGGAAGATAGTAACTTCTGAATTACCGAAGATACTTGAAAATGTCTCATAATTAACCATACCTTCAGTAAGACGTCAATGATTTGCTGAAATTCTAGGAATTGATCTGCAACAGGCTTATCATTCGTCATCTTGAAGTCCATAAACTTCACTACCAAAATTTTATTGCTGCAAGTAATCTCTTCCTGGTACTTTGTTCCTAACGCAGTCCACATATCATAAGCACTGGAATTTCCTTATCATTATAAAAATTATATATAACATCTTCCATAACATGTTCACAATATTATTTAGCCATATGGTACTAATTTTTGTAAAATGCTTTATAATCTTCAGAAATTCCTTCAACAACAATTCAGCTAAAGGAACCAATACTACGTCCAAATCAAGATGATTCAGGAAAAAAACATCTTGGATTGCCATCTGTTGAAATCCTTTCCGTTAAGCTACAGTGGTTTTTCAGCGTCGATTTTTCCCATTGTTACAAGGAATAATAACGGGTTAAGATTGTTTGAATGTTACAAGGAATAATAATGGGTTAAGATTGTTTGAATCTTGCAACAATGAAAAACAAGGTTAAATGCATCAAAGTAATATTTAAATAACTGAATCAAAAAAACTCTACCGCAAACAATTTGACGAGGTAAAATCACAAGTTCATCAAGTTGTTCTTAACACATTAGTTCGTGGGTAACTCAAGAATGAGAAATGCAAAACCCGAATGTGCAAAGATGTGTCCAGTATAAGACTGCCGGATATAACTTGTGTTAATAACAACGCAAAATACCCATTCTTGTACTTAACAACATGGATTAGAGGTAAGTAAACACGTAGTGTGTAAAGCAAAGAAAGAAGATGTGAAAAGAAGACGGTATAGTAGCCGCTTATGGACGCAAGTTTCAACTGTAAAAAACGTTTTGTATTTTATGAGAAAAGAAACCTCTAGGGTTTCGGATTTCTTTTAAAGAAAGGTTTTTTTTTTTTTTTTGTAAAACAATTAAACATGAAAAATGAATTCTCCCAAAAATATATACCAAAAGAATATTGTAGAGCAATTTCCAAAAATAAATACCAAAAAAATATATCTTGGTTCACACGCAAGGTTAGGCATAGGTTACACCATGTGATATTTGTTTGCACGCTCGGGCCTGTGCACCCGTTATATGGATGATATATCCCTTTTCAGGAACTAGATGTTGAATTTATTCCAAACTTAAACTCTTAATCATAAGTTTTAGTTATCCCGCCGAAAACTCCACCGACTTAACCTACACAGATTCCATTCGGCCTCTCTTTGTGTGTTTTTCAGGTACGATCATTCTTTCTCTCTAATAACTTGTACAGTAGGGTATATCAATGTCTCCTTTTCTGCTGAAAATTATGTTCATTTTTGTGTTGATTGTATGTTTTAATCAATGAACTAGTAATAATTAAAAACAGGGTGATTTCTATTTCGATCTTTGTGAATCAGAACTGTGGATTCATGGGTTTCTCAAACTCTTCTTATCTCTAACTTGCTACATTTTCTAACCAAAGAATGATAATCATGTTTTTGGTTTTTATTTTCTATTTTAATTAAACTATACATATGCATATATTGTTTATATTTCAGCAATGGGTGTTACGTCAATATATGTTTACTGATTTTTTTTGTTGTTTTATTTTTCCTCAGTATGCAGGAATAACGAACCTATGTCAGGATATCATATTAAACTTCATTGTTAGGCTGCTTGTTAAGTCAATCTTACGGTTCAGGTGTGTATCGAAAGCATGGTGCAAGTTACTGAAAGACCCTGATTTTGTGAAAAGGCACCTAAATCATGCAATTGAAATGAATAGATTCAATGTAATGATGCTCGCGTTTTTTGGACGTTCTTGTGGTTTAGATGAAAATACAAACGTCTACAATTTATCTTACGATCCATCATTGTCTACATTGAGTAACAGTGTTCACATAAATTATCCTTTAGGACATGAAGGTCTGGGAATACAAATTTGGGGAACCTGTAATGGCTTGATTTGTGGAAGGCCTACTGGTATAAATGTTAGAAAAAAAAATGGATTTTCAAAAGTGCATGGACCATGTTTTGAACCCAATACCTATTTCTCCCTAGTTGTTTTTTCATTTGAATGCAAAAAACATTAGTCCCACATAGACTAACATCCTTAGAATCTTAGACCTATATATCATGGGTTTTTCCTTAAGGGCATGGCCCTTTGGGTCTTTAGACCTTTGTGTATGGGGGAATTCCTAGACTATGGCAAGGTTTCCTTTCCCTTATTGCATTTATCGTACACGCGGTCGGGCGAGGGAGAGGGTGCGGGTTCATTAGAGTCTATCTTTTTACTGAAATTTTGAATTTGGTCGCATGGTCTTACGTGTGAATTTGGTCTCTATTTTCTCGCGCATGCTACACAGACAACTTAAAATTCTTTCCTCGTGAGGACTCTTATCTGTTGACACCTGTGCACACTGTTTTCTCCTCGTGAAGAATCTCGCATTTTTTTGAATGCCCGACAAAAGCGCGTTAACTATTTTTTTATCGCATGCTTTTACTCAGTTTTCGTCAGTGCCCGAAAAAAAGCAGCAATTGCTTTGAAGCCCTGTTTTGCGCGTGATTCATGGTCATTCTGTCACCCATAACGTTCGGTTTTTCACCTATAAATATGAGATGAAAACTTCATTTCAAAACACACCTCAGAACATTGTTCTACTTCTTCTCTTCTCCTCTCTTCTGTTTACATAAACTCTTCTACTACAATTATGTTTTCAGAAAACCAAAGTTATGATTTATGTTTCTCTGGAAACAATTTTAATATCTACTTAATCTTAAGGTTTTTTTGTTTTCATTGCTACTGCCAAGTTCTTAGAGTGCTTTCTTTGTATGCAACGAAGAGGAGTACTAAAAGTGGTTGTATCCTGGATGTGACTTGCCAACTTCTATAGCATATCATAGGAGTAGCAGGAAATATTACCTTTAGGTCAGCGTATCTCATACGTGCCTCTACTAAGTTTTATGATACCATTATCAGTGCATCTCCCGGAATAAAAATCACACATCAGTGCAAGCTAAGTATTTTTTCTCAGTTAAATACGAATGTTATCATTACTTCCAACATTCTAAAGGTAATATCATTCGTTTCTATATTTGTTTGTTGTAACAACATGGAAAATAATATTGTAGAAAACCCCCCAAAGTTCAATGGAAAAGACTTTAAACGATGGCAGTCTAAAATGTTATTCCTCTTAAAATACCTAAGGTTAGATGAAGTTGCTTTAGAAAGACCTTCGAGAAGACTTCATGACCGTGGTAATGAAGATAAACTGGATAGGTGGACTAGGAAGAATTACATGTGCAAAAACCATATTCTTAATTGTCTAGATGACTCCTTGTACGACTTTTATAATGCAAAAGAAAATTTTAATGCTTTTGATTTATGGGAAGCCCTTGAAGAAAAATATCTTGTTGAAGCTGCTGGAAGCAAGAAGTTCTTAGTGGCTAGGTTCCTGGAATATAATATGACTGATGAAAATCCTGTAGTAGAATAATTCATCGAACTTTAGCTACTCATCATCGAAATTCTTGATGAAGGCATGCATATTGATGAAGCTCTACAAGTATCTGCAGTGATTGAAACGCTTCCACCTTCATGGAACAAGTACAAGAGAAGGAAGCGACACAAGAATAGAGAAATCACCATGGTGGAGCTAGGGAAAAAGATCCAGGTTGAGGAGCTTCTGTGTTGCAAGGACAATAGCCTGATGCTGAGTAAAGACTTGTCAAACAAAGCTCATGTCCTGGATGATAATGCTGTGTCAAATAAAAATCATGGAGAATCAAGCAAAATTGGTAACAGACGTAAAAAACGTCGAAACTCCAAAGGTAACAATTTTAAGCCAAGGGGTGGTGTCTCTAAAAATACCATCAAAGGCGATTTCTATAATTGTGGAAAAACTGGACATATGGCCTAGGACTTTAGGGCACCTAAAAAGACCAAAAATGTTCCAAAACAGAAAAATAAGGCAAACATAGTAGATGATTCTGGATATTTTACTGGTATGGTGTCTAAAGTCGACCTTGTCTCTAATATGACTAATGTGAGAGACTGGTGGCTTGATTCTGGAGACACTAGGCATGTCTTCAAGTTCAGAAATGCTTTCTCCTCCTATTCCACAGTAGGAGACGATGAGAAACTGTTTATGGGAAACTCATACACCGCTAAAGTGGTGGGGAAAGTCAAGGTTGAACTGAAGCTCACTTCAGGTAAAACTATCGCATTGAATGACGTGTATCACGTCCCATATATATGCAAGAATCTTATCTCAGAAACCATTCTACTAGGAAAAGGTTTTAAAATTGTTGCTGAATCTAATACTGTTGTAATCTCTAAGAGTGTTGACTTCGTAGGAAAAGGTTATGTCACTGAAAACATGATTAAGCTTAGTGTATCTGCTTTGAACTTGAATGTTAATGCATTTTCTTCTGCTTATGTTTGTGACTCATCACATGTTTGGCATGATAGACTGGGACATGTTAATTTCAAATCTCTAGAAAGACTTGATAATTTAGGTTGCATCCCAAAATTAAACATTGACAAAAATCAAAGATGTGAAATTTGTGTTGAATCTAAATATGCAAGAAAACCATATAATAAAATGGTTGAACGTAAAACAGTTCCCTTGGAACTAATTCACTCGGATTTAGGAGACTTGAAATCAATACCAACTAGAGGTGGTAAAAAATGGTACATCACTTTTATAGATGATTACACACGATACTGTCAGGTTCATCTTCTTAGGAGTAAAGATGAGGCCTTAGAAGCCTTCAAATTTTATAAACTTGAAGTAGAAAATCAAAAAGGAGTTAAATTAAAACTCTAAGACCAGACCGTGGCGGTGAGTATGTGATACCCATAGGTGAGTTTTGTAAACTTAATGGCATCATTCATGAAACCACTGCACATTTTTCACCTGAGTCGAATGGTGTAGCCGATAGGAAAAATAGAACAGTCATAGATATGGTGAATGCTATGTTGACTAGTTCAGGGTTACCTTCGAACTTGTGGGGGGGGGGGGAGCTATTCTCTCTGCATGTTATATCTTGAACCGAGTTCCATTTAAAAAATCAGATAAAACTCCTTACGAATTGTGGAAAGGTAGACAACCTTCCTATGCATACTTTAAAGTGTATGGGTGTTTGGCCAAGGTGGCCATTCCTCGTTCAAAGAAAACCAAAATAGGACCTAAAACGGTAGACTGTGTTTTCTTATGATATCCTGAGCATACGAATGCACATAGGTTCATGGTCATCAGTTCTGACCACAATAACATTGGTCTGAACACCATAATGGAATCGAGAGATGTTGTGTTTTTTTGAACACATATTTCCTTTAAGGTCTAGACCTCGAAAAAGGGTCCATGATGACCTCTATGATGTTCCTTCGACTAGTCAAACCCCAACTCTAGAATATGAGACTTAACCGAGAAGAATTAAGAGGGTTAGAACCGAAACAAGTTTCGGCCTAGAGTTTGTGACTCTTACGGTAGAGTCTGAACCTCAAACCTATAAGGAAGCTATGACTTCCCCGGAAGCTCCCTTCTGGAAAGAAGCTTCAATAAGTGAGTGGGAGTCCATTTAGCAAAACGAAACCTGGGAGATTGTAGACTTACCTCCTGGTAGCAAATCCATAGGTTGCAAATGGGTGTTTAGAAGGAAACTTAGAACAGATGGAACTATAGAGAAATATAAACCTAGGTTGGTAGCTAAAGGCTATAGAAAAAAGGAGGGATTAGATTTCTTCGATACCTATTCACCAGTCACTAGAATCACTTCTATTAGGATGTTGATTTCTATTGCTTCTATTTATGATTTGCAAATAGATCATATAAATATTAAAACTGCATTTTTATATGGTGAATTGAATGAAGAAATTTAAATGGACCAACCTGAAGGTTTTATTGTGAAAGGTTGTAAAAATAAAGTGTGCAAATTGAACAAATCTCTGTACGGTTTAAAACAAGCACCTAAACAGTGGCATGAAAAATTTGATCATGTAATGATATCTAATGGCTTCAAGGTTAATGAATCTGATAAATGTGTTTACATTAAATCTTTGGATGATTCTCATGTTATTGTGTGCATGTACGTTGATGATATGCTCATATTAGGCAGTAACCTTGATATTATTAATACCATTAAAAGCATGCTTAGATAAAATTTTGACATGAAAGACTTAGGCCCTACTAATGTAATCTTAGGGATAAAAATCAGAAAGACGTCTGATGGATATAGTCTTAGTCAATATCATTATGCTGAAACTGTACTTAAGATATTTAATCATGAAAATGCTAAACCTGCTTATACTCCATATAATCCCGCTTGTAACTTGAAAAAGAACAAGGGTGAGGGAATTGATCAACTTGAGTATTCTCGCATTATTGGCAGTCTTATGTATCTGATGAACTGTACAAGACCTAATATTTCTTATACTGCGAGTAGATTAAGCAGGTACACTTGAAACCCTAGGCAGATCAGTGGAATGCTCTCTACAGAGTTCTACAGTACCTGAGAGGAACTTCAAACTATTGCTTAAGTTTTGGGAGGTATCCTGCCGTGATGGAAGGGTATTGTGATGCAAACTGGATATCAGACTCAGATGAGTGTAAATCTACTAGTGGGTACATCTTTACACTTGGAGGTGCGTCTGTATCATGGAAGTCTTCCAAACAGACATGTATAGCTAGATCCACTATGGAGTCTGAGTTTATAGCCTTGGAAAAAGCTGGAGAGGAAGCTGAATGGATACGATGTTTCCTAGGAGGAATTCCACTCTGGCCCAAGCTTGTGTCTTCAATCGCAATCCAATGTGACAGTCAAGTTGCTATTGGATGTGCAAGGAATATTGTATATAACATAAAGTTTATACATCTACAAAGAAGACACAAGATGGTGAAACAACTACTCTCTACTGGTATTATCTCTATAGACTTTGTAAAGTCTAAAGATAATATTGCAGATCCTTTGACGAAAGGTTTATCTGGAGAGGTAGTTAGATCCACATCGAGGGGGATGTGACTTAAGCTCATAGAATAAATCACCATGAAGGATACTCAACCTTGTGAATGGATCAGATCCAAGATAAAGGTTCAATGAGATAACTAATTTATGGTGATATCGGGAAAGCACTATCTTTGTCCCTCTCTATGGTGTAACCGCGTGATAGTGATGCCTGCATGATTTAGGATGATCTGTTGAGATCTTAATGGGTTCCATGGCTTTCTTTAAAGCGGGGTATGGAAGGACACTCTTAATGGACTCACCTATGTGGATGTTGGAAGTGGGGCCGCTTCCTATGAGAATTTGAGATGATTCTCTATAGACATTCATTAAGTCCGGGATTTAAGCCCATGGCCAAAATGGGCACAACGGCAAGAGCTTGGCATCTTTCGGTTGACGCATCAAGTGTGGCTGTTATTTCTGAATTGCATTCACTGTTGGCGGTTCAAGACATTGTGTTCACCGTTATAACAAGCAATTCCGGTAACCTCTCACTAAGTTAAGGTTCAATTTTTGGGACACCTTGGCCTAATTTTGATGCTTCTGTTTTCTCATGTTTTATCGACATGTTTTATTATTCATGTGGGGGATTGTTAGAAAAAAATGGATTTTCAAAAGTGCATGGACCATGTTTTGAACCCAAGACCTATTTCTCCCTAATTGTTTTTTCATTTGAATGCGTAGAACATTAGTCCCACATAGACTAAAATCCTTAGAATTTTAGACTTAAATACCATGGGTTTTGTCTTAAGGGCATGGCCCTTTTGGTCTTTAGACCTTTCTGTATGGGGGAAGTCCTAGACTATGGCAAGGTTTCCTTTCCCTTATTGCATTACTCGTACACGCGGTGCTTCGCACAAAAGCACGCACGCCGCCGCCGTCTGTCCGGTCAGGCGCGGGTGTGGGGGTGGGGGTGGGAGTGGGTGTGGGTTCATTAGAGTCTATCTTTTTACTGAAATTTTGAATTTGGTCTCATGGTCTTACGTGAGAATTTGGTCTCTGTTTTCTCTCGCATGCTACACAGACATCTTAACATTATTTCCTTGTGAGGAATCTTATCTGTTGACACTTGTACACACTGTTTTCTCCTCGTGAAGAATCTCGCATTTTTTTGAATGCCCGACAAAAGAGCGTTAACTATTTTTTTATCGCATGCTTTTACTCAGTTTTCGTCAGTGCCCGACAAAAGCAGCAATTGCTTTAACGCCCTGTTTTGCGCGTGATTCACGGTCATTCTGTCGCCCATAACGTTCGGTTTTTCACCTATAAATACTAGATGAAAACTTCATTTCAAAACACACCTCAGAACATTGTTCTACTTCTTCTCTTCTCATCTCTTCTGTTTACATAAACTCTTCTACTACAATTCTGTTCAATTCTGTTTTCAGAAAACCAAAGTTATGATATATGTTTCTCTGGAAACAATTTTAATATCTACTTAGTCTTAAGGTTTTTTTGTTTTCATTGCTACTACCAAGTTCTTAAAGTGATTTCTTTGTATGCTACGAAGAGGAGTACTAACAATGGTTGTATTCTGGAGGTGACTTTCCAACTGCTATAGCATCTCAGAGGAGTAGCAGGCAATATTACCTTTAGGTCAGCGTATCTCATACGTGCCTCTACTAAGTTTTATGATACCATTATCAGTGCATCTCCCGGAACAACAATCACACATCAGTGCAAGTTAAGTATTTTTTTCTCAGTTAAATACGAATGTTATCATTATTTCCAACAACAAATTGTGTTTTTCTTTGGAATTCAACAACTAAGGAGTTTAGCGAACTACCTGTACCAACCGAGTTAATGAATGAACTTTGGTACTGTAAATATGCAATTGGTTATGATAACAAGATTGGCGATTTTAAGGTTGTAAGCTTGGTGGGATTGATGGTGATTTTAGTAAATATCAGGTATATACACTTAAATCTAATTCATGGAGAAGGCTTGAGGACATACCTGATTATGAGCTTCGTACGTGGAAACCCGAAATGCAAGTAAGTGCAAATGGAGCTACACATTGGATAACATCGGGTGGCTACGAGCCCGGGAAATCTATACTCTCTTTTGGATTCAAGGATGAGAGATTCAATATGATGCGCGTACCCAGCTTTAGCGACGTATACCCTAAAACAAATTTGTGTTCACTGGGAGGGTCCCTTTGCTTACATGGTTCTATTGGCGGTCGGACTGATGTATGGAAGATGAAGGAGTATGAAGTAACTGAATCTTGGGTTAAACTCTTCACCTTTAACCAGGATACTACGCAGTTGGATCCACTTCAGTTTTTCAAGAATGGTGAGGTTTTATTAGCATATCACACTGATGTTGGTTATCATCTGGATCTGTATGACATAAAGCGTGGAACATCTATAAATCTTAAGTCTCTTTCTAAGCGGGATTCGTGGCGTGCCATTACCTTCGTCTATGTGGAGAGCCTTGTCACGTTTGATTCGGGTACTTATGTTTCACAACCAGAATTGATAGGAGGAGACAACGAACATCGGGTGAGTATTTATTGTTGTTATGCTTAGTTTGAAACTTATGTCGCATAGTATCTCGTATAAGGCCTATTCCTATTGGTATGCCAAAAAAATGTTGTTTGGCATGCCATGTGACATGGCAAATAAGTTTCCCCACTATGATAGATATGGCAAATTTGATTAAAAGTATATATATTTAATTGTGTTGGGTGGGATCCTAATGAATAAAAAATATATTTCTATTTGTGTGGGGGATATTTATAAAAAATTTAGAATTATAATATAATCAGTGGGACCTTTTAAATATAAAAATATATTAAAAAAATGAAAAAGTATAAGAGAATGAGAGATTATATATATATACTAGGGAATGACCCGTGCCGAAATGGCACGGGCTATTTCACACTGTTGTAAGCTGGGGTATTAAACATTTTCTAAACACCTGTTATCTGCGATCTAATTTGAGCGGAATAGCACCAAAAGTATAAATATGAAAGACAAACACTAAATTTTTGTACATTGGAACCTGCTTATAGAGTCTGAAGCTAGTAAGGGCAGTATTTATATTGTTGTAATACAGACATATTTTCGCATGAATAAGGGAATATTCCATGCCGTTCCTGCAAGGGTGC
This sequence comes from Papaver bracteatum, assembly GCA_023529315.1. NCBI lineage: Eukaryota > Viridiplantae > Streptophyta > Magnoliopsida > Ranunculales > Papaveraceae > Papaver > Papaver bracteatum. The sequence continues at coordinate 1,920,740 of JAJJWX010005243.1, forward strand.
CCTTTTGTAAATATCTTAACTAAATTTAGAAATCAGCCAAGCGTCCTTGATTTTTTTTCTCCGTAAAAAGGTTTCATAAACGTCAAACACTAAATTTTTTAACGATCTAATTTGAACGGAATAACACCAAAAATATAAATACGAAACACAAACACTAAATTCAATGGAACCTGCTTATATAGTCTGAAGCTTGTAAGGGATGCATTGCACGGTTATTAAATTAGGGTTATTAGATCATATCATGATTGCTTCATTGGGAAACATCATCATCAGTATACTACCAAATCGTCTTTCATGAAAATTAAATCAAATTTCATCTTCAGTTGCCAAAAGTCTATTAATACATGATAGGTACATAAAAAACTTACGGAAGAACAATAACTTTCGTCAAGGTGAGTCATCTTTTTGGGCGGTCAATCAATAATGTGCGAGTTCCCTTCAACTTTCACATTTGGAAAAATAACTGTCTGATCAAAAATGCACATGTTGGGTATGGTAGTTAACACGGGTAACTGGGAAGCTAGTCCGGATATTCTGTTTCATGTTGAAGGAATTGAGGGAGATCTGAAAATCCACAGCTTAATGTAGACATCACCGCAGCTTTTGCAGTAACCTGGAATGTTGCAAATAGTTATAAATTTGTAAGTGATCTGATACTCTGATGGGAGCTTTCTGGACCTCAACTGCCATCTGATATTGTGGTGTCAATGTGTGAAGCATGAACCTGTCACCATCTACCGGTGCATCAGCTAAGGGTTAGGAAGTTTGCAATGTCATTGGATAATAAAAAATATAGTTTCCGGTGATTACTTTGCTATGGGCATTTCAATTTTGGTTTCACATTTAGCGCACCAAAGGTCACATTCTCACCAAGTACTTTCTTGCTACATCGTTGGCAGGCAAGATAGCGGCAGCTACTTTCCGGTAAGCACATTGGCGGCCGTGGCGCTACACATGATGGCATTAGCGGCCTACACACAAAGAGTTAACATAAACCAAATCTTAAGTTTATATATTGAAATAGTGATTGGAAAATGTGAACCTCGCGACATTGAAGAGGTAGTGACCGAAATACATAATCAATATACGAAGTGTATTTTAGTCTGTATGCTTGAACATTCACATTTTCAGTGATTTCAGTCACTGTAGAGCTACATAATTACAAAAGCAACAAAAAAGACATCGTAATTTGTATGCTTGGGATATAAAAAATGGGGGAAACCACAATGCACGTTGTTCACTGAAACAACAAAGGTGTGCTATCTCACTCCCTTTTATTTTCTATTCACTGTCAATACAAAATGGTATTCTAGCATGTTATGTATTTATAATCTATTACTCATTTATTTATAGTCCACAACAAACTAACGATAAAAGCAGACATTATGGATTCCATAGGTTCATTTCTTACTTAGTTGAACCATAAACTTAACTTTTTGTTACATATATACGTACGCCAAAATGTGGCCCAAGTGAAAGGATGGATAATTAAATATTTCTGGGGAAGGGAAAATGTTCAAGAAGCTTTGCTTTATACTTACTCATGGTCACTAATGGTTTTAGCTAAACCAAATCCAACTCTTGACGCTTTTTATAAACCAAGGTAAGCAAATTTTAATACTGATATCTATGTTAAATATTAACCTTTCACATGTCAAACAAAAAAAAAAAAAATCCTTAAATAGATTTCTGGGGATGGGAAAATGACCTGGAAGGATGGATCCCATTTTGCAGAGAGGAGGTGGGATACGGTGTTTTGGTTGACAGGATCCAAAATGGGGATATGTGCTTTGCGTTTCATAATCGACATTGTAATATGACGGGGGTCTAGCATAAGGGCACCTGCATATGATACAATTTTTTGATACGGGTAAGTAAACACCTTTAATTTTTAAGAGTAAAAAAGCAGGAATAAGATATCACATTGGAAAGACTAAAAAGTGGTTAATAACCTTTTTTTTTTTTTTGAAAGAGAAAGGTTGGATTAAAAAGGAAAATATGTACAAAGTTATATACAAAGGAGATTCAACTCCATACCTTCAACAACTAAAGACAGAAACTAACTCAAAGCCATAATCTCCTCCCATTGAAATAAAAGTTGAGTTGAAGAGAAGTTCTTGAAAATCTCCATGTTCGAACTCCACAGAATGATGTTGAGTTTAACCGCATACAACAACTCCTCTTTATCCTTAGGGCGACCACCATGATCCCTGCAATTCCTTTCGAGCCAAATCTCCCAACATATCGCTAATGGAATTAGTGGTTAATAACCTTGATTGCATTTCAACGATTTCAGGCGTGTCTGTATTGGTGTAGACCATGGTTGGATTTGGCGACGATAGGGTGAATTTCCATGAATTAGTATGAAAAAGGGTTAGTTAATTTATTTAAATGCCGCATGTAAACAACAACGGAAAATCTGGAGTAAAGCAGGTGTAATGGCCTGTAAGATACCTTGGTAATTCTTCGCGACCAATAAAGGACATGGTATGGAGTCACAATCTATTGGGTCATTTCCAAGTTGATTTGCGACAGAACCCAATAGAGCAATCTTCAGTGTTGAGCCCCTGATCCAGGATACTTCGATTACGTATATGCACAAAAGGATTGCAAGATTACAATTGAAGTGATGTTTTACAGTAAAGGGGGTATACCTGGGATTCTCAATTGTTATCTCTTGCATTCTTATAAATTGGCCACCGGTCGTTTGAAGCAAGCACATCTGCATAGAAAATCTTTTGAAGATCATGAAATCAATACTATTAACCAAACATCACTTAAATTATTTTTTATACCTGTGAAAGACATTTAATCCACATTTTTAGAAGTTTGTCTATCTTGGTTTATTGTTCTACAAACCATTTTTGTGTATATGGAACTTTGAAATGCTACCATACTCCTAACATTATATAGATAGTGTTGGAA